>CM053773.1:134997543-135017210 GCA_028658325.1 Potorous gilbertii | reverse complement strand
CCTATTTCCTTTTTCTTTCACTTAGTGGTACCCTAGGATATTAGAAGAGTTAATGCAGCAGTAGAATGGTGTGAAAAAAATTAAACTAGTAACAGTGAATTCAAATAATGCTAATGAGACCAAGATTTTTAATTCAATTCCCGCTTGAGTCAGTTAACTTTATACAGAAGGAAACCAAAAATGTTTTCAGGATTTAATCCTCACCAAAAACAACCAAGCTTTAGGTTCTTTAATATTGGTTACAAGAAATACTAGGCAAGATAGTACATGTAAACCAGTTACCAATAATAGTTGGGATGGAAGAGATTAAAAATATACATGCTTTTGTTGGTAGTTAAGCAACAGCATCTTTTTTTTAGAAAGCATTGACTTTTTAAAGATCAGGTACTGTTTAAAGAATGCATTTACTAGACCTTTGTAGTCATTGCCTTATAAACTTTAAAAATTTTTGTTGATATCTTTTCTTTTCATATTACATTCAATCCCCAGTGTTACCGTTTCCCTACCCAGTAAACCATCTCTTGCAGCACAGAATAAAAAACAAAGAGGGAAAAAAATTCAGTAAAATTAACCAACATAACTATATTTTATAATCTATACAATGTTCTATGCCCCCTATTTTCTAATTCTGCAAAATAGGAAGGGGTTTACGTTTTCTTATCTTTCCTCCAGGGTCAGACTGGGTCATTATAATTATACAGTTTTCAATTTCATTTTGTTGTTGTTATCGCTGTGTGTATTGTTTACCTTGTTTTACTCAGTTTCAGTTAATAAGTCTTCCCAGGATTCTCTGAATTCTTATTTATTGTTACTTAAGTTTCAATAATATTCTACTTTGCTTAGTCATTTCTGAATTGATAGACAAATACTTCACTGCCTCAGAAGTGCTCCTATGAAAATTTTTATATAAGTAGAACATTCCTTCCTTTTTTCCTTCCTTCCTTTCTGTCTTTCACCTTAGGATTCATCCTTTTCTATTATAAATCTCTTCAAACCTTATATCCATTAAACCATAATTCAGATCTTGTCTTTTCACATATTAACATTTTTCAAGAGAAATCATTGCCTGTGTACTCTGGTTCTCCTTTATTTTAACCCTCTTCAGATCTCATTTTTTAAAGCCCTTTCCTTTCCTGTCAATCACCCAAATACATTTTCTTCTCATTTTAAACTGTAGTCATTTTAAAAATGTGAAAATGAATAAAAATGGTAAGTAGTTCAGCAGTTAAGATCGGTATAACTTTTATTCTAAAACTGAGGAACAATACTTTTTTTTTTTTTACTATACTGTTAATCAAAAACTGTCATTCCTGGAAACATGGATACAATGTATAGGACTAGGAAAATATAGGATTAGTAGAAAGGTCTGCATTCTATTCCTAGTTCTGACATGTACATTGAATTTGAAGCCAGAAGAAACTAATTTGAATTTTTTTCTCCTACTTAACCTTCTCTATAATGTTCCACAAGTCACTGTAACCCTTTCCTTTAAACAGTAAGAATTGGGACAAGTTGGGATAAGAAACTTTTCAATCCTAAAATACTATAAACATAGAAATAGTGGTAAATAATGTTACCTGGGTGAGGTGACATGAATTATGACGTTTTTAGAAAGCAGTGCAGAAGGGTTTAGATTTGGCAAAGGCAATAGAGAGCTATCAAAGGTTTTTACATAACACATTAATATAATAAAAATAATATTCAGGAAAGATTCATCTGGTAGCAGTGTAAAGAAGGATTAGAGGTAAAGAAGACAGGATTCATGGAGACTATCTAGGAAGCTATTAGAGTCCAGACATGAAGTGATGAGAGCTTGAGCTAGGGTAGTAGAGGAGAAACGAAGAAGAGAAAGATGTAAGAACTATTTTCACAGGAAAGTTGTGAATAGCTAGTGATTGATCCAGTATAGAAGATGAAGACAAGAGAGAAAGGAAGAAAAAAAGAGTAGGAGAAAGAAAGAGGGGAAAAGAAATGGAGAAAGAAGAAAGAAAGGGAAGGGGGAAGAAGGGAGTGAAGAAAGGAAAAGGAAGGATGCATGAAGGAATTGTGTAGGGAAAAAGCTGGATTGTAAAGGATTAGGGCAGGAATGGATTCAATGGGAAGTCAAACACTGAGGGAGTTACTGTGTCTGGGCAGCATTAAGACTGACCAGGCCAGAAGGCGGCAAGAACAGGGTCCAGACTTGGTCACCAAGTAGTGATGGCTGATCGTAAGTGAGGGCGACAGTTTGTGGACATTAAGGGCTTACCACGGACAGGTTAGCTTACAAAAAAGAAGAAAGGCCAGAGATTCCTCACACTGAAGCAAATAGCATCACATAGAATCTGCAGAGGAGTTAGATTAGAAGGAGGAAAGCAAACATAAACTATTTCCAAGGAAATAAATAGGGGTGAATTTCTGGAAATGCAGAGTGGTCAAAAGGACACAAATAGTTCACTTTCACAATACAAATAAAGGTTCAAATTGGAAAACAGAAAAAAACAAGTATAACTTGATCATATGGGCTGATGAGGGTTTAGCAAATGTGTATGGGTCTCTCAGAGTGAAGCAGGTCTCTGTAGGTGTTTATGGAAAAGCTATTGTCACAGAAGCAAGAGGGACATATGGGTCTTTTGTTCAGTCATATCCAACTCTTCATGACTGCATATGGGGCTTTCTTGGTAAAGATATTAGAGTGGTTTACTATTTCCTTCTCCAGTGGATTAAGGCAAATAATGGTTAAGTTACTTGCTCAGGGTCAGTCAGTGAATGTCGGTCACATTTGAACTCATGTCTACCTGACTCAGGACCAAAGCTTTATCCACTGAGCCACCTAACTGTGGTAAGTAGCTAAAGGGGTCAGTAGGTTCAAGTGAAATTTCAAACTAAGGGAACTCTTTGTATAATTGAAGCAAGAGGATCAGAAAGCAGTGGACAGAGAGACATAAAAAGACATGGAGAAGGAGGGGATGAGTGTGGGATCAAGGTTCTTTGGGAGTTGGGAAGGAATGGTTTAAAGACTCAAATAGTATTATGCATCATCCTTATCCACATCATCATCATTATCATAAAACTTACATGTACATATTATTTTATCATTTTCATTTTAAGTTCTGTCCTCATAAAAATGCTATGAGGTAATTTACATTTAAAATAATCAAGTCACAGAGAGGTTAATTAACTTACCTACAAGTAACACAATTAGTAATTGAGAGTTAAATCCAAATGTTACATTTAAAGTAGTACATTTGTTCTACTTCACAACATATCAAAAGGTAAAACATATACCATAGGATGTGACTTAATAATTCTGGGATGCCATAATTGTAAGATGCATATTTTTGAATTTTGAAATCAGTGATATTGAAGCCTTTATCATATGTTCTACTGCTATTTATTGTATATACTAATACTTAGTCATAATTCTTTAAAAATTATCTGACTCCTTCAAATATTTAATCTCAATAAACTCAGTAGGCAGGCTTAATGGACCAAAAAGGGTTATATAACTGTGAGTTAAAATAATTCTGTTGTCAAATAGAATCCAGCATATAGATGATGACTTAATATTTTTTTAAGCAAGAGAAAATAGATTTAGGTCTTCATGAATGAAATTTAATAAAATTTTAAATTATTTGTCTTAAGAAAATATTTGTTATAATAGAAAAATAGCACATTGTTTCATATACATATTTTTAAATGTCACTTCTGTCCAGTGCATTCTTTGGTTTCATTTATCTCTTGTTATGGACATAGGATAATTGGGAAGGGGGAAACTAATAAGAATATAGTATGATCCAAGCAAACTTTGATTAATTGAAGCTTTAAAACAAGTCATCATGTAAATGAGCAAACAAAATATTTGATTATAGATTCATAATAATCTCCTGATTCATTTGCTTCTGCTATGTTGTTATTGTTCCTAATAAGGACAAACAGGATTCCTGAAAGCTGTTGTTAAGCATGTATCAATTTGACACTATTAAAAAAAATTGTGGAGATTTTCCTTTCTTAAACATAACTACTTAATTAAAGGTTTATACTCAGAATCTGACTTTAAAAGACCATCTTACAGTTTTGCTCAAGCATTGATGTGATATTTGTCATAAGTCTATACAAGACGCAAATATAATCAGTTTTTATACAGTAGTTACACTTTTAACATTTATTAAATGCTCATAATTATATAGTAGGCTTGTAATAAGTGTAGTTAGCAATTAGGCAGTTATAATTATGTGTTTTTGTTAAAATCAGAAAAGTGAACTTTCCCCAAAAGTAAAAACTACTTTCCTGCAAAAGTGCCTTTATTTGAATCTAGTTGTGAATTTAAAATATAAACTGTCAAGAGTTGGTGAATATAAGAAAAGAGTGGTAAAGAATGTTAATGAAGCGCAACACATAGTTATGTCTTAGCAAGTTTAATTATGAGCCATAGAAAAGATATGACTTGGGAGAAATGTTTTGTATTCATTTAAGTAAGTTGTTTTGAGGTGATTAAGTTTCATAAGTACTTGTTTTAAGACAAAGGCCAGTATGTGTTCTAAGGATAAGAAAAATGTGAAATGATGTCTGATTTATATGAACACTTGGAAGACTGCTGGAGAAGATAGCAATAATTATCCTTAGGAAATTTAATGAAAGACTAGCTAAATAATGTAGAGTTCTCCTAGGAATTATGATAGCACGTCACTTCAGTGCTTGAAAGAAGATAGTAGAGTTACATATATAAACTCTTGGTTCTTCAAAGGTCATTTGACAATATAGAACACTCTAGCAGCATGTAAACAAGCTGAACTCATCTTTCCTCTCTGATATGTCTCTTCCCATTACTCTAGGCTGCTTCAAATTCTTCCAGTAAAATTGCTTATATCAGAAGTTACATCTTCATCACTTTTACTCTTCTATTGGTGATCTGTAACCTATGCCTCCCTTTATAGAGGGCTCCAGCTCTTCAAGCTAAATTCATTTCCCATCTGCTGAACTGCTTGCTTTCAATTCCATAAACATCATGCCCTCAAACTAGATACCCTCTGGTAATCCCCTTTTCCCCTCTCCACTTCTCAGCCTCCTTTTGTATATCATCTTCCACAAGTAGATTGTAAACTCCTTGACAGCAAGGAATTTGTAGCTTTTTTTAAAATTTGTATCCACAATGCTTAACTTAGTGCCTGACACAAATTCGGCTCTTAATAAATGTTTATTAATTGTTGCTTCATAACATTTCTTTATTTGCGTTTCCTGCCTTTCTATGAATTAGGACCTTTAGGGAAATGACTACATCTATTGATATGTTCCATAAAACCTATTTAACCTGCTTATATTACTTTTTTTTAAAACATACAAATAATTTTGAGTATAGTCTTATCATTACTGAATGTACCTAAGAGGGAATACTTGCTTTCATTAAGGATTAGACAACTTCCAGTGTACTTTCCAATCCAGATTCTACATGACTTAACTCTTATAGAATTTTATTTTGAATGTTTTCGGTGAGGGATAATAGATTGTGCATCACAACATCACAATAGAGATATATGCTTGTGGTTGTCACAAATCACCTTTTTTTAGGCCATCAAAGCTCACATAGATGAGATTATATAGCTTTAACTTTGAGAGTGCTTAGCATTTTTTTGTAGTACAGAACTACATTTGATCCCAGGTCTTGTCAACAGCCTTTTTCTAGCTTATGTGCTCAGAATTTTTTGTTTGTCTTGAACCACTTCTCTGAACAATGCTTTTTAAATAATATAATTAAAAGAAGTAAAAATCTTCACTTAGATTTTGATAAAAATAAAGATTTATTTTTCCCATCCAAGTTCAGATGGGCAGAAATTTGAGTTAGTAAAAATACCCTAAAATTACTATCAACCAACCATCTAGTTAAATGCAGCAAACATATAATAAATTCTTGTTATAGACAAGTAGTATGAAAGGCATTAGGCATACAAAGACAAAAATGAAATAATATTTCACCTCAAAAAGCTTACATTCAATGGCCACCACAGTAAAATGAACTCTCTTTTGAGATGGTCTAGTTCAAATAAAAAATATGTGACTTTCATTTAAGGACTTCATGAAGGAGGTTGGGCTTTGAAGGATAGAAGGGATTTCAACTTTTAATAGCTATAAGGGTAAAAAAGGGTTTATCTAATGGATAATATAAACATTATGAATTTGGAAACACACAAGCTATGTTCCTTCTTGCCACAACAAGCCATCCAGTTTACCTGAAGAAAGGAAGGAGATGAGATAGGAAAGGTAGGTTGGAGCCATATTTTAAAAGGCTTTGAATGACAAGAAATCTAATTTGGACATTATTTGGTAGGCAGTATTAGTAAGGATTTTTGAGTAACTGAGTGGTATGATCAAAGTATCAAAGTTGTGTTCAAGAGAAATTACGTAGTTCACAGAATGCAAGATGAACTCTGAGAGAAAAAGTAAGAGGAGGGAGAGAAACAGAGAGAACAGTCATCAGCAGGAATGAAAGAAGCATAGATAGGAGAAACTTGAAGATTTGTTAGATTAAGATGTAGGAGAGTGAAAATTTGAAGATGATTTCGAGATTCCGCCTCCACATAACTGAGTATGGTGGTTCTACTAACGGATAAAGGATTTTATTCTTGGTAGAGATGATTTTTAGAACCCCTCTCAACTCCAAATCTGTGATCAAGCTAGAGATATAAATTTAGAGGTAATAGTGAAGCCATGATAGTAGCTTATAGACTGCCAAAAGAGATGGGAAAATATGAGGAAATAGTCAAAAATAAAATCTTTAAGAGCATCTGTATTTTTGAGAAGGAAGAAAATGGAGTCATTGAAGGATATATGAAAGTACTGGAGAAAGAGAGAGATAGGAAGATAACCAGCATGCTGCATTCAGTATTGCAAAAGGCAAGGGATAAAGGAATTTCAAGGAGTAGATGGTCCACAGTTTCAGAAGAGAGATCAAGAAGGATGGGAACTGAGAACAACCTATTGTATTTGGTAGTTAAGAGATCAGTGGTAATCTCTGAGACAGCAATTTCAGTAAACTAATAAAATAAATAAAAATTATGACCAAGTCTTTTAAGAATAGTATACCAAACCACCTCACACCTTTCATATTGGCTAGTATGACAGAAAAGGAAAATGGTAAATGTTGGAGAAGATGTGGGGAAATTGGAAAACTAATGCATTTTTGGTGGAATTGTGAACTGATCCAACCATTCTAGAGGGCAATTTGTAACTATGCCCAAATGGCTATGAAACCGTGCATACCCTTTGATCCTATAATACACTAGGTCTGTACCCTAAAGAGAAAATAAAAATGGAAAAGGACCCACATGTGCAAAAACATTTATAGCAGCTCTTTTTGTGGTGGCCAAAAATTGAAAATTGAGGGGATGCCTAGGAGTTGGGGAGTGACTGGACAAGTTGTGGTATATAAATGTAATGGAATACTGTTGTGCTATAAGAAATGATGAGCAGGTGGATTTCAGAAAATCCTGGAAAGATTTAACATGAACTAATGCTGAGTTAAGTGAGCAGAGCCAGGAGAACATTGTATACAGTAACAGTAACACTGTATGATGATCAACTATGATAAGACTTAGCTCTTCTGATCAATGACAATTCCAAAAGACTCATGATGAAAAACGCTATCCACATCCAGAGAAAGAACTATGGAGTCTGAATGCATATCAAAACATGCTGTTTTCTCTTTTTTGTTATGATTTTCTTTCTCATGGTTTTTCCCTTTTGTTCTGATTCTTCTTTCACAACATGACTAATGTGGAAATATGTTTAATACACTTGTACATGTATAATCTATATCAGATTGCATATCATCTTGGGGAGTGGGGAGGGGAGTCGGAGGGACAAAATAATTGAAACTCAAAATAAAAAAAGTCAATGTTGAAAGCTATCTTTACATGTAATTGGAAAAAATAAAATATTATTAAGCGGGGGAAAAGGAATAATGTACTGAGATTTGTGAAGGTGAGAGTGAACTCAGGGTGGTAAAGAACATTATGGAAAGCTCTTATGCATGAGATGTTAACAGATAACGATATATGACAAAGCTGCTTAATTTTTGTTTCTGTTTTCCCTGACAAGGAAAATTCATCTTTGCTCCAAAATAGTTAATACCCAAGATAAGGAGATGGTAGGAGGGCACCTAACTGTCCTCAATGAATTCAAGCCCCATGACCCAGATGAACTGTATCCTCTAAGTCTGAAAGACATGACCTACTCTTTCTCGCACATGGCAATGTTTCCTATTGTTCCTTTGCACAGACTGTCCCCAACCCTTGCCTGGAATGTACTCCTTCATCTCTACCACCTGAAATTTCTAGCTCCTTTCAAGGATTAACTCAAATACCACTTCTTATATGAGTCCTTTCTGATCCCTCTAGTTTTAAGTGCACTTTTCAAAAAATCCCTTTGAATAGATTTTCTATATGTTTTGTATTTATTTACCTGGTTCTTGTTGTCTTAATGTTAATAGTGACTTTTTTTCAGATCAAATATTTAATATTATTAATCTTATGAATATAAAATTATGAATCTTGTTTGATGTTTGTCCAAGATTTAGACACCATTTCACTTGAAAGTGGTTTAATCATGCCTTATGTCTTTCTTCTTTTATATATTGTTGTTATTCAGTTATTTCAGTTGTATCTGACTTTTCATGACCCAATTTGGGGTTTCATTGGCAAAGATACTAGAGTGGTTTGCTATTTCCTTCTCTAGTTCACTTTACAGATGAGGAAATGGAGGCAATTAGGAACAAGTGACTTGCCCAGGGTTATACAGCTAATATGCATCTGAGGTTAGACTTGAACTTAGGCCTTCTTGATTCTAGGTTCAGTGTTCTATCCACCACACCACCTAAATGTCCATTCTTTTTCATATGTCCAGTTATACCAAGATAATATAGCATAACATACTACTATTGAGAAGTATTCAAATGAAATGGTATTCTAGGTATGGGAAATTATCCTTTATATGTTGCATTAGTCAGAACTTTCTTTAAATACCACTTAGTCACTATACTTTGAATAGCATGTGGAAAAACTGGAGTGGAGCCAAGAAAGAGCAAAGATGATCCATCAAACAGCTAAAAATATGAGGAATTAAAAGAATTGGAATTTTTAAATTTATAGATGGAAAGGTTAAGGTAAAACTTCCTACAAAAGTTTTTATGAATTGCATGCTATCAATTTTGCAAGGGTCACTAGGTGGCGCTGTGGATAAAGCATAGGACTTGGTGCCAGGAATATCTGATTTCAAATCAGACCTTTGACACTTAAATGTGTGACTCTGAGCAAGTCACTTAATCCCTATTTGTCTCAGTTCCTCATCTGTAAAATGGGGACACACTGGAAAATGAAGTGGCAAACTATTCCAGTATCTTTGCCAAGAAAATTGATAGACAAAAATATATAGGGTCACATAGAATTGGGCACAACTGAACAAGTAAGTAACAGCAGCAGAAAAAGCAATTTTATTGTTAAAAAAAGAACAAAAAAGACAACCATTTTAGATTAAGCCAGGAAAAATAAGAAGAAAAATGTCGTAGTCTTCAGACTAAGGGGCAAAAAGATTAGAAAAAAAGACCGAAGAAAATTATAAATTCTCTGGGAAAGGAGAAAAAACTTGACCATGAGAAGAATGGGGGGACAAACACATGATCACCAAGTGAACGGTTAAGAAGTATTTTGGAAAATATGGTACAGACAGGAAAAAAACCTAGCAAATAGTATTTACAAATAAGAAGCTTATTATGAATTGTTAAAGAGAATAAATAAAATGGAAATTTGTTAAATTATATACGTTGCAAGTCACCAGATGAACTAGTAAAAAAAACCTAACTAGTCTATAGAATATAGGAGGAAGAAGTAAATGAAGGTTTTCAAAAATTCAGTATCTTCCAAGAGATAATATAGACTGTATGTCTTAATTCTCTCTTAGGATGGTTTAGCCATTTAATTGAACATAGGAAAAAACCTAAATAGAATAGTCTCTCAATAACCTTTCTAATTCTGTAATTATAAGTGTCTAAGTCATTCCCTTATGCCTTTTCACTCCTCTTCCTAGATTGTCTCTGGATTTGCCTTATGGTGAACCTAAATCACTTAACCAGACATAGAATTAATCTATTTTTACCAGGATCCTTTAGACTAGCAATGACCTAATAAAAAATTTTTCATCTAAATCTAATTTTTCATCTAAAATTTATTGGTTGTCTGTGGTATATTTAACCAATACAGACAACGAATAAATTTTCAATGAAAATTTTTTATTTGTTTTATAGAGAGGATAAACTACTGTTTTGTATACATTCTTTTCCTCTTGCTCTCTTGATTTCTTGGTGGTGGTAGTGGTAAAATTGTTTATTAAATATTATACGCCCATGACCTGAATAGTGGATTATATCAAAGGGAAACATTCCGCCGCTGATGAAGAATACGGACAGGGAAAGCAAAGGAAGACATTAATGTCTCTTTCAACTCTAAATCTATAATATATAACACATTAAGAAAAAAATCTTCAAGCTAGACATATGAACTAGTTTGGAATAGATCTTTTAAAAATATTTATGAAGAAAGAAAATAAAATCACTGGGTAAAATCTGATGAAATAAACAACCAAATATATGTAAATAATAAGCATAGCTAGTATTTATATGTTTCTTCACAAATATTTTTATCATTTTATTCTCATAACAGCCTTGGGAAGTAGATATTATCTCTATTTCATAGATGAGGAAACCAAGACAAAGGTTGTGACTTACTTAGGGACTCGAAGCTAGTCTGATGGCTCAATTTGAACTCAGGTCTTCCTGACTTCAAGCCCAATGTTCTATTCACTGTACACCTACTGTATACCCACTGATATAATATAAAAGTAACTCATATTTCTGATTGGAAAGTTCTTTTCTAACAACTACCCTGTTGAAGTAAAAGTAGAGTGATGGTCCCAATGATTCCCATTAAGTGATTACATTTATTCAAAATTGAACTGTTTTAAGTTATTATTATGTAAAATGTGGTAACTAGTTCTAGCCCAATGGAAATATGTGGTGAGAAGTACTATAACCACTGATGGGATTCATTATCCACATTAATTGGGACCCTGATTATAGCACAATAATTTGCATCCATTTTACAGATCTGGCAAAACTGAATTTAAGAGAGATGAAGTGATGTGCCCAGGATCACATGACTTGTAAGTGGAGAAGCTATCATTCCAACCTGTGTGTTCTGATTCCAAGTCTGACTAAACCACATAGAATTAGACTTAATTAAACTGTAGTATATTCTTCATTTTACATTTTCTTTTTCGTGTAATAATCTTTCTGTGGATGGAATATAATTACTGGAGAAAATGGTTTTTGTTCTTCAGCACAATAATATGCAGATCAATTTCAGGGGCACAAGAAAGGACAGGAGCATTAGAAGGGAAGAGAAATTGCTACTTGCTTATAAAGCCTTCTCTTACTCAAAATTGTGATGCAAGTGAGATTTAATACCTAGTCTCTGTTTTATGTACTTTCCCTCCCCATCTTGTTTAGCCTACACTTCCACATTAATTCCTACTTTATTTTCCTCCATTTTAGTCTCTTTTTTTTTTCATCTTAATTTCCTTTGGAATGCTACAGTCAAGAAATTACCTGGTACTCTCACTGACTGACACCAAATAACAAATAATTGAGAAGGCCTAAAGGGTTAACTTTCCATTGATAATTATCTTTAGTCCAAAAAGTCTAAAACTTAACATTGAAATTACCACAAATAATGACTTAGTAGGATATTACAAGGAAACAAATTTGGGCTCAGTCTAAGGAATAACCTGCCTGACATTTGGAGCTATTGAAAAATGAAGTCACCTGTTTCCTCTGGAAGAGGATCCAACAAAGGAGATAGAGAAGGAATGGTCAAGTAGGAGGAGAACCAAGAGAAAATGGTATCCCAAAAACCTAGAGAAGATAGTATCAAGGAAGAGAGTGATCAACAGTGTCAAAAGGTGCCTAGACATCACAGAAGATGAGGATTGAGACAAAGCTATTGGATTGGGCAACTAAGACATCATTAGCAACTTTGTAGAAAGCAGTTTTAATGGAATGATAAGTTCAGAAGCTGGATTTTAAGGGCTAAAAAAAAAGGAGAGGAGAGGAGAGGTCTCTATTGCAAATGATCTTTTCAAGGAGTTTAGCTACAAAGGGCAGAAAAGATGTAGAATAAGAGTTAGTGGGGATGGAAGGATCAAATGAGGGTTGTTTTTTTTTCAGGATGGGGGAGATAGTGAGAAATGAACTGGTAGAGAGGGAGAATTTGTAAATTAGTGAAAGAGTATGGATGACAGAGGGAGCAGTCTATTGAAGGAGGTGGGATGGCATAGGATTGCTTGAACAATTAGGGGAGTCAGTCTTGTTAAAGAGTAAGTCCACTCCATCATTTGAGATGGGTCAAGGAGAAGATAATGAGAGAGAGACAGAGAGACAATTGGAATAGGAGAGATAGATGGTAGTTATGAAGAGGAGAAATGAGGGCCAATTTATTTCTATAAAACATGAGGCAAGATTCTTAGCTGAGAGAGTGTACAGAAGGAGAGTCATGGTAGATTTGAGAAGGGATGAAAAGGTTTGGAATAGTTGCTATGGAGAGAGAGATATAGTAAGGGAAGGGAGGTACAGTAGGATTGCCTAGTCACAGCGAGGGCCCAGTTGAGGGTGTATAACATAAATTTGTAATGGACCCAGTCAGAACAACTGGTGACTTTCTCCATCTTTATTCAACAGCATATATGTGAGAGTGGAGGTGGCAAATGATGAGAGTGATCCAAAGTTTCAAGAATTTTTATTAAACATATTTTCTTTTTTGGTATGTCTGAGGAAAACAGTAATAGCTAATAGTATATCATACCCCACTGTATACAACTCAAATAGCATGTGTCATTATATTAGCAAAAATTCATCTAACAGTAACAGATTGACAAGAAGTGTTTATTTGATGCTAGAGTATTTTAATTATCCTATGGGTAGGGGATTTATCTAAGGAAATGCCCTCCACAAAGTTGGGTTGCTTGTTAAGGAATTGTGTTACCTCTTCTCCTCCCTATCCCTCTCTCTTTTCTACCATAACTACAACCATAAATAGATGTAATATATGTCTCCTCTGTTCTCTAGGGATATTGAGTAACTCCAGGTACACAGCTAGGAGGATTTAAGGATACTTAAAGACATGGTTGAAAAATAAGGAAATGTGATGTAATAATTCTTAGACATTTTTCTAAACCAGTTTGATTAGTTGTTTAAAGCACAATCCACTAACAGGGAAAAAGTCGAAAAGGCAGCTATATTATAAACCCCTACCACTAATCACAAGTGGCACTAAGTATAGGAGTTTAGATGATTCAGTGTAATCTGTTACCATGACTGGAGAAATTAACGCACTGACCTACTAATGGAAAGTCAGCTGATTCATTGTCTTTGAATATGAAAGACAGTAGAGGCCTGCTTTAATGTTTTAATGCTGCATATTGTTGATTGTTTATAAAATGACAATGCAATGAATCCATTATATTTCTATAAATCTCTGATTATTTGGGTTTCTTATATTTATATTAGTTATTTAATTGGAACAGATGAAAAGAGTAATATATTTTTCATTTGTGGCAAAGAATATAAATTGTCTGATAACTTGGCCAACCTTAATTTAAAACTTACATAAGGGCGTTGCTGTTGCAAAATAAAATAATTGATTTTGTTTAGTATTTAATATGGCATTTTGTATTTCCAGAATACTACTTAAACACTGTTTAGTAAGCTGAGACACAGAAACTAAAGTACCTTTTATAGGACAATATAATAAGTTAGAAGTAACTAAAATTTTAATGCTTTGATGAATATGAGCTTTTCACTTTTTATAATTCTAGCTTTACCTTCTGAACAAAGAGCTTCATGTTATATACATAGACACTGTCAAAGCATATGAACAGATGTTACACAGATGTTGCATTTATTGTATGCTTGGAAGAAAAATTATATTCTTGTTTTCATCCATGCAATCAACAATACCTTAAATTTTTCCTAAATTTATTTGGTCCCAGAGTATTTTAATATCATGTGAGTAAATAACAAAGATATATACAGAATAGCATTTCTCTGGTTTCCCCTCTCCCTATGAAATACAATAAGAGTGATAAGGGATGAGAACACCTATTTTGAAAAATAGTATATTGGTCTTCTAAGTTCGATATGTCTTCATTGAAAGAACAAAGGGGAAATATTGGCATTTTGTAGTAATGGGCAGTAAGTTGGTAATGTGTTCTTCATAGTTCTTTCAGGAGCAAATTTTGACCTCCTTACTGCTTTTTTTAAAAGTCATTTCTGTAGTTGGCATATTATCAGGCAAACCATACTTTCATATATCAAATATTTTCAGAGATGCCATAAAACCAAATCAAAAGCATAAAAAGTTTATAACAAACACAAGAAAAAAATTGTCTTCTACAGTAATTAATGTAGCATTTATGCAGATGGTATTTTAAAACTCACACTATTTAAAAATTAACAAAAAAGCAGATCACGTGAAATATGTGGAAAAATTTATCACCTATATATGTTTATGTTTTTTCCCTAATTTTGAGGAGAAATGGAATTAAGAGACAGGGAACATAAGTTTACTCTGATCCAGAATGTAGAATTGTTTAGAGATTTTTAAAAAATTGTTATTATCAACAAAGTATTATTAGACCACCCAGGATTTAGCGGGCAATAATCAAGGCAATTAATGAAGGCAGAATAAAGAAGAGGATCCCTCTCCTTCTTGAAGTAACCCATTCTATTTTTGGATAGCTCTAATGTTAGGAAGTTTTCCCTTATACCAAGTGGAAATCTGTCTATTTAACTTCCATCCCTTGTTTAGCTTTCTGAGACCAAGAAGAACAACAAATCTAATCTCTTCCCTGTGACAGCTCACCTCAAACACTTGAAATCATATATCAGGTCTTTTCCTAAAGTAATGTAGCAGGTCTCTCAACTGATCCTTGTATGACATGGTCTTAATTCATGCTCCTCTCACAGAAGCCCCCAGAGTCATTACTCCAGGTAAATGTTCATTTATTTTCTTGTGCTTGACAGCATCCCTATAGTTGGAGTGAGTACCTCCTCCTTTGTCTGTTCTACCCTTTTTTAGAACTCTTCCTCATTAGTGATAGCCTAATCATGTGACCTTGTCCTACAATCTCTTACTACTTCCCTTCTAGTGCCAGAATCCATAAAGGATAGGAGGCTTACATAACTCTCACTAGGTTTTAACCATCTAGTTTAATGCTGTTGTTCTGGTCTTGAATTGATCTTTCCTTCCTACAAAAATAATCCCTGAAAGGTTTCTTTGGATGTGTTTAAAAGCATTTGTTTTTGGTAATATATGATTCTGTTAAAAAAAAAAAGGCATTTATTTTAAAGAAAATTTTGGTGGTATTTAATTTGCTAGTCATCCATTCTTAACAATAACAATGGCCATCTTTTAGTGCTTTAAGGTTTACAAAGAACTTTACATACATTATCTCTTTTGACTCTCACAACATTCTTATGAATTAGATAATCTAGGTGTTACCCAGATTTTACAGATGAGGAAAATAAGACTTATAGTGGTTCAGTGACTTGCCTCTTCACAGCAAGTGTATATCAGAGTTGATAAAAATCCAGGTCTAACCTTACTCCAAATCTAATACTCTTTGTATCACACCTCAAGATCTTTTGCATCCTAAATTTGAATTGCATTCGCCAAGGTGATTTTGCGCAAAGTCTTTTTGGGTATTGGTGCTGATATTATTAGCAATAGAAATGAGAAGTGTAGATGCAGTCATACAAGTGAACCTCATTTAGAAATTGACTTTATGCACATTTGTCTTAATACGTTAAATTGCATCTCTTATACCAGTGAATTGATACGTGTTGTTTTAATTTCTTGTCTTTTGTGTTACCAAAATCCCCTACCTTGCTTCTTTGAACTAGTATTATTTTTTAAAAAATAATTCATTTGATGCTTAATTGTTTTCTACCGTCTTACCTTGTTTCAATAATATTAACCTTTCATCTTTCTCAGCATAAAATTAGCCTTGCGGCAAAAATACCAACAGAACAGCTTCAAAGGAAAGTGGTGAGAGAGTGGTCTGGAAAGGAGTCAAATTCTAAAAGAGAAAATATACTTTAAGTGTTGTGGAAATGTAATGCTCATTGCATCTGCACCAAACGTACTAAAAAAAATGTCAGGAAAGAGGCCAATAATAAAACTATATAGGGACAGTTATTTTAAATAGCTACATTTGAATGCATTTGTGTTTATATGTAGCTTTATATAATGTATGTAAAGACATAAAAGTATCCTGAATGTGCCTCCAAAGGCAAAAGGAATTTCTATTGACTTCTCATTAGTAGTACTATACAACATGGATACTATAGAGTTAGTTAACTTAATATTTTATTAGAAAAGTATTATTTTTCTGCTAAATAGATTTTAAGAGGTTTGTTTACATTCATAAATAGTATTTCATCCCTACGTCTATACCACGCTCTAAAATCATAATGATAAATAGAAAGATGTTGTTTTCATACAATTATAAAAAACATAAACATTTTGTGCAAAACAAGACACATTCATACATAACTAGAAAGACCTGATATATGATTTCAAGTGTCTGAAGTGAGCTGTCACAGGGAAGAGATTAGATTTGTTGTTCTTCTTGGTCTCAGAGAGTTAAACAAGGGATGGGAGTTAAATAGATTTCCACTTGGTATAAAGGAAAACTTCCTAACATTAGGAACTATAAACAATAGTTTATAAACTATTTACAAGTAGTTTATGATGTGTTTATATGGGGAAAAAAAGACATGACACTCCAAATAGTTCCCAGGCCACATGGTTTGCTGCATGGATAGGATAGAAGGAGAACAGAGTAGAAGTGCATGCATCTGTGTATATTCCTTAGCTAAGTCTCTACAAGCTTTCTCAGTCATCATCATGAAAGCTTGATTGGAGTCTTACAGTTACGGAGTAGGGGATTCTGGTAAGGAGGAGTAATCCAGTCAGTTGTGAATCATGCTTAACCTTTATTGATGTGTGAAGGACTAGAGGGAAGCTCAGATTTGCAAGATGTCATGAGTATAAAAGTAGCAAAATCTGACAAGAGTGTGTGTGTAGAGTGATACTTTGAAAATTACTCTTTTTTTTAGAGAAAGTTCCATAGTGAACACAAATTTTCATATTCATTTCTAGATAAATGTCATTGCTGATAATAAGAAGCAGGCAAGGGCAACAGTGAAGTGGAAGAATATTGGTAACCACCAATATTTTATACTTTTGGTGCTGCTCATTTTTGTTCAGTGGCTTCAGTCATGTCCTGATTGGGGTCATTTGGAGTTTTCTTGGCAATTTTGTTCTCCAGCTCATTTTACAGATGAGAAAACCAGGGTCACATAGCTAAGTGTCTAAGGCTGGATTTGAATTCAGGTTTTTCTAATTCCAGGCCTAGCATTCTATCTGCTGCACAACCTAGCTGCCCTGTTATTTATTTACTAATTGATTTATACTATCTTTTCCTTTTTAAAAAAGGATTTCGATTTATTTATTTTTAGTTTTAACCTTTATTTCCATAACATTTTGAGTTCCAAATTTTCTCCCCATCTTTCCCCTCCCCCCACCCCGATATGGCATGCATTCTGATTATCCCTTTCCCCAGGTTGCCTTCCTTTTTATCATCCCCTTCCCCTTTACTTTCTTGAAGGGCAAGATAGATTTCTACACCCTATTGCCTGTGTATCTTATTTCCCAGTTTCATGTAAAAACAATTTTTTAACATTTGTTTTTAAAACTTTACAAATTCTGTCCCTTCTTCCTTCCCCACCCACCCCCACTTAGAAGACAAGCAGTTCAATATAGGTTATGCATGTATAGTTATGCAAAACATCTTCATAATGGTCCTGTATATTTCCCTCCATTCTATTCTGCCCCTCAATTATTCTGTTTTCTTTTTTGACTCTGCCCTGTTTCTAAAATATTTGCTTCTGACTACCTCCCTCAGTCTACCTTCCCTTCTCTTATCTCTTATCTTCCCCTTTCCCCCTATTTTCCTGTTGTATCAGAAAGCACCCCAACATACACAAGATGGTCTGCTATCACAGGTTCTTAGATCTGCATTCATAAAAGGAAAGCAACTTTCAAGGGGTTAACAATCACTTTAATCAAGCACATGTATCATTCCTTTAACCAAGTAAATATATCATTCAATTAGTTCAGGGGAGTTAGCATCCTGAACTTCAAAGAAAATACAGAGAAATCAAAAAATCAATAGACATGATTTCCTTTGCCTGAATTCAACAGACAGATGGACCCCAACTGCCTGACCATAGTTACCAGAGAGGAAAGCACTGACATATGGATTTTCAAAGCTGGGGGCTCCTTAAAGTGGCTTCCCAGAGTCCTCCGTTGGCACTCAAACCTTCTTACAAACATTAAACCCCAAAGTAAAACCTTACCCTCAGAGTATTTATACAGTTTTTAGAGCTGGAAAGTGTAACCCTCTGACCCAGTGCCTCAATAGAAAAAATCAAAAAGGTACTTGCAGCCCTCCTACAAAACAGTTCCCCTAATCAAGCTTCCCACAATGGGCAGGCCCATCAGTGAGTGGGAAAGATCTTCTTTAATCACATCATTCAATCAGAGGCACTTTTAGTAAAACAGAAACAGCAAAAGATCATAATTTGATTGCTATCACACCTGTAGGGTCAGATTCACAATTGAATGTGTATGTTATTCCATCTGTAAGCCAAATCCAGTAAGAGGGAAAGTTCACTCATTCCTTCTCACCTCCTCCTTTCCCCTTCCTTGTAGAACATTTTTCTTGCCTCTTTTATGTGAGATAATTTACCCCATTCTGTCTCTCCCTTTTCCTTCTCCCAATATATTCCTCTCTCAACTCTCAACTTTATTTTTAGATATCGTCCCTTCATATTCAACTCACCATGTACCCTCTGTCTGTCTGTCTGTCTATCTATCTATTTATCTATTTATTTCCTCCAACTACCTTAATACTGAGAAAGGTCTTATGAGTTATAAATATCATCTTTCCATTTAGGAATATAAACATTCCCACTTTAATAAGTGTTTTGTGGTTTCTCTTTCCTGTTTACCTTTTCATGTTTCTCTTGATCCTTTTATTTGAAATTCGAAAGTTTTATTCAGGTCTGGTTATTTCAGAAAGAATGCTTGAAAGTCCTCTATTTCATTGAACATCCATTTTTCCCCCCTCAAGGATTATACTCAGTTTTTCTGGGTAGGTGATTCTTCATTTTAATTCTAGCTCCTTTGACCTCCAGAATATCATATTCTGATCCCTTAAAGTAGAAGATGCTAGATCTTCTGTTATCCTGACTGTATTTCCATAATACTCTTAATTGTTTTTTTCTGACTGCTTGCAATTTTTTTTTCTTGACCTAAGAACTCTTGAATTTGGCTATAATATTCCTAGGAGTTTTCCTTTTAGAATCTCTTTCCAGAGATGATTGCTGGATTCTTTCAATTTATTTTTTTACCCTCTGGTTCTAGAATATTAGTGCAGTTTTCCTTGGTAATTTCTTGAAAGATGATGTCTAAGCTCTTTTTTTTATCATGTCTTTCAGGTAGTCCAATAATTTTTAAATT
>CM053773.1:134974951-134997043 GCA_028658325.1 Potorous gilbertii | reverse complement strand
ATCTTTTCCATGGCCTGGGATCATTCATATTCCTCTTGGAGGCTTTTGAGGTAGGAACTTTGACTCTGCTGTTCTCCTCTGGTTGTATGCTCTGATCTTCCTTGTCACTAAAGTAAGATTCTATAGTCTGAGTTCTTTTACAGTGTTTACTTATCTCCCTAGCCAAACACTTAACCTTGTCTTTGTCAAGGTAGGACTCTGTTTCCCATGATGGGGGTGGGGGTAGGTGTACTATCCCAGACTTCAGGGATTTTGTATCAGCCACTTGATTCCCTGCCATATGTGGGCCCAGAGCTCTGGAAGCAGCCTCTGCTGCTGCAACTGCCCCTACTACCACCACCACTGCCTCTAACCACCACCACCACTCTGGAGGTGGGGCTGGACTTGGCCTCTTTAACCTAGGTCCCACAGAGTTTTCCCACTGACCTTTTTGGCATTTGTGAATGAAGAAGTTTAGAAACTGAAACTGGCACAGCTGCCAATGATTCAATCCCCTGAGGCCTGTTCCAGGCTGTCTGTGCTGGTGCAGCCCACACAAGGCTGTGCTTTTGCTCCCTGCCAGGTGCAAAAGACCGTTGCTATCAATTGTCTAGGTTGTCTTGGGTTGGCGTCATTTTGTGGATTCTGTAGTTGTGGAATTTGTTTAGAGTCATTTTTACAAGTATCTGGTGGGTTTTGGGGGAGATCTCAGGGAAGTCCCTGCTTTTCCTCAGACAGTTTGGCTCCTTCCCTGTATACTGTCTTTTCTGGTCAGGGGTGATGCCTGAGCTGGACTGAGATAAGGTTGTATCATAAACTTCACATTTAAGGGGGTTCAACATTTTTTCACATGCACACAAAAAAATCCACAAAATGTTAATTTTTATGTACAAAGTCATAATACATTGTAGAAAGTGGGGAGAAGAGAGATGACATAAGAAGTATGGAAACAGGGAGGGAAAGAAGCCTTACCACCACCATGGCTAAAATCTTAGTGTTATTTGACTCTGACTAATTCTTCTACCTAGGATTCAGCATTCTTGTAAATTCCCTCCTTATTCTATAGTAGCTGTTAGCTAAGTTCCTGCTTAAGGCCACTATTGAAAGTCTCCTTTGTGTTTTTAGGTCTGTCTTTAAGGTTTAGAAGAATCAAAAGGTATGCAAGAGAATTAAGTAGGAATAAAAATACTAAAACAAAAACATTTTTCCATTTCATGGTTTCCCCCTTTATTTAAGTTAAACTCCTTAAAAACTAAAATGATGCAAATATATGACTTTTGAATTTTAATGGAACTTGTTATCTCCTGAGATACTTTAATGGGTCAATGATTTTATCAACCAGGGAAATGTCCAACCACGTAAATCCAGATTCTCTCTTTTCATTCTATACCTCTGTGATACTTGTATAAATTAAACACATTTATTGATTCTAAATAAATTCCTAAAACTATAAAGTCTTTGTATCATACTATGCTATAAAACTCTTAGAATTCCACTGAAAAATAAACTTCTACTTTAAAAAAATGACCTTTTACTTTTTTGAAGTATAAAAACTAGGTTGTTGATGAGAAGATGCTGAGATGGTAAAAAAAAAAAAAAAAAAAGAATTTCAGACATTTTAAAATAACCTTATGGATATCCCATTAGAATTTTGCAGAAGATTTTTTTTCTAGCACCAATATAAGCTCAGAACCATAAAAAAAAGTTTCAAGAATTGTAAAGTAAGATTAATACAAGATTACAGTAAAAGGATTTCAAAAACTTATCTCAGGTTGCTTCATTTTTTAGAATCACCTCATGTTTCAGGACTTCTAACTATAACTTACTTATTTTGGCATATCATTTCTCTTATTATTGCTTTTAGCCATACAAGTAGAGAAACTGTTCTATGACATCATTTAAAGACTTCCAGCCTTTAGAAAAGAAAAGCAAACTTACTCCAGTCTGTCTGCTATACCATTTATTCTGTGTGTCTGCTGCCTGCCCACACCAAAATCCCAAATATAAACTAATATAATAAAATCTGTAATTTTATAACTGGTAGAAATTATTTAATACTTTTAAAATTGTATAGAATCTGTTTCTTTTTAAAATAACCACCTAATAGTATATAAACCAAAAATAAAATTATCCTTATATTTGAAATTTCTCTATTAATATGACCTTGCCAAAATTCTGTTTGGATTCTTTTGAAATAGAAATGCATTTTTTTTGTCATCTGTCTTAATATTGCTAACATATTTTACTGAATCAGTCACCATGAATTCTAGTTTTATTATTCTGGTTTTTTTCTACATGCTGTTATCTTAGTTGTATATAAAACTAATATAATAATGAATAGCATATGGTATATTTAATTAAAATAGCTATATTTACTAGCAATTATTCCTTTGCTACTAAAATTATCATAGAGCTTTTCTGCTCTGTGTGTGTTTATGTGGAGGGAGATTCAACAAATGAAAATGTGTTAGCCCATTTCATTTATATTATGAATCCTTTTAAAATGTCCTTAGCATCCCAAAAGTTGCTGTAAACCAATTTCCAACTGCTTATTAGATATTTCCACAGATCAATCACATTTTAGATGGATTGCTATACCCTGCCCCCCACACACACACATGCACGCACATAAGCACATACATCATCTTCATCATCATCAACTTTCTGGTCATGAACCTAATGGAACTTACCTATACTGACCCTCAGATGATAGATACATAGTCCATGACCAAGCCCATGGTAGAAACTTTATCAGCTTGGAAGTGCCTACCAGATCTGGTGCTCCATAGGTAGAGCCTTTGAGACCCAAGAGTCGCCCTTATGCTGCTATGTTATGTAATATTACATATTTGTGTTTGTATCATTCCCCTTGATATACTATAAGACAGGGACAATCACTAAATTGCATATGTATTTCCTCCTAGTACATAATAGCTAGGCTTTTTAAATAGTGTGATAGAATCCTCTATACTAAGCACTTTTCAAGTATCTAGGAAGTGTGGTCACTTCCTGGTTTATATGAAGATGTTAGACTTGTTGATCTCTAAGTTCTCCTATTAACTCTAACATTCTGTAATTGTGACTCAAATGTAACCTGCTATTGGCTTGCAGAATAAATGACTATGTACTATTTTGTTTTAGTAGTAAATATTTGCAGATTTCCCAACGTTATCCTATTATAATAAGATATTGCCTGAGGTTTATCTTCATTTTTGACCACCTAAATTTCAAAGGAATTGACTTCTTTGCTCCTGCCCAGAAAGGCTCCTAGGAATCCTGGGCAGCCATTTGATCATGCCATAGACATTTTTTCTGTGACTACATAGAGCACTGTAGCAGTTACCATGCCCTTGTCTGAGTACTCCCTTACATGCTAAATTGTGCTGCTTTTTTCTGGCTAACTAGTTCTGCCTGATTCTCTGGTACTGTTCTACCCCCAGACTGAACTTCTATGTGTCTGCCACTCTTAAAGGATGAGTTGGGATTGCTGAGGTGGAATGCCACTCTACACCTATTTGAAGATCTGATTTCATTCTGGTGCTTTAGCTTCTGTGAAATGTACTGGGACTATACTTTTAATGTTTCTCTTCTTTCTTTTTCTTTCTTTTCTTCTTTTATTTTTTTGGTCCTGTCATTTCCAGATTGTTTCCAGGGAAGATGGATAATAGATTCATAGTGATGGTCAGATTCTGTATCAGGTGATCATGTATGCTTATGGAGGAGAGGTGAAGGAGAAAAGAGTCATAGATAATAGGATTGAGGGCCTCAGAAATCATTTAAGGAGTTTCTTGTCTCATTTATTTTTTCTTATCTTACCTTCACTTAACACACCAACTATACCAAAACTTACTTATTTTTTATTCTCAGAAATAAAAAAAAAGCCTTTAATTGATCACTGAGTTTAATTTGAGGATTTTCCCCACCATCCACCTTTTGAAGTATATTCCCCAACACAGAGAGAAACAAGTTATTTTATGGATGGTATTTTTGAGAATATTTCTTTCATTGTTTCTTCCTTTGAAATGGCCAACAATCAAAAGAAATTTTTAAAATATATTTCTGAGCTAGGGTGCTTAATTTTAATTAATCCTTGGTCATGGTAGTTACCACCTAACATGTATATATTTGAAATAAGATTTTTAAGAACAAGCTTTCTTAAAGTAGAAGATACTTATATGTTCAGATATCTGAAAAAGAGCACTAAGTTTATTCTTTTGAGGGAAAAATAAGATAGAAAAAAGTCACATTACAGTATAATAGAATTGTAAGTACTAGATTTTTTCTTTAGAAAAAATGGAAGCCATTTCCTTGGACACAGGTATTACACAGTTGTGATACTTTAGACCAGAAGTGTTAAATTGTTGGTCTAGGGCTAAAAATAGCCTAAAAACTTCCCGAGTACAGCCCAAAGTATATTAAAATGAAATTGGGAAATATTCAGCAAAAAAAAGAAAAATGCAATACAAAATAGATAATGTCAATTTATGGGTTCTAAAGTCAATATTAAGCCCACATACATCTGTTTCTATTTCAGTTTTGATGCCACTGGTATAGATAAGCAATTCCATAGTACTAGTTATCTCACACTACTCATTCTTTGGGTTCCAATTCTATTTTTGTGTTTCTATTGAAATAGAATAAAAGTACTGAATGGCATAAGGAATGTGCTTTTTACAAATTATGAAATTACCGGCCTGAGCTTATGACACAATTGCTTCATTTTTATAGACAAAATTTGTTATTTTTGGACAATAAGTATAGCTTAAGTAGTCTGTGTCCTGAAATACATAATTCATCTCTCAGGGAGAACAGTTTGTTCCAGGTAAGTTGTTTGCTTTTTGTAGAATCAGTACTAATTTTGCTGTTTCAAACATCCTACTAAAATAGATAGTGTATGAGCCAGCAAAATGTGCTATTACAGTGAAAGAGAAGGTTGAACTGATGTAGTTAAAAAGATACTTGTTTTGATGAATTAATTCATCCATGAGAGTTCACTCACTTGTTTACTTCCAGGCGCTGTTGAATAGGCATTTATGAACACTGTATACTAGCAAAGCAAAATCATGTGAAAAGTGGGTGCATTTATTGTCAACAAGATCTGTGGCTTACGAGAATATTTGTTCAGCACAAAATGATGTTCTTCTGACAGAACATGACTGAGGGCTAAGTAATGCTTTTGAAAATGCATACAGTGTGAAAAAATTGAGTAGGATATTTGTCCTTTATTTTTCACAGTATATTTTACCTAATTTTTAACTATTTGTCTAAAGCAATCTTTTATCTCAAGGTTTTTTCAATTTTGATTCTCCAGGATGGTTGTTTGACTTGATTTCCACACATTAATAACACATATAATGCAATTTGTTTTAATGTCACAAAGCCATGATTAAATATTTTTCAGTAGCATCAGAACCAAGAACTTTAAGAGAAAATTCTCTGCGTAGGGGAGACAATGAGAGAATGTGTGGATGAATTCATGACTGAATGAATCACTGATATTTAATGAGATTCAAAAGGAAATTTTCATTCTCTTTCTTCTGAAATGAATCAACTAAACAATATATAAATAAACAGTAGGTTATTTTTTTTAATATCACATATAGGTAGTCACTGGAAGAATTAGCAAGAATTATAACTTGTAATTTCTAATCCAGTGTACTTAATCCAATAACATTTTTTACCTTAAATTTGTTTGTTGTGATAGAACATAAAATCTGTGCCTAAAGGATGTTAATAAATTTATGGTTGAAAAGAATTTTAAAGGTCATCTAGTACAAGCCACTTATTTTCCAGGGAAGGAAAATGGACCTCATAGAAGTTGTGACTTGTCATGGTCACCCACGGGGCAGACCTTCCCTTGAAACCTAAGTACTCTAACTACAAGAGTCATTGCAAGCTCATAACCTAGACTCTTCTTTGCTTCCATCTTAGAGCTATTACTCTGTCTCTCATTTCTTTCTCAAGATCACAAATGTAGTGAGTATGAGTCTTGTAAGGTCTTTTCAGCCCCAAATCCTATGATCCTACCCATTTTTCTCATCTAATATTATCTTCTATAGTTTTGTTCCATTGGGCATCTAGACATTAAGAATTTTCCTCATTTTTCTCATGTGAATGATTAGGATATTTAAGGATTGGAAAAAATATTACTGCTTTGGTGACAAAAACAAGTTGATATATTTCAGCACTACTCTCTATAAATTTGGTATCACTGAACCACAGAATCTCAGAGCTGGAATGGTTTACTATTTCCTTCTCCAGCTCATTTTACAGATGAAGAAACTGAAGCAAACAGGGTTAAGTAAGTTGTCCAGGGTCATACAGCTAGTAAGTATCTGAGGTCAGATTTTACTTCAGGTCTTCTAGACTCCAGACCCAGCATTCTATCCATTCTGCCACCTGTCTGGAACATGACAAGTAATTAATACATGCTTGTCAACTTAGCTTTCCTTTTAACTTCAACTTCCATTAAGTCTTCTGGCTTCATTTATATTAAGAATGTCAGAATAAATAGAATATGGTTTCTCGAGTTATAATGTCCAATCACTTGTCATAAGTGCAAACAAAGATCTCACATTCAACATCTCTGGTTAATATTTCTAGATTTTCTGAGAACTAAGTGATTCTTAAAAACTTATCTCAATTTTCAAAACATTCTATAGTAGTATAAAGGGAATATGTGGGTGAGTGCACATTACTGAGGGCCATTTTGCATTTTTCTGTATTTCATGAGTTGCCTTGTGCCAAGAATTAATCACCAAGTGACCAGAATACTAGTGATAAACCTTTTCTCAGATGTATGCCATGATCGTTATTAAAGCATTTTTGGTGTGCTAGAACTTGCCAGAGCTTTGGTTCTGCTGCCATAGCAGTACCTAGGATAACCTCAAGATTATAGTCTAGCACCCTTGACCAGGTAAATTTGGGCAGTCGCCTAAAGTGCAGGCCTGTGATACTATGTATTTGTAGGCAGATATGATTCCTAATTGACTGAGGCTTCTAAGAGAGAATCAAAGTGAGAAAAACAGAGTGAGAGAAAGTGAATTTTCAGACTTGAAATGGCAAATGGCAGTCCCTTTGTACCATAAACTTGTGAGAAAGAGCCAGCACTTCAGCACATCCTTTCATTTCCACCACCTGTGCTCCAAAGAATACCAGGAATGGGCCTCTCCGGTTAGACTGTTACCTCTTTGGTTGACCTTTGTCTTCATCCCACTTGTGTCAGAGAGCTCCATTTCACTCATACATGTTCTGACACCTAAACTAATCTGTATGACTTCTCCACTTGTTGTTTTACTGACTTCTTTGATAAATATGTTTGCTAGCTATACATGACTCTCTTCTTCATAATAAACTTTTGGTAAAAGAGAAGCCAAGCCAGGGAAAATTAAGCTGTTACCTTCCAGGTCTGAGAAGGAATTATTCACTACCACTCTCAACGCCGAGCAGCTAGGGAAGATGGCTTTTGTGTTGGACCGCCCAGAAGAAGAGAATCCTACTCCTCGACTGCAAGTGTGTCATTAACACTAATAGTGACTCTCACTCAATAACTCTAAAGAAAAGAGAGTGGGGGGATCATCTAGTCATGACTGTCTTCCTCTTCAGAACAACACAATTCCAGTCTCCCTAGGACAAGGACAGAGCCTATGTCAAAACTAGGACTGCTCTGCCGCGTTCCTTTGTCGGGAATGGATTCATTTATCACTCTGTGCCAGAACAGATTTTATAAATCTACGACATACTTGCTCTGGCCTTTCTGTCTTCTAGCCAAGCTGTTACATCTGCCCCTCATAGTATGAGGGTATGTTGAGGAGTTTATAAGATGATCTCTTTTCTCTGTTCCCATTATCTGGATCTCCAGCCACCTGTATTTACTCCATTATTAGAGGCCAGTCACTAATCTATCAGTTTCATTTAACCATTTAACATTGAGTAGCTTCTACAAATGGATATTTACTTCAAAAACGTGACATCAGAACAAATATACAACCATTTTTTTCTCTCAATGCAACTTTACTCTCCCTCCCCTATACCTCATTACTCTCTGGGGGACTAGACTAGAAACTTAGGTCAAATGCTATATAGTATTGGTTGCATCAAGTTCGTGTCTAGATGTAGCATTACTGTTGGATTAGTCCTTCAGCTCGGCTAGTACTCAAAAGTCACTCATTGCCAGGAAATCAATTCTACACTAGTGCTGAAACCCCAACTCTGGGAAAGTAGGATACCAGAGTTCTGTTTTGATGACCTTTCCAACTCATTAGTTGTAAGGGTTCATTCCTTTCAACTAGAAGTGAAAAGGACAAGCAAAAGATCAGTGATCCTTACATCATGGTCTCTCACCAGACTGCGTGAGCAAAAGAGTCACCATCACCCTCCACAAGCAAATGAGTCAAATAGGACTTGGCTAATGCTGGCAGGTTTTTTATTTTAATACCTCAAAGGCCAAGGAATTTTCCTCTCACCAAGTGGGCAACCAACCTGAGCCAGTTAGAGAATGTCTATGAATGCTCCATAGTTTCTCCAAGATACTCCTCTTTAATGATATCATTATTCCAAAAGCAAGTTCCCTTAATGGAGAATTTGCATCAGTCAAGCAAGCTGACATTCAGCAAATGCAAGAAAAAAACCCATTATAAATGTCCACATTTATGCAAAATATGTGCTTTTCCACATTTATTAATAATGCCTAGCCATAACATTTGAAGACTCTCACTAGGAAAAATGAATAAGATGACACCTTCCCCAAAGGCAAAATACTTACAGCCTGAAAGTCCCTCTCAAATGTATATTAATTCTTCCTTGATCATGTGGTACCCATGTATATCTGACATATGATCAAGAATGATGTCTATGATCCTGAAGGGTAGACTGAAGGACAAGAAAGGTATCTTTGGATCCCAACTCCTGCTGCAAAGGTAGGGAAAAGGGTCCTGGGAGATCAAACAGAACTTCCAGCTGAGCAGACTAGACATGGTAAGGTCTGAAAGAGAGGAAATCCTCTTTCCTGTTCCCATTGATTCCCAATAATTATCATATAGAGGCTTGCATATTGTGCTCTTCCCGCAGCCAAGTGTCATCTCCTGGAGAGTATGAACTGTTTTTTTTACTTTGTCTGTGTATCCCCAGTACCTAGCACCATGTCTTATACAGTATGGGTACTTAATAAAGGCCTCTTCATTATTTTTAGGGGAGGAAACTAAGAAAATAATTAGTAGATAATTAATAGTAATGTAAACCAGGTCTGGAAAAAATATGTTGGAGACAGTGTGGCAGGCTTTAAATGCCAGCCTGATGAGTTTGCATTTTATACTAGAGGCAATAGAGTGTAATTGAAGAATTTTGAACAAGAGTATATCATGATCATGTCTGTATCTTGGCTTTTGACATTATTTTGGCAATGATTTAAAAGATGGAATAGAATTGAGAAAGATAAGAGACAAATTAGAAGGCCATTGCATGAGTGCACATGAGAAATGGTGAGGGCCTGAAACTGAAGGGTGATTATTTGAGTGGAGAGAAGGGAAACAATAGGATATATGTGTAGATAAAATGTACTGAATATAGGGTTGGAGAGTGAGAGGGGACTGACTTAGAGAGAAGAAAGAATTAAAAAAATGACTTTCCCAGATTGTAAAACTTGGGTGAGCAGAAGGATTTCAATGCCCTTAATAGAAACAGAACTGTTTGGGAAAGGAGCAGATTTAAGTAAGAAGATAATGAATTCTGCTTTAAACATGTTATAGTTGACATCTCAATGAAGCATTCACATGGTGGGAGTAGGGAATGTGAAGAGGGGAGTGTAGGAGGAAGCTGAAATACAGAAATGGAATTCTGAAGAGATATTGGGATGAATGTGTACATTTGGTATCATAGAGATAATAACTGAATGACTACAGGAAAATGAATGATTTTCAAGGGAGAGGACACACCATACTAAGAGGTTAGAGATATATAATTAAATCATAGGTGTAGATTTGTGAGACTGAAAAAGAGTGTCCAGTCAAATAAACAGGAGAACAGAGAACAGTTTCACAGAAACCCAAAAAAGAAAGGATGCTTCGTATGATGAGTAGTAAACAATGTCGAAAGCTATAGAGAAGTTGTTAGGTAAACCATGGGGGGAAGAGGTTACCAGATAACTAGAGACATAGAGAAGGATCTGATAGGGAGAGGGAGAGAGAGAGAAAGACAGAGACAGAGAGACAGAGAAAGATTCTGTTTGTACATGCCTATTTACATATTGACTCCCGTTAAATTGTAAGCTCCTTGTGAGCAGAAAATGTTTTTGCCTTTCTTTGTATCCTCCTCGATTAGCATAGTAATACAGTGATAGTAGATGCTTAATAAATGCTTTTAAACTTGATACTTTTATAGATCTATACATAACAGAAATGCAGAACTTCTAATACAGTCCTCTTCAATCTTTGTATATTTGTGTTCATGTTTGTTGATACTTGTTAAATTCACAATTACAAAAAATCTTTTCAAAATGCAAAGAATTCAGAGAGCACTTTAAGTAGAGTGGTTGGTTTGGAATGTAGTAGTTAAAAAGTGAGTAGGAAGTAAAGTGGAAACAAAAAACATAGTTTACTTTTTCTAGGTTTTTGGCTGTAAAAGGGAGAGGAAATATAGGATTGAAACTTCAGAGGATCACAAGATCACCAGACTATGTGTGTTTGTAGACAGCAAAGTACAGTAGATAAAGAAGGAATGAATGTAAGAGAAAGGAGATTAAAGGGATCTAGATGCCTCTGGAAGAGTCATCAGAAATGGCATTTGAATCCAGGTTCTATTTGACTATATGGACCAGTATTTCATTTTTCAATTTTAATAAGCTACCTCTAATGGAGGTAATGTAATTATAGCTCTAACCCTAAAAGTTTTCGTGACTAGAAACCTGGACTTGCTGGAGGGTGAGAAAGAATGAGATTGAGAGCTATGCCCTGTGGTACCACATGCTGTGAAAATTGCTTCCTAGTTTGTAGTGTGATTATAATAATGTCATTCCAAATTAAAGTAAGCTTCTTGTGATGTTATTTAAGGTACTATATTTTTAATTGTGATAAGATTTCTACATTTTTATCCATTGGTTTTACTTTAAACTTCTCAAATCAATTAGCCTAAACTGAATTGACATAAGACTGCATTAACAAGGTGTCTTCTCCCTCTCTCATTGTGGTCATGTACCATTTAGAAAGAAACAAACTTAATATGATGTCTTAGTGTGTTGAGTTTTATTTATGAGATGTCTTGTCCAGGAGCAGTGCATTTGGAACAGCATTTCTCCATATGGAGAACTTGGGAAACCTGCTTCCAGAAGAATCCTGATGACTTGTGAGAGAAATACCTTGGAGAGATGAGTATAAAGCTTGCATAGACATTCCATAACTGTTTCTGGTCAACTAATTTTGTTTTGGAGAGGAAGCCTTTCAGTTGGTTCCAAAGATGTTGAAAAAGACCTGTTAGCTTTAACTATAGTTTCTTTGCCTTGTTTGCTTCTTGAGTGTCTAAGTGACTCCTTTACTTATGGCATCTAGTGAAGGGAGTATCATCTTGAACATGTCAGAAGATCAGAGGAAAACGCAGGGATTTAGGCATTTTTATCCAGGTTTAGTGTTGCAGATGGCTCAGCATTAGTGCCTCCAAAGAGGAAGGGGTGATATTGCGGACCTTCAGAGACAAGGACTTATTTGACAGACTGATTTTTTTTTTATCTGAACTTTGTGGGACTCAGGCTATGTAGGGATTTAGCTAAATTGAGGCCACTCCTCCAACTACATGCCTAGAGACCTAGTTGTGTTGTAAGAGAGAGTATGCCAGGGAGAAAAGTTGTAATTGTTAGAAGAAAAATTATAAATATCCCATTGTAAAAGTTAATTAATGTTAAATAGTTAAATGGAATTGTAGTACTAGTCACTACTCCCCTAACAAAGTGAAGAATACACCCCCTTGAGCCAATGGCAATTTAAAAAACTGTCGCAAACCCCATAGGGTATCCTCGAATCCTAAGAGGATGTGTAACCTGACTAGCCTAATATTGAAGCTATATTTTTATTTGTTTGTTGTTGATTTCAAATTGGAATCCCTGGCACCTGGTATTGTACCTGAGGATGTCAAAGATGCCAATCACTGGTATGAAGGAAGGGTATCACTGCCTTTGTGAAGGTCCTCAGCACAATCAAACAGTTATTCAACTTGCCTGGGAGATTTATTTAAAAAGATTATCAGAACCATAATATGAAACTGAGAAGCTTACTGGCTTTTCATGTTATAAAATCAATCAATTAAAAAAAATGTTATGAAGTCCCTACTATGTTCTCGGCACTGTGCTAAGCCTTGGGGATATAAAAAGAGGCAAAAGACAGTCCTTGACCTCAAGGAGCTTACAGTCTCATAATGGAGACAACATGCAAACAAATATATATGAAGCAAGCTATACAGAAGATAAATAGGAAATATATATACAAACAGAGGTAAGAATTAAGAAGAGTTAGGTTGATTTAGATTCATACTCATGTGTGATCCCATCATGAATTTATTGGAATTTGAATTGCATATGTCTTTACTGTTGTAAATCTTCCTTTTTTATGTATATATTGTGTGTGTTTGTGTGTGTATGTCTATTGAAAAGTATGAATAAACATGAAGTTTTTTTTTTTTAAAAAAAGAGGTGTTGGAAAAGGGTTCCTATAAAAGGTGGTATTTCATTTGGGACTTCTAAGCATGGGGGAAGGCCAGAGAAAATCTCTGGATCTGAGTGATGGAGTTTCATGTTCATGGTCTCTGTAGTTTCACTTTTGTATCAGATTCATTCTTTGCATGTATATGTATTTTAATTCCTATATTTGTGAAAACTTCTATTCTTGGCAAGTAGATAATAAGTAGCAATATACTGCAGAAGATGAACCAATGAAGAATTTCCTAAGATTTGTTAACATCTGTTAGCATTGCTAGAAGCAAGCATATGTAACACCAAGTTATTTCTTTGGATGTGGATATAATTTAAAGTCATAACTATTTTTCCTCTAACATACTGATAAAAAAAAGATTTGTACAAATTTTACAGTCTCTTCAGATATTAACATTATTACTTCCATATGCCAGCTGTGAGTATTATGTTCAATTACAAGACGATTAAACTGCCAAGAATTTCATGTAACTTTTGTCATCCTTAAAAAGGAGGCAACATTATGAATGGGAAAAATAATGTCTTTAAAAGACATGACTTCAGTTAGAAATTTTTTTTTCTGTGTCATAAACTCAGTGGTATCAGATCCCTTCAGTTTAGTACATGTTATTCTACAAGGGTGGTTAGAAGTAGAAAAACATATCACAAAGTGCTTTGTAAATTCCTACTATTAATATGACTTTTCACCTTTCACTTAATGGCACTCTGAGTCCCAACATAACTGCCAGGAAGGATGAAAAGCCTTGCAATAGCATGAGGATAAAGCTGAAACTTTTAATGAGAGCACATTATTTTGCAAACCTTAAAATTCTGAATCCCTATGCTAGTTTATGTTGTCCAAAGTCTGTTTTCATTTGTTGCTTTTTCTGATAATCAAAGTACATTTTATTTCTAGGTTTTCCTTTTCAATTTCCCTTTTATGTTCAGCAGAATGCTTAGAAAATTATGTGACAGTTCTCCAGTTTGTAAAATTAATCCATTATTTTGGTCAAAACAGGAGTACTTTTGCTGTTTTATTCCCACTTTGGTACTGATGTATTAACTGCTTTTGAGCTACATACAGGATGTTCCAGTGTATGATAGCCCATTATCAGCTATTTTTAATAATAAAGTGTGACTTCCTCTATTTTTATAACTTTAGTCTACTTATCAGTAAGTATACTTTATTTAAATAATAATCACAGATTTGACCAAATATATTCCTAAATCTTTAGTTAATGGAATAGAATATATTTATTTGTAGTCTCTTCAAATGCCTATGACAGTAATTTGCACATAATAAATACTTAATAAATGTTTAATTAAATTGAGTTGAATTGCTAGGCTAATAAAATTACCCTTATTTGAAGCATTTAAAGATTTGTTTTTAAAAATTTGTAATGGGGAGTGTTTCATTGATTTCTCATTTATCAATGGTTGTTGTTATCCTTTGTGTTCAAAGACCAAAATGACATCATTTTGTTGAGGGCAAAGTACATTGTGTCCAGCTGTGGCTGATCAGACTAATATGAATGCAGAAGCCTCTACCACAGATCAGGCACAGATAGATATTCCATATGAACATTACATGAGAATTCATTATAGAGTTTCATAATCTAAGTTAAGACTCTGAAGTCCTCTTCCTTGACCGTGTAATTGCTATATAGTTTTATGATTCCTTTATATATCAGCATACATGAAATAAGTAATGGGATTAGGGTTAGGATTAAAAATGGATTCAAGTTTAAGATCTGAAATGGACATGATGAAAGGAGGACTATGTGCTGAGCTAGAGATATATGAGGTGGACAACAAGTTCATTGTTTCATAGGATTGAGAACTGACAGGGACTGTAGTGATTTATCATGATACTGTTTGATTCCCCTACAATGGCAATTTCATTTACTTGTGTGTTTGTGCTGATTTGTTGCAGGCACCTTCTATGTAAGTTGTTAGAAAGAAGGAAACAAGCATTTATTTAAGTGCTTACTCTGTGCCTACTTTGGGCAGCTCGATGACACAATAGATAGAGTGCTGAGTCTGAAGTTAGGAAGATACCTTCCTGAATTCAAATCCAGCTTCAGACGCTATGTGGCCCTGGGCATGTCACTTACCTCAGTTTCCTCTTCGGTAAAATGAACTAGAGAAGGAATAGCAAACCACTCCAGTATCTTTGCCAAGAAAACCCTAAAAGGGATCACAAAGAGTCAGACATGATTGAAACGACTGAACAACAAAGATGTGCCAGCTACTGTGCTAATACAGATACAAATAGAAAGAAAGACAGTTCTATCCCTCAAGAAACTTACAGTTTAATCAAGATATACAGCAAAGAAAAAGGAGCAGGAGGGGGCATTGGGAGCGGCTGGGAGGAGGAGGAATAGGGGCAGGGCTTTGAAACCAAGCCCTAGGGCAAGGTTCTGACTGCCTAATGAGCCTTCTCTCTACCCCCCCTTTTATTTTTGTTGCCCTATCAGTGAGTGGGAGAGAGGGGTGGGAAAGAATTTTACACTGAAAAAAAAAAACACCAAAATTGAATAAAAACAAAACATGTACTAAGTTCAACATATAACCTTCAAAGCTGCCCTACTTGTCCTTGTTTCCTTCTGACATCCATTTAAAATACTTTGATGCTCTTTTCTTTCTATTCTCTTTCTTTTTTTTATTTTTGCAGTCCTACTTCTAGAATCTTTCCTCCCACTTCCTTCAGGATCTCTTCTACTGAGAAAAAAAAAAACAAACTCTAGTACCAAATATACAATAAACAAAAAATCCACACCAACTATATATGAAAATAGTTCTTGTTCTGCCTCCTGAAACCATCACCTCTTGGTCAGGACAGAGACAGCACACTTCATGATTGGTTCTCTGAAGTCATGACCGACCATTTTGTTAATCAGATTTCTTAAGTCAAATTTCTTTTTCTCTACAGTTTTGCTATAATGCAAATCTTCTGATTCTGCTTATTTCACTCTGAATTCATACAAATCATCCTTTATTTCTCTGAATCTGTCCCCATTTTGCCATTTCTTGCAGTGTAATAGTGTCTATGTACCATCATTACTTTCATATTCTATAATCTTTTCACCCATTCTTCAAATTACAGGCATCCTTATAGTTTCTACTTCTTTGCTATACCAAAAAGAGCTGCTATGAATAGTTTTGCACAAAGATCTTTGTCCTCTTTCTTTGATGATTTTCATTTACAAGCCTAGTAATGGAATTGCTGGGTCAAAAGGTACACACAGTTTAGCAACTTTGAGGGAATAGTTGCACATTGATTTCCAGAATGGCTGGATCAATTCATAGCTATACCAGCTGTGGATTATCCAGCCGCCTCCCCCCACTTTTAAACTGAGTCTCCCTATGGAAGTTCAATTTCAGTGACCATTCATGGGCCTGATTCCATGGGTGATCAGTAAAGAAGCTTTAACCTCCTCTGTTTCTATAACCGTATTATAGCACATATCTCCCAGCCTCAAAGGATACATGAGATTCAACCTCACAAGTAGCAGGGACCATAGGCAAGGCATTACCATGCCTCTCTAATGTACCTATTTTTCTGCAGTCCTTCCAACAGTTGTTCTTTTTTTTCTTATCTTATTTGTCAATCTGATGATTGTGAATTGAAATATTATAATTATTTTTAATTTGCATTTCTCAAATTGTTAGTGACCTGGAACCTTTTTTGTATGGTTGTTGATAGCTTGGATTTCTTTTTTTGAAAACTTCATGTTCATCTCTTTTGACCATTTTTTTTGCAAAACATATTATAAACAATTATTTACTTAATGACTAAATGGATCTAATATGATATACAGTAAGTTTCAGTAACTTTAATAAATAGTTTGCTATTGTCTTCAGAGACGTGTGTGACTGGAAAAAAAGTTGGGCCTATCATTTAGAGAGAGAGAGGGACAAAGAGCACGTGTGCAGATGGTTAGCCCACATGTTCCAATGATATCCATACAAAATAAAGTAAAAATGTGGAAAACTTCTAGCATAGTAATTACAATCTTTTTTTTTTTTTGCAGTTGGGGTGGAGGGAGTTCATAGATGGGAGTTAGATATAGATAAGTAAGCATGGACAGTTTTTGATCTGCTTCACTGGGGAAAGTACCCACATTAATAAGTAATGAAGTTTTCCTATACATTTGATGCAAGTAAAAGTTATGATGTGTCAAGAACTGGGTCAATTTGTAGAAGGCAGTGACTATCAAAGACAGTGGGGATGAACCAAATGAATAAATATAAAAGGAGATAGGAAAAGGAGTGGTTAAAGAGCCTCTAATCTTTAATAGAATGACACCCAAATCTTGGAAGACCTCAGGAATTTATACCAATCTACTCAGGGCTCTCAGGATCAAGGATTTTTTAGAGTTCATTTGATCTTCCTAAAATAGTCCCAAGAGAAGATACCTGGAACCTACCTTGATCTAGGTAGATATGAAATAATAATCACACAATATTAAATATGGAAAGGGATGTTAAAATTATCTAATCCTATTTCTACTACCAGGAGTGTCCTTTAAAATATTCTAAACAGGTAGTTATATACATCTTACCCCACAAGGTTTGTCCAGGTTATGTTGAAAATGAAATGATTGTTGCACTTGTACTTATCTTTTTGTCTATTTGTTAATGAATAAATCATGGTTTCCCTTCCCATGTCTCTAGAGTTTGAGAGGTAAGCATGAGATAAGAAAGTATGATCTAGAGTGAAGGTTGAACTACAATAAATACCACTAGCAGGGAATTGTACCTGTAGAACACTGCACCAGGAAAAACACCAGGGAATTAATTAGCAGAGGTATCACTGCAATATCAGTTTTCAGTTAAATTCCAACTTTAAATGGAGTACATTCCAAGATTGATTTACTTTCATTTTTAATTACATGGAGTGACTAAGAGAATTTGTGAGAAACACTGGAAACTTACTTCTTTTTTAATTGAACTGATTTTCTCTGGGAAATAATGTATATCTTCTCTGTTTAGAGCCAGGCTTAGCATTCTCGCATTGTGATATGAAGTAGGAGCTTCTCAAAGCAAAAGATTAGATGAATCTATTTTGCATTGTCTTAGGAAGAAAAATGTAGAATTTTATCATTTATTTCATATTTGCTTTATACACACACATCCATACATGTGTATATATACATTATATGTGACAGCCAGAAAGAACTTTCATATTTAATATGTAGTTTTGAATCAGTCAGCTGATGGTTAATTACTTAGCTTTGCTTCCTGCTTAACTCAACTATAGAGATTCTAAAGTATTTAGGTTAGTAATATAGACTGAGCAACAAATGGAGCTACTTTTAGGAACCAAGGTACATAGTCTGTGTGATATTTGACCTGGCTCTGTATAACCTCCATATATACATACTGTTACTTCCTTGAAGAACTTGTTACAAAATAATTTTTTATTGCAACTGGAGGTTGCATTCTTTTATTCTAGTAGGAAATAGATACTTACATCGTGTTCTTGCACTTTAATAGATCCAGTTTTCTTCATAAGAAATCCTCTATTTCTGTGAAGATAAAAAAATAATCTCTAAGAAACTGTATCCATTAAATCAGTTAGCAAGATTTTTCTTTTGACTTTGATTATTGTAACATCATTGTAGACAGTCTTAGTCCTCTCTGCCACCTTTTCTGCTATTTTGCCATTGTAACTACTATGCAGAAAGGGCCCCCTGAGAAGATTTAGGACTACATTTCCTCTGTAGCATGTGTGCCCATTGGGTGTTATGATAGCCGTAGGTCCAAGGAAAAGATCTTTTCCTCTTCTCCCTCCCTAAGTCTTGCTTTGAGGGTTCCACCTACCAACTCATCAGAAAGGCTGTTTTCTTCCTATTATATATTACTGGGGTTTTAAAAATCACAATTCAAAAGAAACTTAGGAAAGTTTGGACGAAACGTTTTGGTCTTTATTTTGTCTTTTAATGTAGTGGAAAGCATGATAAATAGTCAAAGGACCCAGTGGTCTGAATCCTGTGCCATAAAATTGTTAAGATATTTTTTTGAAAATTATGTTTCAATATATTTGGTTTTCTTTGTAATCCAATGTATTTTATTTTATGTATTTAAAAACATTCCTCTTAAATGTATATACATATATATTTGAAAGGGTTGAAATATATGAAAAAGTTTCTCTTAACTTCAACAGACTGCCAAAAGGGTCCATGACACACACACAAAAGGTTAAGAGCCTTTGTTCTCCATGAAACATTTCTTTATCCCTCTAATATCTATTTTCCTTTCTACCAAAATTAATTTTTATTATTTATATATATATATATATATATATATATACACACATATATGTATTCTGTTTATATTTATAGTCATACATATATGCTCTTTAAGGGAAGAAACTGTTTCACTTTATTCTTTATATCTCCAGCACTTAGCCCAGTCCATGAAGCATAAAAAGTATTTAATAAGTGCTGATTGACTGAGCTGTGGTTTTAAGCTTACTATTAGAGATTACTTTTCTTTGTGGAAAGTTTTGCATTTCTTTTCCTCTAATATTAAGATTTTCCCTGGTAGCTTATCTTTTTCATGTACGAATTCATTACATCCCTAGGTTCTATGGTTTAGTTCTAGATGCCACAGTTCAGGAAGGACGTTTATAAACTAGATAACATTTAGAGCAGGTCAATGAAAATGGTGAAAGGTGCTGAGTCCACATCATATGAAATCAGCTGCAGGAACAATGTGGCAAAATAGAAAGTTGGACTCAAGGCAAGACGATTCATTTCTGGCCTATGACACTTATTAACTGTATGATGATGGGTAAGCTTCTGTTTCTTCATCTGTAAATTGATAAAGTTAGACCAAATCACTACTAAGGTACCTGTTAGCTCTTCATCTATGATCCTTTGATTCTATTAATTGGGAATGTTTAGCCTGGAGATGAGAAGACTCGTGTGATATATTGCCTGTGTTAGGAGAAACAATTAGAGCTAAAAGAGCTCCAAAAGTTGAATGGGCTGCCTCAGGAGATTGTGGAATACCTCTCATTAGAGGTCTTCTAGAAAAACGTTGAATGACCTCTTGCTGGCCATGTTATCTCAAATGGGGTTTTCTTTCAGGTGAAACTGAACATGATCACTTCTGAGGTCCCTTCTAACTCTAAAATCATTTGATTCTATGATGACAGAATGAGAACATGGATCTGGCATAGTTCTTGATTAGAGAGATTTTTTGTTTGTTGGTTTGTTTGTTTTAAACATCAATACAGTTGGGGTCCAAAGGAGCCTGAAAAAAATGTAAAATCACTGCTGCCATTTTTATCATCCTCCCCATAGACCAGGAGGAAATACATAATGGCCACAAATGCTTGGACAGTAGTGAGAGCATGTAGTTGGAGATGAACTATCTGAAAAATTATGAAAATGCAAAAGCACTATGAAGTTTTTACTCCTTTAGGAATATATTTAAGAAGCTAAGAATTAATCAACAAGCATTAATTAAGTTCTATGCCAGGTGGTATGCTAAGCACTGGGAAGAAAAAGAAAAAGCCCTTGCTCTCTGAAGGAGCTTATATTCTCATAGGGAAACAGCATGTACATTAGTAGGTTATGCAAAATACAAACAGGGAAAATGAAAGGTAAACATAGAAAGGAAGATGAAAGAAGCTGGGGTAGGTGGGTAGGTAGGGGAATCAGAAAGAGTTCCTCTAGAAGATGATGCTTGAGCAAACTCTTAAAGGAAATGACAGAGAACACTCTGAGCAGAGGGAAGGAGGAAGAGAATGAGCATTTATATAGTACTTCTTAGGTAAAACTGTCTCAAGCAGACAGACTAAACTAGGTTGCTAAGTTAGGGGGTTGTCTGTCCCAAGCATATGAAGGCTTCTCTTGGCTGAATGGGCAGATGAGAATAATTTGTTCCAGTGATCATGAAGACAACTGAAACAGGTCCTGTGGGGCTCTTATAGCTTGGTCAGACATATAAGATGCCAGGGTCATCCACTGCATCCTAGGCCATCACCAATTGTCTTGATTTTTTCTTGCCACTGGACTTCAGGGTCTGGAAGAAAAAGTGAGGCTGATGATTTTGTACATCTCCACATTACTTAAATCCACTTCATGCACAAGTCAAGAAATTACTCCATGATTTCTCTTCAAAAGTTAAAGACAAACAACAATTACGTGAAAAACACTGTACTATGTCATTTTAAAGACTGGAAGATAGGAGTTGGAATGTCACATATGAATGGCAACAAGCACAATACGGCTGAACCTTAGAATTTAGGGGAGGAGAGTAACATGTAGCAAGACTGGGAAGGAAGGAAGGGGCCAAGTTGAGAAAAGCTTTAAATGACAAAGGAGTTTGGTTTTTTTTAATTTTAGAGATATTAAGGAACAATTGAAATTTATTCAGTAAGATGTCAGATGTGCACTTTCAGGAAAACATTTACACCTTGCTATTTATTCATCAGTACCCTCATTACCCTCTACCCCTTTGATTGGAGTTCTCAGGTGGGAGAGAGGTGGAGCAAAGAATTCTTTCCAAAGCCCCCATTTGGAGAAAGCTCTCAGACCAGCCATATACATCTTCATTTTCTAGTATCCCCAGAGCTTATCACAGTGTCTGGCACATAGTAGGCACCTAATAAATGTATTGCTTCTTTCCTTCCTGATTAGAATGGGGAGATACTTGAGGCAGGGAATCCAATTATTAGGTTTTTGCACTTACCTAGAAATGAAGAGTTAAAAGCCTAAATTAGGAAGGTGACTATGTTAGTGGAGAGGAAGGCTATTTATGAAAATATTGTGGAAGTAGAAATGACAAGATATGGTGACTGGATGAATGGGGTGAGTAAACATAAGAAGTTGAGTATGATGCTGAGATTGTGACATGGATGACTGGGATTTTGGTAGGGATTGGGATTTTTTATTTTTACCCTCCACCATAAAAGGGATGGGCAGAGGTTATGGATCAGATAACAAGTCCTGTTTGGATATGCTGAATTTGAGAGGCCAAGAGGACATCCAGTTTGAAATATCTAGTGGTGATATGGGCCTGGAGCTCAAGAGAGAAACTGAGGCTAGACGTATAGATCCGGGAATGATCATCATAAAAATGATCATTGAACTCATGGGAGCTGATGGGATCACCATATCAGTGAATGCAGAGAGAAGAGAGAAGGGGAGGTGGGACTGAGCTTTTGGGATGCCCACAGTAGCTAGGCATGAGATAGAGGAAAGATCCAGCAAAGGAGATTGAGGAATGGGTAGAGAGGTGGAAGGACCAAGAGCAAGCCATAAACTCAGAGGTAAGAGTGATAGTGATGAAAAAAAAAAAGTGCCTCACCCTGATCCAAAGCTAGGCATTATCCTTATTTTATGGATAAGGAAACTCAGGCAAACAGAGGTTTTTTGACTTTTCCAAGGTCCCCCAATTAGTAAGTTTCTAAGGTCATAGTGGAGCTC
>CM053773.1:134954009-134974851 GCA_028658325.1 Potorous gilbertii | reverse complement strand
GACAAAGGTAGAGGGACCTGTTGTCCATAACTTTTCCAAGGACTTTAGCTGAGAAGACAGATATAGAATAATATAGAATGTAACTATTAGAGATGGTAGTCTATATGTATATATATATATATATATATATATATATGGTATGTGTATATATATATATATGTATATGGTAGGAAACAAATTTTACATTGTCCAAAATTTGAAGTATATCTATCCAAAATTGTAGTGTTAATGATAGATACCATCATTGCAATTTTGGATGCATAAGTAGGGTGTCCCAAAAGTCTTAGTGCAGTTCTAAGTTTTAAGAATTTCAAAAGTAAAAAATACTTAAAACTCACAAAAATACCTTTAAAATGATTTTTAAATAAAATAAAAATTTAAGTTACTTCAAAAGTTATTAAAGATTAAAACTGCATTAAGATTTTGGTATACCATTGTATTCTTGAGATCAGAAGTGATAAAAAGATAACAGAATTTAGAAATCTCTCTCAAAAATAAATACTTATTGTGTTTTTTTTTTCTCTAGAGGCTGAGTTGTTTATCTGATTTTGTTCAGAGACAAACCCAAAAGATTATTTTGTAAAATTTATGTGTGTGTATGAGTATGTGTATGTAAGGCCAAGCAAAGTAGGATCTTTTGCTGTTTTTGTTTTACTAAAAGTGCCTCTGATTGAATAATGTGATTGAGGAGAATCACTCTCATGCATTGTTGGACCTGGGAAGATTTGTAGGAAGACTTCACCTTTTGTTAATGAGGCACTGGTTCTCAAGGGTTGAGATGCCCTTTGACTCTAAAAAGTGTATCAAGACTCTAAGGATAGGTTTTACTTTGAGGGCTTACTGCCTGGAAGTGTCTGTTTGGTCAGACAAGGACTCTGGGAAGCTGCTACGGAGCTCCCTGACTTTGAAAATGCAGATGTTGGTGCTTCCCTCTCTGGTAACTATGGTCAGGCAGTTGAACTTGTCTGTTCAATTGTGATGTATGTATTAATTATGATCAGGCAGAGGAATCCATATCTGTTGATCTTTGATGTCTCTGGATTTTCTCTGAAGTTCAGGGTGCTGACTTCTTTCCCTTGAACTAACTGAATGACATCTGTGCTTGATTAAAATGATTGTTAACCCCTCAAAAGTTGCCTTTCCTTTTATAGAACCAGATCAAAGAAACTGGGGTAGCAAGTCCCCTTGTGTATGTCAAGGTGCTGACTGATACGATATGTATATGTATGTATGCATAGATACATATATACATACATGCGTATATACATATGCGCATATATACACATGTGTTTGTATGTATACATATATATGTACATGCACATATATAACATACATTTGGACCTAAAGTGATCATATTTAGGACATGGGTCTCCTAGGCTGACATAAATTTGCCACATTGTACAAACAGAAGAAGTGGTAGCCAGAGAGTTAGAAAAGGAAATTTAGACTTGATTCCTACCATATATTACAAATGGTAATTTCAGAAGGTTCTCTATTGGTTATGAAGGACAAACTTTAGATTGGTCATTAGATTTTTTTTCCCTTGTATGTTTCTTAACCTTTTATTCTTTCTTTAGACCTATTGTTTTGATCTTTTGTATTATTCATCAGTCCTGTTCAAATCCTATATTCTTACCCTATTATTGAATCCATTTGCTCATATCTGTGGACGTTGCACTTCTAGACATTTTCTTTTCTAAGAGAAAGGCCGATTTTGTCATTGATTTTCTTTTTAACAAAATGAAAACTTGAGTCATTTAACCTTCTATTTTATATCGTGTTTTATCTAACTTCAACTTGGATAAAAGTTTTTAAAAGGATCAGAAGGAAAAGGGAATGAGAAAGGAATCTGATTTTATCCTGAGAGGTAGCTACAATTATTAACCTCATTTTACTGATGAAGAAGCCAAAGTAAATAGAGGTTAAAAGACTTGCCTAGTGTCACACACCTAGTAATCATCTGAGACTGGATTTTAACTCAGATCTTCCTGACTCTAGGTCCGGTGCTCTATCAACTATGCCAGCTAGATCAGAGGTGAAAGTATAATATTTTTGTATTTATTTTTTAAATCTAAAGAGCAAAAGCCAAAAAGATGTTTCAAATGCATAAAGCAATTTAAATCACAAGTACTTCAAATTTTGGGGTTTTTTTTAACTGCTTTGTCAAAAAAAAAACAGAATTAGGAGAAAAAGGTATACATATTGGCAGTCTATTTTCAGGTCAGATTTAATTACTGTTATATAATTTTGTAAATTAAAATTTCAAAATTTAGCTCAAATCAAAATATTCAAATTTAAATATGTTTTGTTATGGCAACAAAAAAGTTGTAGTTTAAGTGTCAGAGTTTAAGTTTAGGATGAAATGCAATAAAAGCATCATCAAGAATATATATTCAGCACAGAATTATTAGTAGTTTGATTGTGAGGCCGAAGAGTAACCTGGAAAAAATAAGGAAGAATCATTTAAAAGACTTTCATACCTAAGTAGTACTTTTTTGCCTCATAATGACATAAAGGTTCTTCACCTTTTAATGGACTCCTTTTGTGAGCTGGTAAAGCCTATGAAACCCCTCTCAGAATAACGGTTTTTTCTTCATAAAATCTCTCAAATCAATCCCATTCTCTCCCTTGATACTACCATCACCGTGGTGAAGGCCTTGATCACCCTGTGGCGAGACTAGTCCGTCCTCCATTCATCTTTCAGAGTTCTTAAAGAACAAATCTGACCATGTCATCTCCTATGCCCTAAGCAGCTCAGGAGTACAGCGAATAGAGTGCTAGGCTTGGAGTCTCAAGAATCTGAATTCAAATACTGCTTCAGACACTCACTAGATGTGTGAGCCTGGGCAAGTCACCTAAACTCTTTCTCATCAATTTCTTCATCTGTACAATGGAGATAACAGTAACACCCTTCTCCCAGTTTCATTATGAGGGTAAATAAGCACTTTGTAAACCTTGAAGTTTTGTGTCATAACTAAAGTTTGTATCATACCTTATTTCCTTTTCTTCTTCGTTCCCTTCTGATCCTTTTTAAAGCTTTCATGAAAGCTGAAGTCAGATAGAGCTCCATGAAGAAATGATAATAATTTATGATAGAAACTTTTATACTTGTTATCTTTATTATTGATCAATAAATTCCCATGGCTTCCTATCACCTCCAGGATCAAATATAAAGTCCTCTATTGGTGTCTAAAATCCTTCATGATTTGCCCACACATACCTTTCCAATCTTATACTTTTTACATGTGGCAGGGGGTCTCTCTCCCCATGTACCTTGCCATCTAGTAACACTGACCCCTTTGCTGTTCCTCTCACAAGAAACTCCATTTCCTGACTGTAGATAGTTTAACTGGAAATCACGTGATCCCCCTTAATTCCAGTGCCTTCTCTTTGTTAATTATCTCCAATTTCTCCTCTGTATAGCTTGTTTGGACAATGTTGTTTGTGTGTTGTTTCCTTCATTACACTATGAACTTCAAGAAAGTAGGGACTGTTTTTTACCTCTTTTTGTTTCTCTAGTGTTCAGCCTAGGGCCTGACATAGTAGTACTTAATAAGTAGGTTTGTTGACTGAATGATACAGCATTCTGTCTTGAAGGAACTAGCCTTAATTTAACAGTTTTTTGTTTTGCTTTGCTTTTATCTTTTGGAATGGATTGTCTTTGAGGAATTACAAAAGTTATGATCCCTGGTTCTTCCTAAAACTGTATTTTTCATTATCACTATTTTTCTGGTAGTGTTGTGTAGCTTCAAATATTCAAATCTTGAAATAATATTGGCCACAGTGAGGAATTTTTTTAGCCATAGCAGCTCTCAAAGATTACAGAGAGGGTTGTTCTCTGAGTCAGTGAAGACGGTATACCTGTTCATGGATCCAGACATATCCATTGTCTCTACATGTGATGAACTTTAAGTTATTTTTATTAAAAGAATTATGTCATAAGATATACTTACAGTTCAATGAGTATGTTCACAAACACATTGCCAGAAAAATAAATATATTTTAATAAAATCCTTAATTATTGTTGTAGTGTGTGTAGATCCATCTCTGAATGACTTATCTTTCCTCCAAGAAAGTTTAGTTAATAAGGAAGCTATAATTAACTACAAATAATAGGTCATAATGATTCTAAAATAGCACTGATATTCACATTATAAGGTTATATAGTAGCATATCCTGTATTCAAGAACATGTGATTTTCATGGGACATAGGCAATGACAGTTTCTCATCTTTCAAATAATTTTTGTTTTTATTTTTGTTTTGGCAGATCAGATGCTATAGTGGTATGAGGGATAATAAAGGAAAACAGCTTATTTTGAAAATTATAAATATGATAATGTTATATAGAGAAACTCATTCCATATCATTCCTTGGAATTCTGAATTCTGTTTTATCCAAATAAGTAGAGGCAAGCAGTAGAATTATTACTGTTTTTGTTTTAGTATAATCAAGTGCTTCTGATTGAATCTTGCCTTTATCAACCATGAGTCTATATTAGGAGTAAAGTACAGAAACAAGAATTTCTTTAACTAGAAACAGTATATGTATATGTATTATTAATGTGATTAAAAATCTTCCTCACCCATTAATGGACTTGGGAAGATTTGTAGGAAGGCCCACACCTTTTGTTAAAGAGGCACTGGTTCTCAAGGGCTGTGATGCCCTCTGACTTTTAAAAATGTTTAAGTACTTTGAGGTGAGGCTTTATTTTGGAACTTACTGACTGAAAGTGTTTGGCCAGAGAGACTCTGGGAAGCTACTAAGGACTGCCCCCATTTCTCACCTCCTTTCCCTTTCCCGCCCCCCCTCTCCCGTTTGAATACCCAGATGTTGGTGTTTCCCTCCCTGGTAACTATGCTCAGGCAGTTGGATCTGTCTGTTGATTTGTGATACATGTATTGATCATGGTCAGACAGTTGGAAGTCATATCTGTTGATCTTTGATTTCTCTGTATTTTCTCTGAAGTTCAGAGTGCTGACTTTTCCCCCAGAACTAGGTGAATGATATATGTACTTGATTAAAGGAGATTGTTAACCACTCCAAAGCTGCCTTTCCTTTTAGAAAAGCAGATCGAAGAACCTGTGATAGCATGTCTCCCTCTGTATGTTGGGGTGCTTTCTGTTACAGTGTTTAAAGAGGATAAATGACTAAAGGAGAAAATTGATTAACCTGAAATGATTAGGGGAGAAATTGTAAAAATATTTTCATTGGAAAGAGAATACTTATTTATGTGTTCCTGTTGTTTACCCTTATAGAATGCAAGCTTTTTGAGAATAAGGACTTTTGTGGGGAGGGAGGAGTGTCTTTGTATCTCTTGTGGTAACACAGTACTTGGCACAAAGTTGGAGCATGATAAATGCTTATTGAATTATTGATTTTTTGAAAAGAAATGGCTAAAATTTTAAATTTGAATAATTAGGAACTAATATTATTCTATAAATAATACTTAATTAATATAGTTAATGGAAGCACATTGAGCTATTTTAAAAAATCAGCATACCTGTAGATATCATATAAGAATTAAAGGTAGTTCTCCAGGTTTTTGTATTTAATATACAGTTTCATCAGTGATGATGAAGAAACTAAGTATTTTACTCAGTTTGTTTGGTGTCACTACAACTTCCAAATATATGGGAAGGTATAGTTATTTGTTATTAGGATATCCTGTTTCACATTTTCTTTAGAAAGAACAGTGACACTGAATTTAAAATGCTTTAATCTAGAGGGAGAAAAAAAGATTATGGATATGACTTAATAATTTATTCAAGAAAGGAGTTATTGTAATGAAGATGCTGATGACCTTTTATCTCCAGAAAGAGAAGTTAAATTTGTTCAGACCTTCTCACCTCTCTCCTGAGATTCACTAACAGCATCCTAATTAGTCTTCCAATTTTACCCTATCTGTCTATCTGTCACCTTTCCGTTTCTGTCTCTCTCTCTCTCTCTCTACCTTTCTGTCTCTCATTGAATCTGGCCTCCATGTGGCTTACAAAATCATCTCCCTAAGGCCTGGAAAAGTCTAATCTGGTAATTCCTCTGCCAACAAACATTCATGGATTCCCCCATTGCTTCTAGGAGAAAATAAAAATTCTTCCACCTGGCTCTCAATAATCTGTTACATTCTGCATTTCTAGCCTGAATTTATACTGTTCCCCATCAAAAACTCTGTTCCAGGAAAACTGAACTACTAACCATTATGCCAAATCCACATTATTTTTTCACACAGAAGGGCAGTCTCTATGCCTGAAAGGCCCTCCCTCCTCATTTCCATTTCTTGGAACCCTTACAGAGCCTAGTTTAGGTGTGAATTCAACCATTGTTGTTAGTGGTGTACCATCCTCAAATTACTTTAATATTTTACTTTATGTAAAATTTTTTGTACATTTGTACATTTTGTACATTTAATATTTTACTTTATGTACATTTTGTTAGCTCCTAGAGGTCAGGGACTATTTCAATTTTATATTTCTAAATCCATAGCTCTAGTAGTCATTTAAGTAAATGTATCTTGAATTGAATATCAGAAAGAACTTTTGGTGCTGTTGATGATAAAACTCTCTAACACCATTTTTCTAAGAGAAAACTTTATTTTTCAAGGCAGTGTGTAGAATCAACATCTTTGGAAATCTGAAATAAAAAAGATAATATACAAATTCCTTTCTGAATGTAGGGAAGTGAACTAGATTTTTCTGTAGGAGTACTTGATATGTGTGTGTATATGTGTGTGTGTGCATGTGTATAAAATTTGCACTGATATCTTATTTTGTGACATTCAAATCAGTGCTGTCTGCCCCTAATGACAAATATGAGATTTTTTTAAAAATTGATTTTAAAAACTTTTATTGACGCTGTCACTTCCTAAGGACCTCCTTTCCTCTCTCCAACAAATGCATTGATGTATTGTTTTTATAGCATTGGTTTTAAAAGTGCCTGATTTTCATGTATATGTATTTGGAGAAACTTTAGTAAGCAGATAGAATACACCATTATTCATAATGGGAAATTTATTATCAGGGCGGGAAAGCAAGGCATTAAAACTATGATGAAAAAGAAAAAAAGTAAAAGCTTGGTGCTTGCTGCCACTTTTCAAGGATGCTTCTATCTCTATTTTTATTTTCTTTTTCCAGGTTAATTTTTTGTAAGAAAAGTAGGAAGGAGATAAAGGCATAATTTTGCACTTTTGTAGAAGCTGTTGAAATGTAAAGTTCTTCTGTGGCTTAATATGGAAAACTTCCACATCTGCTTAAATAGAAACTATGATTAAGGAGAGTAAAGTGAATTGTTTGGAATAGTGCCGCCAGATTATTCATGGACGCACAGTATTAAGTAACTAAAAAAGTTTCCTAGCAGGTCACTCATTTCTGAAGAGTCAGAAGTGGTGCCGCTAATTATCCGTCCGCTCCAAGCAAGGGAAAAGGAAGAAGAGGAAAGAAGGGGAGTCACTGAGGGAGAAGACAAGCGTTGATCCTGGGAGCTGTTCTGAGTCCTGCTGCTTGCCGCTGCCACCGCAGCCTGCTCTTTCTGATTGGCGGGGACAGGAGCATCAGCATCTTTCCTGCGCTGGAGAGTGGTGAGACACGGCTTCAGCCTCCAGGAGCCGGTGCTCCCCTCAGGAAAGACCTCTGGGGCTGTACTAATAGCCCCAGCAGGAGCCGGGAGCCGGGAGCCAGGAGTCGCGGCTGCTTCCTCCTCCTGCCTCCGGAGGAGAGCAGCCCGTGGTCTTTGGATCCGGTCCCAGAGAGAGCCGGGCCGAGAACTCCTGCGCCCGTGACGGCTCTCCAGCCCGGGGCCAACCTCAGGTTCCCGGCCCCCCGCTGCAGCTGCCGCCGCGCCAGCCGCCAAGACGCCTCGAATCTTGTACCGCGGGAAAAGCGGGGCCTCTTCCAAGATGGGCCGGCAGGGTTTGGGGAGCGCTGGGCCCGCGGGCCGCTCCATGCAGCGCTCCCAGAGCCGGAGCAGCCTCTCCGCCTCTTTCGAGGCTCTGGCTGGCTATTTCCCCTGCATGAACTCACTGGAGGAAGAGGAAGGAGGTGGGTGAGACCCCAGCCCCAGGCTTCACTGAGGGGAGGAGGGAGAGTAGAGGGCACAGACTGAGGAGGCAGAATGAAAGAGGAATGACCCAATTCCTCTAGCTTCGCTCCCTGCTCTCCCGAAGGAGGCAGTCCTGCGCTGAGGACGAGGAGCCTGGAGGTGCCCACTGAGCTTCCAGGCCCTGGGTCGTGCTGGCAAGCTAGGACAGGTGTTTGTGAATCCTCAGGAGGTTCCGTGTGGTAGAACTGGCAGACTGCTCCTTCCTGCCAGTCAGACGTAAATGCAGGTGCTCTAAAGTAAACGAGGGTGGGGAGAGGAGGAGAAGGGCTGATACCCATCTCGAGTACTCAGCCTCGGATCTCTCAGGAAAAGGACAAATTTTGTTTTTTCATTCAGTGATATGCATCCATATTAGACCCAGTAGTCCAGTTATCTCCCTCTGTCTTTGAACTGTGTGTGTCATACTGATTAAGCTAATGACCCAAAGCCTTATTTGTTGTTTTATGTTCTTTCATGATAAAATTTTCAATTCTTTATGAAGTTTATAGAACTGAAAAGTTTTTTTATTCTGTTATGAGCAAATATTCCCGTTTTTTTTCTTAGCAAGTAACACTGAAGACAGATTGAGCAAAGAATTCAGTCAATATTATGGTTTACATGTGCTTTAAACTCTGTATACATACACAGCTTGAAGTAGTTGGTAATATATGTATATATCCACATATTGAGATTTACATATTATAAGATAGTTCTTCATGTTGCCATTTATATCTTACATGGACATCTTAAAATCAGTGCTCACACAACTAAATAATAATAACTTTCTGCTCAGGAAATAAAAAGTGAGCTGTGATTGATATTTAGAACTCTGGAAAAAAAGAAAACACAAAAACATTGTTGAAATGAAATGGTTTCTAACCATTATTTAGGAAAGTGGTCTCTCCTTTTTCTGATTTTTCAGCAAGTAGTAATGCCTGCAAAACTCTTCTTAAGGATTGCTTTTACTTCTTTTACTGAATCAGGTTAATTCCATCTAACCTCTTGACATATGAATTCTAATGCAATTTCAATTGATTTTAAATAAGTGTCAGACACAAGGACAACCCATTCTCTCAGAATGAATATGCTTCCAGTTTTAATGTTCATATAAATAAGTTCTTCCAATTTATAATTGTATATTTTAATTTCATTATAAATAGTATTAGGAATGCCCTGTAACAGAAAGAATTAAAATCAAATGCAGACTCCTGTTTTGCTGATTTAACCTATTGTTAAATTGTCATTTGCACACATAGCACATATGCTTAAACATGTTATGTCATGTTTGGAAGCATTTCCATGAAAGTAATTTTTTTTCTGAAATTGCAAGGTGAGGAGAAGATCAGATCATAAAATATATCACAATTACATCTTATTTGGACCAGCAAGAATTTTACACTGAAGTGATGTTTTCAAAATGAAAAGAAACCATCCTCTCCCAAGCTTGACTCATATATCTCAGAGGAGATATATGTAACAGACACACTTAGAAAATTGTAATCCACTGAACATTTCCTAGGATGTTTTGGTGATATACTACAAAACAGGGCAATCTTTTATAAAGGGATTGATAAGATTCTTATAGTGGTATCTAGGTAAAGATTAGGCCTAGGCTGCCACATATATTACTTAGTATAAGACAGTGGCTCAAACCTTGAAACTTAGTAAAGTGAGCCTAATCTTCTTAGAGTTTGAACACCCTATTACTCTTTGTTTGATATGGCAACACCTCCACACTTTCTGAAAGTGCTGAATGAAATATGCATTTTTAAATTAAAATTGTGTAAAATTCATTTAGTTTTTGAGACTTACATGCCATCCCTTGGGAAAACATGGAGGCCAGTAATGATGTGTTTGTTATGAGGTAAAGGTGAAAGGTTTTTGGCCCTAGAAAGGAATATAAACACACTCAGTTTTACCATTTTGATTATTTTTTGTTTGGTACAATAACCTATTTAATTTTAAAACAAGAAAATATACTTTTGTATCTTCTTCAAATGCAGAATTAGATCTCCAAAGTTGTTCTCATCTCCTAGCTCAGTGATTTCATTTCATTTTTTGGAAGAGTATAGACAGTAGTTGCCAAATATAAGAAGTTCCAAGAAATTTGTAAATAGTTTCAGACCTCAGCTATCAATAACTTTCAGAGGCTGACTCATTCCAGATACACATGTTTTCCATATTGTAATAATTATCATGGTGACATTTTATACAGCACTTTATTATTTTCCAATTGCATTACCTATATTATTTTGTTTGATCCTCATAATAACCCTGTGAGAGAAGTAGCCCATGTATCATTTTCCCCATCTAACAAATGAGCAAATGAAAATTCAGTTCATGAAACTGATACGTCAGCTCCAGAATTTTCACCTAAGTCTTGCCTAAATAATTCAACATACATCCTTTTAGTTCAAAGATCATCCCCTTTAAGTGCTAAAACTTTTTTTAAAAATTAGATTATATACTTATTATAATATAGATTATATATGCTAATATATTATGTACTTATATACTTTCCTTATTACAGCATAGTTAATCTAATTTAGCCTTTACTCTGTGATTTGGAATCAGTATGAACATTAGGTATTGTACCAGTCTAGACCTATTAAAATAATCTATTTGCTTCCATGCTAAATGAGATCACATTAGAGAGCTTCTAGTACTTATCTAGTCTGATTCTCATTGTATGGTGGATTTCTTTTTTTCTTTTCTTTCTTTTTTTTTTTTGTTATGTCCCCTCTCACTGCCAGACTGTGGTCATTTTTCACTGCTGTCAAGATATTTGCTTGTAGCAGGCTTTTCCTTTAACTTTTGTAGGAAAATATTAGGCAATTAGGGTTGTTGAATTGTGTGAAAAGTAGGTAGACTCTACCTTCTTCTCCGTGTAAATTTTGTGAGGTATAGTGATATTATGGTATTTATTTTCTTTTCCTCAAATGCCTTTTTAAATTACTACTGCATTTCCAGATTGTATTCCAAATAGGTGATGCTGACAGTTGAATTCTGGGTAAAGGTATGACTGTATTATACTTCTTTTAATCATTTAACTCTTAATGAATCATGTCATGGATGTCAGTATAGTATAATGGCAAAGAGAATTGAATTTGGAGTCACAAGACTTCTCCCAGCCCTTCTAGTCACTAATGAGTTCCTTCACTTTTTGAGACCACAGACTCCTCTTCTATAATAATGAAATAGTTTGATTAGATGACCTCTAAGACCCTATCTAACTCTATAATCCTTTGAACCTATAATTTTAAAAGTCTGAAAAGTTAAAAAAATCTGTATTTTAGTTAGTGCAGCTGTAAACCTTAAAAAAACAACCTAGAACACAGATACGAATTAAAGAAGTAATATGAAATGAAGGTAAAATGATACTGTTTATTAGCATCTGCCTTCTCAAACAATTGTACATTTAACAACTTTGTATTTATTTGTATTGGTTCTTTTTACATTTACTCTGGGTGTAAACGTATATTTAGCAGTAGATACACATGTATACACATATTTTAATATATTTATAAAAATACAGACATACATATGTACACAACTTTATTATCTCCCTCTTTGGAATGTAAGCTTCTTGAGAGTAGGGATTGCTTCCTTCATTGTATTTGTATCCCTAAAACAGAACAGTTCTGGCACATAGTAGATGTTTAATAAGTAGTTTTTTCTGGTTAATTAATTCAGCCCTGGTACATAGATGGGCTAGTCTATATCTTATATGTCTTTTAGAGAACCCACTGAAATTTTATAAAGGCAATGTGGCTTATCTGATTAAGATTCTCTTCCATTATAAAAGTACTCTTCATCACATTTTTAATGGTCAGGAAGGATGATTTTCTGGATTTACTCTAGATTTTTAATATATACATTATACTAAAGTAAGAGACATGTTTACCTTTCCTACTATGAATATATGTATACATATAATATATATACATATGTGTATGTGTGTGCCATTCCAATGAAATAAAAATATGAATAGATGATTCATCTTTAGATGTAAAAGATTCTGTCAGAAGATTTAGGTTGTACCTCTGAAGCACAAAAAGAAGAGCCCATGTGCATACCCCTTTTAACTTTGACCATCCCTGGATCTGATGATTAATGTAGTTGGGAACATTAATTCTGATCCCAGAGAGTTTAAAAGATAAGAAAAGAGATGCTTGTTAATGGTTGAGTTGCGAGTTGAGTTGAGTTGTTGGCCTTACAGCTTCCTCATCACCCATTTCCAATCCAACGTGACTTTTTGCCTATTCCTCACCTATTCTCTCTCAAATTATTTATAAGACAAACTTTTGCCCTTTAGCAGGAGACTGATAGGGAGACTTTAAACTTATGCTTCTCCCCTCCCTCATCATTCAACCTTTTTCTTCGTTGACTCTTTCCCCTCTTCCTACAAATATCTTTTAAAAGTAGAAAGATGACATTTGGGGATGTTCTTTGTAGGACCTTCTAAAATCCAATGATTCTGTGGATACATTAAAAAACCCAGAACTTTCAGGTCACTCTGCTGTCCTCTATAGTTTTTATCCTCCCTTCTTTCCGTGGCCAGATTTCTCAAACTGGAAGTCTATATTCAATTCCTCATCACTTATTCTTTAATTCTTCATAACTTGGCTTCTCCTGCCATTTTACTAAAATAAGTTCCTGAAGTTCTTCAATGATAAAATCACCAAATTTAGTTTTGGGTTTTTTTTTGAAGGATTTAAATAGACAGAAATGAAGATCATTAGCAAATTTACAGAAGTAGGAAAGCATGAAATAAGATTAAACATGAAAATTAGTTTGGCCAAATTACTGATTACACGAAGGGGAACAGCGTATTATAAAGCTAACACAAGTTGCTGGAGTTAGATTCTAGAGGTCTTGAATGTTGGACTAAGGAATTTCCATCATATCCTATAGAAGAAAAAACATCAACAACCAGGCAGTGATAAATAAGACACTGTGTGAGGTTTGAGATTGTGTGGTTTGTCCTTTGTTCTCGAAGAGAACCATGACATCAGGAAGATGATGATATGACTTGCAATTGAGTTGTGTTTGAGGGAGGGAGGGTTGTGCAAAGTCATCAGCCTCACTTTCTCCTCCAGAGTTCTACATATGGGAATACAAAAGATAGATATTCAATAATTCAACTCAAACATTTATTAAATAGCAACTTCATGCAGGGTATCACACTAGGTACTGTGATAGATAAAAATTTTAGTTACAGTATAATCCTTATCCTCATAGAGTCTAGAGTCAACTAATGGAATATAACAGAAAACTCTAGTACAAATATATTAGAAATACAAAACAGTGTAGTATGTGAGGTAAGAGAAAAATATCTACAGGTAGGATCAATAAAGTTTTTATGAAGGAGTGAGCATTAGAGTAGAATTTTAAAGAATGAGTAGGGACTCATCAGACAAAGAAAGTACGAGAGGAAATTTTAACCATAAGGAATAGTGTGATCAAACACATAGAGGTATAAAAATCCAGGGTAGCATTTGGCAAATAGAGAATAAATCACTTTGGCTAGAGTGGAGAAGTATGGTGGGGAGAAGTGTGGAAAGGTAGAACAGTACCAAATTGTATATTATCGTGAAGTCTAGGCAAAGGAATTATAAATTGGCTTCCCAGGCAATATGTTTTTTTTAAGCAGAGGAATTACATGATCAGATCTGCACTTAAGGAATATTAATCTGGCAACAATATAAAGGACAGATTAAGTGTGGAGAGAATGAAAACAGAACCTTGACTATTTTGAATTTAGAAAAATGGTAAAGAGAGGCCAGTTTTTGGTAGTGCCAGTAGGCCTAGAGAGGAATACAAAAGATTCATCAGATATGGAATTGACAGAATTTTGTTAATTATTGGAAATGAGAGATCAGAGAGAGGAAGATTCAGAGACTGCACCAAGATTACCAGCGTGGATGAAAGACTTGGTCTTTGGTCCACAGAGAAGAATCATAAAGTCAAAAGGAGGAACAAATCTGGGAAGAAAGAGAAGCTACATTTTTGACATGTAATTTTGAATAGCTGTTGGGATAGCAAGGTGGAGAGGTTCTGTAGATTCTTGAAGATCTCTTACTGGAATACAGAAGAAAAAATAAGACTAAAGTGTCAGTTTTGGTGGTCAGTTTAATAAAATTATAGTTACAAAACATAGATGATAAGTATAAGTGTTGGAATTCAAATACAGATTTTTTTCAACTAAATTCCATGTTATTTTCACTATTTATTTAATGATGGTTTCTCTCTCTTAAATATTATTTTTATTCTGAACTTAAACACTAAATAAAATGAGCATTTCCTCATTTAAAGTACAACAGAAATAGAACTGTACATGAACCCATAAATCTGTTTCTTGTAGTTTGATTTTCCTTGTAAGCATGGAAATTTGACATGTAACTTTCAAAATAGTCCTGCTTGTCTGTTTTCCTCTAGCCTTCTTCTGTACAATTAAAAAACTGAACCACTGTACTTGGACTTTGGTAATTCTATCACTAGATTCCCTCTTCCTCCTAATTCCAATGTTCTCCTCCAGCAATCAATCACCAAGCGTTTATTATGTTTCAGTCACTGTGCTAAGTGCTGGAGATACAAAGTCTAAAACACTCCCAACCTGTAAGGAGCTGACATTCTAATGGGAGAAACAACAGGTAAACAGTGAAGCATATAAAAGATATATTCAGGGTAAATGGGAGGAAATCTGAGAAATAAAGAAGGCACTAGGTAAGGTGAAAGGTCTCTTGTAGAAGACGGGATTTGAGTTGTCTTGAAGAAAAAGAAAAAAGAAAGGACATCAACTCTTAGGTACAGTCAAGTAAAACAAGTTCCAAATGTTGTGTGTGTCTAAAACTGCCTCATTCTGCACCTCTAAACTGTTTTCTGTCAAGTGGTAGGTAGCATGCTTTATAGTTGGCACTCTAGCATTGTGACTGGTCATTGCACTGATCGGAGTACTTAAGTCTTACAACATTATTTGCCTTTAAAGTATTGTTATATAAATTATTCTTCTGGTCTTTTCCTTTATTCCACATCAGTTTTTACAAGTCTTCCCAGGTTTCTCTGAAAATGTCATTTAAGTAGTAGGGATTCAAAGAAAGGCAGAAATACAGTCCCTCACCTGAAATAGCTGGCATTCTAATGGGCAATATCCCTTGTAATTGTGTATGTCCATAATAGATATATGCAGTGGAGATGGAAGGTAATCTCAATGGAAAGGGACTCGGGGGCAGGGAGAGGAGGAACAAGAAAAGCCTCTTTCACAAGTTGGGACTTGAGCTGAGTCTTGAAAGAAGCTAGGAAATTGCTACTTTCCTTATTTCTTGTTGTGCAATATTCTGTTAAATTCAAGCACTGTAGTTTGTAGAGCCAATCCCCAGTTGATTCCTTAGTTTCCAATTCATTTCTGTAACACAAGTTGACATATATATGTGTGTGTGTGTGTATTATGTATATACATATACCTACCTAAGTGTGCATATACATCTATGAAAATTGTTATTTTTTTTCAGTTCTTGGGAGTATATATATACTTAGAAATGATGTCTATTATTGGTCAAAGGATAAGCACAATTTAGTGTCTTTGGGGGCACTGTTCCATAATGTTTTCCATAATAGCTAGCCTAACTCACATATCACCAACCATCTTATCTTCCCACAGTTCTTCCAATGATTGTCTTCTTTTTTGTCACCTTTGCTAATTGGGTACATTTGAGGTAGAATTTCAGAGTTTTGTGTATTTCTCTAATTAGCAGTGATTTGGAGCATTTTTTACATGGCTGTTGATAGGGTCTTCCTTTGAAAACTATTTGTTCAAATCATTTAACCATTTATATATCAGGAAATGCCTCTTGCATGAATCTTTTTAAGTGATGATTACCTAAGTACCATTTCTCACTAAAGTCATAATGTATAATATCACTCAGCCTGTTAGTGACTTAAAATAGTAACATTTTTAGAGTTAGAAAGACTGAGATCATGTAGTAATCCCTTATATTTCAGAGATAAGGAATCAGTATCTGTACATTCTCTCTCCTCTCTAACGTTATTCAGTTTGTTACTAGTGACACTAAGTCTTATTAAGATTAAATAATTTACTTAAAGTTACATACCAAATAGTGACAAAGCCAGGACTAGTGACAAGCTATTTATTATTGTTTGAAGGTACTTCAAGTCCATTAATGAACTATCTTAGTTTTTTTTTTTAATATGGAATAGAGCTAATGAACCATGCTCAAATATTAAAGAAATATGCAAATGAATCAATGGTTAGCATTGAGATATTGAATATTGGTCAGGATAAATTATTTTATATTCAGGTTTTGGCATTATTAGTTTCTGTTGAAATTTTGTTTGTTTTCAGAAGTCTTCATAACATCCTATTCTTTTGTGTCATTGTGGTTCGAAAACGGATTGTACCAGTAGAATACAAGCTGTGGCACTTTTTATTACGCTAGAATGACTTTGAGTCCTCTCCTAGAAGCAGACTGCCTGCTTTCTGAGGATCATCTTAGCTAACTAAGGAGTTTATTACTATTATACTGACAGATTGATGATTCTTTATTTGGCCACACAGAACCATGAAACAAAGTGCAAAATGGTACTAAGCAACAGAAGAAGAATTACAGAAAGGAAATCAGAGGGGCCTAAGAATTATACAAGTTTTTAAACAATTTGTAAGCTGTAATTCAGCTGTTGATACACTGAGATACATGTTCATTGACCCTTTAACTCTGCTAGACCAATAGAATTGTACTAATCAACATTCTCTCTATCAATGAAACTATAAACTAAAAGGGAATTACTGCTAAATGGAAAGACAGCTCATAGGTTCTCCTTAAAGAAGCAACTAGTGGAGTTGGTTGTATTGGGTATACAAATGCAATTAAGAGACATTTAGAAATCTTGTTGATAAGTGTTTTTCAAAGGTTCCTATGAAAATGTTCAGTTTATATAACAACAGTTGCTGTATAAGAAGGTAAAGAAATTCCATGAAGAATTTGATAAGGCCTTCAAAATTAATATACTTTGATACTTGATGACTTAAATGCAAAGGTGGTCACAGGAGGATAGCAAATGTAAAAAATACGGGTCTGGAGTAAGAAATTATTTCAAAGACTTGTATACAACACAAAGTAGTTAGATATCATCATAATCACACAATTGATTGAAAGGTTCTGAGAATACAAGATCCTATTATATTTATCATTTGTTGAATATAAAAAAAGCATTTGATTTTGTAGAGGAACACCCTTATAGGCTTTCCGCTAACAAAATTCTCCCATAGACATATTGGAATATAGGACTCCCTGAAAAATATTTTAAGTGGTCCTCTGATTATAAATGTCAAATGAAGCACAAAATGTATGCTTGCCAAAGATATTTGCCACTTTCATGGAGGATATCAATTCTCATTAAGTAATTAACAGATATTTCAAATCTAACCTTTCTAAAATTCTCTGCAGGTTGTTAACTTCTTTCTTGTTTAACTTCTTAAATTTATTGAGTCCTGAAAGGGACACATTGAGTTAATATACTATTATAATTTTCCTGCCTATTTGTAGACAATGCATTTTTTTTCTTGGATTCTGCTTTCTAATCCATTCTGCTCTCTTCTCCCTGTTTTATAGGTAAGTTCATTCCATTAATATTCACAGTTGTGATTTTTTAATTCTCTCTTTCCCTTCATTTTATACTCAGTTTTTTTCATCTCCTTATGCCCCTTATTATAAAGAAGAATGTGGAAAAAGAAAAAGAATGACATCAACACTAGTAATCTCTTATTAAAGCAGTGTGATTTCACCTTTTTTCCCCTTCTGTGTTCAGCTTTTGGCAAAAACATACCTGTTTCCCACCCAGGGGCCATGCCCTGGCTCCTTCTTAAACAGGCCTGTTCAATGAATGGGCATTGCCTCACCCTCAGTGAATGCCTGCAAAGACCTTGACCTAAAGGGACCAAGGTCTCCCAGTGCATCCTGGGCCATCTCCAGTCATGCTGATGAAAATCTGGGCACTGGATTCAGATGGCTCTGGAGGAGAAGTGAGGCTGGTGACCTGCACAGTCCTCCCTCACTCAAAACAAAGTCAAGTGCAAGTCATGTCATCATTTCTCTGATGGCATAGTCTTCTTTGGCAATGAAGGATGAATACAGAACATCCCTAGACTATTCTTTAAGAGGTAGTTTTTTTAATTGATATCTTTTGTTTTTATGTCACCTATATCTCTTCCTGTCTTCCTCTCCAGAGGCATCCTTTATAATTAATTTTTTTTAAAGAGAAAGAATAAAAAGTCAGTGAAAACAATCAACACATTGGAAAGAAATCTGAGGTTATATGCAGTATTCCACACCCATGGATCCACTGTCTCTGAAAACAGAATTTTTTGTCGACTTAAGTATCATGTTTTCTATCTTCTGTCAAAAAGTTCTTTATGCTAATACATTTTTCATAAAGAGCTCTAATGTCAATTTTCCTCTTGCTTCATAGCTTTGAGCTACACTTGAAGTCCTCATGGCCAAATCTTTCGTTTTGCTAAGATTCTGCTTGTACTGGGATTTACCTTTTCAGCTTCTCTTAACGTGTAGTATTTCTCTATTGTATATTTGTTTGTATCTCCAGCCTCAGTTCCTAATTCAGAACTTTGTGCCAAGATCAGGTTATTCTCCCTCCTGTACTCTTATATATAGGTTGTCAATCTCTGCCAACCTGCATCCTAGATGTCAGTGCCCTGTCACACTTCCTACCTTTTCTTGTCGGTCTTAGCACCATCTCAGTCCCCTTTTCTTTGTACAATGATAAACTGCTATCTGATTCCATCCCCTGCTTTAACCTTGACAGTCCCTGATCAGATGTTAACTACTGCGTTATTCTCAGGCCTCCTGAAGTGTCTTTGGCATGGACTACCTGAGTGTCACATGGTTTCTCTCTTATGTCAATCACTCCCACGAACTGATCCTGACTCCTCAAAGCAATGGTAGCTTCAGATTCTGAGTCATACATATCCTGCTTTGCCCCAAATCCTTGCTGTGACTGTCAGGCTGAGGCTTACTATAGCACACTGCTACTCAGAGCACCCACAGCTTCTAGCTGTCTTCTTGTACAGTCCTATAATGAATAATTGTTGTTTCTTCCTTCATCCTGACACAAGACCAATGATATCACAAAGGTGATGTCTTGACTTACACGTGAATTGGATTTAAGTGAGGCAGGGCCATGCCAAGTCATCAACTTCACTCCCTGCTCTAGAGTCTTTGGAGCCTAGTGGCAAGACATAGGTCAGGATGACTGGAGATGGCCCTGGGTGCAGTAGCAGATCTTGGCCTTGAAAAGGTCTTTCCTTGGTCTCAATTTGCCTAAGGTGATGACCCCTAGTAATTAAGGGGTAGATAAGAATTGAGACAAAGACTACCTATTTTGCCTTGAGAAAAGAATCAGTCTGGGAAGGGAAGACCCTCAGAATAGCTGACCAGAACAAAAACAATTGCTATCTACCTGATTTACATGCAATTTACCTGTCATTTTATTTGATCACTGTTTCATCTGGTATCCTTTTAAATCTTTATTTCTGTGTTTGATAGGGGAGCTGGACTTAGCTAATTCTTTTTTATATTGTCATCTTAACCAAAATTCCATCTCTGCAATGACCAAAGGGATTTTAACTTTTTATACTAACTATCCCTATGCCTGGAACATGTTACTCCCTCAGCTTCTTACCCCGTCTTAGAATCTCTTGCTTCTTTCAAAGCACAGCTTAATTATAAACTTCTCTAGGAAGTCTTTCCTGATGCCTCTATTGATTAGTGCTATTTCTCACACCACCCCCAAATTATGTTTGGATTTCCTTTTATGTTTTAACTTATTTCATGAGATTTCTTCCCAACAGAAAGGGCAGAGACTGCTTACTTTTTGTCTTTGTATTCCAACAACTAGCACAGTCAGCTCCAGTTACATAGTATAGCTTCAACAAATTCATTTCCAGTGAAACTGAACAGCTTTGGGAAATTACTGAGTTCCTTTAATGACCCCCAACCGTCTCCTTAGGATTAAGAGCCAACTTTTAAAATAACCGCATCATTCTGGTAATGTTGTATGACTGTAATCTACAGACTAATATTGTCTCCAGAGAGTTGAAGATGAAGATCATCCAGACAGCAATAGAGAGGTTCCTAGTAGGCATGAGCAGGCTATGACATAAATGAAAATGGGCACAAAAATTAGAGTGAAGATTATCATTAAAGAAATGTTTAATCAGGGAGAAAGTATAAACAGATGGACCAGTCATGTAACTAGAGTGAGAGTTAAATGATGACCATCTTTGTGCTCCACTAATATCCATAATGTGTCAAGGGAACAGAGGAAGGCCCAAAGCATGTGTAGACCTGCAGGTGGATTTGTAAGAGGACAGGGAAGAGAGTCATTCAGGCTTGCCAAGGATGGACTGTGATCTCTATGGAGAGCATCCACAAGATCATGGATCCAAAGCAGGAGTAAAGCTTCAGCTGAATATTGCTGAATTGCAGAATTATTGTTTTCATGAACCCTGGAGAAATAATTTCTAGTGGATTTCGTTCTATATAACATTTTATTCAAGAATGTGTTTAATCTTGGTGCTAAAGAGCGATTCTCATGTTTTCATTGTTTTCAGGTATATCATGGAAAATGTCTACCAATTCTAGGGCATTTCTTTGTGAGCTTTCCAGTTCATTTGGTAAAAGTAAAATGGTCATATTTACTAGTAAAATTATCATATGGAATTGCTCCATTAAGAATTCT
>CM053773.1:134921327-134953509 GCA_028658325.1 Potorous gilbertii | reverse complement strand
GGAAATCTCCTTCACTGTGTTTCTGCGTGGCTTCCACTGTTCCAGAATTTGTCAGGAGTTCTTTTTACAGGAAATCTATGGGCTGTGAGTTCGGAGCTAGCAAATGTGAGTCTTTCTACTCCGCCATCTTGGCTCCGCCCCCCTCAATATCTCAATTTTATAGTCTTGCCTTTATCCTCCATTACTCTCTCATTCCACATAACCAATTAGTTGCTACTTTTTGACATTTATACCTCCATGACATCTCTCACATTAGACTCTTTTCCACACACACAACTACCACTTTAATTCAGGCCCTTATTAATTCTTGCTTCAATTTTTGCAACATCCTCATAATTGTTGACTATCTCATTCATTTCTCACCCTCCAGACCATCTTATACATTTTTTCCAAAGCAATTTTCCTTAAAGCAAATCTTACCATGTGACTCCCCTCTCAACCAATTACAGTGACTTCCATTTGCTTTCCAAACAGTCTCTTAATCCAGAGGTCATGATTTAAAAAAAAAATTAATATCTGCATTTCAAAATAGTTGCTTTCTTTTGTAAATCTGTGTGCAATTTTATGTGTTTAAAAATGTTATTCTGAGGAGTCAATTGGCTTCATCAGACTTCCAGAGGAGTCCTCAAAACAAAAAATAACTCTATTAGAATAAGCTACAAAAATTCTCTGTTTAGCTGTTAAAGTCAATACAACGTGGCCCTAAGCTACCTTTGCAGTCTTGTTGTATTTATGTGTATTTGTTTCTATTGTTAAATGTTAGCTCAATGTGATTAAAGATCATTTCATTCTTTGTACTTACATCTTCAGCAAGTAGCACAGGGCCTACCACAAAGTATTATGAAATTGAAAATTAATGTCCCATTTTATTTTGTATAATTTGTTAATTATTTATTGAAATTTTTTTCTAGTCAGAATCAATGTTTGTGAATCAAATTCAAGCACAATTGTATAGGCTGCACTGGTAAAAGTAAGAGGTTAGCTTTCCTATTCATCTGGGTTAAAATCCAACCACAAATCTATGAGCTTTTGCTGATCATAAGGGGAGATGTGTTAATCCTGTCATAGGATGTTTACCCACCATGATATGTTCCAGGGGGTATGAGTCAATCTGTTTATAAGTTCTTTACCCACAATGAGACTTTCTAGAGACTTTTAGTCAAATCTTTGTTTTTCCTAGTGTCATGAGTCATGGAAATCCCCTCTCTTAGTCAAATCAAATGTCAACCCATCCTTAATTTCTGACAGTTTCAATTTAGGTTGCATCACTGGATTTACCCTTTTAACAGCATATAAGAGCTGCTCTGACTGTCAGATGCACCCTTGGCTACTGAGAAGCTTTGAATCTCTTTTACTAGCAATTGCTAGCCTTGCCAATAAATTGATAATACTTGGAACTCAATTTCTCTTTATTGTAGATGTTTTATCATGTCATTGTTTAATATATACTTTTTGATTGAATGATAGCAGGTGGGGGGTTAGAAAAACGTTTCATATAGAAATTGGTTGAATAAGTAGAGATTCTAAAATTCAAAGATGTGGAGATAGTGCATTCCAGCTTGAGGGACAGCTAGTAAAAAAGAATGGAGATAGGAGATGGAGGGTCACTGAGATAGAAATGGCAAAATGAGAGTAAGTAGTAAAGGATGACATTAAAGTTTTGAACCAAGGTGACTATAGCATGGTAGTTCTCTCAACAGCAATATGGAAGATCTGAGACATGGTAGGTTTCAGTGGAAAGATATTTATATTTTGGAAATGCTGAGGTTGAGATGTTTATGGGACATTTAGTCTGAATATTCAAAAGGCAGTTGGTAATGAAGGATGGGAGCTCAGGAGACAGACTAAGGCTGAATATACAAATCTGGTTATCTGCATAGAGATAACAACTGTACTCATGGAAGCTAATAAGGTTAACTAGTGAGAGAATATGTGGAAAGAAAAGAATATTAGACATGCCTTCTGCCCACAGCTTATAGTTAGGGGTGTAACAAGAATGATCCAAGAAATAGCAATTATAAAGGAGCAGCAAGACAGGCAAAAGGAGAATTAGGAGAGAGAAGTGTAATGAAAGCCCACAAAAGAGACATTATTCAGGTACACTATCGATTGCCCATAATGATGATGATATCTAATATTTATATAGTATCTAATTCCTATGGAACAGCTAAGTGATGCAGTAATAGGTTGCTGAGCTTGGACTCAGGATGATTCATCTTCTTGAGTTCAAGAGTTCAAATCTGGCTTCAAACATTTACTAGCTAAGTAACCTTGGTCAAGTTACTTTACCCTGTTTGTCTCACTTCAAGTCTGTAAAATGAGTTGCAGAAAGAAATGTCAAACAACTCTAATATCTTTGCCAATAAAATTCAAAATGAGATCATGGAGAGTCAGATATGACTGAAATGACTGAACAACAGCAACAAAAATACTTTGAAATAAATGGTTTCATTTGAGTGATGAGATAAAAAACTAGACTGCAAAGGGTTGGTAAGCTAGTAAGAAGATGAGTGTCTAAACCTTTTTCTAGTAGTTTAACTGACAAAGGGAGATGAGACAGAGGATGGAAGCTTGAGGAGGTGGTAGGGTTTTAAAGAGCGTCATAGATTTGGGCAGGTTTGTAGGTAACAGCTAAGAAATCAGTAGACAGATCCAGATTGCAGATCAGAGAGACCATGGAAATTATGGAGAAAACCTACTAGAAAAGATGTAAGAGTATAGAATCAAGGTTATATGTAGAGGAGTCAGCCTTTCAAAGGAGAGGAGTTATCTCTTCACTGGGAATTAGTGTAAAGGAGGAGTGTGGGATTATGTCAAGGGGATATGAAATTGATATAAGAAAAGAGAAAGCACAACATAAAAAGTGTCAATTTTCTCAGTAACGTATAAAGTCTTCATCTGAGAATATGGGGATAAAAGAAAGCTTGAGGGGGAAAAAGGGAGCTTGGAACAATTTCTGTGGATTATGGAAAAAATGAGAGAGGACTAGAACAACTGAACCAACTGGGATTAAATTAACATATACATTTAGTGTATACAATCAGGATAGTTGGATAACTTTCTCTGGAAGTACTCATATGTATGTGCAAAGGAATAGAGGATCCTTGAGGATGATGAGGTTATCAATCTGAGGTATAGACAGTGACAGACCAGACTACAGTGAATTTGAGAGAAAAAATCGCACAAAGGTGAACTGGTTACCCTAAGGGTCAAAATTTGAAAAGGAGAAAAATATAGTCACAGAAGGATGAACTAGGAAAGCACTAAGGGTGGAAGGATTGGAGGTAATGGTGAGCATAAAGAATAAGATAATGAGTGAGGAATAGAAAGATATAGAATATTGAGAAGGTGTCATTAGATAAAGGAGTTTCAGAGTTCTTGATGCTAGGAGTGGATCACTTATTATGATAGCAAGGTTAAGGGTGCAAGCATTCCTGTGGGTAACTAAGTAGAGTGAAAGAATAGCTCATGATAGGTTGAGGAGTGGAGAGGTTATACTTTTTGAGGGGAATTTTCAATTCCTCTAATATTATGATAGGAACTGGGTTAGAGAAGGCTATGAATCACCCACTGAACTCATGGAGAAAAGATGGAGAAGAAAATGTCTTTTCTGGTCCTCACAACCTCTAAAATGTCTCTAAAATAGGAACCCTGCATCCGAGATAAAGTGATTTCAACTCTTTCCACAATATAATGTGGATGACAAGGATGACAAGAACCCAAACAAGGTTAAAAAAAATAATGAATTAACAGAAAATTCCTGCTCACTCACTACCTCCTCCTTTACTGCTAGTCATATTCAGACAAACAATGCTACCCAAGCTAAATGCATATAACAGAGCTCTACCCTACATTCGAACCCTTCATTCTCCTAGTGCCACACAGAGATCTGAACTCTAAATTGACAGATATTTGCTCAGACTTCAATGAACTGAGGAACAGAGGAATGAAGGAAGAATACATATTGTCACTCCTCTCCCTCCCCAGAGAAGTCATGTAGGATAGAGAATAAGACTGATGAACTGTGAATTACCCACTGAGAGAGGAGGCTTTGACATCCAGCCTCCCAAAGAAACCACCATAAAAGGGGAGGGAGTCATAAAGTGAGCAATAGGAGAAAATAATAGGAAAAAATGACAAAATCTCTCAATGATCTCAAGAGGAGTAAAAGTCTTTACCAGATCTTGATGTTAAATAGATGGACCAACAAGGAAGATATTAATAACAGAAGGAAAGATGGTCTCCATATCAGCTAAAAGACTCTAGGTATCTGTAAATAAATAGGCAAAGGAAAATTGAATCACCACCTGATAAGGCAGAAAATCCTGAGGATTCCCCAAAGAGCATGTAATTACAACTGCTAGGACATTTAGAAATGGTTTAAAAGTGAAGTAGGAATTGTGAAGTAGAATTAAAAGACCTGCATGGAGGAAGTAATTGGAAGAATAGAAAAAAAGTGAATTCACAGTTGCAAATCTCACCAAAGAAAGAAAAGGATAAATAGCTGACTAGGAATAGAAATACACAGAAGTGTCAGATGGTCTGGAAGAAGAAAAGCAAAAAAAGAATATTTTTAAAAGCATGATCTCCATACAAGAAAAACATAAACTTTGAAGAACACAATAAGTCAAAAAGATCTGAACACCATATAGAAAAGACAAAAAACTGCCAACACTTCTGAATGCAGAAGACAAAGTGCCAAATGAAAGAATCAAAGATCACCTCAGGAAAAAAACAAACAAAATCAACAAAAAGCCTGTGCTGCAAACTCCAACAAACCTAATGATTAAAAGTAACAATTCCATGGACAAACAATAAATTCAATTTGTGATCAGGAGAAAGACATTCAAATATAAAGTAAAGGAAATTTGAACATTCTTCACCTACCAGAAAAAACAGGAGGGAATGGAATAAAATGTTTCAAAGTGCAAAGGAGATCAAGATACTGACCAAGGTAGATATCTTTCAAGTCTGAGTAACCATGGGAGGAGAGATATTCTGTAAAGGGATATGGGAAATTTATAGCACCTACTATCTGCAGATCTTCCTCAGGGGAAGGGAAATCAGAACTCCTGGGGGTAATTGACACCTGAAGAAAAGGAGAGATGGAGACCCTGGGTGGAGATTTTGTGGCAAATAGGAAAAAAAATGATGAAACAGAAGACTAATTCCAATCATGAACCACAAAATCAAGGACATAGGAACTGGTATTTCTAAGAGTGAAGTAGAACAACAACAGCAAAAGAAGGGTTGGAGGCAAGATCTTCTTGTAAGGTGAAATCAGAAACTCTTTAGAAGAGGGAACTCAAAATTGGTAGTTCAAATTCTATGAGAAATTCAGAGAATAAAGTAGTATTAAATAAGTATGTGGGTGATGAAACAAGGAATAGAAGTCTAAAACAGACCCCCAAAAAGCAGATAGATAATGAAGGGAATGAGGGAAAGAAATCTTTCTTAGAGAAAGGTGCAGAAAATGGAATTTTACAAAGTAAACAAAACAAGTTGAAGAGAAAGAGAAAAGGGGATTTTATTTGTCTCTTAGCTGACAGAGGGTGAGAGAGAATTAAAAACTATATAAAAGCAAACAAGAGATGGTGGGGATAGGATTGTCTCAAACAGACTAAGCTAAAATAATTGAAGAAAATAGCGCCACATTTACAGAGGAAAAGATAAAATTCTAATTTGAAAAAAATTAGAGACAAAGGGAAGAAAATATAAAACTAACTCTCATAATTTGAAATGTAAATGAATTAAGAAATCAAAAAAATTAGAAAGAGTAACAGATTACATAAGAAAACAAAATCCCACAATCTGTTACTTACAAGAAACACATTTAAAGAGCAAAAAAAAAAAATACAGGTTAAAAATGATGAACTGGAAGTTCAAGTAAATCAAAAAAAGTAGGTGTGTGATCATACGAAACAAAAACAAGCATGTAAAACCTAAAAGGGATAAACAAAGAAACTACATTATGTTGAAAGGAACATAGACAACGATTCAATATCAATATTAAAATTACATAAGAAATTACCAAAGGGACAGTTTTTAGAAAAATCTAGGAAGACAACATAAATTGAGACAGGTTATTGAGATGAAACAGAACAGATTTTATGAGAACAACAACATTAAAAAAAAAAACAAGTTAAAAAGATTTATGAACTCTGATCAATGCAGTGACCAACCACCAACTCCAAAGGAACTGTGATTAAAAATGCTACCAACTTTCTGATAGACAGGAAAGGGATCCAAGGCATAGAAGAAGACACATGTTTTAGACAAGGCAAATTTATGGACTTGTTTTGCCTGATTACGCTTATTTGCTACAAGAATTGCTTTTCTTTCTACATTTATTTGAAAGGAAAAGAGGGGAGTATTATTGTCCCCCAAAAAGTTGAGATGAAGAAAAAGAGTATTATTGAAAAACTTTGAAATGCTCAGTAGAGATTTAATTTTAATTAATGTTTCAGAAGGAAACAGAAAGGCAGGATAACTCTGAAAGTAACATGTTGAATTTATGATATACTTTAACGAAATCAATTTATATTTGATAGAAATCTGACGTTCCCCCCTTCCTGTTCAACTTTTTATATGGACATAATCTTTGTTTTTTGGTGCTAGCTAAGTTCAAAATTAAAAAAAAAACAAAAACCCCTAAAAGACTGAAAAAGGATGAAAGACGACCTCTAGGCTGGTAATCATTAGAACCTGGATTAGGCAATGAATTTGGATTGTTTAAACTTCAGAAGAGGAGCGATTTCTGAGTACTGGTACTCAGAAGAGTTTGGGTGTATGACTGGGGATCAAGAATTTTAACTCTCCCAATAAGGACTAAAGTGTTAGGAGATATAGGGGAAGGTAAAACCAGGAAGGATGTCTGGGGATATAATGGTGTCTAGGAGGAGTCCAGTCTCTATGAATGCCAGAAGTTTAAGGGATAATGAAATGAATATGTCTAAGAAAAAGGGAAGCTTGTTAATTATGCAACAGGAGTTTCAAAGAACATAGAAAAAGAGATGGGTAAAGTTGGAGTAAGATTTTAGATGGGTGTAAGGTTGAGTTGAAATATATAATAAAATACCTCTTTTCTCTTCAACAATTAATCAACAACTATTTATAAAAACTTATTTCGTGCTAGGCACTGTGTTAGGTGCTGGGCACAAAAAGACAAAAAAGGAATCGGCATGCCATGCATGTAAAATATTGCATGTGTTATTAATATGGTCACTTTGTCAGTTGTTTCTGCATAGCTGATTATTTATTTATTTATTAGCACTTTATTTTAGACTCCAATGCCAGAACACAAATACATAATAGAAAAAAGAAAGAAAATCATAAACTTAAATACTGGAACTTAAATACAAAGGAAAAAACATGTTGTGTGCATAGCAGAACACAAGAGGATTCAAAGTATGTAACAATAAATTTTCATTTCAAGAATGCCTGTATGATAAATAATATTTGTTGTACTGAGAATTGTCTATCTTTTCTTTGCTCCTTTGGGAGTTTTCTTTCATTCTCTGTTGCACATTTTTTACTTTGTTCTTTTTCCCTCTCCTTCCACCCTCCAGGAGGCTACAATAAAGTTTAGATATGTTTCTTTGTAACTATAGATATATACATACACATATACATATATACATGCTTTCCCAAACATATTCTATTCCTGATCTTGGTTTCTATATCTGTGCATATCTCTTGTTTCCTATCCCTCCTACCTCCTCTACTTTACTTCTACCCACTAATTTGCCCTCTTATTACTTGCATACCCCACTATAAGAATCCCTCTCCTATCCTTCCATTCCCATAAATCTAAACACCCATCTATACCCTTTTACCTATTCCCTCATTCTACCCTCTAAAGATACCTCACTTGTTCTTTTCCCACTCCCTAAACCCCTACTGTTTTATTACTTCTGAAATTAGAAGACTTTCATACTATTCTAAATATATATTTATTGTTCCCTCTTAAACCCATTCCCAATGAAAGTAGATCACCAGAACTACCACTCCTCCTCTCCCATCTAATTCCTCTATATCTTGTACCAAATTTGTATAAAATAATTACTCTTTTTAGCAGTTCCTAAATTGTTTTACTTTTTAAATTTGCATCATACTCAGGTTTATCCCAATCCAATAATTAATAAGAATCTTAGATATACATTTCATGTTTTATATATATATCAAGTCTCTCCTTATGAATACCTTATAATCAGTCTTTTGTATGTACCTTATATTTCTCTTGCTTTTTGTATGTTGAATCTTCTATTAACTTCGGGAATTTTTAAACAAAGTTTTGACAGTCTGAGAGTTTATCAAATGTCCACTTTTTTTTCATTCAGGAAAATACTTAACTTTGCAGGGTATGATATTTTTGGCTGGAGTCCCAGTTCTTTTGCCCTTTAATATATTGTGCTCCAAGACCTGCAGTTCTTTAATGTCTCTGCTGCTAGGTCTTATATGAATCTAATTGTGGCACCATCATATTTAAATTATTTTAATCTTGATGTTTTTAATATTTTATCTTTGAGTTGGGGGTTTTGAAATTTGACTATGACATTCCTATGAGTTTTCTTTATAGGATCTCTTGTAAGTGGTGATGGATGGATTTTTTTCTATTTCTACTTTCCCTCCTTTTTCTAATACTGCAAGACAATTTTCTTTAATTATTTCTTATATTATTATATCAAAAGGGTTTTTGATCATAACTTTCAATTAGTCCAATTATTTTTATATATTCTCTTCTTGATCTATTCTCCAAATCTATTTTTTATAAGAAAATGTTTTATTTTTTCTTCAATTTTTTCATTATTAATATTTTGGTTAATTATTTCTTGATCTCTTATAATTTCACTGACTTCACTTTGCCCAATTCTAATTTTCAATGTGTCATTTTCTTCCTTAAGATTCTGGATCTCCTATTCTAATTGGTTGACTTTCCTTTGGTAATCTTCTTGTTTTTCTTGGATTATTCTTATTTTTTAAGTTTTTCCTCTATCTCTGTCATTTGATTTTTAAAGTCTTTTTAAAGTCAATTCTTTTTAGGCAAGTGACCATTGGATGTTACTCTGGGGGTTTCTTTACTTCAATATCTTCCTCTGAAGTTGAACTCCCGTCATCTCTCTTCCCATAACAGATTTCCAGGGTTGGATTCTTTCTCCTTTGTGCATTTTCTTTTTTGTAGTAATAACTCAATTTTTGTAATCACCTCTAGCTTTGGGGTATGGGAAGTGGTGACTTGTGACCCAGATCTTTAGTTGTCTCCTCTAGCCTGGAACCAAAGTCAAACCTCCAACTTACGCTGTTTCTGCACATACCAGGCATGGGCTAGATTCTTCTCCTCCCCACTTCTCTCTGCAGTACAACTGGGTCTGGTGTTCCTTACCAGCAGAGGTTCCCTCAGTCTTCTGGGGCTCAAACACCCAACTCCCCTCTCTCTCCCTTGGGTAAAATTCCTGTGGCTGGGGCAGAGACAGTCTCTCAAACCAACCAACCCCAGGACTTGCCACATGTTTAAGTGGCTTGTAATTTGTTGTTAAAATGGAACCTAGCCTGGAGGTGTTTTCTCCTCACAGGGACCAAATCTAGTCCTAGAACTTTTTTTCTGATCTTCTCAAATTGTCCCTGGAAGACCCTACATGTGCCTCTATTCTTATTTACCTTCATTCACACTTTGTTCCCCCTAAGGTGCTATTTTAACACTTTTGTGAGGGAAAATCTTGAGAGCTGGGAATTTCTGACCTACTGCACTATCTTCCCAGAATCTTCTGATAGCTGATTACTTATTACAAAGGTAAGTTCATTATAGGGACAGAAAATGTGAACTTCATTCTGAAATGACTGTGATGTCAGTCAATAAATATTAATTTAGTGCTACTGTGTGCATGGCATGGTGCAAAGAAATAGGGTGAAAGAAGCAAAAAGATAGTTCTTAACCTTAAGAAACCCATAACCTAATGAAACAGGCAACAAGCAAACAAATATGAGTTGGTCAGCTGTTTCCAGTCATGTCTGAACCCTTTATGGACCTATTTGGCTTTTCTTGGCAAAAATACTGGCTCATTTTGTAATGAGGAAATGGAAGCAAACAGAATTAAGTGACTTGCCCAGGGTCACATAGTTAGTAAATGTCTGAAGCTAGAGTTGAACTCATGAAGATGAGTCTTCTTGTCCTTAAACAAAAATGTGCAATAAGCTATATTTCAGGATAAGTGAGAAGTACATAGGAGAGAGAAGGTACTATAATTAAAAGAAATTGAGAAAGGCTTCCTGTAGAAGAAGAGAATGTGGTTGGAACTCCAAGGAAACCAGAGAAGCCAATAGGTGGAGATGAGGAGAGTATTACAGATATGGAGGAAAACCAGGGAAAATGCCTTGAGTGAGGAGATGGAGTGTCTTATTCATGGAGTAGCAAGAAGGCCAGTATAGCAAGTGAAGTCAGGTATAAGAAGATTGGAAAAGTAGGAAATGGTTAAATTAAAAAGGGCTTTGAGTGCTGAACAGAGCATTTCATATTTGATCTTAGAGATGACAGAGAGCAAATGGAGTGGTTTTGTGATGCAGGACATGTACTTTAGGAAAATCACTTTGGGGTTTGAATATGGTTGGAAAGGGGAGAGACTTGAGGCAGGCAGACCTACCAATAGGTCACAGCAATAGTCCTTGTGTGAGGTGATGAGGATCTGCACCAGACTTAGAGGAGAAAAGGGGGTATATTCAAGAGATGATGCAAAGGTAAAATACACTTAGCAATAGGTTGGATAAATGGGGAGAAAAAAAAGGGAGGATTTATGGATGACATAGCAGTTGCAAGCCTGAGGGACTAGGAAGATGCTGCTGCCCTCTACATTAATAGGAAAGGTAGAAGGTACTAATGTAAAAAGAGAAGTTTAAAAAAAACCACTTTTTTAACTATATAAAAAAAATATAGTCTGTTTTTTGAGGATAATGACCAGGATATTAAGGGGGCTAAAGATAGTCATACTGGTTGAAAGAACTAGTGATAAAGAGGATTCTGGGAAGATGATGGAGTAGGTCAGAAAATTACTTCTTATTATTAATTAAATACAATTTAAATATGGTGGTGTCACATTTAGAATCATAAAAGACCTAGCAGTGATGACTCTAAAAAACCCTAGGTCTTGGAACTGGGGTTCCAGATGAAAATATAATACTCACCAAAGCTAAGCATAATCCTGAATAAACAAAAATGCACATTTAATGAAGTGTCAGATTTTCAAGACTTTGTTAAAAAAAAAAACCAACCTGAACTTAATAGAAAATTTGACATACAAGAGCCAAGAGAAATATAAGGTACATACCAAAGACTAATTACAAGGAACTCAATAAGGACAGTTTACCTTTTTATGCATGTTTACCTTTTATGTACGTAAAATATAAAACATAGACCTAAAGTTGTTACTAGCAATTGGGCAGTTCATAAGAAAGATCTGAGGATGACATGACTTTAAAAAGTAAAACCATTCAGGAATATCTAAAAAGAGTAATTATCTTATACACATGGAGTGCAAGAGGAAGAACCAACACAGAGGAATTAGATGTGGGAGGAAGGAATGGGTACAAGAGAAAATAATACATATATATCTAGAAGAATATAAAAGTCTTCTAAATTCAGAAAGAAATAAAATGCCAAGGGGATAAGGAGAGTGAGAGGATAGGGCAGGGATCTCTAGAGAAGAGGGTGAGGGAATAGGTTAAATGTGGGGGGGGAGCATAGAAGAGTGTTTAGATTAATGGGAATAGGAAGATAAGGGAAGTTAAGTGGTAGGAGGACAAGGTAGACGATAGAAGTAAAGTAGAGGAGTTAGGAGGTATAGGAAATAAGATACACACAAATATAAAAATGATCAGAAATAGAATTTTTAGGGAAAGTATATGTGTATATATCTATGTATGTGTATATATATATGTATATATATATATATATATATATATATATATATAAGTGTATGTATATATCTATATCTAAATATATCCTTGCTTAATGGTAGCCTTTGGGCGGGGGGAGGAGGAGGGAGGAAAAAGAACAAAGCAAAAATTGCACAACAGAGAACAAAAAAAACCTACGATGAAGCAAAGAAAAAATGGACAATTCTCAACACAGTGCACAGTATTTATTATATAGGCTTTCTTGAAATGGAAATCTATTGCTGTGTATTTTGAATCCCCTCTTACATTCTGCTGTGTACCTGACATGCTTTTTTCGTTTTTCTTTGTTTCAATATTTAAGTTTATGTTTCTTTTTCTTTTCTTATTGTGCATTTAAGTTTTAGTAATAAAAAAGAATTAGTGATGTTTAGCCTACAGAAGATAAAAAGTAGGGAGAAAAGAGGGATTAGACTTATTTTGTATAAAAATATTCCATAAGATAATAGAACTAGTGCTGGAAGGGACCTTCAAAGTCATTTGGTCCAATTCTCTCACTTTCTAGATGAAGAAAATGGAGTCTTGGAAGGTTGTCAGTCATACAGGTCAGTGTCAGAGGTGGGTTGTGAGCCATTTCATCTGACTTCAGAGCAAATGCTCTTTTAATCATAACATGCTACCTCCCTAATAGCCTATATTTAACTAGTGCTTTACACCTGATACATGCTTTTGTCATGACAACTGCAAACATGAATTTCCAGGTTTCAGTTTCTTCTGTGGAGAACGGGAATAAAAAATGGAGGTTTGAGCAATCAGTCAAGTATTTTTTTTTAATTGAAAAAAGGATTTATTGTTTCTGCATACAAAATTAGATGAAAATAGCTAATGTAAAACTTAAAAAAAAAAAAAGATCAACACCACATGGAAAACTCAATTTCCTGTCACTAAGAACAAAGAATTATTTACATTCTTCCCAATTTTGACACCAAATCAGAGACTCTTCATTATGGCAACATTTTCAAGGCAATTAATGAATTTCTTATATGTGGATCTAAGCTCATTCCCAGAGTAGATGCCTTTAATTTTTCCCATCTTTCCTTTTGGAATATTGCTTATATTTTCCTTGCATCAACCCAGTATTTTTTAAGGTTTTTAATGTTGTGTCCAACATTGTAGTGTGTGCTATAGGGGACACAAAAGAGGTAAGATAGGATGCCTGATCTCAGAAATTTATATTCTACCTGTAATGAGGAATGATCCAGCTGGTTGTAAACTATCTTTTTAACTAGACTACATTGTATATAAACACAATGAAGCTTAGAAATGTTCCAAATAAAATTGATTTTGTTAATAGCTCTTATATTTGAAAATATTTAGCAAGGTATCTGGCATGAGAGGCTTATTTATAATGTAGTGATGATTACTTCACCAATACATATAAGCTACTCTTTAAGGGGAAAAAAACTCAATTAGAATTTACCATGTTGTGAGACTGTTATACAATGAGGACACAAAGTTTAAATAAGATAGTACCAACCCTTAGTAATTTACAGACTAATGATTAAAATATGGATACATATACATATACATGATAGAAATATAATAAGAATAGGCAAAAATAAGGTCCAGGCAAAAAGCTGTGACAAATATGAGCAATTATTTTCAGTGCATCAAGGGGAAAGGTTAAGGCCAAGCTTCATGGTAAAGAAAAGTTTGATTTCACTCTTAATGGGAGGAGCTTTAAGAGGTTGAAACAGGATAAGGGAGCCCATCTCAGGAATAGTAGGGTATAAGTAAAAACACAGAGGCAGAGAGCTGTAGGATTAGAAAATGGGATGAGGATTGTATTCTTGGATGAAATCAACTTTGGAAAAGCCTCCAAAATCATGTGGTCCAACCTGTACTTGTATAGCAATCTCTGACAAGTGGTCATTCAGCTTTGCTTGAATAATTCTGTCAAGGGAGATGGTTCACTGTCTCCCAACTGCCTGTTTCAATTTTCGGACCACTTTAATCAATTTGAAGTTTTCCTTCTCATCAACCCTAAATCTGTCTCTCAGCAACTTTTGCTCATTACATTCAGTTTTGCCCTGCAGGGCCATGAATGATTCTAACCCTACTTCCATAGTAACCCTTTTGATAGCCAAGATAATTATTCATATCAATTCAATGAATGTGTATTTATGTATGTATATAGGTATTGAATGTGTTCTTTGTGCAAGCATTTGTGTTGGGGTCTAGGGATTGATATTAATGGAAGAAAGGTCTGATGGCAACTGTCCTCAAGGAACTTAATTATACTGTAAGGAATACAATATGCACATAGACAAAGAGTAAAGAGTGATTGGGGGAACAAAGAAGAAATTCAGGCAAGGTGTCCTAGCTCTACCTGAGAAGAGAGATTTCATTCTCAGCTGGAAATAGTACAGGAAATATTATGTGTAGGATATGGCCTCTAAACTGAGTCTTAAAGGAAGACAAGAATTTGAGAGACAGAGAGAAAAATTAATTATATTCCAATGGGGTAGGCTATGCAGAATTAATAGAGATAGAAGATAGTTGGCACTCCGTTGGCCCTACTCCTATCTGTTTAAGTCCCTTCATTTTTTCAATGTTTAAGAAAAGTGCTTTTGTCCTCATGAAGCCTTTCTTGATTACTGCCCCTTCCCCCCCATTACTTGTCAAATTTCTCAGAGTCTTTTGACTGGAACAAACTCTGATTGTTTCTTATTTTCTTTCTCATAATTGTTCATAAATATGACTGAAAAGCAGAATGAGTAAGAGGAAGTGATGTGAAATAAATAAAAAGATAAATAAAATTGGAAAAGTAGGTGGGAATCCCATAAGTCTTCTCTTCTACAAGGTAAACTTGTTTAGCAATTTCAATTGATCCTCAATAGGGCTCTAGTCCATGATGGTCCTGGTTATCTTTCTGTGGACACATTTCATCAATTGGCTAACGTCTTTCCTTGAACACAATATTTAAAATGTGGTCTGAACTGGACCACATGACACTATGTCTCTCTTAGTGAAATCTAACATAACATTAAAATTTTTTGGCTTCTAGGCTGTCACTGTGGATTCACATTGGGCTTGTTGTTTACTTGAATTCTTAGATGTTTTTCCCATGAAAATAATGCAGTAATGGCTCTACATAGATTAATAAGAGCAAAATGTAGAACTTCACATTTATCTCTTTTGTATTCTTTTTATTGGATTTGGTCAACCTGTAGAGATATTTTTTGGAAGCCAAGTCTGCCATCCAATATGTTACCTCTCATTACTAGCTTTGATTAACCAGATAAAGTGACAAACATGCTGTCTATGATGTCATCCAAGCACTCAAATAAATGAAGAATCTATGATTTTGTCAGTAAGGAGATCTGGTGTGGGAATTGCCTATATTCATCAAATCAAAGATAGTGACTCATATAAACTTTATATGGTAGATAAATTCTAAGGAATCACTTGAGGAACATAGAAGTTACGTGACTTGCCCAGGGTCAAATAGTTAGTAAATGTAAGGTATGATATTTAAAGTTATTTGTTCTTGACTCCAAGCCCAGCTCTCATATATACTACGTCACAATGCCTGTATCCTTCATCCAAGTAACTGATAAAAAATGTTGAGTAGTACAGTCTAAAGACAGATACCTAGGACATTCTCCTGCCAGGATGAGAACAAATGTTTATTCAACACCTACTATGAACCAGGTATGGTGTTAAATTGTTAACAAGTATGATTTCATTTGACCCTCTCCACGACTCTCTAAGGTGAGCGCTATTATTGCCATTTTACGCTAAGAAAAATGAGGCAGACAAAGGTTCGGACCCGTATTTTATCCACTGTGCCACCCAACTATCTATAGAAGAGATGACAAACTCAAGGCCCATCTATGGTTTGAAACTAGAATATATTGAAAAATACTCATGGAATTCAATGAAAAATATATGGAACCACCAACAACAAAAATATAAAATGCAACCAATCATTGATGCAGGTAGACGCTGCTTCCGTCCACCTTTACATTGGCATGACAACAGTGTATGACTCCCACAAAAATGGGAATTCCATCAAGCCTGCAGAACTCTGACTCCCCATAGGCTAGTCCTTTCATAATGTAAATGACCATAAAACCTTGCCAAAAATTGAAGTTCAAGTGTCCCCAGACAAACAAAATCTGAAAAAGAGCTTCCTTATTTTCCTAAACTAGCCTCAATTAGAAACCAGCCTTGTCTATGTGAAAGGAATACCTTTGGTACCACAATGGAGGAAGCCAGGAGGCAAAGATAAGGAGTAAAAGCATTCGAGGGGTGGGGAAGAGTAAGTGAAAATTTCCAGGGTCCAGAGATGGAGTGTCTTGTTCAGGGAACAAGGAGCCAGCAAGGAGGCCAACGTACACGACGTTCACAGAGTACTTGCTAGGAGATCAGATTTAGGAAGACTGGAAAGATGAGCATGTATGTGTATATGTAGGAGGAGAACAAAGGGAGAAACCTACAGAACACTGAAACCTAAAAAGAAGAGACAATCAAAAAGGAGAGGGTCATTGACAATGTAAAAGGCAGTAAAGAGAGCTCAAGAAGGGGGAGGATTGAGAAAAGGCTATCAGGTACCTCTAATTGTTAAGATTTTTTTTCTTTTTTTTTTTCATCAAGTCTTACCTTGCTTCTTTGCCACTCTCACCCTGATTCCTAATTTGTCCTCTTGGTGCCCAGCACCACTCAAATCCATGTGAGAGAACCTTCATACCCTAGAATAATCTATTCTTCTCCAGGTCAAACATCCTAATTTCTTTCAGTCAATTCTTACATGGCATGATTTTGCACCATTTATTCAGTATTTCTATAGCACACCCCTCATGGGCTGTAATTGTGCTTTGTCCTTCATTCTGGCGGAGGACCATGACATCAGGAAGGTGATGCCATGACTTGCAAGTGAATTGCCTTTAAGAGAGGGAGGGCTGTGCAAAGTCACCAGCCTCGCTTTCTCCTCCAAAGCCATCTGGGTCCAGTGGCCAGATATAGATCAGGATGACTAGAGATGCAGTAGGAGACCTGGGCCTTTGAGTTTGAGGCATCACCCATTTCAGAGATAAGGGCTGTTTAAGAAGAGAGCCAAGTGATGGGTGTTTGGTTAAAAAAAAAAATCAAACCGTGAGGGAAGACCTTTGGGGTTTCTGGTCAAAAAGGTACAATTACCATTTATGCGCCCAGTTTCCTCATCTGTAAAATATGGCAGTTGTACTAGATGGCCTCTGAGGTCCCTTCCAGCTGTGAGCCTACCTTAGATCCAAGAGAACTATACAAGCCTTTAATGAGTCTTATCAGACTAGCATTAATCTAAGGTATTTGGGTTCTCTCTTGAAGGGAAATGAAATTGGAACTGCTAGAGCAAGGACTGTCTTTTGTCTCTTTTTATATCCCTAGCACTTAACACTATGTCTGGTACATGATAGTACTTAATAGCAGTGCTTAATATGCCTTGTCCTTCTCTACTCTTGGGGTTTGTCAAATAGTTAAGAGGCTCTTTTGTTTGCCTTCCTGGCTAGCTCTTAGACCTTTCCTGGTTCTCCTTCTGGGCACTGATTGAGGACCAACACCTGTCTTCCTCTTTTCATAATCCTAGTCCTAGAATTCAGTTCACATATGATTGCATTCAATCATCCTGAATGCTGAGATTTAATTTCTCATTCTCAATAAGGCATGAATAAGTTGATCAATACTCAAGTTTAGGGTACTGGTCAACACAGTCAACTGGCACTCAAGAACCTGAAAGCTCCCAGATGATGTTCCCAGTAATCCCAACAAAGTGTTAATGGTTAAGCTCACTTGTCATTGTTTAGGTGTTTTCAGTCATGTCTATTTGTGACCCCTTTTGGGATTTTCAGCAATCAAAATTCCAGATTTCTTCTATTTTAGCCTCATTAAGCTATTTGTGTTTTTTCCTGGTCACATTCTTTATATTTAAATTTATTCTTTATGTTTAAATTGAATAATCATATTCAAAAAGCAGTTGTTCATACTTCAACATTAACTTGAAAGGAAGTCTCCAAGGGGATCTCTTCTTAGGTCTGGGCTGTTTTGCATTTTTACCAATGACTTGGATAAGGCACGTCAATCCTTGTGTGTAAGAGTTTATGTTTATCCCAATATGTATATATATATATATATATATATATATATATATATATATATATATACATATACATATGTGTATATATATATATACATACACACATATGTACATTATGTGTGTATCACAAAGTAGATAACAAAAGTGATTAATAATGTAGTATCAAACAAATGTGAAGTAAGAAAGAATGGGATGAGGCTGAATTATAAAAAGTTAAGAGAGGTGTGTCATGATCTAGATTTTATAAAAAAAGTTAATGTAGCATTTAAGAGGAAGTATAAGGAGTTTCTGAGGGTGGGCCAAATAATAATTAAAGGTTACATGAGTGCAACAGCATATAAGCCAATGAATATATCAGCCTTGTCATACAAGAGGATATGTTGAGAAAAGTGAAAAATAAATAAGCTTATAGGTATATGGTGGGGGAGAGTTATGGTGTGGAATGGGACACTAGCCTTTGAAATGGAAAGAAGTTTTGATTCTAAGAATGGAGAAATATTCAGATTTGGTCAGAGAAGGGATATGGGAAGGAACAGAGAGATAAATTAAAGATAGCTCCATAATTTTGATACTAGAGATAAAGGACAGTTGTGCCCTCAAGGAGGTTATTGATAAAAAGACAAGTCTCATATGTATAAGATTATTTACAGCAACATTATTTGTGACACTAAAAATCTGGAAACAAAATACGTTCCCAGTGATTGAAGAATGGTGTAATAAATTATGGTACAGGAATGTAATGGAATATAATTAGCAATATGGAAAGACCAATATAAATAATTCTGAGAAACATGAGAAGACTCATGTGAAGGGATGCAGAGTGAAATGAACATATACAAAAGAGTAATACATACAACTGCAGCACCAAAAAGACAACATGGAGAGAATAATCTTTTTAAAAAATAATAAAGGGGTGGGGAGGCTGTTTCAGAGACAGGCAAAAAGTTTGCATCCTTTTCCACTGGAAAACAACAACAAAATAAACGTAAGGTTTGTTTCCTTCTTGAAATTATAAGACTCTAAAAAAGTGGAAAGAATGAAGGGGTAAGAACCAGGAGGTAGAAGTCAACTTGCTCTGTTTATTTAGACCCAAAATTGTCTCTAGACCCATGGCCTCTACTGTTATACTAATTCTGGTCTCTGTGAGATTTCCCTTCCCATCACCACAATTTCTTGGCAGTGTCATTCTCAAGTTTGAAAAACATAGATAAAAGTGAAAGAAAGTCACCTCTAGCTTCACAATCATAAAATAAAAATACCAGGCTGGCAGGTCCACGCAGGATTACAGAATGGGTCTGTTCAGACTCTGAGCAGCAGCATTACAGCACACATGGACTCGTTTCGATGAATTGAAACATGAACCTGAGAGATATTAATAACCATTTCTGCCAGTTTCATGTCTGTAACAGTAGGAGGTTTGTGGTAGTGTCTGAAATCTATCTGAAGGCAAAGACTCATCAAAGATTTGAATAGTAACAACTCTATAATGTAAAAGCTACCAGGCTGAAATAACAGAAGAAGACATCATCTAACATTCCAACATGACTACTTCATTGTTAGACTAGAAATCCATTTCTGTTGCTGAAAAGTGTGAAAAAATAAAGGTTTGGGGGAAGTATTTTAACTTTGAGCATTTAATGCTAGAGAAAGAACTAGCAGATTCATCAGGATGGAGAAGAGAGAAAGGAAAGATGGGAGGAAACATCTTGTATACTTTTGTAAAGAAAATGTTTTATTTAAAGTGTTAATTACCGTTACCAGAATGAATTTGATTTACATTAGTTGGCGTTCAGTACAGGCCTAATCTGCCCTTTTGTTCCAACTGGGATTCCCTTTATGTTTAAAACATTATATACAAGACAGCAATGGTCACTGGAATAGTCCTATTTACATGACTAAATTATAGGTAGAATTGCAGACATGAAAATTAAAAAAAATACAACAACTTTTAAATAAATACTGCATAATGACAAATATGTACAAATATTCCATACGGTCATGTCCTTCTTATTAAAATTAGAAATAATTTATATAGGAATATGCACAAAAGTTTACTTGACTGCATCTCAGTATCAGGAAAATGGTAACAGGGTTTTTTTAATTCTAATGGATATTATGGAGTGCATGTCTCTTTAATCAACTGTTGCTGGTACATAGGCATCTAAATTATTTCAATATACATAGTTTAATTGGTTTCTTCAACAACTTAATATCGATCCATTGTACATCTCAGAATGTCAAGACATAGTCTTGGTGAATTTCATATTGCACCACATAAAGAAGGCATTTTTAGTGATACTCCTTGTAACTTCTGTACCCTATCAGGCATGATTTTTTTTTCTAATGGGCAGCATTGGATTTTTGAACAAATAAAAAATCCAACAACTCTATGTGTATGGCCTCAATTTTAAGGTAAATAAATGAATGCTGTGTAGACTTCCAAGAACATTGTAAGATATTTTGATTTATCTATAGGTATGTTATGGACCCAGAACAGATGAGTTTTTAGATGTTAGCTAAACCCTACTTCCTTTAAACAGGAAAATTGATCACAAGTTTGAATTTGCAGCAGCATGACCCTCTCCTTCCCTAGCATGTTAATAATTGCTGCTTAAATTGAATTCAAGGGTTTTAATTAACTAAGATTTTACTTTGAGACATTTGGTGATGGCATCAACAAACAAGTAAACACATTCAACTTTCTTCAGAACAATGAAAAAATACACATGAAGTTTTTTTCTGACATTTTCCCAGCAGGTTTTTGTGTACCATGAAGTTTTCCTCAGAAGTATACTTTATAAAGAATTGAATTTTATAGAACAAAAATAAGTAATCTTTGTTTAGTTTGTTAAGATTGTTTAGCATTGTATGACTATTCAGAATAAATGGAAACCATTAAAATAAATTGATTTTTCATTTAAAAAATATTAAGACCTTCTAGAAATAATACTTCAATCCCTGAATGAAAGACACTGGTGCTGAAAACAGATTTATTAAAGACATCACACAATGGCCACATGACTCCAGGATTTTGTTGTAGAATTCAATTTGAAGGTGAGAAAAAAATAAAAATAAGTTACCATGCACTGTACAATAAACTGCAAAAAGTTCAAATATCTTCTTTATCAAATACATGCTGACTTACTTTAATATACTCCCAAGCCATGTTGCAAAATCCTTTTCAACATGCTGGAAATAATGAAAGCTCTTAAAAGTACTCTTTTTTCTCAAAGAATTCAGAAATGCAGAATGATCTGCAATCCTAACCAAAGATGGGGCATATGGGAATATTAAGTCAAAAAATAGCAGTTTTAGAGTATAGTGATCATCCTGGTAAGTAGTGGGTGGGTGAGTAGAGGAAATCATAAGAGGCAGAAGGTGAGATAGAGAAAAGGAAGAAAGATGTGTACAATTTGCACATAATGTTGAACTTTACAAGGCTTTTTACCTTTTACATTTAAATAAATTGAATATATTACACTTGTCACATAAAGAATTTTCTGTATTTTTCTAGAAAGTATTGTTGTTTTTGATGTCTGCAAAACACAGACCATGATTAAAGAATGATAAACGTGGTGTGTCTTTGTATCACCCAGTTGCATTCTCTGCCTTTTAAAACCATGCACTAGTGAAATTTTTCTTTAAAAAATAATATAAATTGTTGAAAATGGCTGATTTTATTCTTTTTTTTTGCAAGTTGCAGCCCCGAGAAAATAATTTAAGTGTTCAGCTAAACTGTGTCCATGCAAAAAAGTTTCTTTAATTTCATACAGTACAGTATAGCCACAGAACTTGTTTTTCAGAGTCTATCACATCTTGGCTTTTATTGAAATGACAGGTGGAGCTAGAGGTCCGCTGCTACTTATCTTGGAGGCTGCCAGTGTGTGCTGAGGTTCTTCATTTCCATCCTCAGTTTCATGGGAGGTCTGATTTTTTGTTTCTGACCATTTCTTTGGTCTTCTGTTTGTCACTCCATGTTTCCTACCACCCCACTGACTTGTAATGGCTTCATGGTCACATAACTCCATATCTATGGCATAACAAGGCTTTTTTTTTGGTGGGAGTGGGGTTGGGAGGGAAGAAACATGTTAGGAAAAACAAATTCTTTTTAAAAGGAGCAAGAAAATAAAGATGTCATTGAAAAGGACGTTTGTTGCATGATATATTACTCCATGGCTTCAGCGTGGACTAAACAATGAGTGTCACTGAACTCCAAACCCATCAGTCCTTCCTAGCTCCACTCCGTCACCTGAGGGCCTTCTTCAGGGCACAATGTGTGCAGCTTCCTCTGAGAACACAGGATCGCTTTGTATCCCTAGAAACAGGCTCAGAAGACACAACAGTAAGCATGCAGTGTTACCAGGGTTTGCGACCTGTCATTTTTTTTTTTTGTAACGCTGGTTGCTATGACAGTTTTATAGATGCTATGAACGAGCATAAGAAGGTCCCGTTGAACTTTCCAAAGATGATTGGGAAGCTCTTCTAGTCAGAGGGGCCAAAGTTGGATCTACTAGGGAAGAAGGGGGGAACAGTTTGAACCATCCAATCACCATGTTAGACAATTCTAGTTCATCTAAAAGTATCTGGGCCACTCCCATGAAGGATTTATGATCCATTCGTCCATAATCTCCCCAAACAATGATCTGTTGGTAAAGCAGAAAGGAGAAAAACTTCAGCATGAACAAAGAAGAGATAACAAAGAAGTGATATTATTTATATGCTAAAATGTACTTCATTCATATTACATAGACAAATAATGTAAACAGCTGTATTTAATTATTGACATATTTAATCATTCTATCGCTAGAATACAATGGCAAATTAGGAAAGCTACTTTTGTAACTGTGTAGATAAAATTTAGATCAAAAGCATTCTAGGGAAGTTAATTTATGTGTGAAGTTAAGTTCATTCATCCAGTCTCCTCAAAGGAGATCATTTTCAAGTTTGAAAGCGCTGAACATAGCTTTGGGACACAATCAAGTGTTTCAATTATTTCCAGAAATAGGGAAAAGAAAGGAATGTGGCAGGAGACATAGTATATGAGGGCCTACTCTGAAAAAGTACTTTTCTACAGAAAAGGGAGAAATTCAGTAAATACCTGTAAAACCTTTCCCTGTGGGCTTTCATCAAATGACAACAGCTGTTGGTAAAGGGGTTCCAGTGTTTTTCTTGCCACTTTTGTTTTCTTTTTGGCTATGCAGACTCCGTTATCTAAGAGATACACCTTTACGTATGGTGCTGAGAAGGAAAAAATAAAGAGAAAGAAGTAAAGAGCTACTCTGACTGAATGACCTAAACTTTGGAGCGGGGGGTTAGGGGGTGTGTGTGTCTGTGTGTGTCTGTGTGTGTGTCCCCCATATAGGAGGCAATGTTGAAAGACCTCAAGTCCATGAGGTTATAATCACTGACATCTGGATGAAAAGTAAAAAATGACATCAAACGATTATATTTCGGTGTCATGGATACACCACCTCTGAGTTGGGTACTGATTTGATATTACCTTAGTACTGAAATTTGAAAACTTTATTAAATAAGTTTTTTTAATTGAGAATTGCAAAATATCTATAGAAATACATCTTATTTCAAGAATGATACCTTACACCAGAAGTATGGGAAATGGGTAAGTGGATAGAACCAGATGGAAATATTTAACAAATAAATAAAAATACAACACAACTCAGATAATGCTAATTTGTGGTTTTCTAAGTCACTCTGCAACCCACAGGAATTGTTTCGATTTGAGTTTGGTCCCATGACTTTACATAACCTATATTTAAAAAAATATGCCCAAATAATAAAATAAGTTTAGAACTAATTACTTTTCTCACCTATCTACAAACTGGATTTAAAATTTCTATGCACGCAGTCTTTAAGCAAAGGATGTATGTGATAAGTTTAAATTAAGTTGGAAGGGAAAAGGCAAGAATTGTGAATGCTGTAAATTGATTTTTCCTCTATGAAATTGAAAAAAAATTTTCAACCAATGAGAAAAATAACAAAAGTATAGCACAAGTCAAATACTTTTAGAAAGGCTGTTTAATAAATAGCATAAAACATAATAAAAATATTTAAATAGTGGTAAGTTTGAAGGTTCAAGATCAATATGTCAGTCAGTGGAAGATCTTGACTGCGAGCTATGACCATGAATAATTTCATTGTCTTTCACTGGAGATGTCATTACCTCTTCAGTTTAATTGTGTAGTTTATGAGTAATAATAAACACCTTAAGACTACAGCGATACTGAAGTACTAAATGTGCTATGAGTAAATACTTTCACAAAAACATTTTTTTGTGTTTGTTTCTTCCAAACTACAAAAAGGGAGACTTTTAGAACAGCTTTCATATCAAACATATTCTTAATGTATTTCTGCGACTCATGTGTTTCCTTCATTACAAAATCAAGCTCTTACTGAACTTAATGGGGGAATTTCTTCAGAGCACTAATTAATGAGAAACTGGTCTTTTCACATTGAGTGTGACAATGTATAAATTAAATAATCTATATTTTTAGCCTAAATATATCCTCCACAGGCCCAATTGCACATTTCAACAAGTTGGTAGGGCATAGATAGAACCGAGGATCTTGCCTCATATTCTGTTGAAAAAATTAAGGGTATTTGCTGAGAAATTCTTTTTCTCCCCTCTTTATCTTGGATCACTCAGATGCCTTCTGCTGCTTCACTCGTCTCACCATGAAGAGGTCATGTTCTCCTTGCCAGGACAAAGTACTCTACGTGCATATGGTGTCTCATTTCTGTCCTCCTGTCCTCCCAGGATCACAGTCTCCAAAACTGTCCCTTATGTCCCCACTTTTTACAAATTCTATGGTTCTACTGCTATCATTTTCACATTTGTGCCCTCCTTTATGTTACGCTGCAAACACCTTAATTCAGGTTCTTATTAACTCTCACTCAAACTTCTATAATAGCCTCCTAATTTTCAGTTTTAGCCTTTTTTCCTTTCCTCTATATCCTTCATAAAAATGGCCTCATATTCTCTCTAATCATAGTTTCAAAGTTGCAAGGAACCCAAGAGTCCACCCATACCTAACAGGAATGTCCTCCATAAGGGTTCAACTGATTGTCTCTTAAAACTACCTCCTGAAAAGGTTTAGTAGGGTTCAGGGCCTGGAGTCAGGAAGCTTCACCTTGCAGAGTCCAAACCTGGCCTTGGACACTTACTATGTGACCCTGGGTAAATCACCTAACTCTGTTTGCCTCAGTTTCCTCAGTAAAATAAGGTGAAGAAAATGGCAAAATTCTAGTATCTTTGCCAAAAAAACACAAATGGGGTCACAAAGAATCAGACATAACTGAAAAATGACTGGACAACAAACACTTATCTGACTTTCAAATGACAACTATTCTAATATTAGAAGACCATTAGAAACAGCTCGTTTGTCCCTCCGATAAGGCACTGCCTGGGCCTGGCATCAGGAAGTTGTGAATTCCAATGCTGCCTCAGAGTTTTTGTGAGGATCATATCAGACAATACAGACATTTAATAAATGGCTGTTCTCTCCCCTCCTTCCCATCACCACCTTCTCTGGTGACCTCCAGGTTCACCTTCCCTAATCTGTTCACTTGTACCTTATATGGCAATGGTTCCCAATTCACTCCATTAGTAGATGATGTGCTTCTTTAATGGATCTATGATCACAGCAGCTGTTTTGTTGCCATATCACATTAACGTATACCGAGCTGGCAGTATATTTCAATATACTGCTGGGTTTTGTTGGTTTTTAAAAAATATTCCCTCTTATCTTGTCATGACTCCCATGAATTCCATACTTGTATAGTTCAGTTTTATTTTTAACCTAGATTTAGAAACTTACATTGAACTCTTCTAAATTTTACTCCATTCCTGTATTCAAAAACCTTCAGTACTCTACTGCCCATTAAATCCTGGCACAATCCATTTCCAAATGTCCTTTCCAGTTCTCTCTCATCATGTTCTCTTTAGTATAGCTACATTTCACTGCTAACAATGTCCCTTTTAAGTCTACCCCTCTTTGTGCTCAGTGCTTTTGTCTTCATCATTCTCTCATGCCTAGAACTGATGTCCTCCTCTATGCTGAAAGCCTTCCTTTCTCTTACCATCTAACTCTGTATTACCTTCTTCAGAAGTGTTCTTTGATTCCCCCAGCTTAAAGTAACTGTCTGGGCCAGAATACTTCTCTAGAGTTGGCCCTTTTCATTACCTCATTCTGCTCTTTGTTATTCTAATGTGTCATTTTCCTATTCGAATGTAAACTGGGTAAGGTCTTTGTCTCCCTTCTTTGTATCCACTATCCTCTCACAGAGCAGATAACCTATTCTTTGCTGAACTGAATTTAAAAATGCATCATAGAATTTCAGCAGCTTTCATTTTTGCCTCTATTTAGTTTCAATTTACAGATTCAGTAACTGAACTATGATCTCAAAAATAATAAACGTTTCAGTTATTCAATGAAAACAAACTCTCTTAAATAGGAAAGTAGATGGGGCATGTGGATAGTACTCTAATAAGATAGAGAAATCTCCAAAAGGGTTAGGAAGTACTGTTCAGTTCCTACCTGGCAGTGTCTTTGAACCTGGTTTTACAACAAGGCCACGGGCCCGAATTATTTCTACCTCCAATTGTCCCTTTTTATCCATCATCCCAACTTGAATGTCACCTAGAGGGAATATAAAATGGGCATTAGCATCCAAAGACAATCAGGGAGCTTCAAATTCAGATCTATGAAGTGAACACTGTTCAATTTGCCATTTGCCAATGTACCTCTGGACATCACTTCATATTTTTATGTCAGGGATTCTTTGTCCAAAAACAATACAATGAACCAGTATAAATACTTTAAAATGTAACCTAATTTTTCTTCAACTCTAAAATATTTCAAGTAATTATGAAATGGAAAAATTTGCTAAAGATTTTTTGAAATGGAGAAATTGTGACTTAGAAAAACATTATCATTTACCTACATAATCACATAACAAGAATACTCACCCATAGCTGGGGTGGCCAATGTCTGACGCCCAACTAACTGAGCCGGACCAAGACCATCCAGAAAATCACTGAACTGGCTATCTGAGGCCAATCGAACACCAGGGAAAATCAAACTAAGAGAAAAAAAATATATAAACAAGGTTAAGTCCCTGTTCCTTCACTCAAAATAAGAACAAACTTTTTAAAAACACATTTCTCCTTGAAACTCCTAAAACAATCACTGTCTTATGACTCAATAGGCATATTAGTTATCAATAGACCATCAGTTATTTTTTTTAATGCAGCTGTCTTATCTCCTCAGGTAGATTATAAGCTCCTCGATGGCAGAAAATTCGTTTTGTACTTGCTTGCATGCCTCACAATGTGTATTATAATGTTATAAATGGAGAAAGCACTAATGAATCACACAATATTGAAACTGGAAGGAACCCATATAGCTTTCTAATGTAACCCATATCTGAAAATGAATCCTCATGACAAAATATCAATCAAACACGGTTTTTTAGCCTTTGCTTGAAGATGTCTCATGAGGAGAAAAATCCATTGCTTTCACAAGGTAGTCCATTCCATTTCTGGACAAGTTTAATTGTTCAGGAAGTGTTTTCTTGCATCAAATCTAAACTTGGCTCTCTGCAGCTTCCATCTATTCTTCTTCCCACTGAGATCCAACAGAATAAGTCTAAACTTTTATCATGTGAGAGCTCTTCAAATATATGAATATAACTGTTATGTCTCCCATAAATCTTTTATTCTCCAAGGTATTATAATATCACCAATTTATTCAGTAGATTCTCATATGGAATGAAGTTGAGATCCTTCACCATTATTGTTTTCCTTGTCTGATCCTCTCCAGCTGACTAACATCTCTTAAAGTGTCGGATCCAGAACTGAGCACCATATTCCACATGTAATCTGACCAGAGCAGAGGACGGTGGGATTTTTATCTCCTTGGTCTGGGACACTAAAGTCTTCTTTATGGAGCCCAAGAGTGCACTCACTTTTCTTGGCTACTACACACAACGATAACTCACTCTGAGCATGCAGTCCACTACAACTGCCAATTTTTTTTGGATGAACCATTATTATCTAGTCCTAACTCTCCGATTTTGTCCCTGAGAAGCCGATTTTTAAAAATTCAGATATGAGACTTAATAACTTATTTTACTTAGTACACGACAATTTCTATTTGATTTCCCATACATCTCTGATTCTCTAGCAACATTTTATTTAGACCATAACTGGTACCGACTGTAGACTGCCTTTATTCTTTAGCTATGCCTTTTCTTTCCAATGCTTTAGGGCTCATCTAAGCATTCATCTTTTTTAACCTTTGTAACTGAATCCTACCCTGCAGGACTTTATCCGGATAATCCTGTGTTTTTGTATATCCTTTGGCATGTGTTCCGAGATCTATGTATGTTTGTGCTAAGTCCATTCATCTGGTCAACTCAAATTTTTCTCATAAGTTGTCAGTGGCCTAGTACTATTTTAACAGAGCTTCCTTTAACAAACATAAAGGCTAAGACAGAAAATGGTTCCTGCAATTTTGAAGCAGACAAGACGATCCTGTCCTTGTTCACACAGTTCACTCACTTTCCTTCAGAACTATAGCTGTTCATGCTTCCATCTGTAGACTCGCGGCTTGCCTGTCGAGTCATCCAGTTTCTCATTTCTACTGCCAGGCCAGTTTCTGTACTCCTCTGGACAGTACTCCTTAATTTTTTGCCTCCAGCTTCTGTATCAACACAAAAGTAAAAAAAAAAAAAAGCAATGGCATAACTAATCTGTAAAAATAGAAGCAGGAAAGGTGCTTGAGATTTCTTCATTAAAAGAACTACATAAATACAATGCACCATTATTGTTAGGATAAAAAGAAAAGGTGTTAAAATGATGTTTGCTGTGTAGGAAGAAAAAAACTATGAAATCTTTAAAATGGAAGCAAGGTGCACAAAGCACTATTATTTTATTCGATGTTATTTATGACAGAGCACCAATTTTTAGCATCACAAACAGAAAAGGTTCAGTTTAAGTGAAATAAAAATATACTTTGTTTCCAGTGAGATTTTAAAATGCTTTCTCTCATTACTTACAGTATTGAACCTTTTTTCCTTTTTGTCATAGAGAAGGGACAAAGCTGAATTATTAAGGAAAGTCAGATATTGAATAATACCTAAATACTTGTATTTAATTTTTATAGCTAAATGAAAAACAGGAAATCTTCTCTATTTAGTAACAGCCCAATCATTTCTTATAGGAGAAAATGATGATAATTTAAAAATAATGGCAAAGCCTTCCATTCTGGAAGATGAAACCTCATTAGTGCCATATGAGAAAAGATTTTTTTAAAATACTAGGGAAGGGACAAAAACAAACTGAAAATCTGTCTTTTGTTCCTCAAAACAGAAACCACAATATGCTAAGGGAACAGGAACAAAGAAAAATCAGGAAGAAAGAAAATAAAGCAAAAGTGAGTTTTGTGAACATAAAAGTCTTTGTAAAAATGGATCATTTTAGGCTCTTAGAATATTTTAAATTGACCTTTTTAATAGTCATATGAGGAATAGATAGCAGATAATTACGTTAAATAATGAAATTCAAAGGAGCCTCATTTTTATTTGCTTGTAACCTGTACTTTAACAAACCTCACCTCCTCAGTCTCAGACTTTCTTGAGGATTTTCACAGGCTCTGTATTTACGCCTGAAATAACTTCTCTGCTCCACTGGGCCCAACTTTGTCCCTTATTTTCTTTTAAAAATAGCTAAACTAGGCAATCTGTCAGGGTAAGTTAATTCCAAATATTTAAGTCATATACACACACTCGTAGGAACAACTTCTACACTCACCTCACACTATCTACTTATTTCCAAATTTGTGTCTATTTCCATGTGTATATCACAATTAAGACCTAAGTATACTTTCTAACTATCTGCACTAATGAAGAAACAAGGAAGTGATAATTCTAGAGCTGGAAAAGACCTTAGAGGCTATCAGGTCAATTGCATCATTTTCCAGATAGGAAAACTGAGGCTCAAGAAATCTAATTGACTTGCCCAAGATCACACAGGTAAATTAGCCACTTAAACAGCACTTATGGAACACTTAATATGTGCCAGGGTCTCCATTTGTTGTTGGTAAAAGTATTTGAATAAAAAACACATCTTTTACTCTAGGAATTGACCTCAAATCAAAAAATGAAGTTATGCTGTACAGGTGCCATTGAAGAAGAGCTAAGACAACAATCATCTAAATCTTCTGGGAAAATGTTCCAAATCTTATCTTAATCCCTGCCTCAATTATTCCCTAGGAACCAATGCATTTTAAAAATGTTTTATAAAAAAAGATGAAAAATAGAAATATGGGTTGATACTAAATAGGACCTGAGCTGATATCTGACAGTACTTTGATCCTCAGAGGGCATTTTAGGAGGGAAAGGAGCATAAACAAAGGTACAGAGGTGGGAAAGAGTATGGCTGACAAAAAGGGCTAGCTGGAGATAAACCTAATTTAAATAGTAGATTGACAGTAGGAGATAAAACTGGTCAGGATAACTGGGATGGGATTATGAAGGGTCATTAATGCCCGACCGAGGAATGAAGCTTGGGGATGTAGTAGCAAGAAAAAGTAGGATGGCCAAAACACTGCTTTAGGGAAACAGAAGCCCTGAGTTAGCACTTGGGTTCCCTTACTTCTAAAAATCATCTACTTTGAGGCTCACCTTCCTCAACTGTCAGATGAGAATAATATTATTTTTGTTACTTACCTCATAGAACAAACGTGAATAAAATGCTTGATGAATCCTAAAGTACTACATAAGCACAAGCTGTTCTTCACAATGACTTTTTAAAATACTCAAAATAATTAACAGCAAACATGTTGTACTGATATTGGCATAAGGATATATACTTTATACATTCAAAATGAATGCTTCATTCAGTAGTAGCAGGAATGACATGAAACAAGGTAATTACTGTGACAATGTGAAAATTAACTATTTAAAAAAATCAACCACCTCTTTAGAATATATGCCATTACCTTAGTAGACTACAGATTTATTGAGTTCAATGTTCTGGTAGCTTCATAGTGACTGAACCAAACTCCACTTCTCACTAACATTAATAGTGTTAGTGTTACACAGATGATAAGTAACAAAATACATTAAAATGATGTACAAACGGATCCATGATCTCATTGATGTAGATTCTCCCTCCAATGGTAAACTGCAACGCATCCATGTCATTTCATCTTGTGTGTTTTTTGTCCATGTTCTTCCATAAATCCTCCATAAAGGTAAAGGTTCTCCTTAAAATGCCTGGGGTCTTTACCTGGGTCTTTTACCATGAGTACCACTGCAGCACTCAGTCTTTCCATTTGTTATTCATTTTTTTTCCTATAAGACAAGTCCCATCTTCAATGGAACACTTTCAGGATATTACAGAGCATTTTTACACAATACTACGTTGATAGTATTCTGTGGCCTTACTTGTCCATGACCATTTTAGTCCATCCCCTCAAAACACATCTTTAGATAAAAAGAGACTTCTAGGTTCTATTCCATATACAGAAGAGAATCACTTCACAAGGGTTCATTGAAATTTTTAAGAGGATGCAAAACTTGCCCAGTAAATGTATAAACTAATAAGATACAATAATCCTATTTTTTAACACCAAAGCCTTTTGGTTACATGAATAATAAATATTAAATCCAAATGCAATTCGTTATAATTTTTACCTACTAGATAAAAGGATCTGTCACAGTATACTGTTTAAAAACATTTTGTTATAGACAAAAATTACTTACCTTTATGTCCAATTTCTCATTTCTACAATATTTTTATGAGATTAACTGATTCATAAATTGAAGGTACCCAGACAAAAATTTGAAAAGCTGGTAGGCTTTCATAGACAATATTATATAATAGATCAAATCACTAATTCATACAATGGAACCAAGAATCTATTGAACACAAGATCCCACCCTGCTTACTGTCTGTGAACTATAAAAAAAGAAAACATCTGTTTAGCAGAGTGTTGGTGCCCTGAAGGATATCTTCCAACAAGGTATCTTATAAGACTATATCAAAAATCCTTGAAATAAGCAAAAAAAGACAATATTTTGTTTAAATTTTTGTTCACTGTCATGACATTCCCTCAGCAGTTCATTAACCTTGAATTCATG
>CM053773.1:134873639-134920827 GCA_028658325.1 Potorous gilbertii | reverse complement strand
ATACAATATTGCTGTTATTGTGTGCATATTCTCCTGGTTCTGCTCATTTCACTTTGCATCAGCTCATGTAAGTCCACATTTTTCTGAAGTCATTTCTTATCATTTCTTATAGCACAATAATATTACATTACAATCATATGCCACAATTTGTTCAGTTTCAATTAATGGGCATCTCCTCAATTTATAATTCTTTGCCACCACAAAAGGAGCAACAATCAATATGTTTATAATATTGCTCTCTTTCCTTTCTACTATTCCCCCTGAGATACACACCTAGTAGTAATACCGCTGGGTCAAATTGTATGCACAGTTTTCAAGCCCTTTGGGTATCGTTTCAAACTGATCTCCAAAATGGTTGAATTGGTTCACAACCCTACCAACAATGCATTAGTGGCTTACCTTCCTATATCCCTTAAAATATTTGTCTTTTTTTTCCTGTCATATTAGTCAATCTGATAAATATGAGGTGGTACCTCAGAGTTGTTTAAATTCGCATTTTTCTAATTAATAGTGATTTAGAATATTTTTTTCATACAACTATGTGTAGTTTTGGTTTCTTCATTGAAAAAATGCCTGTTCATATCCTTTGACCATTTATCAGTTGGGAAATGACTTCTAGTCTTATACATTTGACTCAAAGAAATAAGGCCTTTATCAGATAAACTTTCTGTAAAAAGAAAAATTGAAATTCCCAGTTTCCTGCTTTCCTTTTAATCTTGGCTGTGTTAATTTTGTTTTTGTAAGAGCTTTTATATTTAATATAATTAAGATTATCCATTTTAGACTCTATATCTGTCCTAAAGAGGGTCATTTCTTTTTCTCACTTGTTGTGGCACTCCCATGAAGTCTTATTCTAGAGGAAACTTTAAAATAACTTTTTGCTAGGGTTTCCTATTTGCATAACCTCTCTGGAATACCAAAGTACTCAATTTTCACGAAAACTCTCAATATACAGTATAATTAAGTATAAGATAGTCTTTATTTCAACTCTAGTGAAAATACATGCCAAAAAATGTGTCCTAGAACCAATGAAAACAAATACACAGAACCTTCAGGAACCTTACACATATCTTAACCTAAGAGTAGACTATAAGCACCATGAAGGTAAAGACTATACTTGACTAAATGAGTTTCCAACAATGAGTTAGTGTTCCCACTCTCCCACATTCTCCAACATTTATCATCTTTACCCAGCGCTGTGTTCTATACAATGAAGACATAATGAAAGTTGAATGAATAAATGCTTATTCTTCAATATATAACCCTTTAAAAACTCATCCAGAAGCCAGAAAGCAAGATTATCTGCATTTGGAGAATAATTACTTTGTTACATAAAACTTGGCTGAGTCATCCTGGCCATCAATCCTAGACTCATTCCTAACTCAGATCAAGAAAATGTAGAGTATGTCTGCTTCCTGATTTTTTATTCTAATGTCCAGAGTGGTATGGGTTGAAAGGGGGGGCAAGGTGAGTCCCTCGTAAAGACCAGAGTGCCAGGGGCAGGTCACCTGGACTCAAGCATTCTTTTTTTTTTAATTTTGGTATCTAGTTTGTTTTTTTTTAATTATTAATTTATTTGTTTTCAGTTTTCTACAATCACTTCCATAAGTCTTAGATTTTTCTCTCCCTCCTCTCCCCCTTCCTCCTTGAGACAGCACGCAATTTTATATGGGTTCTATGCATGCATTCTTATTAATCGCATTTTCACATTAGTCTTATTGTATAGAAGAATTAAAACAAATGGGAGAAACTATGAGAAAAAACAAACAAAACAAAACACGATATAAAAGAAAATATTCTGTTTCATTCTGCATTCTAATTCCTTAGTTTTTTCTTTTGATGTGGATAGCATTTTGCCTCAAGAGTCCTTTGAGAATGTTTTAGGTCCTTGCATTGATGTGAAGGGCTAAGTCTACCAGAAAAATTCTTTGCACACTGTGGTTGTTACTGTGTTCTCCTGGTTCTGCTCCTTTCACTCAGCATCAGTTCATATAAACCCTTCCAGGCCTCTCCTGTTCATCATTTCTTATGGCACTAGAGTATTCCATTACATTCATATACCACAACTTGTTCAGCCATTCCCCAATTGATGGATAGCCCCTCGATTTGCAGTTCTTGGACACTACAAAGAGGGCTGCTATAAATATTTTTGTACATGTTGGTCCTTTTCCCATTTTTATGATCTCTTTGGGATACAGTCCTAGAAGCAATATTGTTGGGTCAAAGGGTATACACATTTATGTAGTCCTTCAGGCACAGTTTCAAATTGCTCTCCAGAATGGTTGGATGAGCTCACAGCTCCACCAACAATGAATTGGTGTTCCAACTCTCCCAAATTCTCCAACATTTATCATCTTCCTGTTTTGTCATGTTAGCCAATCTGATAGGTGTGATGTGGTACCTCAGAATTGTTTTGATTTGCATCTCTCTAATCAGTAGTGATTTAGAGCATTTTTTCATATGACTATAGATAGCTTTCTTCCTCTGTAAACTGCCTATTCATACCCTTTTACCATTTATCAACTGGGAAATGACTTGTGTTTCTGTAAATTTGCCTCAGTTCTCTATATGTTTTAGAAATAGGACTCAAGCATTCTTGAGGTCAAGGTAAAGATTTATTACAATTTCAGTGGGCAAGAGTTCTTAGGGAGCCTGCAACCTTAGAGGGATACAGTTATACAGAATAATCTATAGTAAAACATACGCCAAATATGCTAATTAGGTAATTCAGGACTGGATTAGGGAGTGATTGAGGAGTGATTGGTTCTTAAAGGAACCTATCTTTTTAGTCTCTACCGCACAGGTTATTTTACTCAGAATTCATTGATTTTCTGTACTTCTGACTTTCTGTACTTCGACACCTTACCTCCATGGGACTACCACTGCCCCTTTAAGATCCCCTTTGTGTGTTGTCTTTCCTCTGTAGAATGTAAATCTCTTTGGAAAAAGGGACTATCTTTTTTGTATGTATTTGTATCCCAAGGCTTGGCACACAATAAGGACTTAGTAAATAATTTTTGCTTATCTTTCCCATTGAAAGTGATCCTAATCCTTAGGAATTGGGCTATTGGTATCCCCTTTCTCCCATCATTGTTTCTTCCTGATCTATTTCTGTGAGAACTCTGAAAATAGAAGAATAACACTGCGTGTGCTGAAGGTTTTGTTCCATATCAAACTGTTTGTGTTTTCCTGATCCATCTCCCAGTTTTCTCTAAGCTAACAGGTGACAAGATATGGGAAAGGGGGAGAGGTACAGAAAACTGCGTACTCTTTAGAGTTCTGTATCTGTGACACTGATACCTGAAGCAGTTGGTAACTAGTGAAAATGGGAAGAAATTGAATTCCTGAAACTTATTTGATTTCTGCAACTCATGTGCAGAGAATCGGGAAAGAGTTGTTTTCTAAATAAGGCAACAGTAAAAACAATGGAAATGCTTGAAACAAAGTTTGACTTTGACGATGAGGTCAGACATGTCTGTGGTTCTCTTCTATACCATTCACCTATTTCAAGTTGCTAGGTTACCTAGAGAGTAAATGATTTGATCTGTTAACTGCCAGGAGCAGTACACAAGTCCAGGTCAGCTCTCTACCATAGTTTTCTAAGGTATATATTACAAGAATAATTATTTCCATTTTGCAAATAAAAAAAATACACTTAGCCACATTTAATAGGCTTATGATGGTCAAGTTTTTTGACCAATTTACACAGGCAGTTGGGGTCAGGCATGGAATTTGATCCCAGGTTCTCTCCTCAATCTACTAGACCACATCATTGATCTTTTGCATAATGATAGAGGGTATGATTAACTCAGAGATGATTTCTTGCAAAAGATATCATTTCAGCAAGTCATTAAATAGGTATTCCAACAAGCAGAAATTGGGTAAGGGATGGGTAAAAAGGAAGAAGAATGTGAGTGTTTAGGGAGATGGGAACTAGAGTCATTCCAAACCTAGGGAACAGTATAATTAAATGTGTGATCTTGGTCATATAAGGCTATTAATTTGTGTATTAAGTAGTGATTAATTATGAAATATAAAATGTATATAAAATCTGTTAAATATTAAATAAATATTTACTTCTCAAGAACTAGATAAATCTAATAAAAAAAAGCAGGAAGGAAGTTAAAGAGATGAACAGAAGTTTAAAAAAGTTAGATATGATAGATCTCTGGAGAAAAGTAAATGAGAATACATAGGAATATGTTTTTTGTCTCACCAGTACATGGCACCTACACAAAAATTGGCCATATATTAGGACATAAATACCTTACAATCAAATGCAGAAAAGTATAAATATTAAATGCATCCTTTCTGAATCGTAATGCAATAAAATTACATTCACTAAGGAGCAATGGAAAGATAGATTAAAAGTTAATTTGAAATTAAATAGTCTAATCCTAAAGATAGAGTAGATCAAAGAAGAAATTAATGAAAAAATGAGTAATTTATTAAAGATGATGACAATGAGACAACAACCCAAAATTTATGGGATTCAGCAAAAGCAGTATTTAAGGTAAAATTTATATCACTAAATGCATCAATAGAACAGAGAAAGAGCAGAACAATGGACTGGGCATACAGCTAAAAAAAAAAACTAGAAAAAAGAACAAATTAAAAATCCCCAATTAAACACTAAATTGAAAATCTTGAAGATCAAAGGAGAAATTAATAAAACTGAAAGTAAGAAGACAATTGAACTAATAAATAAAACCAGGAGCTGGTTTTATGTTAAAAAAATAAAATAGACAAATTATTTATTAATTTGATTTTTTTCAAATGAAAGAAAACTAAATTACCAGCCAACTATGAAAAGGGTGAAATCACTACCAATGAAGAAAAAAATCAAGCAATTATTAGGAACTATTTTGCTCAATTAAATGCCAATAAATCTAACAATCTGAGAAAAATGGGTGAATATTTACAAAAATGCAAATTGTTCAGTTTAACATAAGAGGAAATGGAATGCTTAAATAGCCCCCATCTTAGAAAAAGAAATTGACCCAGCAATACCATTAGTATGGCTATATCCCAAAGAGGTTTAAAAAAAAAAAAAGGAAAAGGACCTATATGTCCTAAAATATTTATAGCAGCTCTTTTAGTGCTGGCAAAGAATCGGAAACCGAAAGGATGTCCTTCAATTAGGAAATGGCTGAACAAGTTTTGGCATATGACTGTGATGGAATACCATTGTTCTATAAGAAATGACAACTAATCTGGTTCCAGAAAAACTTGGAATGACTTATATGAAGTGATACAAAGTGAAGTGAGCAGAAATGTGGGCAGTATTAATATATCACAAAGATTATACATGGTAACCAAGCTGAATTATACCAGGAATGCAGAGATGGTTTAACATAAGGAAAACTATTAACATAACTTATTATTTCAATAACAAAAGTAATACAAATCATATGATTGTATCAATAGATGCAGAAAAAGCTTTTCACAAACTATAATACCCATTCTTATTAAAAAATACTCAAAAGCATCAGTATAATTGGATTTTTTCCTTAAAATGGTAGGAAGCATCTACCTAAAACTATCAGTAAGCATTATCTGTAATGGGGATAAGCTAGAAGTCTCTCCAATAAGATCAGGAATGAAACAAAGATGTCCATTATCACCAATATTTTATTCAATATTATATTAGAAATTCTAGCCATAGAAATAAGAGAAGAAAAGAGAAATTGAAGGAATCAGAATGGGCGATCAGACAATAAATCTCTCTTTATAGATGACATGATGATATATTTGGAATATCCTAGAGGTTCAATTAAAAAATCAGTTGAAACAATTAACAATTTTAGTAAAGTAGCAGAGTATAAAATAAAATCACATAAATTACCATCATTTCTATTGGGCTGTTGTGTTTGTCCTTCGTTGCCAAAGTAGAATATTCCATCAGAGAAATGATGACATAACTTGCACTTCACTTTGTTTTGAGTGAGGGAGGGTTATGCAGGTCACCAGCCTCACTTCTCCTCCAGAGTCATCTGAATCCACTGACCAGATATTCATCAGGATGACTGGAGATGACCCAGGTTGCATTGGGAGACCTTGGCCCCTTTAGACCAAGGTCTATTCAGGTACTCACTTAGGGTGAGGTAATGCCCTCGGTGAATAGGCCTGTTTAAGAAGTAATCAGGGATGGCTTAATGAAGCAAAGAAAAATAACTACATTAGGCTGGGAGGGAAATAGCAACAGTTACTATTGATAATCACTCTTAGCCAGGAGGGTCCAGAAAATAGCCCTTAACCTCTATATATCATCATAGTGATATACGGTGATAGTAAGAGATTACTAGAAATAGTAAGTGAGGAGTAGTGATAGTAAGAGATACCCTATCTAAAATAATTGTAGACTATATAAAATACCTGGTAGTATATCTGCCAAGACAAACTCAGAAACTACAATAACATAACTATAAAATGCTTTTTATACAAATAAAGTCAGATTATTAACTGTTTAATTATATTGGCAAAGTCAATATAATGAAAATGACAACTCTAGCTAATCGACATATTCAATGCCATTCCAATTAAGCTACCAAAAAACAATTTTATTGAACTAGAAGTAATCATAACAAAATTTATTTGGAAGAACAGAAGGTCAAGAATATCAAAAGAATTAAGGAAAAAAACTTTTAAAGGAAGGAGTTTTTAGCAGTACCAGATCTTAACTATATTATAAGGCAGTAATTATCAAAACTATCTGGTACTGGCAAAGAAATACAAAAGTGGATCAGTAAAACAGCCTAGAGAAACAATACACAGTAGTAAGTGATTATAAGAACTATGTGTTTGACAAAAGCAAAGATTTAAGCTTTTGGCATAAGAATACACTATTTGGTAAAAATTCTTGGAAAACTGGAAAGAGAAAGAACAGGTAAATAGAAGTACACACTGTATGAATTTACATGCAATTATAAATCTGTGTCAAGTGGGGTCCTTCTCTATCATAGGAGTTGGAATTTAAAATGTAGCCCCTCCCAAAAAGGAAAGAAATTGTAAAGAAAGATTTGAATGAATGATGGTAAATGAAGTGATCAGAAACAGTAGAACATTGTACACAGTAATGGCAATATTGCATTATGATCAACTGTGAGTGACTTAACTATTCTTAGCAATACAAAGACCCTAGACAATCCCAAAGGACTCATGATGAAAAAATGCTATCTTCATCCTGAGAAAGAACTAATCCAAGAATTCTGTTTTTTACTTTCTTTTTTCAAGGTTTTTTCTTTTTATCTGTTTTCTTTCACAACATGATAAACATGGAAATATGTTTTGCATGATTGCACATATATCAAATTTCTTGCTATCTCAGAGACAGAGAGGAGAGAAGAGAGAGGAAGGAAGAGAACTTAAAACGTAAATTTAAAAAAAAATCAAATTATTAAATAATTATTTTAAAAATTAAAAATTACTTTTAAATGTAAATGGGAAAAGTATTTTGAATTTTTAAAGAAAACTGGCTCAGTGGTGTAAGGGTTAGGTGGTGGACACAGTGTTTTGTTTGTGTTGTTTGGTCTTTCTGACCCTATTTGGGATTTTCTTTACAAAGATACGAGAGTGGTTTGCCACTTCCGTCTCCAACCCATTTTATAAATGAGAAAACTGAGGTAAATAGGCTTAAGTAATTTGCCTGGGGTCACATACCTAGTGAGTATCTGAGGCCAGATTTGAGATCAGGAAGATGAGTCTTCCTAACTCTAGACCTCGTACTCTATCCATTGCACCACCCAGCTGCCCCTAGTTCCTCTTTTATAGCTAAGTAAATCATCTTTTCTGAATATCACATCTTTTATGAGCATTTCATTTTGCTTAAATATTGAACCTGATGTGCCAAGTGGCCTCGTCAGTATCAGCCTGTAATATTCCAACTCACCCTCACAGGTTGCATTTCCCAGGGAATTGACTTAACTGGGTTTACGGCAGCTAGGTGGTGCAGTGGATAGAGCACCAGTACAGGAGTCAGGAGGACCTGAGTTCAAATCTCACCTCAGACACTTGCTACTCACTAGTTGTGTGACCTTGGGCAAGTCACTTAACCTCAACTGCCTCATCCTGAGTCATCTCCAGTCATCCTGATGAATATCTGGTCACTGGATTCAGATGGCTCTGGGGGAGAAGTGAGGTTAGTGACCTGCACAGCCCTCCCTCAGTCAAAACAAAGTCAAGTGCAAGTCATGTCATTATTTCTCTTCTTATGGAATGGTCTTCTTCGGCAATGAAGGACGAACACACACAACTCTATGGGTCCACAGTCCTAAAATGATAGATCATCATCCCAAACAGTATTTTTGCCTTCAAGAGTCAGAATACTAATAGAATTAGCTCAAAGAAAGTATTGAAATAGTGTAAACAGTAGTGATAAAACGTAGCTCCTGATCTGGAGTGATCGTATCTATCCCCAACCAAACTAGTAGGCAAGCTCTCCAGAGTATAGTTACTACATCTACTCAGAACTCCATGTAGCTCTGAGAGGATGAAGGCGATCTTTTCTAGTGCTATATCCCATGTTTCCTCCCCATTTTCTTCTACTCCTCTTCTATTTATAATTATTAATTGATACCAATTAGTTAGTCACACTTAATTAGCTTTTAGAAAGGAGTATTTACTAAGGGAGTATAATTAAGACAGTTGGTACAGTATCTCCCTGTAATTCATGGTAAACATGTAAATCTGATTTACCATTATATATACTTATCAGAGCTAATGATATAAAAATAAAACATGATCATCAATATTTATTGGTCATTAACTTTATCAACAATTCAACAATCCAAACGTTAACCTCTCTATGAATAAACCATCAACCTCATGCCTAGAAGTCTGGTAAATAAGTCTCATACAAATATTCATGACACAGTTTTCAGTTTGTCCTGCTAGAGGCCATATTTCTGCCTCCAAGATGGCATTCTGACAAATCTGTCAATTAACACTACTCTTAAGAAAACTTGGAATGCTTGCTCTTCCAGACATGTGGACTGTTTTAATTTGCTGTAGTTGAGACCCCAGAGTATTCAGGTTGAGATCTCAGCTGAGTGCTTATGTTTCTGGTTAAAGGTTTTTACAACTCACATCTAAGTTCTGATTGGCAATCAAATACCTAAGCTTATAATAAAGAAATCATCAAACTATAAAGTCTAATGGCATTATTAGTTGATTACCATATTTGAGACATATAGTTTCAAGTTGTTTATAAAATTTGGCACATACATACATCATTGCCAAATTGTTGAGGTGTAGGGGTGCTGAGACCCTGAAATAGTGACAACAGGTCCTCCCAAATGAATTCAACCCAAGCCTTCTTTCAGCCAAAGAAAAATAAGGTTTATTAAAGATCCACCATATTGTCCAGACTCTTAAGGAATCTAAACATTTGCATCACTAATGCAAGTGGGATAGAATAAATTTGAGCATTGGCTAGACTCTTAAGGGATCTGAGCACTTTCACAGAGGCAAGATGGATCTCTTTATACAGAAAGACTGTGGGAGGGATCAAGGAGTGGCCTAGTAGTTTGGGTTGACTGGAGGAAGGGTCTAGGAAGGATCTTGATGGGAATGGCCAATAGGATGGGGTGATGGTGACGTAACAGAGAAGGGCAGGAAAGCCAGGGAGCTGGACCACCTGGCCAAGGGAGAATATCTAGATTGGATCAAGAGTGGGAAGTAGCCGGAGGCAATCTGGAGGTAATAGACAATGAAGGGCTAGGCTAGGTTAGGTAGTGGTAACAGAATTGGGACATTGGGTGTGGACAATGCAAGGCAAGTTGAAAGAATTATAGTCTCAGGGGAACAACAGAAACTTGATCATGTAGGAAAATTCTAGGAGAGTTCAAGGAGGTTTCCAGAGCCTGTACCCACCCCCCCTCCAAACTATATATTTAAGTTTTATCTTGTTTCAGAAAAATAACTGAATAACAACCACTTAGTCATAAAATGGATACTTAAAATGATGTCGCTCAACCTAAATTAACAAACATACCCTTTACATGCCCACTGCAAGTCTATGATACATTTTTCCGCAAATATATATAGCATTAAAGCAAAAGTAGTCTCAAGCTCGAGTCCACATCTGGCAAAGTAGCTCAGAGAACCTAGAAATCCTTTTTGCTGAAATTTTCAAATTAGTTCCTTTAGTCATTGTATAGTTTTCCTTCTGTATTATTTGAAGACTTTTGAATCTGTACCCACTCTGTCCTTGGCTCCGAATGCAGACATTGGCATAATCTGTTAAAAAGAAGCTGCTAGGATACAGATGAAAAAATTGGAAGTTCTCCCATGGTTCTCCTCTTGTAGGATTGTTGTTCATCCTTCATTCTTGAAGAGGACCGATTATATCATAAATGTGGGAACAAAGGAAGAAGTTGTGTTTCCACAGCTTGAAGTGATCAGAGCTGTGACAGAGGCATGGTCAGATTAAAGGTCAGAAACTTGTTCACAGGCTTGATGAGCTGTTTGATGGAGAGCCTATCAGAAAGAAAATCATGAAGTCACTGTTGGGAACCATCTAAAAATCCAACTGTGATTGTTAATGACATACAGTGGGCCTGTCAAAATATTGTGACCTGAAAGAAAACAGACCAATCTGTCCTCTGATGGGAGGATCTGTCTTGCCCTCACTTCCATCTGTCTCTGTCTCCATCTCTGTCTCTGTCTCTGTCTCTGTCTCTCTCTCTCTCCCTTTTTGAAGAAGGGTAGAGTTCATCTTGGCCAAGGCTTTCAATTCCTCTGAACTTCCTTGAAATTTTGTGTGTCAAGTGTGTTTCTAACAGTAAGTGTGATATCTTGTCTTGCCTCTGAATTGGATTTGAGTCAGGCAGAGCTGCACAAAGTTGTCAGCTACTCATCTTCAGAGTCATAGAAGTCCACTGGAAGGTAATTGGTCATGGCTCAGAATGCAATGGATAAAGTTGGCCTTTTTAGATTTTGACCTTTCTCATATCTGTTTATCTATGGCCATACCTTTTCAATGACTAAGAGGTAGGTAAGAATTGAGACAAAAGATGGCTTAATTTTCCTTGCCAAAGGTATCTATTTGGGTGGGGAAGACCCTCAGTTTCTGGCCAGAACTGAAGCAATTGCTATTTACACTCACTCTGAGGCATCAAAATCCCAACAAATGAGCAAGTGAGGCTTGGACTGGGCTAATTATTGGCCATTCAATTAGATCCAGAATGGGTTTCAAAATATAGTAAAATAGCTTCATTTAAAACAAAATGGGCTTTTTTTTTTAAAGTCTATTTTGCTAGATTTTTTTGGCAACTCTACAAATCACCATCCCCCATGTTTTTTGCATTCTTTGTTAGAATTCAGGAAACAATGTCTTTTAATTTTCCCTCGGAGGGTCCATATAAAATACAATTATTGATTGGAGGATAGAGAAGTTTTCTCCCTCCCCCCACCTTGCTGTTCTTTGTAAGAGGTGGAACGGAAGGAGAAGGGCAATTTCAGGAGACAGGTTCTTTCTTCACAGCTCAGTCTCCACTCAGCTGATTCTGATGTGACTTAGTGGTGCAGGGACCTCATACCTATTGCGGTACATGGCACAGTCATCTGGAAAGAATTTGCAGACTCACGCAGTCTTCCAATCAAGGGGCAGAAAGTTTATTGTCATGTTGTATAGTGCACAAACTTCATAGGTTTCAGAGGAAACCTGCAACTTAATAAGGGTAATGCTACAGCTTATATAGAAAAGAGTTCAGTGAGTAGTCCTGATGGGGATGGGATCTGAACCCTCAAAAGGAAAAGACCATGTCTTTGGAATCTGAACACCAAAAAGGAAAGGCCCCTGGACTTCCCCACATGACTCAGGTCCCTGTGGTTCACCTGGAGCAGTCAGCCCTTCCCAGTTAATTCATTGACCTTTCATTGTCTGCACCTGGCCCCACCCTAGGCCACCATTCCTTAATTCCATCTAAACCCCTTCTCTGTTCCCACAGTCTTTGGTATAAAAGATCCATCTTGCCACAGTGAAAGTGCTCAGATTCCTTAAGAGTCTCTCTATTGGTGTTTTAATAAACCTTGTCTTTGGCTGAAAGAAGGCTTGGATTGAATTCATTTGAGCAGGACCCACATGTAGATATTTTGGGGTTCCATCACCCCTAAACCTTAATAGTGTGCCAAGTATGCTAATTAGGTGGTGACATGTATATTAGGCATAGGCAGGCATCATGCACTACTGGAGTGACCTAGTTGTCGGGGAGGGGTGGCTTCTAAGAGGTATATTTTTGGTCTGTGAAGTTTGTAACAAGATAGCCTTGGGAGTAGACTTCTATAGTTTGACCTCTGAATTGTATACAGTAACTGTGGAAATTGGTACATGACAGTTCTACTGGTACAAGAAAGCCCTGTTCATGTAAGGGAAATTCTACAGAGGTCAGCTTGTTCTTGTAACAGGGAGAGATAAGTTGCCTTACTTGGGCCTACTTATGAGTTATTGCCAGAGACTGAGTCTTTGGGTTAGGAGATGGTATTAGGGCTGGGGTCCAAGCACCCCACCAATCCCACAACTCATTCCTTCTGCTTGTAAAATCTCCATGAGGCTTTTTGCCACCCTGGGGCAAATCATCCCTTAGGATCCCAAGTCTACCATGAGGGATAGGGATGCCCTCCTTCAAATTCATGCTCTCTGTCAGTCTGCAAGATCATAGATTTAGAATTTAAATGGACCTTTGGAGAATATTTATATCACAGATACTGCTAGTTCAAAAAGAAGGGTTATAAAGGATATCATCAGAAATGAATTCCAGAAAAGGAGGTGATTCAGTCATATGGAATAATCAACTCATGTCTTATTAGTATCCATACAATATCAAAAGATTTAGAGGAACAGTCTAGAACATTGCATAGATCTCTATGTGGAGGAACTGATCACCCTCACTTTGTCCTTGGAGGTATCTGTATCCAGTGGCCAGATATAGATGAGGACAACTGGCTATGGCTCAGGATATAATGGGGGACCTTAGCCCTTTCAAGCTAAGGTCTCAGTTTCACTGAGGTAATGCATGTTCAGGGATTAAGGTTTAATAAGAAATGAGGCAAAGAATGGCCTCTTAAAAAAAATGCAGATTTGGGAGGGGAAGCCTGTTGGGGTTTCTGACCCAAACAGAAGCAATTGCTATTTACATTCATTCCAAGACAATCAGAGCCCAAAAGATGAAGGGCTTAGCCTGAGACCTATTGTGGGCCAGTGAGCTCCAGAGGGATTTGAGGTTAAGGCTGGTCTTTAAGAGAAAAAAAAAGTTTCAGAGATCAAAATTTGCATAACTTTTGGGCAGAGTACCCACAGATAAGAGGGTGCTGGAGATGAAAGGCGGATTATAAGGAACTGAAAAGTAGAAAGGACTAAGAAAATAGAGGGAGAGAACACAGACTAGAAGTAAAGAGATGAGGAGTGATAAGAGGAAGGGGATAGCCATGCCAAAAGAGGTTTTGTTTTTGTCTTTTGTTTATAAGCACTTCAACATATTTGCAATTATTTGGGAAGATAAATTAAAGAAGAAAATGAAGATAAGAGACAGGAGATGAATGACCAAGCAATATACCAATGTATACCAAGGGGAATTAGATCAAGGACAGAGGATGGACAGGTTAGCTTTAGAAAAGAAGAGGATCTTTTTATCTGATATAGGAAGGGAAAGAAAGAAACAAGAGGAAAAGTGACACATTTTTTAGGTGTCAGTGCAGGGATGTGCCAAAGCTAGTTCATACCAGCTCGAGAAAACCAATTGTTCAATTTTCAGTGTGAGTATTTATACCTTAGAAATCAGCAAATATTATACATCCGAGCTTTATTTATGGCTTTGTTAATTATCTTGTCCTTAGAAATTGATGAAGAAATTTTTAAAATGCAGATCAAACTTAAAAAGGTGTCACAATTATTTTTTCTTAACAAAGAGCTAGTTTTTCAATCTATTATTTTGTGGATGCTTAGGTACATCTTCCTAGGTAATTCTCAGGTGAAGTCATCTGCCCATAGTGAGAGAGATAAAGCTGACTGGGCCCTAGAAGAAAGTGCAAAGAGTTGGCACAGTTATGGGAAATACAATAGGGAATCAAGGAAAAAGAAATAAAACATTTTGAAGCACCCATGAGAACACAAAGGATAAATTTCATGACTTTTCAACTGACCCAATCCATTCAGCTTTGTAAACAGGAGTTCAGTCTTCTGAGAGAGTGTTGAAATGAAAGATTTGGGGTCAAACTGAGTTTGGAAATTGGTAATGCAAGTATCACAGAATGATAAGATGGTGAAACACTCTCAGATGACTGTTTTATTGTGAAAATGGCTAGATAGGAAGTCAAAGGAAGCTATAGGAGTTTCTTTCCTTTCCTCCCTTTCCCTCTGTCTCTGTCTGTTTCTGCTTCTCTGTCTCTCTCTGTCTCTCTCTCTCTCTCTCTGTCTCTGTCTCTGTCTCTGTCTCTCTCTCTCTCTCTGTCTCTCTGTCTCTGTCTCTGTCTCTCTCTCTCTGTCTCTCTCTCTCTCTCTCTCTCTCTCTCTCTCTCTCTCTCTCTCTTTCTGTCTCTCTCTCTCTCCCTTCTATGATTTACACAAAATTGCCTTGTGTCAAGATAGACCTAAATAGGTCTAGAGGAAATAATTCATTGCCAGAATTTTTCTTCCAAAAGTTATTGGATCCCTTATATTTTTAGTGTTATTGTTAGAAGTCTGTTTTCATTATATAGGAGCCCTTTTTCATATACTGATTTCAAGAGACTAGTAAACTGTGAAAACTGAGGTGGGAGAAGGTGGAGGAAGGTGGGGTCAGAGGGCCAATGCTCTACTGCTCAGTCTGTCTACTGACTATAGTAGTCAGTCTAGGAAGGACAGAACAGTTTCAACAAGAATGTGTGAGTGATATTACCCTAATAACTTTAGAGACAAGAAATCAATTTTTGATTGAATCTAAATCCCTTTGCAGGGAGCTTGGTCTAGAATTTAAACTGATACTTGAGTCTAGAAACCAGATGTTTTCTTTACCAGCAGGTGTTTTTATACTTTATCCAAGCATAAATTCAAGCATAAAACACTTTATTACCAAGAGGAAGAAAGCCAGCCAACTTGACATTTTGCAACTATAAATTTAGAGCATTCATTGAATACTGACGTCAAAAGCTACTTCATTTAAAGCCAGCACTTACCCAGACAGTCAGAAGCTGATTCATTTAAAGTCTAGACACACACATACAGACACACACACACACATTCTCACAGCAAATTAAGAAGAGATCTCCAAGAGTTGGATGTTGTACATATTTTCAGATTTGTTTGATGTATCAATTAGCCGTGCTAATTTTTCTTCTTTTTCTTTTAAAAAATACTCGTCATTATATGAATTGGCTCTCTGGATGGTTTCTCTAGGGAAAGGGGAAAAGATGGTGACAGAAAAAAAACCTCAAAAGACATCAATAAAAACTTGGGCTAAAAATAAAATTAAGTTGTATGGAAAAGCCACTTCATTATTCTGACCTTAGTTTCCCCATTGTCACATGCAGACAGTGATCTTGTACTATCTCCTTCCTTAGACCACTGAAGGGAAAGTGTTTTGTAGATTCTTAGAATGTCATAAAAGTGTGAGTTATTGTAGTTATCCACATTTATATGAAATTCCATTGGATTTAACAAACATTTACTATGGACATACTATGTGCAAGGCACTAAGCTAAGAATGGGGGATTAAAAAAACAAAAATGAAGCAGTTTATCTCTCCAAGTAGCTTGTATTCTGTGAAAGGCATTGTAGCAATAAGCACCCCAACATGCACAGGGAAGTTTGCTCTCCCAAGTTCTTAGATCTGCATTCATAATAGAAAAGCAACTTTCAAGAGATTAACAATCTCTTTAATCGAGCACATATATCATTTCTTTAACCAAGTACATATATCATTCAGTTAGTTCAGGGAGTAAGCACTCTGCATTTCAAAGAAAATACAGAGAAATCAAAAGTCAGTAGACATGGTTTCCTTTGGAATCTTCCTCTGGTCTCCTTTAGGGCTTCCCAGAGTCCTCATTAGGCCAAACAAACACTTTCAATGAATAAGCGCCAAAGTAATCAACAGACATGGCTTCCTCTGCCTGACCATAATTTGAAAGACAGGTACAACTGTCTGATCAGTTACCAGAGAGGGAAGCATGGCATCTGGGTTCTCAAAACCAGGGAGCTCCTTAACAACTTCACAAGAGTCCTCATTTGACACTCAAACACCTTCTTTCAAAAATCTACGCCCTAAAGTAAAACCTCACCCTCAGAGTATTTATACCTTTTTTTAGAGACAGAGGGCATCCCAACCCTTGAGAGCCAGTGCCTCATTAACAAAAGTTGTGGGTGTTTCTACAAATCTTCCCAAATCCAACTCCCCTTAATCGGCAAGTCCATTCATGGGTGGAGGAGATCTTTAATCACATTAAAAATGCAAATACATATATAAAAAAACTCTTGTTTCTCTACTCTTAGTAAATACTTGATTGATAAAGGTAAGCTTCAATCAGGCACTTGATTATACTAAAACAAAAACAGCAAAAGATACTATATTGCTTGGGATCACAGGCATATAACATGTTCACAACAATAATACAAGGAAATTTGAGGAGGAAGAGAGTACTAATATTTGTGAACAAAAAGGAGAGCTTTTCAGAAGAGGTGGTATGCAGGATGAGACTTCAAGAAAGCCAATGATTGTGAAAGGAAGAACTAAATGAGAAATGAATTTCAGGTATGGAAGTTAGCATGTGTGTTTGTAAATGGCCATGTCAGTTGGCATTTAATTAGTGCTTACCAGGTGCTGGGCTATTTTCTAAGTACTAGGGATACAGAGTAGTAAAAGACAACTCCTGTCTTCAAGGAAATTACAGTCTAAAGAAGGAAAGACATAAAAATAACTATGTACAAACAAGCTATATACAAGTTAAATTAGAAATAATCAACAGAGGAAAGTGACTAGAATTAAGGGGAATCTGAAAAGGTCATGTATAACTTATGTTTAAGGCAATGATTTCGACAGATTATAAAGATTCAGGATTTTAACCACAAAGTGGAATTACTAGCCACCAATCTGGTTGAACTCAGCAAAATTATCCAGCCTTGGGAAGTTCCAAGTTCATCCTAGAAGTTACGTACATTGCTGTGCTCAGAGGGAATGCTGGGGGAAGGATCAAGTTCTCCATGCTTTCAGAAAGTGGATGATTTTCCCAACAGTTCAACTCTCTCATTTGGATACATCCAATTTGTTGATAAAAACAGCCCGATCATTGTTGAAGTTGCCTAATCAGAATGAGCTCTAACTCCCTACTTATTATAAACCCTTGCCTGGTCTCTAAATCTGCTATTGTCAGTAAGTCAATGTTGTGTCCTATTTTAGCATAGAATGTAGTCTCTATAGTTTACTTTGCACTCAAGTCAACAGACATGCAAGTTGGGATACTTAACACAGAACTTTATTCTTGTTTGTCTAGAATGAAGAAAAGAAATAAACAATACAGAAAGAATATCTACTATGCAACTGTGGGCCAGCATCTTTTTCAGGATCCCAGCCTCTCCCAGACAGTATTTAGAGATATATGGGGCTTGAGGAAAAAGTTGGAATAACTATGGGAGAAAGGCATGATATAGTCAGTCATAGAAAAGTATGCTGTACAACTTTAAGGGCTGTTTGATGTTAGAAAACATGAATATGTAGTAGACCCATTCAGTAAAGTTGATTTTCTCCATTGTTATTTATAAACATGTAAATAAGAACAAGTTATCCTTGAGGATCAGAAAGGCAGGAATGTAGTAGAAAAAGGAGGCAAAGGACTGAAGGGTGGAGGACAGTGTCTATTTGAACTGGTCATCTGTAGACTATTTTTGCATGATTCGCAAGCCAAGAATGGTATAAAAACATATAGGGTGTTGGATTTGTGCCACCAGTCATAATTTGCAAACCTCCAATCTATAGTGTAAATACTGTAAAAGGAATAAAATGAGGCTAGAACAATGATTGGATGAGAACATAGTATGACTGAATGTCATTGTCAGAATAAATAGTAAGTTTGGAAGGAATATAGCAAAAAGCAAGCTAGAGAGAAAAGAGATTTATGATCATAAAGGGGACCATCTCAACCTTGAGATCATGGAGGTGGCACATTTATGGGTTATGTTGAGATCTAAAGGATAATCCCTTCATGGTTGACTGAAATGAAGGTATAGGTCATGGAGTTGCTAAATCTGATAAGCTAGGAGACAAAGAGAGTCTCTTTTTCCTGTGAATCCATAGACAGAAGAAATATGAAGGAGAACTAGGATTAAGGGAACTTTGTTAATGATTGAGTATGGGTTTGCCGAATGGGAAGAAAGAGCAGAAAAAGAACCCAGAAAGGGTGAGGTTGAGCTGGACAGGGTTGGATACAGTGGAGAATATTGAGATGAACAGATTTTCATCCTGGCAGATGGTTGCTACAGATATTGGTACATGATTTGGGAGAAAATGATTGAGTTTAGCCCTCTAGGTTCCTGGGATGACTAAGGAATAGCAGTAGTGTAGTAATAGTAGTAGTGGTAGTGGTAGTAGTAGTAGTAGTAGTAGTAGTAGTGGTGGTGGTGGTGGTGGTGGTGGTGGTAGTGGTAGCAGCAGCAGTAATGTAAGTCAAACACATTTATTTTTTTTTTAAATCAATGTAAATAACTGGATAAGATCATTCTTTCCCTGCCCCTTGGTCCTATGAATTATTCTTTCCTTACTTTACTCTTAAAGAATTATTAAATAGATGATACATAAGACTTTAGAAGCAACATAGTAGACTGACTAGAGAATCAATCTCAGAGTCAAGAAAGTAAAACTAGGTTCAAGTCTACTTCTTGCAACTGTTATGAAAACCCAAATCTCTTCTCTTCTATAATGAAAACAATATAGTAACTCTATGTCCTAATGCAAGTTAGACATTTTTTTAAATTTGAAAGGCATTTAAACTATCGTTAAGACCAAATTGATTTAGGGACCTAGGGACTTGGGACACTGATATCACTTACCAGTAAAGTACAAAGAGCTACAAGGAGCTCCAGTCTTTCTTGAGATGTTTGGTTGATGAACCATCATGGGCTCCTCAGAGGTGGAGGAGCCTCATACAGTTGAAACAATCCTGTAGGGTAACTTTAATGCATATGCCTGCTGAATATCCTTCCCCTTCTATGACTAAGTAAAACTTAGTAAAACTAACAAAACTCCTTTTGCTAATTGTTTAATGACCTAAAGGAATCTCATATCATTCCAATATCATACATAAATTAATAAGTTATTGACCTAAGTGAAGCCCAGCACAGAACAACCTCTCAGTACTCTAGAGAACTCTCTAAAACTTTAAACTGCAGAGAGAGTGCCAATTTGCATTGACAGAGTAAACAGAAGTAGAGGAAGTTTATTACTAGGAATTCTCTATATTGAAGAAATCATGGTTTGAGACTAGTAGATAGATGATGAAAGAAAGAAAAGAAAAGAAAGAAAGAAAGGAAAGAAGGAAGGAAGGAAGGAAGGAAGGAAGGAAGGAAGAAAGGAAGGAAATATGACCATAGAAAATGAAACAATGATCCTTAGGAGCCAGAATATATTTGCTAAGAACTAGTCAAGTCAAATTATTTCATTTCTCCTTTTGCTTGGGATAGGAAATGGAGAAAGGGATTAGATCCATGATTTTATTTTTCTGAGGAAATCTTGGGTAAGGAAGCCCCTTCTATCAGTGCAATCAGATGAAACATAAAAGGTAAACAAGAAAGGGAAATTATGAAGGACTTAATTTGTATTTTTCCATGGGAAGATGATACTTGTAACTCATAAGAAGTTTCTCATCATTAAGGAAGTTAGAAGGACTATATATAAACAGAGGGCATGAGTGTGAGTTGAATATGATGGGTTTATATCTAAAAAATAAAATTACAGGGTGAGAAAGAGGAATGTACTGGAAGAAAGTGAAAGGGAAGGTACAATGGGGTAAATTGTCTGAAAAGAGACAAGAAAGGGCTCTTACAGTGGAAGGGAAGGTTGGAGAGGGGGCAGGGAACACTTGAACCTTACACTTACTGAGATTGGTTCAAAGAGGAAATAGCATACCTTCTCAATTGGATATAGAAATCTACATTACCCTACAGGAGAGTAGGAGAGGAAGGGGATAAAAGAAGCGATGGGAGACAGAAAGGATGATGTACTGGGGGAGGCAGTAGCCAGAAGAAAAACACTGTTAAGGATGGACAGAAGAAAAGGAGAAAAAGAGTAGAGTAAATGGGGGGAAATAGAAGGCAGGGAAATATAGTTAGCAATCATAAATGTGAAAAGACATTGAAACAAGTTTCTCTGATAAAGGCCTCATTTTTTTCTTTGCCTCATTAAAGGGGCCATGCCCTGGCTACTTCTTAAACAGGCTTATTCAATGAATGGGCATTGCCTCACCCTAAGTGAGTACCTGCAAAGACCTTGGCAAAAAGGGACCAAGGTCTCCCAGTGCATCCTGGGTCATCTCCAGTCATCCTGAAGAATATCAAGTCTCTAGATTCAGGTGGCTCTGGAGGAGAAGTGAGGCTGGTGACCTGCACAGCCCTCCCTCACTCAAAACAAAGTCAAGTGCAAGTCATGTCATCATTTCTCTGATGGCATGGTCTTGAGTCAAATTTATAAAATGAGTTGCTCCTCAATTGATCAAAAGATATGAACAGTTTTTAAATGAAGTAATCAAAAATATTTATAGCCATATGAAAAAGAAATGTTCTAAATCACTATTGATTGGAGAAATACAAATTCAAACAATTCTTAGGTATTACCTCACACCTATTAGATTGACTAATAGGACAGAAAAGGAAAATTACAAATGTTGGAGGAGATGTAGGAAAATTTAGACATTACTATATTGTTGATGGAATTGTGAACTGATTCAACCTTTATGTAGAGCAATTTGGAACTGTGCCGAAAAGGCTATAAAGCCATGCATATCAATGCAAATTAGAATCTCTCCTGCAAAGTTTAACTATGAATTTATATTATGTAAGGCTTGCTTTTCCTTTTAAATGTATAACTCCAACATTTAAATTTCAAAACTACCCCACTTCTCTGTTTCCTTCTGGACTTTTTTTCTCTTCTGTGCCTTTAAAAAAAAAATGACCTTTTTCTCTTTTTCAAGTCCATCCCTACTTCCTCATTATCTTTATCCAACTGGAAAAAACAAGAACAAAAATCTTGTAACTAATATTTTTGGAAAAACAAAAACAATCCTACACAGGTCTTGTCAGAAAATGTCTTTCATTACATACAAGTTCATTACCTTGCCCCACTCATACCTTAAAAAATTGTTACTCAGTTTCTCACCATGGGACCTTGCCTAGAATGCCTTTGACCTTTTTAAAACATACTTTTCAATAAAAGAGCTTGTATTTCTGTTGCCACAGTTGTTGAGATGTTTAATACTTGTAAAATAGAAAGTCTTCAAGAACTAGTAAAAATCATTTTTCAGAACCCTAAGACTAGAATTGCCATTTCATCAAAACTGACTTTGTGATGAAAAGAAACTGTTCTCCTTATATATCTTTGTCCAAGTCACAGTAAAACACTATGATATTCTTCAGACCTAGCCCAGGAAGCAAATACAGTTTTGTAGAGGGAGATATTCCTAGACTGACTTTGGACTCCCTTTTTGCCATCTTTCCTCCAAAGACTTCACCTGATCCCATCTTGTCAATGAATATTCACCAAATAACATTGATGGAACTTTTATGGTGTGTGATCAATCACACACTATAACCTCAGACTCACCTTGTTTGATGGCAATTGTCCCTGAGTCTGGGCTACAGTTGCTTTTCTGTATCTCTTCCTTTCTCCATGACTGCACTGGAGTTGTTGTCATACTTTATGGGACAGTGATCATGTCAGATTTCATAAAGCAGGTAAGATTGGACTCACTGGAAGAATTCCAAGGAAACCTAAGAGCTGTTTTTCAGAAAGGAGTACTTGGATCTACATGCCCACAGCAAGACATTTGAATAAATTTAAGTGAAGGGCATTAGGTACACAACAAAAATTGAGAGCTGGGTCAGTAGTCAATAAACATTTATTAAGCACTTACTATGTGCCTGGCACCGTGATAAGTGCTGGGGATACAAATAAGAAGCAAAAACGAACCCAGTGACTGCACTCAGGGAAACAAGGCACAACAGATGGTGGGAAATGAAGAGTTGGCTGGAAATCCTGAACCCTCTGTAAAGGGACACAAAATAGAGCGCCTGACCACCTGACCTGAGGGGCTGACGGGCACAGTGTGTTGTGACCAAGAGGGAGGAAGGTGTGCAAGAGTATAAGACCTGCTAGACTCAGCTTGAGACAGTCTTAGCTTAAATCTTAGCTCTTCCATTTATCCTTTATATGACCTTGGACAAATCACTTGCATTTTTTAGACCTTACATTTTGCAAATATAAAATGAGGGATTACACTAAATGATTACTAAGATCCTTTCTAGATCTGAAGCTATGATCAAAGACAGGAGAAAGTGTTACCTTTTCATGTGTGTGAGATGTAAGGAGGATCAGCCAGCACTATGGCCTATCACTGTCTCACTGGTGCTTTTCATCTTTTTGATCTTGTAAGATCTATATAGCCCTTCATGGCTGGGCAGGAGACTCTTAAGACTGGAAAAGGAGCATAGAGAGAGGAATGGGGTATGGAGTAAGCTTATTTGCTCCCAGTTATCATTGTCACTACAAAGCAATAGTTTGGAGTTTTGCAACTTTGGTCTTTCCCTCTTTTCCCTTTGCAGAGAGACCCTTCCCACACTGAGAAGCATTTCCCTATATTAATGTAAAGAATTAATTTTGTTTGTGAGACCATAGTACATAAAAGCCTAGATTTAGAAATGTAAGGGACCTTGAAGGCCAGCTAACCAAACCCTTCCATTTCACAGATGAGAAAACTGAGAACTAGAAGGATAGAGTGACTTGATTAAGGTCACACAGTTGGTAAGTGGCAGAACTGGAACTGTAACTCAGGTGAGTGCTTCTCATTCTATATTGTCCCTGATCAGTATTTAGGAAGCTATATTGCCAATGTGATAGAAGCAACTGCTATGAGTGTGCACATATATTTTAAAGATCGATCACAAGATATAATGTGCACTTTTCACTTAAAACTGAACCAGTATATAACATTTATTCTGTATACTAAGACCAAACAAAACATCCCTATGGAAATACAGGGAAGCAAAGCTTAACAGGGCAGCAAAGGTATTTTACATATTACCACCAGGTGTTCAAATTCACTTTCTCAATTCATCTCAATTCACTTTCAAAGCCTGAGGGTCCTTGATAACAGCTCTTGGGCAGATCTCTGCTCTATAGCTCAATTCATTTTCACAACCAGGAGGCTCTTATAGCAAGTCTCTCTTTCCTTGCTTTTTAACGCTGGCACCCCTCTCAACCTCAGCTCTCTTTCTATATAGTTCTACTGGGCACCTGATTGGTTAGACCCTTGTGAATATAGCTAGATATATATGTATCTGATCGACTCGGCTCAGCTCAGCGAGGCATGTAAGCACACGTGGGCAAAGGCATGAGAGCCCACTTGTGTAGCCCACCTGCATAGTCTTAGCATGAAATGTCAGTGATTGGTGGGATATGGTCACATGGACCTAATAAAGAACAAGGAAGATCTTTGTATTCGTTAACCCTACAGAAGCTCTCATTAATAGCCCATTTTCAAAATGTTTTGAAGTTTTCTGTAGCACTTTTTCCATGATAACCCTATGAGCAAAGTAAGGCAAGTATTTCTTATTATCCCTAGTTCATAGAGGAGGCCTAGAGTTATTAAATGATTTGTTCATGGTGACTTGAACAATAATTTTTGAACTGACATTTGAACTTTTTGGAATCTTTTAACTACAAATTCATCACTTGAAAAACCAAAAGAACAAAACCCAAAACAAAACATAAATACCATACTGACATCTCAATTCAATAAATATTTAGCATCAATTATTTGCCAGGTACTGTGCTAAGCTCTGAGGATACAAAAAGAGGAAAAGGACAGTCTCAGCTCTCAAGGAACTTATGATCTAATGAAAGAGACAACATGCAAACAAATACATACAAAGCAAGTTCTATACAGTATGAAGAAGAAATAATTAACTGAAGGAAGACTATGGAATTAAGAGAGGGCAGGGAAAACTTCTTGTAGAAGGCAGCAGAGAGTGTGAGGCTTGGAGCCAGGAAAGTCATGGGTACAAATCCTCCCACTTCCGCTTGCCATCTCTTTGACCCTGGGCAAATCATTTAATTTCTCTGAATTTCAGTCTTCTCATCATAGGGATAGAAATATCTAAGTCTGATTCAAGTGGCACAATTCAATTCAATTTAGCAAACATTTATCAAGTACACTGTGACCCGAAGACAAGGAGTATGAAAGGGCCCCTCAAATAACTTTTTTAAAAAATTCAATTTGGGGAAGAGGAGAGATCTTGGGTAGAAATGTCATCCCTTAGGAAACAAGGACAACTAGATGGAAAAGACCTCAGGATACAAAACTGTGTTGTATGAAATAGAGACCATGAGATCCTTTCCCAGGGAAGAAGCAGCATGAGTCCAGGTTAGGGGTGTGGCTACTGCATAGAGGAAGGGTGCCATCCGGTAACTTCCCATTGCAACTATTTGTTCTTGTTAACTAGGAGCCAAAATCAGCTTTTTCTACTTCCTGAATGAGTACAAGTACTGTCAGCATCCTCAGAATTTTAGTGCCCTAGGCAAAAGTCCCATTGACCTGTTCTAGTTGAAATACAGTTCTAAAAAGTGAATGAGATAAGATATATAAAGATTTTTGAAAATGTTAAATTGGGGCAAACTGGACCAATGATACATAGTTGTTTTGTTCCGTCTTTGTTAAGGGGTTCATTCTTACAGCGTATGCATTTTTTTTCCATGAAAAATATGTACGGGATAAAGTAGGTAGGTGAACAAAAAGCAATTTGTGAGATGTTAATGAGTAAAAACATCAAAAGTTTCTGGAAACATTTCCTCTCCAAAGCTCCACTAAACCATAATAAGAATATATACCAATTTTCTATCAAGTCAGTTCATTAAATTAAATCAGCCAGTTGCCTAATATATACCAGGCACTGGGGATTTGAAGACAAAAATAAAAGAAAGGAAAACATCAGATGGAAATGATAGAAGATGAATGGCTTACCAGTTAAGAAAGAGTATATGGTTGAGACTGGAGGAGATTATGTGACAGAGGGAGAGGGAGAGAGAGAGAGAGAAAGGGAGGGGGGGAGAAAGAGAGAGGGGGAGAGAGAGAGACACAGAGAGAGAGAGAGAGAGAGTGAGAGAGAGACTGAAAGAGACCGAGAAAGACAGAGAAACAGAGAGAGAGAGGGAAAGAGAGAGAGAGAGAGAGAGAGAGAGAGAGAGAGAGAGAGAGAGAGAGAAAAGTAAGGCAAGAGAAAGAGGTATGGAGAGAGCCAAGTAGCCTAATATGTCTCCTGGGTTTTGCCTGAGTGGGATGGAAAGGGTTCAGAGAAGAGATGGACAAGGTGCTACCATATAACAGTCCACCGAAGAAGCTAAGAGACCATAGAAGCTCTAAAGAACAACATGTTATTAATAAAGAGGATTTCCAGTGAGGCAGGAAAGAAGCAGTCATTTAAAGAGACTGGCATACATACACATGTCATTGACCAAGTAAGATTTTTTAAAAGACACCTACAGAAGAAGGAAGCAAGGACAGGTATCATAAGGATGAATGAAAACTTGGAGGAATAGTAGCAGGAATAATTAAATTTGGAATAAGATGAACTTGGTGATAAATGCACAAGATAACGAAAGGATTCCCCCAACCAGATCCCAGAATCAATCCCACGATTCCAAAAGGTCTCAGAGGTTATCTGGTACAACACACACTCTAAATCTTTTTGCAATATCCTCAATTAATAGTCAACTGACTTTTACTTTGAAGGCCGCAAGTGAGGGGCTGCTGATTTCTTATAAGCAGTTCCTTCTACAGTAAGGTGGCTCTAATTGTGTGGAAACTTCATACATCTGTAACTGTTCCATCCATTTCTCCTAATTCTGTCCTTTGGAACCAAGCAGAAGAATTCCCTCTTATATATGACAACTTTAAATAATTGTAAATGGCTGCCATGGCCCCCAAAGTCTCCTCTAGGCTGCACGTCTACAACTCTTTCAATTGGTTTTCACATAGCATGATCTCAAAGCCTTTCATCATCCTTTGGATGCTCTGTAGTTTATCAATATGTTTAGCTTTCTTTCTAGCCTTAGTTCATTCTGAGCTTAGTACGCTCAGTATGATTCCTACAGGACCATGCTACCTTCTTTGCATTCATCTTCTGTTGTCTGACTTTGCTTTCATCTTCTATTAAAAAAAGAAATCTAAGTAACAAGTTCCCTGTACATCAGAAGTCTCAGGACCCTTCTTTTTCTCTTCATTACAAATACTTTTTTCTCTTCGTTAGAAATATTTCTTTGTGTCTTTAGAATTTCCTTCCTTCCTTTCTTTCTTTTCTTCCTTCTTTTTTTCTTTCCTTCTTTCTTAAGACTGGTCTCCTTATCTCACCCAGGTTAGTAAGTGCACAGCTACCTTTGGGCCCCCTCTTAATACTGGTTAGCACAAAAACTTAAACTCTGTCAGCTCCATTTTTTCAAGTCTGATTGTTCTGTTCCTGAGACAGAGGGATGGCCCTCAATCCTAAGGACTCACTATATTGTTGCTGGAGTTAGCCCAGACACCCAATCAGCTTTATAAATGACTCATCAGTCTCAGTCTCTCCAACAGCAGGGACTACCATTTGCACTGCCTTATCTAGCAGATTTAATTTGTGCATACTTCCCACTACTCTTGGCCTAACCTCCTGGTATAATTTTAGTTCATGAGCTTTTACCTATATTTCCTCATTTGAATTTTGCTCTGCCAAAGTCTGTAGTTAATGTAAGACTATGCTCACCTCCACCATGAATACTAAGATGGACCAGTCACTGTCTACTCCCTCAAAGAACCATGTGAGAGTAATATCACCTCTCACAGATTACCCCATTTTTTAAAGAATGAAATTACATATAGAGAAATATGGTCATAAATGTCATTTTCTATGCAATGATTGGGGCTGAGAGAACCTTGGTCATTATAGAAAACCCTCTGACTTACATTTCCCAGAAGGATATATGTGAGCCTGCAGTGTGGGGGTGGTACCCACTATGTACTCTGGGTGAAGATGCTCTGTAGCAACCAGGCTTAAAAGGGCCTGCAAGTCTTGCATGAGAATTTGGTGCAGGTGGCCACATGGGGACCGGAAAGATGCTGGCAAGGATGGAAACTGGAATAGAAGAGGCAGCCATGTGGAGAGAAAGCAAGTGGCATGGACCTAGACATGCATTCTGAAATCCAACCTCCCATCTGGACCATAGGATGGCCAGGCTGTGGGACCTGGACAACCTTAAGAAGTAGCTTACACTTATTGCTGCTTACAGATAATGACACTTGAATTGGTGAGTCCCTTTCTCTTTTCTTCTAGGAAGAAGACTAGACTGCACTTTGATAATAGATGACATTTCTCTGAGTATGGCAGAAAGGCAAACATTTCATGTTCTATGTCACTATAAAAATCTTCCCTGTTTGCCATACTGTCTGGAAGCAATGATCCAGTTTGCCATTTCGTTCTCCAGTTCATTTTACAGATGAGGAAACTGAGGCAAACAGGGTCTCCAGGGTCACATGATTAGTAAGTGTCTGAAGCCAAATTTGAATGCAGTAAGATCTTTTTGGCTCCCAGAGGTTCAACTACCATTTGTATGCACCAGTCTTAGGCCTATATCTGTGTGTTGAGCTCCAGTCTCTGTCCTGATCTCAAGTCCTGAATTGCCAACTGCCTCCAAGAAATATTCATGGGAATTGTTCATCAGTTGTCTTTCAGAGTAGAGACTGGAAACCAATCAGTGTGATACAGTAGAAAGTATGCTGGATTTTAAGTCAGAAACCTTGGATTCAGATTCTGGCTCTAATACTTGTTGCCTACATGAACATTTGCTTCACCTCTGGGTCTCAATTTACTTTTTGATACAATGAGAGAACAGAAGTAAATAGGTGAGTAAGCTAGGTGACACAGCAGACAGAGTGCTGGACCTGAAGAAGTCAGAAAGAATGCTCTTCCTGAGTTCAAATCTAGCCTCAGGCATTTACTAACCATATGACCTTGGGAAAGTCACTTAACCCTACTTGCCTTATTTTCCTCATCTGTAAAATGAAATGGAGAAGGAAATAGCAAACCACTCCAGTATCTTTCATAAGAAAATCCCAAATGGTACCACAAAGAGTTGAACAGGACTGAAAAATGACTGAAAAAAAGAACTTAAAAGGCAAAAAGATTGTGGAGAACAGTAGTGCCTTCATTGCTCTCCAGGCAGCATGAGTAATTCTCTTATACTTTATCTACAGCACCCCACAGAAGTTTCCTCCCTCTGGACTTCACACACTGGAAGCATTTTCTTCCCTTTGGACCTCTTTCTTTGATTGGCTGTTTCATTATAGAATCTCCATTTTAAGTAAGATACTAAGATCAGTCCTGTCTTCCTGTCCAGGCTTCACTTCGGATTCTCTGGGACTATATTTCCTTTTTCCTCCCCCGCCTTTCCACTTTTCAGTTAGCACTCATTTGCTGAAGGCAGAGATTTTCTTTCTACTTGTATTGTACAGTGCTTGGCACATAAAGAAGACTTATTGATTTTTTATTTTGATTTGACTTGAGATGATATTGATCTGAAAAAGAGCAATTTTGTCCCAATTGTCCCAATTTAAAAAAAAAAAAGATGAGAGAAGGAACAATCTCAAAGATTTAGGCTAATGGGCTTGACTTCTAGTTCTTAAAACAGAATACATGAAGAAAGAAGAAAATTAAATTACAAGCATTAAAAATGAAAAAGGTGAATATACCACTAAGGAAGATGAATTAATACAATTAGAAGGAGTTTTTCTGCCCAATTATATGCCAATAAATTTAACTATTTAGGTGAAGTGGAAAAATATTTACAAAAATATAAATTGCCTAGCCTAGAAGAAAAGGAAATAGAATGTGTAAATAGACTTATTTTAGAAAAAGAAATTTAACAGGCAATAAATGAGCTTCCTAAGGAAAAAAAAAAAGCACACAGAATCAGCAGGGTTTACAAGTAAATTCTATGAAACATTTAAAGATCAAGTAATTGCAATATTAAATTATTTGGAATAATAGGTAAAGGAATCCTACCTAACTCCTTTTATGAAACAAATATGATACTGATACCTAAACCAGGAAGAGTAAAACCAGAGAAAGAAAACTATAGAACAATTTCATGAATGAATATGGATGTAAAAATCCTAAATAAAATATTAACTGAAAGATTTTTAAAAATTACAAAGATTATATGTTATGACTCAGGGAAATTTATACTAAGATTACAGAGATAGTTTACCAGAAGGAAAACTATTAACATAATTGATTATATCAATAATAAAAATAAAAAGGCATATGATCATATAGTTTCAGAAAAAGCTCTTGATAAAGTACAACACTAATTTTTTAAAAACACTCGCAAGTATAGGTATAAATGAGTTTTTCCTTAAATTGATAAAAAAGAATCCCCTAAAACCATTAGCAAACATTATTTGTAATGGGGAAAATCTAGATGCCTTCCCAGTAGGATCAGGTGTGAAACAAAGATGCCCACTGTCACCAATATTATTCAATATTGTTTTGGAAACCCTAACAATAGCAAGGAATCAGAATAGGGGATGAGGTAACAAAATTATCTCTCTTTGTAGATGATATGATGATATGCTTGGAAAATCCCAAATACTCAACTAACAAGTTGGTTGAAACAATTAATAATTTTAGCAAAGTAGCAGAATATTAAATAAATACACACAAATCATCAGAATTCCTACATATCACCAACAAGACCCTGCAAGAAGAGATATTAAGAGATACTCCATTTAAAATAATTCTAGACAGTATAAAATACCTACAAGCATATCTGCAAAAAACAAATCCAGAAATTACATAAACAAAATCATATAAAAAATTTTTTTACAAATAAAATTGGATTTAAATAATTGGAGAAATATTAATTGTTCATGGGTAGGCAGAGCTAATGTGATAAAAATGACAATTTTCCCTAAATAAATTTATATATTCAATGCTATCCCAATTAAATTACCAAAAAATATTTTACCAAATTAGAAAAAAAAACAACCAAAATTCATTTGGAAAGACAAAAAGTCAAAATATCAAAGGAACTAATGAAAAAATATAAAAAGGAAGGAGGTTTAGCCCTCCCAGGTCTTAAACTATATGATAAGGCAGTAATGACCAAAACTATTTAGGATGGACCAAGAAATAGAAAGGTAGAATACAGAACAGAGCAGCATTTTTTGCTACAAGAAATTTACAGCAAGAAGTAGACTAACTTTGTATTTCACAAGTGTAAAAGTTAAAATTTAGGAATAAGTATTCATTATTTTGATGAAAACTGTCAGGAAAATTGGAATTAAGTATGACAGAAATTGAGCATAGAGCAATAGCTTACATGTTTTATCAAGATAACATCAAAATGCATACGTGACCTAGATAGAGAGATATTATAAGAAAATTTGAAGAATATCGAACATATTACTTATCAAGTGTATGGGTATGCAAATAATTTATAAATAAAAAAGAGGCAAAGAGTAGAATAAGGTACAAAATGAATCCTTTTGATTACCTTAATTGCAAAAGGTTTTGTACAAATAGAACAAATATAGCCAAGATCAGAAGGAAAGCTGAAAGTTGGGGGGAAATTTTATAAATATTTTATCATATAAGGGTATAATATTTCAAATATATAAAGAATTTTGTAAAATCTGTAAGAGTATGAGTCCTTCCCCAACTGATATATGGCAAAAAAGGATATGAAGGGGAAAGGGAATAAGCATTGATATAGCACCTACTATTTGCCAGGTAAGTGATTTTACAAATAATATATCATTTACTACTCACAACAATCCCCCAAGTTAGGTGCTGTTATTTCATATTTTACCATTGAGGAAACTGAGGCAATCAGAGGTCAAGTGACTTGTCCATGGTTGCACAGCTAGTAAGTACCTGGGGCTAGATCTGAACTCAGCTCTTCCTGAGTCCAGGCCTATCTATTGCATAGCCTAGCTACCTTAACTGGATTGACAGATCAAGTCAAGATTGTAGATTTCGAATACTTAGATTTCAGCATAACATTTGACAAAACCTCTCATGCTACCCTCATAAAAGAGCTTGGGAAAAATAACCAAGATGATAGTACATTAGATAAAGCAGAACTATTCAAATAAAGGGTTGAGTCAAAGATAACATGAAAGGGCGTCTCTAGTATTTGTCTTTATTCCTATGCTGTATATTTTTAAAAATCAATGTTGACATGGCTTAGAGGAAGGCAAAGAAGACATTCTTGCCAAATATGTAAGTGATATGAAACTGGGAGTAATCGTTCATACTTCGGATGACGCAAAGTCATGATCCCCAAAAGTCTGAATCAACTAGAGTGATTTGCCAAATTTAAGAAGATGAAATTTAATGGAAGTAAATGTAAAATACTGTGCTTGAGTGTGACAAAGCAATTTAACAAATACAGGACAGGACATAGGCATAGATAGGATAAGAACAGTTCTTGGGAAATATTGGCTCTTTTGGTAGACTTCCAAAATTATAAGTCAGTAATGCCCCATGACAGTTGTTTTTGTTCTTGTGATCTAGGACTACATTAAGAGACACAGAGCACGCACAAACAGGGATGTGATAGTTCTGTTGTACTCTAATAGGGTTTGATCACATCTGGAGTACTTTCTTCAGTTCTGGTTGCCATATTTTAAGTAGAACATTGACAAGTAAAAGGGTGGGCAGAGGGGACTTTTGAAAATGTCCATAGAGACTGGGAATATTTACTCTGAAGAAAAGATGTATGGTGGACATGAAAATGACCTCCAAGTATTTCCAAACTTCCTACATATGAGCGATTGTATTTCTACGTTTTGATTCTATGAGCAGAACCAATGAGTTTCAGAGAAATGGATTTCACTTCTGTGCTAGGATAAGCTTCCTTACAATTATGCATATATTCCCAAAGTGAGCAATAGTGCCCGCTAGAGTGCTAGAGTGAACCACGAGGGCAGTGGTAGCCCAAGTTCAGTTGTGGTGTGTTGATTACAAATAAGAGGGCAGTGGGTAGCATAAGGGAAGGAGAATAAAATTTTGAAAAACTATTCGTACATGTCTCATCTGCTGTGGAACTGAGTTAAAGTCATAGTGATTATATTATTTTCCAAATAAACACACAAAATGCAAGTAATAATTGATCTGTGGTCAAGTCTGCTGATGGATATTAACAAGTAAGTGTTAGCAATCAAGGTGTGTAGTGCATTGTTGGGAAGTTCAGGATGCATCAGCAGGAATATGTTCATGTAATGACTTGTTTACAATACAATATGATATGGTTGCATAATGCAGTACAGCATCATGAAAATTTCAATGCAGGAAAAATCTCACAAATTTATAATTAGTCTTTAAATTTAAGGTATGTCATTTTTAAAAAAGATTTTTCAGATCTTAACAAAACAATTAAAGGGTTAAAGAAAGTAGATTTCCAGGAGGGTGCTGAGCAATTTTTTTAAAGGGGACAGTAAGACATATAAGATTGGGAACCTCTGAATTAGATAGAACTCTCTAGAAATGGAAGGGACTGTTTCAAGAGAAATAGGTTCTTCCTCCTTGGAGTTCCTGAAGCAAAAGTTGAACGACTACTTGTTGAGGATGTCATAGGAGGAATTCTTGTTTAGTACAGATTGAATTGTGCCAATTCAACTCGATTAGACTTTCCATGGCACAGATGACCACAGTGGTCTTTTCTAATTCTGAGAATCTGTGATTTTACATCCTCTACCAATTCCCGAAGAGGCTAGGGCTTACCAGAAGAATGGTAATTATGTGCTGATAGCCTTCTTGCTCCCTGTCCCCTACCTTTATGCCCATCCTAAATAAATAGCTCAAAAGAACAAGCTATGATCTTTTTTTTTTTTATCTTAGGAGACTCTTGGAATATCTATGGTGTTCCTTTTCCTTCCAAAAGACAGCATTATATACCAATAATAGTGCTGCTCTTTATATAAGCTAATGCCTCAACATTAGTAATATGTCTATATTTCAAAGTTGTATGCTTATGAAGCAGATGGCTACAATTAGGGGTGATATATTTGTGGCTAAGGCCATGAAACATTACAAAGTAAACTGTTCTCATGATCCTGACCTCAGCACTAGCGTAGAAGCCAACTAAGCCAACCAGCCACATGCCAAGACCAGATCAGGGCAAGTGCACAGTGGCATTTCCCACTCCCCCATACAAGATCAAATTTATAGAGAGGCATTGACTAAATTTACCTCTTGGTATGATTAGGTATGTAGATGAAATATAAGCAGTGCATTTTAGTATAAATAAGAGGAAAAGGTCTTTGTTTTGGAGTGGCAGTAACTTTTGCCCACCAAAATGTGGATAGCTGTCCTATTAGTTAAGTGAATAAACTCTGAATCTTCTTCTGGGACTATGGCAAAAGCATATGATACTCTCTTTGTGTCGCCCTTGTTTCCATAAGTAGTTGATGGATACTTCGCCTCACATTTATTTCAGTCATTCATGTGACACAGTGGAATCTCAACAAGACAGAAATAGAAGATGGAAAGGTTGATCCTGTCAGAAGCTTTTAATATAATTATGAAGTTCCATAAAAAAAAATCCTTCCCTACTTCCATTTGCCAGATAATTAGGCTGTTAGGTACTAAAGAGATACCCAAATAGGGGATAAGGGAAAGGGACTGGAAGACACAGAGGAGAATGTCTTTTTCTTCCTGATAAACAAAGGAGACATGCAGCCTGACAGCAGAAGGAGGCAACGAGGCTTTTGCAGCCCTACTGCTACGCCCTGGGAATTCTATGAGTGCATAAAAGCCCATGTTACAGTCTGAATCAGCATGGGTAGCAATTAGTGCCTCTAATTGGCTTCAACTGATTCCATATGACTTCCCCCCCACTTCCATCTTTCCACATGCTCAGGATTCTTGTGAAATGTTAAAATTGTAGAAAAGTACCCTGCAACATCTCTCATTGGTGCTGAAATCCCCACTCCTTTCCTGGATCAGGTGAGAAAGAAGGCAGTGGGAGTACCACTGTGTTAGGGAGCCTGACCATAGAAGACTGAGGCAGACCAGTGATGCCAGGGTCAGGGCTGCCTTTCCAAAAAATGTTAACCCACAGATTCCTTTCACTCTGGAAATTCTTTATCTCTCCCATTTAATTTCCAACAGTTCCACCCTCCCCTCAAAGCTCCTGAGGCTCATCTTCTCCATTTCCAATAACATTGCAATAATGGTGTGGAATTCAGTCTTCTAACCCCATCAGTAACTCTTAAATGCTTTTCTTACTTCTATCATGTGCTTTTTTGAATGTCTGCTAAGCATTGAAAACTACCTCAGATAACTTGGATTTGGCTTGGCAAAGATTAGGCCTCTCTGAGGTGTTTTCATGAGTCATTGTAGAATATATTTTCACTGGATCTGCATAGTCATGGAACTCTCAGAACATGCTTAGTGGACCTGGAGGTCAGTGTAACAGAGAGAATATTAGCCAGGCTCAGAGTCAGAATATCTGGCTTTGAATCCTACCCGACACCACTTGGTTGGCCATGGGCAAACTGAGTCTCTGTTTCCTCATTGTTAAAATAAACGAGTTGGACAACACTATCTTGAAGGTCCCCTCCGGTTCTGTTTCCTATGATCCCTACAGTGGAAGGTGGAATAATAACGGATGCAAACCATTGGGTAGGCATGTTATTTTGGGATAGTATTAACCCAGCATTTATTACCTTGGTTTTCTCTCTAGTTTCTCATCTTCTCTTTCAATCTATCTAGTCTGATGTTTTCAGTTGACTAACAAGCATCATGAAAAGGGGGAGGAGGAAGGAACAAGCATTTATTAACTACCTACTGTGTACTAGGAACTGTACTAAGTGCTTTAAAAATATTATCTCATTTGATCTGCCCAATAACCCTGGGAGATGAGTGCTATTGTTAACCTCATTTTACAATTGAGGATTCAGAGGTTGGCTGGGGTTGAGTGACTTGTCCAGGGTCACACAGCTGGTAGATGTCTGGGGCTAGATTTGGACTCAGATCTTCCTGACTCCAGATCCAGCACTCTATCCACTGTGCCACCTAGATGATCTAGGTCATTAGGTCATTCAATGTTTCTGCGAGCAACTTATGCTTAGAAGACATTGTACTTCAGAATACTGATATTGGAACCAAGAAGACTGGACATGACAGTTCTGATTGTGCATCATACACTTATTATCTATAGGGTCTTGGACAAACCTTTTAAACTCTCTGAGCTTGTAATATGGAGATGAGAATGATTCTAGACCTGATTTCAAAATGTTGCCATAGGACTCAAATGAGATAATATATTCAAATGAGATAATATGCTATTAAATAGCACAGAGTGCTATTTAAAACTTATCATTATGAAGGTAAGCAGTCTAGAAGCCTGAAAGCATCTCTCTATCCTCGGAATTAAAGAGATGCTATCTCAGGAAGACGAAAGAGAATTCATGAGCAGTTGAAAAGCCTCCATCAATGTAGACCTGAGGATTTCGTCAGGAGTTACTCCTAAGGCTTTAGCACACATTCACCCAGCAGCACAGGGAGCTGCTCTGATAGCTTCAATTAACAGAGAACAACTTTTTCACAGTTAGACTCAAGGACAATCCCTCCAATACTGTTAGGTATTATTTTCTCCCCAAATTATCCTTCTTTTTAATTCTATTGCCTTCTTTCTCTTGTTTTTTTTTTCCTATTTATCTTGTATATAATTTGTTTTTACATAATTGTTGAATATTATCTCCTCTTTCAGATTATTAGTTCCTTGAGGACAGAGACCTTTGCCTTCCTTTGGATTCCCAGGGCTTACTTGGCATATTAACTGGCACCTAATAGGTGTCTAATAATAAATGCTTATTGACTGACTGACTGAGTGCTCTCAATAAACATTTTGCCAAAGGAGAATACATATACACACATATAAATATATATGCATATGTGTATATGTAAATGTGTGTATATATGCACGTATACACATATACATATGTACACATATGTATATGTGTATGTATGCACATATGTGCACACATATGAAGAGAATAATTTACTATATATGTGTATGCATGTATACAGAATATATGTATGTGTGTATATGTGTATACATATATACATATATAATGACAAAATATTCATGAGAGAAAGGCACTCATAATTGAGGTGACTGGAAGGGCCTCATTTAGGACATGGCATTGGAGCTAAACTTTGAAAGGAAATAGCAATTCTAGAAGCAGAAATGAGGAAAGAGTGCATTTCAGATATGAAACACATCATGGAGATAAGAGATAGTTATGTGCTGCCCGAGGAACAGCAAGGAATCTGCCTGATTGAATTATAGAATGAACTATAGTCCATTATCTGTCTCTGTGCAACACTGACAAGGCTCTTAGCCCTTCTGCTCCTACAAAGGCTCACTGCCTAGCCAAGTAGGGCACCTTTGGAGTTTCACTCTTAGTACAGCACCATTTCATAGCATTTCCTTCATTCTTATATTTTCTCATTCTGCTTTGGAATATGATAGTAGCCCTTTCAATTCTCTGAGTCTCTTGCTCATCTATAATATGGACCATTAAAAGCCTGTTGTCAGCTGGCTGAGTTAAGGTCAATGAAAGGGGTGGGGTATCTTCTTATAAGTAGAGGTCTTTGCTGTCTAGAACCTGAGTTCTAAGCAGGCTGTCCATTATCAATGGTACCTTGAGCCCTGTCTTCAGGCTATTTCTTATCCTTAGTACTCCAGCCTTAGCTACATGCCAGATGATAAGTGTGATCAATTAGTACATGATGATGTATTAAAGGGTGTCAATGAGCTAATATGTTTCATTGCATTTTAATAAACATTTGTTTCCTCCCAGGTGCAAGGCTTCATGCTTGGGAACACAAAGATAAAAATGAAAAATCATCCCTATTCTCAAGGAGTTTATGTTCCACTGGAACTTTATACTATTTAAACAGATAAATAAATACAAGGTGTCATTGTTTGTCCTTCTTTCTCCAAGAGGACCATGGCATCAGAAAGGTGAAATACAAGGTAACTTGAAGAGGGAGAGAACATTTGTGATTGGTAGCAGTGGTGTCAAATTCTAATAGAAACAATATATAAGGATGCCTGTAGGTAGCATATTGATTTACTTTTAAAATGTATCATTATCTTTGTTTTAGTATATGTCTATTAATTTTGTTGAACATTTTCCAATTACATCTTGTTTGGGCAGCACTTGGGAGTCCTATGGGCTGTGTGTTTGATTGTTCTTTCTAGGGACCTAAGGGAAAGCTGGACTCAGACTGGAAAGAGGATAAAAATTCTGAGAGGCAAAAGGAGGAAAGAATACATTCCTAACATGGGAGGCAGCTTGTGTAAACGCTTACCCAACCATGTTGTTGCTTCTTGAAGAGGAGCAATGATGTCAGGGAGGTGATGCCATGACATGCCAGTGAACTGGATTTAAGTGAAGAGAGATGTGCAAAGCCACCAGCCTCACTTTCTTCTCCAGAGCCATCTGTGTCCAGTGGCAGGATATAGATCAGGAGAACTGTCTCTATTTGGAATGGGAGACCTTGATCTTTCTAGTGAAGATCTTTAACGGGTTTCACTTAGACCTGAGGTCCTAATTTAGGCTAAGAAATGAGGAAGAGGATGGCCTCTTTACCTAGTCAAAAAAAAAATCAATCTGGGAGGGAGAGACCCTAAGGGTTAGGGGCAGAGCCAAGATGGTGGAGTAGAAAGATGGATCTACTTTAGCTCTCCCCTCAAAGCCCATAAAATACCTGCAAAAAATGACTAAACAAATTCTGGAGCAGCAACAGGAAGGACAACAGGAAAGGTCTATTGCACCGGGTTTGGAGCAGAGTGCAGCCCAGTCTTGGACACTCAATACTGCATGGACAGGACTGGAGCAGGCAGTATCCTGGGCAGCAACTGTGGTTCCCAGATTCCTCAACCCACAAATGCCAAAGACAGCTTCAAAGGTCAGTGAAAAAGCTCTTTCACCTGACTGAAAAGGGAATGTGATCTGGCCTGGCCCCAGGGCAGGGATGATTGCTGAGGTAGCAGCATCCATTTTATGAGTCCTCAGCCTAAGCCCCTAGGGGAATCAAACCATTGATCTGGATCAGCCCTGAGTGGTGGTCCTTGGGGGAGGAGGTACACTGACATGGTGGAGGTGGTGGAGGCTCTGGAGAGGAAACTCTAGTCACAGATCCTGGGCAGAAAAGCATGTAGTTGCACCCAGACCAGAGTGGAGATCAGAAGAGGAGTGAACTCTGTTCCCTTGATTGTGCCACCTTGGAGGAACTGAGAACTTACAGGTCCTTAGAGTATACCCTCCGCTTGACAAATGACTCAAAAGTCAAGTAACTGGCTGTGAAAATGCCCAAAAAAGGGAAAAAAATAAGACAATAGAATGTTACTTTTTTGGTGAACAGGTATTTTCTTCCATCCTTTCACATGAGGAAAAACAATGTATACCATCAGAGGAACACATTAAAGTCAAGGCTTCTGCATCCAAAACCTCTAAAATAAATATGCAATGGTCTCAGGCCACAGAAGAGCTCAAAGTGGATTTTGAAAATCAAGTAAGACAGGTGAAGGAAAAATTGGGAAGAGAAATGAGAGTGACGCAAGAAAATCATGAAAAGCAAGTCAACAACTTGCTAAAGGAGACCCAAAAAGTGCTGAGGAAAATAACACCTTTAAAAAAGACTAACTCAAATGGCAAAAGAGGTCCAAAAAGTCAATGGAGAGAAGAATGCTTTAAAAAGCAGAATTAGCCAAATGGAAAAAAGCGGTTCAAAAGCTCACTGAAGAAAATGTTCTTTAAAAATTAGAATGAAGAGAAATCACATAACTGGTTGGGAAAATGCCCCCAAAAGGGAAGAAAATAAGACCACAGAAGGTTACTTTCTTGGTGAAAGGTATTTCCTTCCATCCTTTAAGATGAGGAAGACAATGCATACTGTCAGAGAAAGTCAAGGCTTCTGCATCCAGTACCTCAAAAATGAATATGCAATGGACTCAGGCCATGGAATACCTTGAAAAGTGAGTCAACAGCTTGCTAAAGGAGATCCAAAAAAATGCAGAAGAAAATAACACCTTTAAAATAGGCTAACTCAATTGGAAAAAGAGGTCCAAAAAGCCAATGAGGAGAAGAAGGCTTTAAAAAGCAGAATAAACCAAATGGAAAAGGAAGTTCAAAAGCTCACTGAAGAAAATAGTTCTTTAAAAATGAGAGTGGAGTTGAGGGAAGCTAAAGACTTTATGATTAACCAAGAAATTACAAAACAAAACCAAAAGAACAAAAAAATAGAAAATAATGTAAAATACCTCATTGGAAAACAACTGACCTGGAAAATAGATCCAGGAAAGACAATTTAAAAATTAGGGGACTACCTGAAAGCCATGATCAAAAAAAGAGCCTAGACATTATCTTTCATGAAATTATGAAGGAAAAGTGCCCTGATATTCTAGAACTAGAGGGTAAAATAAATATTGAAAGAATCTACTGATTACCTCCTGAAAGAGATCAAAAAAGAAAAACTCCTAGGAATATTGTAGCCAAATTCCAGAGTTCTCATGTCAAGGAGAAAATACTGCACATATCAAGAGACAATTTGAGTATTGTGAAAATGCTGTCAGGATAACACAAGATCTAGCAGCTTCTACATTAAGGTATTGAAGGGCTTGGAATATGATATTCCAGAAGTCAAAGGAACTAGGATTAAAACCAAGAATCATCTACTCAGCAAAACTGAATATAATATTTCAGGGGGAAATAATGGTCATTCAATGACCATTTCACCATTTCAAGCATTTTTGATGAAAAGACCAGAGCTGAATAGAAAATTTAACTTCCAAACACAAGAATTAAGAGAAACATGAAAAGGTAAACAGGAAAGAGAAATCATAAGGGACTTTCTAAAATTGAACTGATTACGTTCCTACATGGAAATAAATATTTGTAACTCTTGACACTTATCTCAGTATTTGGGTAGATGGAGGGATTATATACATATACACAGAGGGTGCAGGGTGAATTGAATAGGAAAGAATGATATCTAAAAAAATTAAATTAAGTGGTGAAAGTGGAATATGTTGGGAGGCAAAAGGGTAAATAGAATGGGGCAAATTATCTCACATAAAAGAGGCAAGAAAAAGCTTTTCCAATGGAGGGGAATGGGGGAAGATGACAGGGAAAAAGTGAAGCTTACTCATATCACATTTGGCTTAAGGAGGGAATAACATGTACACTCAATTTGGTATGAAAATTTGTCTTACACTACAAGAAAGTAGGGGAGAAGGGGATAAGTGGGGTGTGGGGAGAGATGATAGAAGGGAGTGCAAATGGGAAATGGGAGGAGGGAGTAAGTAGAACTAAACACTTTTGGGGAGAGACAAGGTCAAAAGAGAGAACAGAATAAATGGGGGACAGGATAGAATGGAGGGAAATATAGTTAGTCTTTCACAACATGACTAATATAGAAGTCTTTTGCATAACTATACACGTATAGCCTACATTGAATTGCTTGCCTTCTCAGTGGGGATGGGTGGGGAGGGAGGGAGAGAGAAGTTGAAACTCAAAGGTTTAGAAACAAATGTTGAGAATTGTTTTTGCATGAAACTGGGAAATAAGAAATACAAGGTTATGGGTTATAGAAATCTGTTTTGCCCTACAAGAAAAGAGAGAAGATTGGGATAAGGGAAAGGAGGGATATGATAGAAGGGAAGGCAGATTGGGGGAAGGGATAATCAGAATGCAGGGTGTCTTGGGGTAGGGGGAATGGACAGATGGGGAGAAAATTTGGAACTCAAAATATTGTGGAAATGAATGTTGAAAACTAAAAAGAAATTTAATAAAAAGCAAGCAAACAAAAAAAAAAGACAACATTTTTTTTCAGAAAAAGAGGCAAAAGACAAGCCATGCCCTCAAAATCTCACAAAATAATCTTACACAAGATTAAGTAAATTTTCTATCTATAATGTGATGCATCTCCTTCATCCCTTACAGAAGATGAACATTCCACAGCATACATATAACAGTTTGTGAAGCCAGTCCCTAATAATAGGAGCATCTCTTTTTTTACTTTTTTGTTATCACAAATAATGTTCTGATGAACATTTTTATACATATTAGTCTTTTCTTGCCATCCCTGACCTCCTCAGTATATAGACTCTGAAACGGAATCTTTTGGTCAAAGAAGATGAACAACTTAGTAATTTTTATTTTATAGGATTATAGTTTTAAAGTTAATGGGAACCACAGGCATCTTATAGTCCATTTTCCCATATTTGTCAGCTGAAGAAACTGAAACGTGAAGATGTTAAGTGACTTGACCAAGGTCACATGGATAGCAAGAGTTGAAATCTGTATTCAAACCCAGGTCATCCACTTCCAAATCCAGTGCTCTTTCTATTGTTTCTTGCACATTCCAAAATATTTTCAAGATAATTCATAGCTCCTAAAGCAGTGAAATAGCATGTCAATTTTCCCACAGGTCACAATAGGTTTTCCCATCATTGTTAGGTTTGTTAGCACAGTGTCTGGCACATAGTATTTAATCAATGCATACTGAATGACTGATGAGAATGAGGTAATTTTTATTTTTTCTACTTTTTAATTTTTAACAAACATGAATTAAAATGAGTACTCCCATATACAAGTAGAACAGAAGGAGGATTGTATATGAAAATATTAATTTCTGCTACACAAATCTTGCTTGTCTTTTAAAGAATATAATAAATTCAATATTACATTAAAAAAAAAAAAGAAAGACCCTCAGAGTTTCTGGCCAAAATAGAAACAGTTTCTATTTACATTCACTTTGAGTCATTCAGGGCCCAAACAATGACCAAATGGAGCTTATCCTGGGACTTATTGTTGGCCAATCAGTGAGAGCCAGAGTGATCCAACTATGAAGTATTATTAAATACATGGGGTTATAGGATGGAATGTTGAATTTGAAGAATAGTCCATTTGGGCTTGAAGGTAGTGTGTGTGAGGAGAAGGAATATAAATTAGGACTAGAAAGACAGGTTAAATCCAGACTACAGAAGGTCCCATATACCAGGTTGAAGGGTTTGTATTTTATCCTAAGGGTAATAGGGAGCCACTGAGAGCTTTTTGCAAAGGGGAGTAACAGGGTTTGACCTATGCCCTAAGAGTACTTGGGCAACTATGAGCAGAAAAATTGAAGAGGGGAAAGATAAGAACCAGGGCAATGAATTAGGAGACTATTGAAATAGTTTGGAAAAGAGGTTCCAAATTATGACAGTAGCTATGTGAATAGAAAGGCAAGGAAATGTGAGAGACTAGCAAGTAGAGTCAACAAGACCTGGAAAATGATTGAATTAATAGATAGGTGTGATGGAGTACAGGCTCTGGCAGCCCCCTTGAACTTTCCTTGAATCTTCCCATTATATCTGGCATTTGCCTGAGGCCATAAGCCTTCCATTATTGATATGCCCAAATATCTGCTACCTTTAACAGCCTAGCCCTCTATTGTCTGTTTCCATCAAGCACCTCCCTAAACTCCTCCTCTCGTTACTACTTGGCCAACCCTAGATCCCTCCCACAATCTTTCTGTATATAAGATACATCTTGACTCCATGAAAATGCTCAGGTTCAATCTATCTCAGATTCTATCTGGCCTACTTGCCAATACAATTACAAATACTCAGATTCCTTAAGTCCACCCAATATGGCCAATATAAAATGAACTTTGTTTTTCTTTGTCTGAAAGAAGGCTTGAGTCAAATTCATTTGGGCAGAACCTGGTAGTGTTGGTATTTTAGGGTCTTGAGCACTCCTAACCCTCAACATGTGGAGAGGCTGGTGAAGGAGAAGGAAAAATCAAAGATAACTCAAGTTTTATTACAGACAAATTCAAATCCAACCTTCCTAACTGTGTGTGCTTGGTCAGTTTCCTCAACTGTAAAATGACCATCATAATGGCACTCACCTTCTAGGGTTTTTGTAAAGATTAAAGGAGATAATGTTTGCAAAAGCACTTAGCCCAGTGCCTGGCACATAGTAGATATTCAATAAATATTTGATCCCTTTCTCTTCTCCCTTTTATTAGTCTATAGAACATGACGGAGCCCTCAATAGGAACATGGAGGTTACGGGGTACAAAGGGCAGAGTGGAAAAGAAGGACTTTCACAGGGCTTTCCTCATCTCAGCCCTTATAGGTAGCATAAGTCTTCTTATCCTTTTACAGGTGAGGAAATTAAAACCTAGACAACATAAGTGATTTGTCCAGGGCTAAACAGCCAGCAAGTAACTAGTTCAGTCTCCTGATACCAATTCCTATCTTCTGTACACTGCAAACTTGTGACAGTATCTCCAGAAGTCATTTCTACCCTCTGTTCTGTCCTCTAAAACAATGGGCTTAAACTCAAATTGGAAAGGGGGGGGACTAAGTTATACATATGAGGAAACCTGCAGGCCATATATTGATACAGAAAACCACATATATTCTACCTTCTGGTGTATTTTTGTTTGTCTTGTTAATTATTTCCTAACTTCATCTTAGTCTGATTCAGGCTGTCTGGTTTTGGGTTTGATCTCTCCACTGAGGGGTTTAGCTTTTTTGTATATGTCATTAAACCATTCTTCAGGGTCTGGAAGCCTATGATAAATATCATAAGCTTGATGATATTTGTCTACATCATTGAATGATATTTTTCAATAATTGAAGAAAACGCTAAATTTTAGTTAGAGGTGAGTGAAAACACAGATGTCACTTTTTCTCGATCTAAGTTCATAGACTTTCTCAGATTTATTAAGGGACCCCAGAGTAAGAACCCCTGTTCTAGGGCCTCAGGAATCAGAAAAATCCAAGAGATTAATTAGTACATTTTCAACTCTACAGACAATAGCTTTTTTTTAAAGAAATAAAAGCATGTTTCATTTTTCCGCTGGAATCATTCAAATGGAATTTTCTTTCAATGTTCATGGCTAGCAATAGTACTTTGATATTTAGAATACTGAAGGATCATGCTGTGATTGATTGCTCTAGCAAGAGGTGAATGGGAATGGGACAGAAACTTTAGAAAGATCAGCAAGGCCATGTCTCTGTCTGAGTGTCCAGGTTGTAATGCAAATCCATTATCTATTTTACTTAGAGTGGGCTAAGCAAGAACTGGCTCTTTTTTTCATGCATAAATTATTTTTGCCCTTATCTCATTGGTCCTTTTAAAAGCAGGCAGTAGCAGTTTATCAGATTTTCTGTGTTCCTGCTAAGCATTTTCCATCATAGGCTAGCTTTCCTCCACTGCCCCAATTTGAAGTTTGCCCTTTTGGGAGAGGACAGTGGGAAGGATCTCAAGTGACAATTGAATGGGGGTATTCTTGTTTTCTCTACTTTTTGTTCAATCCTGGGGAAAAAGATAAGAGTGAACAAATGATAAAAACTTGAAAGGGGGACATAGAGGAAAGTAAGTGGCATGTCCCAAAATGTTTCTCAAATAAAATTTAATTAAAATAGAATTTAAATTTAATTTGAATAGAATTTGAATATTTATATTTTATAATTAATTTATATTTGACTACTTATATTTAATTTATTTTTAATATATTTCATATATTATGTAGTATTTATTAATTTATGTATAAAGTAATATATAGCTAAACAATATATTAATTTACTTATATTTGTTTAATTGTATTTAAATATTTAAGTTCAAATATTTAAATAGAATTTAAAAATTAAAAAAATTTTTTTTTAAATCTCATTTTCCAATAAGCCTTTCTCCCCTAATCCCAAATTTTTTCTTATAATCAAGAAGTAAAATAAAGTAACATATTGGCTCAATCTGGCAAATGTATGCCTCATTCCTCACCTATAATTCACCACCTATCTACTGAGGGACAAGAGGCATTCTCTACTACCAGTCTGCTGAGGCTAAAAGATGTATGGCTCAGAGTTCTATTTTCTTTCAATGCTATTTTACTTTAAATTATTCTATTGACTGTGTAAGCTATTTTCCTATAAGATAATCTCCTATCAATTTTCCACATGAGGGAGACCATGAGACCTCTGAAAGGGTCAGAGGATGTTTTGTGTTTCTCATTCTCTGAGTTATGATGGATTTCTGCCTCACTTTTACTGCTAGCTTGCTCTTGTACAATCCGGCTATGGCCCCAAGGTGGTGACAACACTTTTTTCCATCACAGTTTCATCATCTGTTAAAAAAAAATAAAGTATCAAACTATTACTTTTTAAATTTCCATCAGGTATGGATAATTTAATTTGACCTCTATGTCAAGCAACTAGCAAGTGACAGAGTTAGAATTTGAATCCAGATTTCATTACCAGAGCAATTTTCTCTTCCCTGAATTTAATGAACTAGAATTGCCTTGGTAAGGTAGCAGATGGTGAATAAATTACAGGACCCGGAGTCAGAAAAATGTGTTCAAATTCTGCCTCAGACACTTTACTGGTCATGTGAATTTCTAGCAAAGTACAACTTAACTATATCTAGTCTCTCTTTGCTTGTTTGTAAAATGGGGGAATAATAACACTTCATAAGGTTCTTTTGAGGCTCAAATGACCTGCAAACCCTAAAGACCTATGTAGTTATCCTTATAGGGGAAAGAAATGATTAGACAGCTGGGTGACCCAATCGATAGATATCAGACTTAGAGTCAAGAAAACCTGCGTTCTATTTCTGCCCTCGGACTAGCTGTGAAATCTTGGGCATGTCACATGATCTCTAGGGACTTAAGTTTCCTTATCTGTGGAAAATAAAATAATGGTAGCTTTCCCCACCCTCATGCCTTCAGTATTATTTTGCAGATCAAAGTAAATAAGACATAATAATAAATTTTGCAAATCTGAAAGGATTATACAAATGTGAGCTCTTATAATAAGAAATATTTGTCCCCTCAAGATATAAGGTAGAGTGATTATTTAGGATATTATGCAGGAATTTGTTACTCGTTGGACCCAATGAAACAACTGTAGGCAGCTCAGTGATGAAGCCCAAGAGTGTTGGGTCTGGAGTCAGGAAAACCCGACTTCAAATCCAGCTTCCAGTACTTACTAGCTCAATGACACTGGGCAGGTCATTATTTTTTCTGTGCCTCAATTTCCTCTAATATAAAAGGGAGATGATAACAGCACTTCCCCCCCAGGGCTGTTCTGAGGATAAAATGAGGTAATATTTATGAAGTACTTTGCAAATCTTACTTTAGTGGATTGTTACTTCCAATGGGGAAACCAAGTAATTCAGTTGATACAATACTGGGTCTGGAGTCAGGAAGACCTGAGTTCAAATCTGACCTCAGATACTTACTACCTGCATGACCTTGGGCAAGTCACTTAACCCTGCTTGCCTCAGTTTCCTTATCTGTAAAATGAACTGGAGAAGAACTCCAGTATGTTTGCCAAGAAAACTCTAAATGGGGTCACAAAGAGTCAGACGCAACTGAAAAACAACTGAGCAGCAATGGCAGAGATGAAGAAAGGATTTCCGGAGGTGGCCCAGTTACTCCAAAAGAAAACAGTGACCTCATATCACAGCTCTGTGATTATAATTTTTATTCTTCTTCCTTTTAATATACTACGTGATAATTATGTTCATGATTCCGTGCTGAATCTGCCTTGTTGTCAGAATAAAAAATAAAATCGTGGCTGAGTCATCCAAGAGAAAACTATGGTTATGTCACCTTGTGTTTCAGGTGTTATATAATTATTACATCCAAAACAAAATGCATGATAATGCAGAGATAAGGCCAGGTGAATAAGAAATCCCAAGGACTGCAGTTGTTGAAGTAGTGGCTTATCAGTGAATTATACATTTTACCTTTCAGCAGGTAGTAGTAACTACTTACTAGTTGGTCTAGAATGGAAGCATAGTATGGTCCTTTGGGAGCTGCTGTCAGCATCAAAAGATCTAGATTAAGTACTGCTTCCAACACAAACTACTTGTGTATCTTTTAATTTCTCAGTGTTTTGAGCAAGATTTTATAACT
>CM053773.1:134696510-134873139 GCA_028658325.1 Potorous gilbertii | reverse complement strand
TGCTGGTGCTTTTAGTCATATTCTTTCCTGAGATGCCCATCTGTCTGCTTTGCATTTTGGATGTAAAGACACTGTCAGTCGATGGATGGATAAATAGTGCAGACAGAGCAAAAAGGGAAAGACAGAAAAGGACAGGTTTCAGATGAAAACATTGGAGTCTAATGCAGTGGTACAATTTACATAGAACTTTTTCTTAGATGTAATGACAATCTTTAACAATTATGGTACTGAATGTGCTTTACAATTCAGAGCCAACTTAAGTACAACTAAGTAAAAATAAGACTATATATTTTTGCAGTGTTTTTTGCCTGTGGGTTGATTTTTGCTGCTAAAGGAAATACTAATTTACAAGAAAAATATTTTCAGGGGAAACCATAAGAATATTCATCTGAATATACTTTTCTACAGCAATAGGCATACTCTATAGCAGATATACAAAGCAGGGAAGTCACTCTCCAATTGTAATCTTTTTAAACCTGTTCTTGATTACTTTTGTAACACATTTGGAATGGTGGGCATTTTTATTTGTTATTGCAATGACCAGAGCATTCATTTTAAGAGAACATTTTCTCAGGACACTAAGCATTTGCTGTAGTAGATGCCATAAACTAACACTTATAATTAACCATGAAAAGTTTTCAAATTTTAACAAGATTTGAAATGTACTTTGGTTTTGAACTGAACTGTAAGCACAATCAATTTCAGATGATTAGGTTTCACATTTCTAAAAATCTTTATTTTCAGTACACACAGATTCATTTTGACAATGAAAAGATTTCCACCTATTTTAAAAACAGCACTAATTTCTCAAATACATGTTGTAAGGTGTTGCCTGATGAGAACTTTGGAAGGTGACCATGATGCCTGTTGGTGAAGCAAATCATTGGAGAGTTGTTAACATGGTAGCCACTCCTTAGTATCAAAGCCCATTCCTTTAGGAATTTGTTCCAGATTCAAACTACTAACTAAATAGAAATGGCCAATTTTGAAGTCCACAAATAGTACTGGGTTTCAGAATTATAATTACAGGGGAAGGGGTGAATCTCACCCAGATAATAAATTGGGAAGGCTATCACTACGACACTAAGAGAACATTAAGAAGCTGAGGATGACGTTAGAGTTTCATACATAGGATAAAAAAAGAATTCTAAAATTCAATAGGTTTCTGTATACAAAGTTAATTTTTGATGTAGCCCCTCTGTATAGAATCGTAATATCACTGAGTCATTCCAAAGATTTCAGCACTCTTATGACAAGGAGTTTTGATTTCAGCAGCTGTAAGTTTAGCAATATATGATTAAGATTAACAAAGTGATTTTCATGACAAGTCAAGAATCCTAATTTATATATGTGTGTAATTTATATCTGTATGGATACACACACAAGAGCCCTAATTATACTTATATATGTATGTGTATATTATATATGTATATATAATGTGCATTATATCTATATACATATATAAGTAAAAGGACTGTTGAATCATGTCATGAATATCACTTTGTTAATCTTTGCAAAAAACAAGGAGAAACTACAAGGAGAAAGCCACTACAAGGATATGCACACACACACATACACACACACACACACACACACATGCACATACACGCACACACAAAGATTCACACACACAGGAGTGGGCATATATGTATGTATTTGAATCTTGGTAGTGGCTTCACAAAAAGGTTAAAAAAGTGATTTTCATGACATGAATCAATAGTACTAATTTATATATACATATATACACACATATATACACATGCACACACATATATAATTAGAACTGTTAATTCATGTTATGAAAAGCACTTTATTAACTTGTGTGTATGTATGTGTGTATGTATATCAGCCATTTCTAGTCATGTCTGATTCTTTGTGACCCCATTTGCCATATTCTTGCCAGAGATGGGTACTGGAGTGGTTTGCTATTTCCTTCTCCAGTTCACTTTACGGATAAGGAAACTGGGGCAAATAGGGTTAAGTGACTTGCCCAGGGTCACACAGCTAGTGTCTGAGGCCAGATTTGAACTCAGGTATATGAATTTTCCTGACTCCAGGTCTGGCGCTCTATCCACAGCACCACCTAGCTGCCTTATAGTGGTTCCTTTTAAATATGGTTTTCATTATAGTTGTAACACAGCAATTTTAAAAGATTTCAAATTGGTTCTGTGTTCTACCTACAGAAAGGGCAAACACATTACAGTAGTGAAGTAATTTAGAGCAATGAATAAGCTGTGTTTTTTACAAGCCTAATGACTGTGTTTATCTAGGACATCTTGTTGAGGCCAGTAATGGTGTCAGTGTAATGGTACCACGTGAGCATCTGTATCGTTTCCATTAATTCCACTCTTTCATTTTATAGGGGTTAAGATAAAGGAACTCTTTGAAACAGATCTGATCCAAGAAATATAATCTGACTCCTCTTAGCCAGGAAAAAAATATGTTAGCAAATGCCACTCACATCTAGTAATATATTTTTAAAATTATGTTGCTGAAATGAAGGCAAAGTAAATTTTGTATAGTTTAATATTTTTTTACCTCAAGAAATGTTCTACTATACTAACACAAATAAATACCATTGTTAATCATATTTTACTTGCATCTTAAAAATAATCTGGGGGAAAATGGGGTTTTGGTTCCCTGGTAGAATATTACTGATCTCTCTACAAAACTTCTAGTCACTAATCCTAAAACTAGAGAGATTTAGAAGTATTTCAAGTAGTAGAGAGTTTCCCTGGAATAGAATTTTCTGTGGGGATAGAAAGGAGATTTAGTTTAGCTCAGGTCCTAAATGAAGGGTTTAAGGTGCTCTCAATGTACCATTAATGCAGCATAATATGACCACACACATAATATTTAAAGTCAAGAATAAAAACTGGAAAAGCACCCCACATATTATCATTCTTCTCTGTTACTATACTAGGAAGTTGCCTTACAGGAATTCTTATCATTTTATCATCGATTTTCTAGTTTCTGAATCAAACTAAAATATCTTAGAACAGATAGTACTGGAAATCAAAATTCAGATACTCTTTTTATTGATATATGAATATTTCTTGAATAATACATGAATAAAAAAGATACCATACGCTATATTCAGGTATTCTAAATATAAATTGGCCATGTTGATAACTAATTAAATCACATAATAACTCCCAAAACACAGAGGAAATATTTCATCTGTTCATCTAAGCAGGGTTAAAAGGAAGTTGGGCACAGAAAGAAACAAAAAAGGTGAAATGAATCTAGTAATTCTATTTTTAACCCTGTTTGAAATGTTCTCACATAATTTCATTTTCTGAAATAATCCCAATTTTGCTGAGATTGCCATTTCATACTTTTAGACTGCAACCATCTTGAGAGTTAGGGATTGTTTCTTTTTTTGCATCTATACCTGAAGAGCTTTTTACAGTGCCTAGTACATAACATAAATAATTGTGATTTATTGACACTGTACCTCCTGTCTAGCCTATCACTCTATACAAAGAACCAAAATCCAGAACAAGAGAAACACTTTATAACATATTAACTGAAAGTAAATTCATATTACTCTTACTTAAGATTCTCTTGGTACTACTATTTTTAGACATTAAGAGCAGTTTAAATAAATACTTAACTGGAAATTACAATATTATATAACTAATATAATGTGATGTAATGTAACATAATACAACACAATGTTATTAATATAATATTTCTTGGTAATCTTGAGTAATAAAATAATTTAGTTCTTTCAATGTTGAATTTTCTTTGTATCCAAATGACATAAAGATGGTACAACAAAAGTTCAAAGAATAGGAGTCTTTTACTTCTTTCACAAGAAGGATAGATAAGATCTTAACTAAATTTCTACATGGGAAATATGCTCAAGAGGAATAGTGGTGTCTAAGAAGAACAATGGGGATATGAATTCACTGGCCAACTTAGGTTTTTAAAAGACATTAAAAAAAGACATAGGCAAAGGCAGAGAAGAGGGAATGGCAACAGACTGGCACAGCCATGTAATGATGATGATGATGAAAGCTTTAACATTTACACACCACTTTCGATATATTATCTTATTTGATCCTTTCAAGAACCTGTTCAATAATTACTCTAGGGATTATTATTGCCGTCTTCTAAATGAGGAAAATTAGTCCCAAAGAGCTGAGATGACCTGCTCTGAGGTCACAGAGGCAGTAAGCATCTGAGATAAGGCTTTACATCAATATTCCTGGAATTTAAGTCCCGCACTTCCATTTTTAATTTTAGTGATCCTTTTAGTTTTAATTCAATTTTATTTCATTTTTAGTTCCAAATTTTCTCCCACTTCCCTATACCTGCCCCACTTATTGAGAAGGTAAGAGAAATAAAAACCATCATAAATATGTATTGATATGCAAAACAAACTTTTGCATTAGCCATGTTCCAAGAGGGGAAAAAAAGAAAAAAATGGAAGAAAACATTTTTCAATCTGTACTCTGAGTACATTAATTCTGTCTCATACTCTTTCTACTACAACATATAAGACAAGTGCCATGACTCATATAGGTGAAGCTTAATGAATGTTACTATCTATTAAACAGTCCTTTAAAAGGCTACATGAAGGAAAGGCACTATTAAAAGAGATGAAGTGTGGGGTATAGAAATCTATCTTTCTCTATAAGAAAATAGAAGGGAAAGGGGATAAGACTAGGTGAAAGGGAAGATAGAAGGGAGGGCAAATTGGGCGAAGGGAGTAGTAATCAGAATACATGCTGTCTTGGGATGGGGGGAGGGGAGAAATGGGGAGACAACTTGGAACTCAAAATCTTGTAGAAGTGAATGTTGAAAACTAAAAATAAATTAATTAATAAAAAGAAAAAAGATAAAGTGTGAATATTTAGAAAGGTGATCATAAAATCAGATTAGATTTGTCAAGAAACAGACTACATCCTTATTTGATTAACAAAGAATATGAAAAGGAATTTCTTATGGGAAAAATCCAAGTTGTTAATATCCATATGAAAAATGCTTCAAATCCATAATTATCTGAGAAATGCAAATTAAAGTAACTCTGAAGTAATGTTTTATATCTATCAGATAAAAAGAGAATGACAAATATTAGAGGTGCTCTGGAAAAGAGACACTGCTGGTGCACTGTTGTGAAGTGTTTCAGGCATTTCTGAAAAAAATTTGCAACTCTGCCACAAAAGTTACTCAATTGTGCATACTTTCTGACTTAATGATGCCATTACTATGTCTATATCACAAAGAGATCAAAGAAAGAAAAAGAACCCATACATACAAACATATTTATAGTAAACATTTTTATAGTGCTGAACAATTAGAAACTAAAGGTGGGTATCCACAGATTGAGGGAAGAGATTGATAAATTATGGGATAGCAATATAATGAAATACTTTTGTGGGGTATGAAGTGACAAAAAGATAGTTTCAGAAAAAGCTAGGAAGAGATATAAGAACTTATACAAAGGAAAGAGAACCTGGAGAATAATTTTTATAATTACCAAAAATACCAAAAATGACCAACCATGACTTCATACTAATGAAAAACAAAGTTATTAGCTTCCTAACATACAGGTGATGGATTAAATATGCAGAATGAGACACATATTTTTGGACATGACCAACGTAGAGCTTTGTTTATATTTACTGGTCACATATTACTAGGGCTTTATTACATGTGGGGGGGGGTGTACCTTTCTGTGTCATGCATCCTTTCAAAAGTCTGGTGGAGTACATAGACCAACTCCTTCTCATAATGTTTTTAAAATGCATAAAAATACGTAGACTTACAAAAGAAACTAATTATATTGAAATGTAGTTATCAAATTAAAAAAAAGTTTATGGACCTCAGATTAAGAAATTCTGATACAGATATCAGAGGATTCAAAGATATATATATATATATATATATTTCTACTTATAACTTTTCTATCAATTCTATCAATTTCTATAAATTTTCTATCAATTAATTCCTTTTCAAGAGAGGAGTTTGTGTGGAAGGCAGTCAGAGATTTTATGGAGATTTCTGCATAGATATGAACTGGACTAGGTAACCTCTGAAGTCCCTCTTTACTCTAAGATTCTGATATGACGCTGAAATTCATAAAGGAGTGAGGAAGTTGGGGTGTATGGAAGAAGGGGAAAGAATGGTTTTAAGTTTTCAAGTTGTAATAACTAGCAAAATCTTGATAAATTTCTAAATGTGTAGAAAAGTCTAGAGGAGAAACAGGTTTTGCTGAAAACATACTAGAGTTGGTTTGTGACAGTTTAAATTGGAAACATTAGAAATCTTGCTGGAGATGTCTAGTGGAGATGGGAGTCTGGAACTTGGAAGGTCAGGCAGGGATACAGACTGGGGAGTCATTTGAGGACTTTTTACTTTGTTTCCCTGGTGCCTGACATACATTAGGTACTCAATAACTTCTTACTGAATTGAATTAATTCCTCTTAATGTCATAGTTGAATTTATAGGATAAGATCACCAAGAATAAGTGGGGAGAGAGGGAGGAAGGGAGATAGTGAAGGAGGAGGGAGAACTATTTAAACTTTTCAAAAAGGAAAATTTTCAAAGTACATCATTCCAAATCCTTGCATATTTTTAGTGAAAATTTATTATCTGTATTTTTATCTAAAAGAAGTGAGGTCTACTGTTTGATATTTTGTGTTTGACCTTTTCTTCTTCTATAAAATAAGTATACTCTTTCAAAAAGTTAATGGAATTTCATATATTATTCTATAACATCAACATCTGCCATGGTTTGTATTGTAGTTATCTGCTATTTTTAAACAAATAGAAGCCAATTTTCAATGGGCATTGCTTATGTATGTAATACACACACATATGTATATATATATATATATATATAACATACACACATATCTCAAAGTAAATGAAATGGGTCATATAGGAAGAAGTTATGGAGATATACAATTATACAGAATGATGTCTAGAGTTTGAAAACCCACAAACAAAGTTGACTATATACAAATGTCTTAAATGAAAAATCCTAGACTTAGATTTAATTTGAGGGAAGGATCTGTTTTGTTTTTCATTTTTTAACCTGCCAACCTCAGTGTCATATTTAGTATTTTGAACTGAATTAGCTAGCACTGAACACTAGCCAGTCATTATCCTAATATATGTAAATCAAATGAATTATATACACTCTACTACTTTTTTTTAGGAGATAAGACATCAAATCTTACTTACCATTAGCAGTATTCTTTGTCTCTCTACCTGTTCAATCTGTGATTAATAATACTGAATAAAGGATATCAACATGTGAAAGTGGGCATTTTTTTTGCTCAAAAGACTCTGAATATGCATGTGCTTAAGTAGCCAGAAACAAACCTTTTTTTTCTTTTGAAAATGAGAGAAAACTACCTGGAGAGGGGTGGAAATGTTGGGAATCAGAGTGGTGGTCCAGACATAAAAGGAAAGGCAGAGCAGAGGAGCTAATGCAGAGGGGCAACAGTTTCTTTTGTCAGGGAGTGATAAGGGAAAGTGTACAATGGGAATAGGGACAATTCTTGGGAGACTGCATTTTATATATTTTACTTCTAATCAGAATTCTGTGAGGTAAGGAAGAGTTCTCAACCTCTACACCTGAGAGTGTCATATGCAAAACAAGCAGGAATCGGTGGCTGGATCAGAGATGGCAGCAAACGGAATATCTTAGGTCTTAGATACCTTGACAATGAAATAGACTTTCTGTCCATTCTCTCCCACTCCATTCTTAGTAATGATAACAACTGCGTGATCCTCGGGGTGGGATGGAGAGAACCAATACAGGAGTAGAAATGAGAGGCAGACTGGCATTATTGCTACATCTTGTCTTTCTACTAGTGGGTCACTAGGAAGATTACTAATCTAAAAACTGGTACAAAAAATATCTAACATTTGATAAAGGGAAGCCTTTATATACTTCTACACTTCTTAAGAGAAATACTGTTCTCTTCCTAAAATAAAGAGTATCTATGATTATCAGTTCAATTTAATGTTGAACAAAATTTATTTTATATTACAAAAATGTATCACTTAACACTGCAGATATCTAAAGTATTATTACCGTTAATAATACTTTACTATGCTTTTGCAATAACTTATTAAATCCCATTGGAATAATATATAGATTTTTCTACAAGGGCTTAATTTAAAATCAAGGACTTGCTTCAGTGCTAGGAGCATTTGGTTTATCATTACTCTAGGATACATTACATAGAGTATATTTAAACCATTTTTATGGAGCTATGATGAAACTACCGAACAGAAATTAACAGGAAAAATCCAAAAAAGGTAAACTATATTTTGCAACTACTTTTTAGTTGGCTTAAAGTATATTGTAGGCTAGCAACAGGTTAGCCACAAGAGAACTGTGAAAAAATAATTCACTCTGTTGTGCTTTGATGCTCTCTCCATTAAAACTATGAGATAGATTATATAAATATCCTTGCTTCACAGATGACAAAACTGAAATACAGAAAGAATAACCGAAATAATAATGTTAGAAGGTGCCAGAAGCTAGAAATTCCTAGATAAGCTAGGACTTCTGATTCCAAGGCTAGTATATTTGTCATTATATTACATGGCCTTGTATCATTTTATTTAAACTTCCTATAATGCAGAGTTCAAAATATGTTTTTTGCTTTGGCTTTTTTAATTTTTCTATTCCTGCTAAAATTATTAAACAATATCAATATTATTTTCCCCCAGGGATTAATAAAAATTCAAATGAGTAGTTTCTATCTTCCTATGTTAAAAGCACTATATTCCATAAAATTTTCAACAAAAAACCTCTGGATTCAGTCACTGAGATAGAATGCTTATTTACCATAAGGCCATGTACTATACTAAATATTATACTTATATTTAAGCCTAGGAAAAAGTTTGTAATTGGATTTGACTTTTTGCCCTTAGAGCAATGTAATCATGTATGGTGCCTTATGTAGAGTAGATGTTTGATAAAAAATTGTTCATAAGTTATGGAAGTAGTATGAAATACATGATAAATTGCTTATCAAATATAAACAAGATTGGACAATGAAGCACACAACATTAACACTTTGTTGCAAGTGAACACAATTCACTACTTTTTAAATAAAAGATGACATGATAATTTAGCTTAAAATTTAACTTTTCTTTCCAGTAGATATACAAAATTAATTTCTCACATATTTATTCAGTATATCTTAAGATGACAAAAAATTATATAGTAAGTATTTTAGAATATGTGTATCCATACATTTACTGAAGACCACAGTTACTAGCAAATGAATGAACTGTATTCACTCTGCTATTGGAAAGCTAATTTAGTTTGAAAGGATTTCTACTAAGGTTAAAATTCTGTATAAAGGAAGATAAGTTTTAACTTCAAAAGTCTTCATTTACCAGAAAGGACTGAAGCAAGGCTGCTTATCTGGTTTAATTTCAAGGGTTCCTGAAATAAGTCTACTTCTTATAGCCTTCATATCTCCCCTACATAAGAACTGAATCAGTGTGAATTTCTATTAACCTAATTCCTTTAGCTGAAAGTTTTATGCTTTATTAAAATACAAGTAGCCTTCAGAAGCATTAAAATAACATATTAAAGTGCTTACTGTGTGCAGAGCACTGTGCTATGCTAACTCTAATCATCCAGAGATAATTTTTAATATAGACTAGAAAAAAGAGCATTAAGATCCTGGGTACATAGATAGGGTAGGGATGGGGTTGATGCCAAATGTGTAAACTGTGGAGACAACAACTCTCCTGCTTTCTCAGTTTTGCCTAAGATGGATACTAGAATTAAGTTGGCCCAATATTTTTATGATATAATTCTAATATAAATAGGCATAACCAAAAGTCTAATAAAAATAACCAAAGGTCTAACTGATATGATGATTTTCCTTGTAGGCCAAAAGATAGGCCTACAAAAGATTTCCTTGGCAGGACTGGAATATTATATTTAAAATATTAAAGTGCTTTTTGATGACTATGGTAACTATTGGACAGTGATGTGTTGTTAAAAACTCAAATAGATTTTGACAAGCTTATTATATGTCAGTTAAAAAAAATTACTGCTTAGATGTGATAGGCAAATCAGAAAATGTACTTTCACCGCTTGATACACCACTTGCTGAAGACTATGAGGAGATTGTAGGGGGTGTGGGACAACAGGTACATTAATGTGTTATGCATGAACCTGTGAACTAGTCAAATCGTTCAGAAGAACAATTTGGAGCAACAGCCAAAGGGCTGTAAAACTGACCCAGCAATACCACTACTAGCTTTATACCCTGAAGATATTAAAGAAAAAGGAAAAGGACCCAAATGAACAAAAATATTCATAGCTGTTCTTTCTGCAGTAGTAATGTATTGGAAACTGAGGGGATGCCCATCAACTGGGGAATGGCTGGACAAGTTATGCTATATGATTATGAAGGAATATTATTATTATAAGAAAGAGTGAAGGAGATGATTTCAGAAAAACCTGAGAAGCTTGTATGAACTGATGAAAAGTGGAAACAGTGGAACCAGGAGAACAATGTACGTAGTAACAGCAAAATTATAATGACAATCAACTCTGAAAGATTTAGTAACTACAATACATACAATAATCCACAACAATTCTAAAGACTCATGATGAAAACGTTGTCCAACACCAGACGGATTCCATGGACTCTGAGTGCAGAGTAAAGCATGTTTTTTCCCTCTTAATTTTTCTTTCTTTTTAAAAAAAGCAACATGGTTAATGTGGAAATATGTTTTGTACCACCTCATATGTATAATGGGCATTAATTCCTTGTCTTCTAAATGGTCAGGGAAGGGGGTGGAGGGAGATAGTTTGCAACTGAAAATAAAAATAAAACACACACATGAGGACTGTGCAAAGAAATAGTGTGGGATAGAAGATAAGAGTGTTGGATCTGAGTCAGGAAGACTTAGCTTTGAATCCCAACCCAGACACTGATAAATTGTGCGACCCTCTCTGTCAACTGTCATTTTACTCATTTGTAAAATAGGGATAACAGAACCTGATTCACGAGGTTTTTGTGAGGATCAAAAATGATAATCCATGAAAAACATTTTGCCAAAGCTAGAATTAGTCAACTAGCATTTATTAAATACTTCCTACATGCCAGGCAATGTGCTAAACACTGGGGATACAAAGAAAGCCAAAATAAACTCCCCTCTCAAGGAGTTCATGGTACAATGAAGACAACATGCAAATAAGTATGTACAAAAAGACTTAGAATAAATTGGGGGTGGTCTCAGAGGGAAGGCATTAAGACTAAGGAAGACTGGGAAAGGTTTCTTGAAGAAGGTCTGACTTTCGTGAGAATTGAAAGAAAGCAGGAAAAGTAGCAGAGATGAGGGAGAGGAACTTTTCCAGGTTTGAGGGAAAGCCAGTAAAAATGTCTGCAGTCAGGAGACACAATGTCCTACATGAGGAACATCAAGGAGACCAGTATTTCTGCACTGAAGAGAATGTGGAGATGAGTAATATGTAAGAAGACTGGGAACACAAGAAGTGGTTAGGTCATGGAGGATTTTAAAAGTGAAGCAAAAATTTCATACTTGGTCCTGGAGGTAATAGGTAGCTACTGGAGTTTAATGAATTCATGCATGCCATGATCAAACTAGCATTTTAGGAAGATCAGATCGACAAGGGAGTGGAGGATAGATTGAAATGAGTACAAACTTCAATCCAACCAGCAGGCTAGTTCAATAACAGGTGTGAGGTGATGGGGGTCTGCACTATGATGATAGTAGTGTCAGAGGGAAAAAGAGGATGGCTAAGAAAGATGAGAAATGACAGGATTTAGAGACTGAATGGATAAAGGAGGTGATGACAGTCAGGTTTTATGACTGGCTAAATGAAAGATGGTAGTATCTTTGATAGTAATAGAAAGTTTAGGAAGGAGAGAGGTTTAGGGGAAAAGACAATAAATTCCATTAGGGATGTTATGCTTAAGATGTTATGGGGCATCCAGTTCAAATGTCTATTAAATTGTTGGAGATGAAAGATTGGAGGTAGAGAGCTTAGGACTGAGCAAGTAAATCTGAAAGTTATCTGCATAGAGACAGCAATTTAAACCACAGGAGTTGATAAGATCACCGAGTGAAAGAGTATATAGAGAGAAGATGGCTCAGGACAGAATTTTAGAGGACCCTTTTGGTTAGTGGGTATGACTTGGATGAAGATCTAGAAAAGGAGACATAGAAAGAATTAGTCAGGTGGGAGGAAAACCAGGAGAGAGTAGCACTACAAAGACTAACAAAAAAAAGAAGATAGTATCAAGGAGATGAAGAAGATCCAGAGTTAAAGGCTAAAGAGAGATAAAGAAGGATTAAGATGATCCTGTTAAGGTAATCCCAAGAGATCATTAGTAGCTTTGGACAGAGTAATTTCGGTTGAATGCTGAGGTAAGAAACTAGACTGAAAAATGTCTAGGAGAGAGTAAGAGAAGACAAAATGCAGGCATCTATTGCTGATGGCTTTTTCAAGAAGTTTAGCCAAAAAAGAGAGACGATCTAGGATGAGTGGGGATGGATAGTTCAAATGAAGCTGTTTTTGAGGATGGAGGAGACACGGAGACGTTTGAGGGGGGTTGGGAAGCAGTCGGTAGATATGGAGCAATTGAAGATTTAATCAAAGAGTAGAGGTAATATATGGGAAGCCAGGTTGTGCAGTGGATAGACTGCCCGACCTGAATTCAGGAAGATTCATCTTCATGAGTTCAAATCTGACCTCCTTCACTTACTAGCCATGTGCCACTGGACAAGTCACTTGTTTGTCTCAGTTCCCCATTAGTAAAAATGATCTGGAGAAGGAAATGGCAAACCACTTCAGTTTCTATGCCAAGAAAACCCTAGATGAGGTCACAAAGAGTCAGAGAGGACTGACGTGAGTGAACAAGGATGATACAAGAGACAAAATGCTGGAGAAGATGAATAGGAGCAAGGTCACATGCATCATAAAAGGATCTGCCATATAAAGGAAAACTTGCATCTCTTTGTGTGAAGGGTATAGTGGAAATAGTGAAAGAAACCACTGGAGTGATGTGAGATGTGGAAGGAAGGGGGAGCTCTCTGGGAATGGTCTCATTTTTTTTTTAATGAAATGTGAAGTAAATATCAGAATTTTATATGAAATCAGTCACCACCACCACCACCACTACTACTATTGCTACTGCAACGACTACAATCACTACTCCAACTGCTGCTACTGTGGCTGTTGCTACTTCTACTAATATTTCAAAAAGTCTTAGAGAGTCTTCCCTCAAGTTCTATACAATGTTTGATTTATGTTTTAAATTATGACATCAATAACTTAAGTTTTCTTTAGAAATTTTACCTTTAAAAGTATAATGTTCAGAATTTAAAATTCATGAATATAAAACAAGGTCCCATGATTCATCTAGAAAGAATGTTAACACCTCAAATAAAAATTTTTTTTATATTAGCCAATATCCCCAGATAACATTCTACTCTGAAATCTCATGTTGTAGAAATGACCATAGCTTCTTTTATGCCAGCTCTAACCAATCCTAGAAAAAGCTTATATATTGATGTAAAAATGAAATGAAGATCACCCTAGATAAACTTATAAAAAACCATCACTATATATTTGACTACCAGAATATTTTGGAGAATAAGAATTTTTGAAACCATTCACTAAAATACAGAAGCAATGACCACATGTAAAATGAAATCCTAATTTTAACAAAATATTGGCTTAGCAGGTAGATATGTTAATCCTCATAGTAAAATATTAATTTTCTCTTAGTCAATGAAAATATTTCTGATACTTAGATGACAATGTCATATAAATATCAAAATATTTATATTTTGTAAATTCAATTTAATAATTTTCCAGTTCCAACAGAACTCTCATTTAGTGATCTCATCAGTTCCTACAGATTGGATCACATTTGCTCTACAGATGGTTCATTGATCTACATAGTCAGCCCTAATCTATCTCCTGAGTTTCATCCAGCTGCCTATTAGATATTTCAAGCTGTACTACGCAGCAGTTGTTGGGATACAAAGGAAAAAGTGAAACAATTCCTGCCCACAAAGAGCTTACCTTCTATTTGAGGAATACTTAAATAAGTAAATACAAAGTTATGCACAGTAATTTCAGAAGGAAAAGAGTACTGATAATTCTCAAATAGAACTAGGACCTGATGAGCTTTGAAGGAAGCCAGGCATGCTACAAAATGAACATGAGGAGAGAATGCAATCGAAAAAAGGAAAACCATCCATACTAAAGCACCAAAGTAAAATATGGAATTTCTGTATAGGAAACAGCTAATAGGGCAGTTTGAATAGGACAAACACTATGCAAAAGGGAATGATATGAAATAAGATTAGAAAGGCATGTGGGGGCCAGATGAAGGAGGGCTTTAGATGATAGGCAAAGGAGCCCTTCATTTCAGAGGCAACAGGGAATGACTGAAGAATATTTTTAGTAGCGGTAATGTGATGAGATCTGTGTTTTAGGAATATGTGTGGAGCACAGAGCAGAGAGGGGAAGGACTGGAATCAAGAAAATTAATCATAAAACTACAATATTAATCAAGGTGAAATGTGATGAAGGCCTCATCTAGCATAGACATGGTATAAAGGAAGAGAAAGGGATGCCTTTCATGTCTACTTTATTTTTATACTATACCTATACTTTCCCTAAAAGGTTATTACCCCAAAATCTATCAATTTGTTGCTATTGTTTAGTCATTTGTGTCCAACTCTTCATGGACCATACTGTTCATGGGGTTTTCTTGGCAAAGATAATTGGAGTGGTTTCTCGACTCAAGCAAACAGAAATGAAGTGACTTGCCTAGGGTTACAGAGCTAAATGTCTGAGACTGAATTTGAACTCAGGTCTTCCATTTCTCCAGGTCTAGCACTTTGTCCACTGAGTCACCTGACTGCTTCAAATCAAGCTCTCCTATCAGCCCAACATCTTCAATTCATATCAGAAATTCTTCTATTTGAGGAATACTTAAATAAGTAAATACAAAGTTATACACAGTAATTTCAAAAGGAAAAAGAGTACTGATAATTCTCAAATAGAACTAGGATCTGATAAGCTTTGAAGGAAGCTAGGTATTCTACAAAATGAACATGAGGACAGAATGCAAACAAAATATGGAAAAGCATCTATACTAAGGCACAAAAGTGGGGTTCATTAATTTTAGAAATTTATAATTTAATAGTGGATTTTAATAAAATTTATTTCCTTTGTAATACTATATGTGTACATATACATATATATGTATAACACACATATACACACATATAGATATAAATTTTATATCTATATCTATTTCTATGGAGAGAGAGAAACGTTACTTTAAGAAAGGGATCCATTGGCTACATAATACTGCCAAAGGGTTCACAACACAAAAAAAGTTTAAGAATTCCTCACTTGAAAAGAATTCTAGACATTTGAAAAAAACTTTAAGGATAACAAAAAATACTAAATATGCATTAAATGGTGCTCTTATAGAACTTAGTTATCATTCTTTAAGTTTATTGATTTTTAAACGTACTAGGCACTTGGGTAATGCACTGGATGGAGCATCGGACTTGGACTCTGGCACAACTGGGTACAGACCCAATCTGAGACATTTACCAATGCAGGGCCTCTGAGTGAGTGACGGCATGCCTGCCTGCCTCAGTTTCCTAACCTATAAAACAGGGATGATGATAACAGTACTTGCCTCTTAGGGCTATTGTGAGGATAAAATGAGGCAGTATTAGTAAAGGCCTGCGCACACCTTCAAGTCACGTATAAATGCTACTGCCTGAACCGTGTAGCTCTCCTTTGAGATTTGAGGACTACAGTAAACTTCAGTAAACTATAATTAGCTAGAGACCTATACCCACTCAGCTAATCTTTATAACTTCACAACTTCACAAACTTTGATCATATCTCGACTTATACTACAAATTTCTGAACATCAGAATACCAATTTTACAAGGTAGAGTACAGTTATTTTGAAAAAGCTATCTTTTCATCCCTGTATTACATCAGTTTCTTTTCTCTGACTTGTGATAATATATCTTTTTTTAAAGTTTTCAACAATATTACTTATTTTGGTTCTCTGACCTCAAATGAAGACATACAACTAAAGATCATTTTTGTGACATTATTGTCACAATGACAAGGTTCAAGCCCAGGTTTACATGTTTACATTAAGCTTTACAATGTAATTTAATCAAAAAAGCTCTGTAATGTAGAAGTCAACTTACAAATTCTTATACTGTAAATAGAGAGTGGGTATGTGGAGTCACTGAATGTAGATGATTCATTTAAGATATCGGGTAGTAAAGGGAAGAGGAAAAATAGTAAATTAACTTAAGATGAGATTGAAAAAGGTTGTTTCGAGGTTATCTCTTTTTAAAGCTAAGAGAAAGCTGAACAAGACTGTTGGGAAAAGTGTCAGAATCATTATACTTCAGAGGGGGATGGGATCTAAAGAGCCACCTAGCTCAAGACACGTCTGAATAAATCCTTGCTATGGCATGGCCCAATAATAGTCATCAAGTTTGTTATTTTCCATGAAGCCCTCCAGTGAAAGGAACCTCAGTATCATCCACGGTGGCCCACTCTACTTTTGGTTAGATCCAATTCTTAGGAAATTTGTCCTTATAGCAATCATAAATTTGCTTCTGCAAATTTCATCCACTGTTACCATTCTGTTCTGTCCTCTGGAGTCAAGCAGAACAAGCCTATTCCAACTTCTACACAGCAGTCCTTAAAATGCTTGAAGTCAGCTATCATATCCTTCACTAATATGGTAATTAGCCTCAGTGGGCAGCTAGGTGGTGCAGTGAATAGAGAACCAGTGCAGGAGTCAGGAGGACTTGAGTTCAAATCTCCCCTCAGACACTTGACACTCACTAGCTGTGTGACCTTGGGCAAGTCACTTAACCCCAACTGCCTCATCCTGGGTCATCTTCAGTCATCCTGATGAATATCTGGTCACTGGATTCAGATGACTCTGGAGGAGAAGTGAGGCTGGTGACCTGCACAGTCCTCCCTCACTCAAAACAAAGTCAAGTGCAAGTCATGTCATTATTTCTCTGACAGCATAGTCTTCTTTAGGCAATGAAGAATGAACACAATTATCCTCAGTTCTGTCACACAATACTCATATGGCTTTAACCCCAAGGCCTTTCTCATTTTGGTTGATCTCCACCTACCAATCCCCTTCCTAAAAGTGATACCCAAAGTGGAATGTTCTATAGGTTGTCTTACTAGGGCAGTAAAGAACAGGACTCTTCAGTTCTGAATACTAGGCTTCTCTTATAGCAGTCTAAATTTGCATTCCATCTCTTGACTGATAGACCAAATCCTTGACTCTTATTAAGCATGGTTAATTAATCTTCTGTTTTTAGAATTGCTGCTATCCAGATATTTCTCACCCATCATGACCTTGTTTTACCATAAGGACCACCTTCTACATGACAACATTCCAGATCCCTCCAACTTTTGGTGCCCTCCCTTATTAAGCTTTTTTAAAAATTTTGTATTTATTCTAGATGTACATACGTGTGTGTGCACACATGTGGGTGTATGTACTTCCCTGATAAACTGTAAGATTCTTGAGAGAGGGAATTTCATTTTTGTCTTTTAATTCCCAGTATCTCACTAAGTGTATGACATGTAGCAGATACATAAATACCAGTTGATGAATTGATTGTGAAGATGAATTTTTGAATCTCAGTATGATATTTCATTTATCCCCACCGTATTTCATTTTAGCAGATTTTGCCCAGTGTTCTAATCTATCTTTTTGAATCCTGACAGTCATTCAGTTTTCCCATAAGAATAATATGAAAGTCTCTGCCAAACTTGGTCAGTCATGTTTATAGCATTTCTCTTGTTTTTTCAATTTAGTAAACCTATTTTAAAGAAAATTAGATTAATCTGGCACGACTTACTCTTGATAAATGCTTACTGATTCTTTTTGATTACTACTTCCTTTTTTTAAGGGTACACTAGCTGAATTTTAAAGTACACATTCTAGAATTTTGTCAGGAATTGAAGTCAAGCTCACTGACCTATAAGTTTTAGATTCCATTTGCTTTCCTTTTCTAACACAAGGACAACATTTGCCCCTTTTCAGTCTTGTTACCTTTTTAGTATTCTTTCACAGTATAGGCTTTCACAGGTGACTGATAATAACCAAACAATGACATCTATCAGTCCTTTCATTGGTCAAGGGTTCAATTGGTCTGGGTCATGTGACTTGAAGTGTCTAAACAACATCTAAATAATCTCTTATGATCTCTAATTATCCTGAGTGTTAACTATTTTGTCCTATATTTTCAGATCTAAGGAGCATATAAATTTTTAGAGAAAGCAGAAAGAAAACAGGAATTGAGTATTTCAGCTTTCTCTCTATCATCAGTTCCCTTCATCCCACCTACCAAGAGCAGCAGTTGGATCCCTTGTTTGATCTTATTCTAATGATATAGTTAAACAACAGTCTTTTTATCTTTAGATTTTCTTGCCATCTTTAGCTCATTCTGAGCATCAGCATTCCTAACACTTTCTTATGAGACTGGACCAATCTTTTCTATTCATTGTCTGTTACCTGTTTTGCATTGTTTTGTTTTACTCCAGCTTTTGTGCTTTAAAGAAAACGGAAGCTGGTTGATAGGTTAAAGGAAAAGAGTCTGTGGAGAGTGAGGGATTGCAGATGTCTAGAAATTAAGAGAATGATTAATGTAGCATGGTCCTGGAGGAGGTGCGATACGATGGGATCAAAAATAGAGATAAAGGGGTTACCTTGGAAAGGAGAAAGTCTCTCCAATTTACTGGTAGAGTTTGTTCATAGGATCAGAGAACTGTTTTAAAAAAGGAGACTTTCTCTCAGACTTTCTTCAAATAAAGTTTTTCTTCCTACTATCTCATCAAAATAAAAATTTGCTTTTCTGAAATTTATTTTTTTTGCTAAATTTTTCCTCTTTGTTTTTAGATTCCTAAGTATAATAATCACCTTATAATTATGACCTGTTGATAAAAAATATCAGGGTTCTTTCACTTTCATTGTTTATCATCAATCAATAAAAAGGGGCCTTTGTTTTAACTGATTTACTTTTTCAACTAAGAAACTGTTTCCAACAAATTTGTTAAATCTTATACCTGCTAAATGTTTTTTTTTCCTCATGCAAAAAGTGTTATTCACGTTGGTAATAGGTATATTATATTCCCAAACAGTTTCAAAGATTTATTTTTTTGGTAATGTGCTAGGATACTTGCCATTTTTTAAAGAAACTTTGAGATGTCCTTTGAAGAAGTGAGTAATAATGTATCATGGACAGAGTACTAAATTTGGAGGCAGAAGATCTGGGTTTGAATTCCTACTCTACTACTAACCAGTTACATGACTTCGGGGTTAACCACCCTGGATCTGTTTCCTAGTCCGTAAAATGGGTGTGAGGGTATGTGTAAAATCAGGTAGCTCCTTTCAACTCAAAATGTGTATTCTTTTATACTTGTAATTTTTGGAAAAAAACAGCACCATACTGAGTTTTGTAATAGAAGCAATATGACATGATAGAAAGTGTATTAAGCACTTACTATGTTCAAGGGTACTTTGCCAAGCACTAGGGATACAAAGAAAGGCAAAAGATAATCCCAGTTCTCAATAAACTCAGTCTAATAGTTTTAGAATCAGTAACTTGGAATATCCACTGACACATACATTAAATGTTGACTACCTGATCTGTTTGACCTCAAAGAAAGCACCTTTACTGCCACAGGCAACTCTCTAAAACTTAGCTACTAAATCATAGGTTCTAATCTATGTTGAAAGGGTTTTCTGCACTGGGAAGTCTCCAGACTCCTGAACGTCTTTAAATGCTCACATATGGGTACTCCTTCAAGGTGGGCCTCTATGGCAGGTTAGTCAGCATTTCTAATCACCAACAGATTGTACCAACATGGTACAAAAGATGAACTAAGCTGGCTAGAGAAACCTACTTTTACTTTCTCCAGACAGTGAGATCATGACAAATTTCTTCTGTGCTATTAATTGTCTTGATTCCTTAACTCAGATACTTTCCTTGTTTCATAAGTTTTATGTATAACACAAAGACAGAATCTCAGCATTGGAAGATATCTCATAGGTATCTAATTTAACTTATCACCAATTAATTCATGAAACCCCTCTATTACATCCCAATAGTCATCCACTGACTGCTTGAAATACTGTGACTGGGAACCTAAAATCTCACTAATCACTCTATTATATAGGAAATGTATTCAAATACTTAGACAAAATCTGCTTTAATGTAGCTTTCATGTGTTCACTCTAGTTCTTCCCTTGAGGGCCAAGTGGAACAAATATAAAACCATTTTCACATGACAACCCTTAAAATATTTAAAGACAGTTACCATGACTTTGCTAAAATAATGACCATCTTTCATTTTCCTTTTCTTTAATATCAAGTTTTAAAATGGAAGTTACATTGCATTTTTCAAACGATGATTATATGCTATGCAATTATTATAAGATTACAGCATAATAAAATATCATAACACATCCCCTAAAATAAAGCTAAGATATAAAAAATATTTTAAACTCCTGGGACAGTACTTTTCATCCACATAAAACCAACAGATAATGTTCCCAAATAAATAAATATCATGCAAAATTTTAGATTTCTAAAGACAATCATTCCATCAAGTGTTCACAAGTGAGGAAGTCACAGTGCTAAGTTCTGTGATACAAAGACAAAATAAAACAAAACAATGTTTACCCTCAAGTATCTTATATTCTAATCAAGTATACAATATAAAATGTTATTTTATGGAAAAATATTTACTTTTTTTCTCTTTAAACCTGAATGCTAACCAAATCTAAATATTATATCTCTATATTTGGCCTAGACATACTATACTTATACAAGCCACAAAGCAGGGTTTAGAGTTTCATGTATATAATAAAATGTTCTATCTTATCATACAAATTTTCCATTGCAACTCATTCATATCTGAAGAATGGTATTAGATTTAATTCTTCCAATCCACCAAAATTTTTATTTCACCTATTAACCTTTTCAGTATACATAGGACTTTTAGTCTTCATCCAAACTAATTTTGGGGGGACTTCTTGCAAGGCAATCTCATCTATTTTACACTAGACTCATTGCAAATATAGAGAAAGGCTTTTCTAAAGTTATTCATCATTTATATCATCCAGAGAAAAAATTGAAGAAAAACTAATTTCTTCTAGTCTCTTTCACATTCTCTCCTGACTTAAGAGGATATGAAGGATATAAAGATAGGACTGTTACTATTTTTAGGAAGGATATTTTACCAAAAGATTTACCCTTCAACATATAAAACAAACACTCCACCTTTTGTTATTCTTTAAATTTTCTTAATTCCAACAATAAGTTCATCCTAAGTTGTGCAGAAGTGCTATTTAAATGTCTTATATTGCCTTGATTTCACAATGTACATCTTTGTTTTTTTATTTCCTGATTCTCTATGGTAGTTTGTCAACAGTGGTTTCAAATATTTTCTTCTCAAGTCACTTTTACCACTAAATTCCCCCTCTTCCTTTTTAGCAGAGGACTTTATTTCCTACTCAGGAAGGAAACCTGAGATAATCTAACTCAAGTTCCTATTATTGTCTAGTATGAAACTTTAAATTATCTGGGCATCATTGCCCATCCATCGTTTCTTTGTTCCAGTCTCAAAACTTGGGGAGGTCTTTCTTGAGAACACCAAACCCTCTGTTTATATTTTTATTTCCATTTTCTGCCATCTTTTACAAGTATTTTGCAAATTCAATCATTTCTTCTCTTTCTTGCTAATTTTCAGTCTCCTTTCCAACTGCCTTCACATAGAATCCATTCCTCACCATCCTTTAAAAAAAGTTTCACTTATCCCACCCATCCCCTCAACTGTTGTCTGATATTTCTTCTCCCTCTCACAGTCAAACTCCTAGAAAAATCTGTCTATGCTTTTTGCCTCTACTCTATTCTCAGTCAAGGCAACAAGTATTTACTAAGCCCTTACTAGATGCTAGGCACTGTGCTAAGGTCTCAGGACTCAGAAGTGAAGAAGGAGAACATTTCAGGCATGGAGAAGTGCCCAGGCAAAGGTGGGAAATGGAATGCTGTGTTTGAGGAATATAAGGTATCATAAGGTATCCGAGAGGAGTAAAGTTTGGAAAGAGCTCTGAGAAAAACTGTGAAGGTCTTTAAATGCTGACTGGAACCTAGGCGACTGGAAGAATGACGTGGGATTCTCAGAAGAAAAAAAGGAAATGAGGGAGAAGTGATTAGGAGGAGCCCTTGAAGTCTGGCTTGCCTCCCAGCACCTGGATGGGAGCCATTCTCTAAGGTCATGCATCATTTATTGATTGCTATATCCAGGACCTAAGTATTCTCAAGGATCTTAGTATTCCCTAAGTATTCTCTCCTTCAGTCTTTGTGACGCTGTTCTGTTGGGGTTTGCTTCTTTCTCTTCTGGACCCATTCTTCTCAATTCTCTGCAAAACGCATCCTCTTTCTTCCCCCTCTTATTCAGACCTCTTTCTTTAGGCTTCTTTTCTTTTCTTTTTTTTTTTTAAATAGTGATCTTAGTGATCTTCTCAGCTTCCATAGGCTCCACTCTGAGCTTTATACAGGTAACTCCCTTCCCTATTCTCTTGTGTCCAGTTGCCTGCCAGACATCTGTACCACAAGCTCAACACATCGGTGACAAGTTATTATCTTTCCTTTATAATCCTCCTCTTTCTTCCCCTTAATTCCCTATATACCTCAAAGGTAACACCATTCTTTTGATGATAAAATGAGACAACATTTGCATAGCATTTTGCAAACTTTAAAGCACCATAGAAAGGCAATTACAACAAAACAACTTCTCCTCTTCCTCCTCCTCCTGTTTGGCACTTCAGGCCCTTCAAGTTATGGCCCCAGGCTATATTTCCAGATTATCGCTCTACGTTACTTTTTATGCTGCATCAAACCTGCCTACTCTCTTCTCTGCACATAACATTAAATTTTCCACCACTGTTTCTTTGCACAGAGTCCCCCATGCCCAGAACGCTCTTCACACCTCTGCTTCTGACTCTCAACCCAAGTGCCACTTCATCCAAGAGGACTTTTCTGATTCCCATTGTTAGTGCCACCTCTCCTCAGCACATCACTATATATGTATTTTGTATATATCCTGAATTAATTTTAAAACAAATATGCTACATTCTCTTCTACTGAAAGTAGAAAATAACATCTTAGGAGCCACCATGCCATTTTTTTGTGTCTTCAATGCCTAACACACTGTTTTCCCATAACAGATACTTGTTGAATAACTGATAGATTCCTAAAGGTTATGTCAACAGAATATGTGTTCAAACAAATATTATCTAAAAGGAAACATTTCAAAAATTGCCTGGCAATGAATTCTATTGAAATTGAAGTCTACTGGACATCACTGTGTGAATTTATTGAGTTAAGTTCAATTATCTTCAAAAATACCTTTAAAGACAGAGCATTTGAAATACTTCAATAAGACCACTCCTTAAATGTAGTTCCATTTAATTGTTTTATGCTATATAGAAAAAAGTAATAATTGAACTCCACAATACATTAGAGAGGATGATTTTACATGATTAACCCACTGTCACCTATTTTGCAATGCAGAGAATAGGCCTCTGAAGGCAATAATACAAAGGATGGGGCAGTTGTAATGAGAAAGAAGGGAACATGAAATACCATCTGAAGTAAAGCAGCATGGAGAGATAGGACACTTGAGGAGGGAGGTACCAAAAGCAGTTAATGAAACACTGAAAGAAGGGGTGAAATGATTATCAAATAAAAATTCTAGTTCTGATTGTCCTTACTTGGATTGTTATTTGGGGCAACCTTTTGGTGACTCTTATTATATGTCAAATTGTGATGGCATTCAAATAAATGAACCTTATCTCTTTCAGTTTTAAAATTCTATTATTCATATTGCTTTGAGTTGACCTTCCATTGATCAGTGTATATTTATAGACCAATATTCAACAATAACAACTATTTCTTTTTTTCTAAACACTGTAACTCCCATTTGGGGTAAGATTTCCAAATCCTCAATTCAATTTCAATGACAATATAAAAGATATTTGATAATACTAATTGTGGCAGTACTTAAAAATCATGGTTCATAAGTTTGAAAAATAGAGTAAGAAATTAGAAAACAGTAAGATGGCCAGTAGAATTTTAGTGTACAAATTATTTTTAACTGATAATGTTTAGACTGACTTATCAAGTTGATAATATTTTACACTTGAATTTTAATTTTTGATTCCATGTTGGTAAAATTTTTGTTTAAAAGTGAATTAAACTTTCCCTAATTGGAATAATGAAAGCAATATCCTGTTGATACTTCCCTGCCTCAACTTTAAATTTTCTTCATTCCCTCTTCCTTAATTTATCCATTAAAATTATACTCTCTCATTAACACAATATGAATTATGTTTAACTCATACATTCATTCAATTGTTATTCAATTTACACTCATTTCAATGCTGTATTTTTCTAATCAGTTTCATATTTTAGGCTTCTAAAAATACTTATTTCATAGACCACTTAAAATGTCAATGATACAGATGTAATAAATGCCTTAAATGAGAATGATTTTGTTAGTCATATACACTGACTCCCTTCAGGGGCCTCTTTAAGATAGACTGCAGCATGTTATAAGCATAACTTACTTTTATCTTCTTAGACTCCAACGTGTTCAGCCCTGTGATGATTGTGGATTCCTGCTTTGGTGTGATGCCTCAGCATTCACGAAACTGGTTTATCAAAGTTTAGAAGTCCACTGGAGTTTGGAGCTGACCTAGGGGAGTTAGGCAAACCATTTTTTAGTACACTGCATGGTTTTTCAGAACTTTAAGAATTATTATTTTATATCTCAAAGGTATAAAATAGTACATTATATTTATGAAACCATGCAATATACTAAGAAGAAGTCTTGCCATATTTTTCCGATGCTAAAATACATGAATTTCCCAAAACAAAAGGGAAATTTACAAAGGGCTGAGGGATTAAAAGTTGCTATGAGTTTACTCAGAGGATTTATACAGAAACAACATATAATACTGAATGAGGTTGAGCTAAGAATTAAAGATATGTTTCCATTAAAACATCAAAATCGTGAATATTGCATGGAATAGGTCAGTGGAATAATTTTATAAGTGGTATTCATTTTCTTCAAAGAGAAGAAAAGGATTTCAGTTAGGATAGTACTTGGCAATTTTCAAAGAGAAAATTATTCATTTTGATGGCATTCTCATTTCATTCAAACTCTCCTTCGCGTAAGAGAGGGCACTAGGAAAATCCTCCACTCTCTCATCCCATAATCTCCTTAAGGTTTTACTGGAATGGGAGTGGTGATAGTGGTGAAAAAATGATATCATAAAACTCATTCTAGAAGAAATAATATGGCAATGTTAATTAGGTGATGGCCAGGCTCATGTTCCAGTTAAAAGTATACACCTCTTTATATGGAGTGTGGTATACTGGAAAGGAGACAGGATGCAGTCAAGAGAAATTTGGGTTTGAATACCTCCTTTTCTACTTATTACGTTGATCTAGACTTCCATAGGCAAGTTAATAGTATAATATTTCTGATATTTAGCTTTCTCTTACATAAACTGGGGAGGTGATAATACTTATAGTGACTATGAAATAATGTTGTAGCTAGAAATAAATGATTTAATGTATGTAAAGCACTTTAAAATTAAACATATAATTATCTGTTATTACTATGACTAACATTTAAATAGCCTTAGAATTCTTTTCCATTTCTAGGCCTGGAGAAACAATAATACATCCTTTGTCTAGGTTGAGAGATATAGGTATATTTAGATTTAACTTTAGGTATCTAGATATATCTATATAACCATATTACCTGAACTTGAAATCTTCCTCTAGAAGTAAGATACTTAGCTGTTTGACCCTAGGCAAGTCATTTAACTTCTTCTCATCTATAAAAAACAGATAAAAATGGCACCCACCTTACAGGGTTGTTTTGAGGTAAAATAATATAATATATGAAAAATACTCTGTAAATCTTAAAATTACACATAAATGCTATTATTATTCTAGTTAAATGCTTGAATGTTCTAACCTGAAAGAGTTAAAAAATGACCTAATAATTAAAGGGGGTTTTAATGCTGGGTAAATAATTATTTTAAAATAATTGGTTATTAAATTATTTTAAAAATTGCTTTTATAAATCTATGTGAAAAAGAATCTATCCTTGAACAATTGTATAAAAAGCTAAAAACCCCCAGCATTAAATTAACCAATGCTACAAAAACTTCTACCCGAAATACATATACATTTCTTTCAAATACAAATAAAGTAAAAATTGTAAGATATTTTGCATCTATTTAAGAAAAAGAATTGAAGAGTTTTATTTTTATTTTTAAGTTCATTTAGGTTCATTTTAAGTTCATTAGGAAAATGTAAGTTCATTTAGGTACATTTAAGTTCATTAGGAAAACTTAAGGAGTTAAAATCATGATCAAAGGAAAGCTAACTTCACAAGTTTACAAAAAATTGGTTAAACTTGGCTCTAACTGAAAGTATACAGTATATATACATATATACATGAAATATATATATATATATATATATATATGAAATACATATATATATATTTTTCTTAGTCCCATCTTTTGCCATATGCAGTCAAATATGTGTGTACGACTCCAGTACAGAAAAGTTTTGTCATAGAGCCTATTGCTAATTGGTATTAACAAAATGAAAATGCTTCTTGAAACTATAGTTATAATAATAGGCAAGAGTCAGGTGTCATACAAAATATGTTTACAATAAAAAAGGAGCAACTATAAATGTTATGAAAATGATATCTTCTCAGTGGGGTGATTAGATTGCCACAAGCTAATTAAAAGACATAATTTCTTCTTCTAAAATAAACAGCTTGTCAACAGCTTCCACTCCCAAATTAAAAATGAGATAAAACCTAAGCACTAGAAATCAATGAATTTATATGTATATAATGTAAAGAAATAAGAAATCAAAAATGAGAAAAATTTATAAAGTTCAACTCATTATACAGTGTATATAAAGAATATTTATATTGGTTTTCAGATACTTTTTCCTACTATTTGTTTTCCTTCTACTTTCAGGAAAGCAACTGCATTGACTCCTTGCACTCACTAGTGAATGGATTAAAATACAAAGATTTAGTCACTTCTGAAAGCCTGTCAAGACCTGATTGAATAAAAAACCCAAAAGACAGTTGAAATAAGTGAAAAGTAGTATAGAAATTGGAGGAACACTTTTTCAATAAATCTTAGCATATCTGTTATGATTAAATTACTAGTTCCCTAATAAGCTTATCTTTGGAATATAGGAGTCAGATATATTCCTAATAGGAGTCAGATATACTAAATCAATGAACCAATGATAATTTGCTAAGCACTTACTATGTGCCATGCTCTGTGAATATAAATGCAAAGAATTAAACAATGTTTACTCTCAAGGAGCTTACATTCTAAAAGTAGAGACAAGAAATACATACATAAATAAACAATACCCAAATAAACAATAAACAAAAAGGGAATTAATAGAAATATTTTTGTATTTTGTTCAAATCAAAGCAATATGAGATGGAAGGTACTATCATTTGGGGAGCTCAGGAAACCTTCATGTAGAAGATGGTGCATCAATCAAATCTTGAAGGAAGAAAGGGATTCCTGCATTCTGGGCAGGAAGGTGGGTGACTGTAAAGATATGATGATGGGATACACAGTATCATATCTGAAGAACACAGAGAAGGTTGATTTGGCTAGATCACAGAGAATAAGAGGGGCAATAATATTCATGGAAGCTAGAAAGATGGATTTGGATCAGACTGTGAAGGGTTTTCAAAAGCAAAGTAAGTGAGATTATATTTTAACCTAGGGGCAACAGGGAGCCCCTGCAGTTTATCAAATCGCTCTTCAATGGTAAGATACGCACATAAGGAAAATCATTTTGGCCCCATGTAGAGGAAGGGTTGAGGGAACTGAGAAAGGAAGAGCAAATGGAAGGCTGCTACAATTCTCTAAGTGAGTGTAGTGAGGTCCTAAAATAAGGTGATAAATATAAGTAGAGAAAACAGGATTGGATGTAAATAATGCTCTGGAGATAAAGATGGCAAAATCTGTCAACAGTGGAAAGGGCTGAGAGAGAATGAAAAATAAAGGATAATACTACATATGAACTGAGACCTGAAAAATTATGATGTCTTTGACAGAAATAATGGGTTTGGGATAAATATAACGGAGATATTTTTTGGAAGTCAAGTTTGAGATGTCTCTGGGTCATCTAGTTTAAGTGTATATTCAACAAGTGAGGCAGCTTGGTGGCACAATGGATGGAGCACTGGGTTTGGAATCAGGAAGAGTCAAATTCATGAGTTCAAATCTGGCATCAGACACTTACTAGCTGTTATCCTGAGCAAGTCATTTAACACTCTTTGTCTCCATTTCTTCATCTGTCATATCAGTTGGAGAAGGAAATGACAAAGTATTCCAGCATCTTTGCCAAGAAAGCCGTCATAGTTAGATATGACTAAAAACAACTGAACAACAACAAAAAATAGGCTAGTGGTGATGCAGGACTGAAGCTCAGGAGACAGAGTGGGATTGGATAGAGACATTTATGAATCCTATGTATAAATATGATAATAAAATCCATGGAAGCTGATGAGGTCATGTTAAGAAAGAATAGAAAAGGGACCATCACAAAACCCTGGGAAAAAGAATATTATAGAAACTGTCACATGCATGATAAGTCAGTAAAACCCAACAAAAAAAGAGAAGGTAGACAGGTAGGAGGGAAAAAAGGAGTAAGTAGTGGCACAAAAACCTAAAGATGAGAGGGTAGAAAGGCAAATAGGTAGAGAAGGATGGTGATTGAGAAAATACTATCAGATTTGATAATTAAGAGATTTATTGGTAACTATAGAGAGGAAATTCAGTTGAATGAGGAAGTCAGAAGCCAAATATTAAAAGGGTGAGAAAAGAACGTGTGGAGATGAAGTGGAGGCACTGAGTATAGATAGATTTTTCAAGGAGTTTAGCTGAAAAAGAGAAGAAAGAGAAAATTACTAATCTGAGGTCATATATCCACACCAAAATAGAAAGTAAGCTCTTGTAGGATATGGCTATTATGCTTTTGTATCTCCGGAGTCTAGTTTCTTATATTTAATAGATACATAATAAATATCTACTGAATTAAATTGAGAGGACAATTGGGTTAGGTCTTGAACAAGACAGCATAACAGTGGAAAGAGCATCATCCTTGGAGTCAGAAAATTTGAATATTTATCCTGATTTAACTACTTGCTGGCTGGACATCCTTGGCCAAGTCACTAAACCTCTCTGAATCTGTGTCCTCTGTAAAACAGGGATAATCATATTTATGCTACCTCTCTCACAGGATGAAAGGAAATGATGCAAATAAGGTGGGTTATACATTTGAATAAAAACTATGTAAATCTATTTTTAATTATAAAAATGAATAAGAGGGGAGGAGAAGATATTCCAGTAAGGGGAAAATAAACAACATTCTTAAGGCAGGAATGGATGCAGGATGTTTGAAAGAACAAGGATACTGGCCTAAAAATAGAAAGTTTCTGTTCATAATTAATGAAATAAAATAGATACATGCAGGTAACATAAATTAAAAGCCTTGAAAGTCATGCACAGCAGTTTGTACTTCATGCAGTTGACAAGGACACATTTTATGCTTTTGAGTACAAGAAAAGGTAGTATGGATTACATGAGATATTGAAAATAGGGAAGTCAAGTTGGAAGCTAAAGGATTCGAAAAAACACATAGGGCCTTGGTTTTCTCATTTATAGAACACATAGTTACTAAAGCCTCTTTCAATTTTGAAATTCTATGACTATGCTAAAGTAAAAATGACACTTAAGTCAAAGAATATACATATTTTGGAAAGTTGAGTCTTTGAAAAAAAAGTTAGTGATCTTAAAATAATAGAAAGACGCTCAATATTGGCAAAACCAACATTAATTTGTAATAGCATCAGTATGAAATTATCATCAACCTCTACCTAAACATCATGAAACCTCACTGTAACTCTGCTCAACTTTCAACCAACAACCAAGTGCAACCCCAACTAAGTTTGTTCAAATCCGCCCAGGCACTGCTACTCAATCTTATTGATAGATGTATTCTGGAGTTAAACTCCTCATGACTTTCCAAAGGATGAAGGTCATTACAATTTACTGTATCATTGCATCAATTCTTTCTCTTGACTTTTCTTCCTGTAGCAGCCTTCCAACCCTGGAGATTTCTACTCTAAGATCCATCTAAGGTGGATCCCAACCACTTCACTCCAAGCTCAATTCATTCTGTGGACTTCATTTCCTTGGGAGAAGGCTTTCCTGTTAATCTTTATATGTAATATTCCCCTATTAGAATGGAAGCTCCTTGAGGGCATGGACTGTCTTATTTCCTTCTATTTATAGTTCCACATCCTCTCTGGTACATATTATTTCATTACTTGGGTCAGTTCTATCTTGCCAGTTCTACTCCATTCAAAGAATCACAAAAATTCAGAGTTAGAAGAGACTTTAGAGACCATTTAATTCAATCCATTCTTGAGAAAGCACAGGTGATAAAACACAATAGGTGGTGATTCAGCTTTTATTTGAAGACCTCCACTGAAGGGGGAAATGCTATTTTATGAAATATTCCATTTTATTTTTTTATGGCTTGAGTTGTTAGGAATAGTTTTCCTATATCAAGCCTAAATGTACTTTGCCATAGCTTCCATCCACTATTCTTAGTTGTACTGTTTGGGGCCAAGAAAAACCTGTCTCTTGCTTCTCCTACACAACTCTTCAAACACTTGAAGACAGACGTTTTGTTATCCCCATGTCTTCTCTCTAGGCTAAATATATGCAGTTCTTTGAACCAATTTTCATTAAGAATACAACTGAATCCCTGTATCACTCTGAATACTTTTGGTTTTCTTTTTTTTTTTGCTGTATACCTTCTAGTTTATCAATGTCATTCTTAAAAAAAATCATGAAATAAACACAGTAATCAGGATATTGTCTGACCAGGACAAAATACAGAAAGACTATTCACTTATTATTCCTTTTTTAACTGAAGTCTAAGATAGCAGTAGCTTTCTTGGCTGCCATAGCACCACTGACTCATATTGAGCCTGCAACCAGTAAAACCTCTAGATCTGTTTCAGGCATACTACTATCTAATCCTGCTCTTCCCTCTGCCATGGTGCACATTAATTTAAATATGTATAGTTATATAGATATAAATAAATGAGGAAACTGAAGCTCAATAAAAGAAATTATTAATATTCTAACATCTGCATTAAAATATATTCAACAAGTACAAAATGGGATTAAAAAAGCAGTTCATCTGAAAAAGACCTGGGATTTTTAGTGGATGCTAAAGGGCAGCTAGGTGGTGTAGTGGACAGAGTGCCAGGGCTGAAGTCAGGAAGACTCATTTTCATGAGTTCAAATCTGTCCTCAGACAGGTACTCATTGTGTGACCCTGGGAAAGTCACTTAATTCCATTTGCCTCAGTTTCCTCACCTGTAAAATGAGATGGAGAAGGAAATGACAAACCAATCTCATATCTCTGCCAAGAAAACTCCAAAAGAGTTCACAAAAAGTTGGAAAGAATGACTAAAAACTAAAACTGTCATTATTAGTTGTTCTCTCTCTCCCTCCCTCCCTCCTTCCCTCCCCCTCTCTCTCTCATAAACACACAAGTGAAATTTATGTGTTCCAAACTGGGAAGGTATGGCTAAAAAGCAGCTTCTCTGAAAATATATCTCAGGGTTTTAGCATCTGTAAGCTCAACAGATGTTGAAAGTATGCTAAGGAAGCCAAGAATGCTATTATCATTTTAGAGCTCTGCTAAGAAATACAAAATTGATAAGTGACAGGTCTATCATACTTTGTCTTGGTCCGACCACATCTGTTTAGTTTGCTATAGTGATTTTTAGGAAGGATATTAAAAAACTGAAAATGTTCAAAAGAGAACTATCAGCACACACACACATATATACACACACACACGCAAGTATATGCCAAACTGATCCCAATAATTCCCTAATTTTGCTATTTTTAGTGTTTCTGTTGATGCAGTACTTCTTGCCTGTCAATTTTAAGAATTCCATTACTAAGTTGAAGCTATACAAAAATATTCATTTCCCAACATAGACTAATCTTTATTCACTGTCAGTCAAAATTATTTTCTGATTATTATGTATAATCTTGTCTTCTTTCATCTCCTTTATTAATCAACCTATTTCCCTTACTTGGAAGACTCTTCTAGAAGTATTCAGCTAGGTTGACACTGATTAAATAATCAACACTCTCTGGGTCATTAAATGAGCTTCAAATATAACTAGCTGTAATATAATTTAGCTTCCATCTCTCCATCTTGTTCGTTAAGATACCGTGAAAGACTTGTTAAATGCCTTGCTGAAATTCAAGTATACTAATTTTCTGGAATTTTCTTGATGTCCTACTTGTATAATCCTATTAGAAGGAATGAGGATAGCTTTATACTGTTCTTAATATACTCATGCTAGTTCATAAAGACCACTTTCCTTTTAAGTACTAAAAAAATTCCCTTATCAACAATTCGTAACATTTTCCCAGGAATTAGCATCAATCACACCATTCTAAATGTCCAGTTTATTTACAACTTCTGTCTGAAAACTGACACATTTACTCATTTCCCATTCCAAAGCATTGTTTCTATTCTGTATGATTCATCAAAGATCACCCACAGAAATTCAATAATCACATCCACATATTCTTTCACTGTCTTGGTAATGTAACTCATTAGGACCATGTGAATGGCAATCACTGAAGGTAGCTGGGTTTATCTTACCATTTCTTTGCTTATTTTTGGTTTCCATTCCTTGTAAATCATTTTCTTCCCAAACTTCAGATCATTATCCTTTGTTTTGAAAATCAAAATACAATTGAAATTGAATAGTTTTTCTTTCTCTGTTTTCCATCTTCATTTTTTATTGCATATTTTTGTGTCTTTTAAAAACATGATGTTCCACCTTGGTCTGTTTAGACATCTCCCCCTTTTCTACCTCTTGCTAAATAATGGAGATCTGGTGTCATGCAACCCATCTTAGCAAACTGATGGGGTCCATACATGTACTGGACCCCTCCCATTACAGTTACATGAATGGCTTTTCTCTGCTTCCAACAATATATCTTTTGTGTAATTATTTTTATACTTTTCATGTAATCTTTAGTTTTTAATACAGAATTAGTATGGAATAGTAAAAAAAAAAATCACTGGACTTAAAGTCAGAAAGATCTCACTTCGAATCCCTCAAACACTTGCTGGCCATGTGAATTTGAGTAAACCTCACTAAGTCAGTTTCTTCAACTGTAAAATGGGGATAATAGTACCTATTTCAAAAGGTGGTTGTGACAATTAAATGATAAAATATATGTAAAATGTTTCAAAAGCTTTAAATCACTATATAAATGTGAGTTATTTTAAATTATTTCTCAATTATTGCACAATAATATCATTAGCTCTTGAGCAAATTTCCCTTTCAGAGTTTTGAGCCCAACATCCTACCTATCTTTTCTCTAAATTTCTTGAAATTTCCATCATTCTGAATTGAAGAACAGATGTGAAATGGAGCTGTTAATTCCAAGATGAAATGTAAAGTGCTGTGTCTGAGATTTAAAGATCTTTAAAATCTGACCTCTTTCTCATATCCAGGCACTCTATGATGCAACTATAATGACCTACTTGCTGCTCCTCATTCACCACACACTACGTTCCATCTTGCAGCTTTTTACTGGCTGGTCCCACTCCTGGAATCCTCTCATCAACTCCACTTTTTAGCTTTCCTGATTTTGTTCAAATATCAGCTCAAATTCCATTTTCTACAGTCCTACCTTCTCACACCCCTTAGCTGTGAGGGTCCTCCATAGTGAGATTAACTCCCAATTACGCTTTATGTATTCCTGTATGTACTTGGCTATCTTATGTTTCTCTCTATTAGACTACAAATTCCTTTTTTTTTTTCTGTATCATCAGCACTCGCAAACTCCTTGGCACACATTAAGTTCTTAATAGATATTTAACAGATGATTGGTAGATAAATTGATAGAGTGTACATCAGACTTTACTAGACAAACTATAAGATAGCAAGATCATGTTCTATCAAGAATTTAATTTTGATTCCATAATTATTTATTATCAATCAAAATCAGATCCAGAATAATAGTTCCTTTAGAAAATTAATTTATTTAGATATCTAGGTATCTGGTAAGGTAAGTACTTTATGCAAAGAGAAACCTCCTGTAAGTATCCAGATTTGTCCCATCACTACTATACTAGTATGACATTTATCAAGGACTTGATAAGATAATTTGTTTTATATTCCTACCAAATACATTTCTTCAGCCTATCTTTTTACGTATATGATTTTATTTCTGAGCACTTATGTGCTCTCTACCACAGCTCTCTCCAGTTTCCACAAAAGATTTCCACATAGGAATTTTTTTGTTATCCTTTTTATGCCTGTAGAAAGTATAGAATTTCAACATCATATGCAACATCATATTGCCTCCTTTCGCATTTCAGTGAAATTCATGAGGTAATATTTATCTTTCTGTCTATATAATCACTAGTTCAATTAGTTGATTAACTCACTCTGTATATTGATAGGTAAACATCTGAATTGAAGAACAGAACATATATATATATATATATATATATATATATATATATATATATATATATATATATATAGAGAGAGAGAGAGAGAGAGAGAGAGAGAGAGAGAGAGAGAGAGAGAGAGAGAGAGAGAGTTCATCCATTATTCTGGAACTTTTTTTAGATATCAACTTTGCAATACATCATATTACTCAAGTCACCAAGCATATATCGACACAGTCTAGGCATGACATGATGAAGGCATATAGCAGGGTGGTCTCACAGTCAGAAGAGAGAAGACGCTATATAAAAGATGTTATGAAGGTAGAACTCATAGGACTCAGCACTTGACTAAATAATGAGTGGTGGTGCTTATTAAGTGCTTACTATTTTCAGGCACTGTAATGAGAACTGGGGATACAAAGAAAGGCAAAAGACAGTCCCTGCCATAGAATAGCTCACAATCTAACCAGGGAGATGACAAGTTAATAAAATTCCAACAAAGTATACACAAGATAAATAGGAAATAATTATCAGAGGGAAGACTAAACTTAATTAACTAAAATTAAAAGGTGTTGGGAAATGCTTTCTGCAGAAGGTAGGATTTTAATTGAGAAATAGAAGCCAGAAGAGCTAGAAGGTGGAGAAAAGAAGGAAGAGCATTCCAGGTCTGGGGGATATTTCTAGAGAAAATACCTGAAGTAGAGATGAAATGTTTTGTTCATGGAACAGAAAGGAGGTCAATATCACTAGATCAAAGACTCTGTGAGGTGGTCTTCTTAAACTGGAAATGTGAGGGAAGAGGTTAGGTTATGAAGAACTTTGAATGCCAAATAGACCATTCTTCAAGAAAATCATTTGGTGGCTGAATGGAGGATGCAGTGAGAAAAGACGTGTGATAGGCAGACCAACAAACAGGTTATATCCATAGTTCATGCATGAAGTGATGAGGGCCTGCACCAGGATAATGGCAGTATCAGAGGAGAAAAAATGATATATTTGAGATACATTGCAAAGATGAAATCAACAAGCCTTGGCAACAGATTGGAAATGGGGGAGCAGAGTAAACTATAATGAGGAAATTAGTATGACACCTAGACTAACAGCATGAGGAATGGGAGATTGGTGGTGCCCTTGACAGTAATAGTGAAGTTTGGAAAAGGGAGAGTTTAGGGTAAAAGATAAATGAGTTCAATTTTGGACATGAGATTATTAGATATCCAGTCTAAAATGCATTTGGAGATCCAAGACTGGGGGTCAACATAAAGACTAGGGCTTTATAAGTAGTTTGAGAATTATTAACATAAAAATAATAACTAAGTTCACAGGAGATGATAAGATCACCAAGTAAAGATATCTGCAGGACACTCAAAGTCAGGAGTGTGAACTGGGTGAGAATTGAGCAAAGGAGGCTGAGGAGTGGTCAGATAAGCGGAAGGAAAACTAGGGGAGAGTGAGGTCCCAAAAACCTAGACAGAAGAAAGTATTAAGATGAAAAGAATGATCAATAAGATTACAGAAAGGTCAAGAAGAGTGAGAATTGAGAAAAAACACCATTTGATTTGGCCATTGGGAGAACACCGGTAATTCTGGAGAGAGTAATTTGGGTTAAATGGTGAGGTTAGAAGATGAACTGAAGGGAGTTAAGAGAGTGAGGGGAGAGGAAATTAAGGCACTTATTATAGGTGGCCTTTTCAAGGAGTTTAGTCACGAAGAGCAGAAGAGACTTAGGATGACAGGGATGGTAGGATCAATTGAGGGCTTTTTCAGAATGGAGGAGATATGGACATGTTTGTGGGTGGTAGTGAATGAACCAGTAGAGAGGGAGAGACTGAAATTAAGTGAGAAAGTAGTGATGAAAAGGGGGATATATGTTGGAGAGAAAGGCTGGGATTGAAGCACTTGAGCAAGCAATGTTAGCCTTGATAAGGAGGAAGGCTACTTCATAAAATGAGACAGCGGTTAAGAAAGAGATAATATCAGAAGGGATATGAGTTAAAGGAGATGCTCTTATCTAATTACACTCTATTGGGGTTTCACCTTTTCCTCTGCCTCCTTCTGATACCAAGCCCTATTCTTTATCCATATCATGACCTACAATTGCTCTACCTTTCAGTTCTCTCCCAGACCTAGACACTAGCCACCCTTTCACTAGCTATTCTCCTTTCCCCATCTTGATTTCTTGTTGTATCAGTTCAATTCTATCATGTGAAGAGTAAGTGAAGGAAAAGAAGGCATCTAAGTGTTGTTGGATTAGGAGAGAAGAGGGTGCTCTTGGCAATCAGCCTAAATTTTTCAGTGAAGTATGTAAAATCCTCAAACTAAGAGAGTAAGAAAAGGGGGAACCATAGGAGGTTGGGGAGGGATGAAAAGTCTTAGGAAAGATGATATGGTAAATGACAGTGAATTAATTAGAAAATTGTAAGTGGACTGCCTTGACACATTGAGGATCCAGATGAGATTATGCAGCATAAATTTGCTGTAAATCCAATCATAATGGTTTTGTGATTCTTTTCTCCTAGCTTTCCGCAGTTTGTGAGTTAACAGTGAAGGCAACTGATGGTAGGAATAATCAAAGGTTGAGGCTTCGTAGGTCAAGATCGGTGATAGAATAAAGGTGACTCATTAGATAGGCACCTGAGAAGAGTGTAGAGCTGAAAAATCTCCAAGGGATCAAAATTTGTAAGTAAAGCATTATTAGCTAATTCTCCCACTTCAGTGTCATCCCAAATTTGATGAGAAGGATATTTATATCTTCAACTAAGTCTTTTACAAGTGTTAAACAGACAGTATACAGGCAGCCAGTCCTATTTATAATGTTGGTAAAGGTTATGGAAACAAATTTTATGTCTACAAAAAGTAGGAAACCCATCGATAAAAAATATAGGAATGAAACACAGAAATTATTAGTAAATTTTAAAATAATTGTTATTGATTAACATATAAGTCAATTTAATTCAAATAAGAGTCTCACATGAACTGTGAGCTTTCTATTGCAGACTGAAAGAGAGTAAGCGTTGAATGTTTACTTTCCTGGGCATGGATTACTGTAAGGGAGGTTAGGACAAATAAAAGCCTAGGACCATAAGTCAATTAATTGTTTTATAAAAGCAATTATCTAAAGGCTGAAATAAGCTTTATTTTTATGCCAAATTCCAGTTCCACCATACAGGAGTCAAATTTCAAAAAAAAATTAAATAAAAGCAAATGTATTATATGACAAATACTTTATTTTTTTAAATAATAGAAAAAATACTAGCAATATTATTTTGTACTATATAAATTAACACCAGTTATTATTGTTGTGGATAGGATGCTGGTTTTTGAGTCAAGAAGAGATAGGTATAAACTCTCTCTTCAATACTTACTGGCTATAGGACTGTGCACATCATTGAATCTCAATGTTTACCTAACCTCACAGGACTGTTGTGAGGCTCACATGAAATTAAACACACACATGTGTATGCATGTATATATATATGAATACTTACATGCATTGTATGTATATGAATATAAATTCATACAAATAAAAATTGATTTTGAGGATTACTCAAAGAGCAATAAAAAGCCATGTTGTGAGTAAACTAGCTAAAATATATGGATATGAAACTGAGTAGAAAAAAAGTTCAATGTAAAGCATCAAATAAACGTTTGACTAGAAAAAATAAGCTAGACATATATGAAAAATAGGGAGAATAACTGATGTACAGCCTATGTACTTCACTGATAGCTATATAATAGCAAAGGACCTAAACACAGACATATAATTTAAGATGTAATACTTATGTCAGTTATTATTAGCATGTATTTACCTGAGAGTTTGATTACTAGAGTTAGGGTGCTTTTCTTTAAACATTTATTTTAAAACATAACTTCAATATCTACGTTATTATTTAAAATTGTAGGTTCTTACTAAATACTTATTGGATTGAACTAAGTATTATTAAAAATAAGTTTGCAACCTAAACAAAAATTTTAAGTCAGTTTGAATCCTGGATTTACAACAGTTCCAAAGAGCTAAACCATGAAATTATTCTCGATTCTGCCTACCAATGTTTAAGTAACATATTTTTTAAGGTACATTTCTTTCTGAAACACAATTCTCTCTTTTCAGCACCAGTATTCTCACAGCAGTGATAGCTATGACATGAAATATTTCTCTCTGAAAAATTAAATTTGAGGCATACTCAAAGAGCAATAGAGAGCTACATTGTGAGTGAACTAGCCACAACATATGGATGTGAAATGGAGCAAAAAAAACTAACTTAATACATGTGATTAAATGAATATGGCTAGAAAAAGTTGGTCAGAGGTGAGACATGTATAGAGAGAATAACTGATGGACAGTTTAAGTATTTCACTAGTATCAATGTAATAGCAAAGGATCTAAAGAAAGGCACCCAGAATGATGTGTGGTATGGTATTATTTTAGGAGATGATAACAGGCAAAGAGATGTAAAGAATGAGAGGGCATGGATGGGTTTTGATCTGTAACACTAGAAAAAATGAATATATCAATGAGAGAAAAGTACTGTCACAAAATAGGCATCACTGTACTATTTATCTGATCACTCTCTATATACACTGACAACCATTTAAGTTTAATAAAGCAATTTTAGAACAGCATGACTTTTTTTTTGCTGGAGAAATTCTGTCCTGGGATATTTTTCCCCCTTCTATTAATTAGTCATAGCAGGAAGGAAAAGGAAAGACAAAACAAAAAGATCTTTTGCAACTTTCTAGGACACTTCTGAGCAGTCTGAAATAATTTCCAAAGAACATTTACCTTTTCTAGAAATTCTGGACTAATGTGATGATAAGCATATTTCTTATTCAATCCAGGTGATAAGCACCCACTTTCCCAGAAAATTGTCCTAGTAATCTGCCTATTTAGTGTATTGTAAAATGGTTTCCCAGCATCTCCTCAAACAGATTCATTATTAGACTCAGCAAATACTAATCTTATGGTTTGAAAATATTCCTATCCCACATATAAACATATAAAGATAACCATTCTTTGATAACCAATAGTTAGATTAACCAGTAGCTAAGAAATCCATTGATAAGACTTTGTACATGGTCTCCATAAGCAGATATGGAAAATGTAAGAAGAAAGCTCTCTACAACATATTAAGGATTTGACTGAATAGCATGAATGTCTGAAAAATAGACTAGATTAGAAAATATTACACATAGCACACTTAGTATATGATGAAAGGATATGATATACACACATATTTTATAACAGTTAATAACTATTTTGAATTCATATGCATATTTAATCACAATCATAGAGAATATTCTGTTGCATCCTTCACTGGCTAAGATAAATCGAAATTATCTCAATTATACCACTATTACATTCTAATGAACAGAATTCAGTTCTAATAGTATCTAATAGTGTTGTAGAGGCTGAATTTTGAAGTTTCCATTCAAAGATAAATCTGATAAGAAGCACAAATTATATAATCCCTTTGATAATACTGTCATTGTAAAAAACTTTAATTCTCTATGTCATTATGAGATGCCAACCTCCTGGCCAGTAATAGAGAAAAGCATAAACATGGTCTGTTTCCTCAAAGGGCTCACAATTTAATGGGGGAGACAACATACAAACAATAATGCACTTACAAGATTGATATAGTGTAAACTCCAGTGAAATATGTGCCCCCCCCCTTAGAACAATCTATAATATAAATATTAAGTCAGAAATAAGACTGGCATATTAACTAGTCTAATTAAATCAATCAAAACAAAATACAGGTTTTTCTTAATTCATACACTGAAATATATGTATGTTCATCCTTCATTGCCTGAAGAAGAGCATGCCATCAGAGAAATAATGACATGACTTGCACTTGACTTTGTTTTGAGTGAGGGAGGGCTGTGCAGGTCACCAGTCTTACTTTTCCTCCAGAGCCATCTGAATCTGAAGCCATATTCATCAGGATGAGGCAAGTGGGGTTAAGTAACTTGCCCAAAGTCACAGAGCCAGTGAGTGTCAAGCATCTGAGGTGAGAATTGAACTCAGGTCCTCCTGACTCCTGCACTGGTACGCGCTCTCGCGCTCTCTCTCTCTCTCTCTCTCTCTCTCCACACACACACATATATAGATAGATACAGATATATTGATAGATAGATATAGATATAAATGCAAGTTCTTGTTTGTTCCACCTTCCCATTTATTAAGCTTCTATACTATTATGTTGGGTACAAAAACACTGAATATAATTATAACTTTGAAGATCATCTTGCAAGAGTTTATAATTATAAATTTATGATTTCTTATTTTGATCCAGACCTGTAATTAGGAAAAACCAACACTCTCAGCTGAACTTGGTAAAATAATCTCTGATATCATTAATCTAGCCTTTTTTGATGAATTGGCTAAACAAGCAGCTGTTCTCAATTTAGATTAGATTAGAGTTGTCTAAAAGAGCAATGGATTTCCTCTCAGGGTAATAATTCACTCTATCCATGCAGATCAGTAATCGTTCTGCAATCTAGAGGAATGCTTGAGGAATTCAGAGGTAAAGTGATTTTCACAAGGTCCTATAGTTTATATGTGTGAGAGGCAGGAAATTAATTCAGGTCTTCTTGAATATCAGTCAATAACAAAAGAGATCGTGAAAAAACAATAAAAGCAACCACAGGGACAATCAGGTGATGGAAAGTAATTTTCCACAGCACTCACACTGACAAATAATATACAGTTTAAATTTAAAATTCCAATAAGAGATAAAGGTTAGAATTTTCAAAGTATAATTTGGTATTGAATAATGACATAGTCCCCAATATATTTGCCAGGTAAACAGTTACCACAATAATACCATGTTAGTATTAATACACAAATTCATAGGATAGGTTAGATTTATATTACTTATTCAATTTAGTACAACAAATAGGTGAACAGATTCAAATGAAAATTTTATTCCCCTAACAATTACAGATGTCTAAAAGTAAAAGGGACATTAAAAAATGAGTTTATCATGAGTGGGGCAAAGAAGCAATCATCTAAACAACAGATAATTTCATCAAAGAGAATGACAATGAGATAACTTTCCAAAATTTGTGAAAGTTTTTCCAAAACTTTCCAAAAACAGTAGTTCGGGGGAAAATTATGTCTCTAAATGTGGACATCAATAAAAAAGAGAGCAAATCAATAAATTGGACATGCAACTAAAATACTAGAAAAAGAACATATTAAAAATCCCCAATTAAACACCACAAATGGAAAGATTAATACAACTGAAAGTTAAAAAAACCCTTTGAAACAAAATATAAAACTAGAACCTTGGTTTTTAGGGAAAAACAGCAAAATTGATGAACCACTGGTGATTTGAAGAAAAAGAAAACCAAACTACTTGTATTAAAAATGAAAAAAGCTCGGCTCACTACTAATGAAGTTGAAATTAAATCAATTACTGGAAGGTACTTTGCTTGACTCTATTCCACAAAACTGACAATCTAAGTGAAATGGATAGTTTTTAAAAATCAATTGGCCAGATTAACAGAAGAGGAAAAAAAAAGATACATAAACAATGTTATCTTAGAAAAAAATTAACCAAGCTATTGCTGAGCTTTCTAAGAAAAAATTTCCAGGACCAGATGGATTTACAAGTGAATTCTATCAAACGTTTAAAGAACAAATAATCCCTGAACTATATAAACTATTTTAAATATCAGGAAAGAAGGAGGCCTACCAAATTCTTTTATGACACGAAAATGGCTCTGACACCTAAACTAGAGGAAAAGCAAAACCAGAAAGAAAATTATAAACCAATTTCACTAATGAATATCAGTACAAAAATAAATAAAACACTAGCAAAGAGATTACAGTAATATATCAAAAGGTTCATACACTGTGACCAGAAGGGATTTATACAAGGCATGCAGCACTGGTTCAATATTAGGAAAATTATCAGCATAATTAACCATATCAATAGCAATAGTAAAAACATTATATGGTTACCTCAAAAGATGCAGAAAAAGAAATGGGCAAAGTACAACAATCATTCCTATTAAAAACGCTAAAGAGCATAAGAACAATAAAAGCAGTAGCAACATAATCTGTAAAGGGGATAAGCTAGAAGTTTCCCAATAAGGTCAGAAGTGAATCAAGGAAAGTGATAGCACAACAAAACCTGTATCATAAAGTGGCAGTCATCCAAACTGCTGGGTACTTGCTGAGAAACAGAGTGATGGATCAGTGGAGTAGATTAGGTACACAAGACATTTTATGTAATGTGTAAATGACTATGGGAATCTTGGTGTTGTTTGTTCTTTGTTCTTGAAAAGAAGCATGACTTCAGGGAAGTGAGGCCATAACAAGAAAGTGATTTAGATTTAAGAGGGGGAGGGCTGTGCAAAGTCATCAGCCTCACTTTCTCCACTGGAGCCATCTGGGTCCAGGTGCAAGACATAGATCATAACAACTAGAGGTGGACCCCCTATAGTAATCTACTGTTTGATCAACCCAAACCTCCAGCTTCTGAGAAAAGAACTCACTATTAGACAAAAACTCCTGGGAAAACTGGAAATAAAAACTAGGCAAAGACCAACATCTCATACCTTATACCAAGATAAAGTCGAAATGGGTACATGGTTTAGACACAAAGGGTGACACCATAAGCAAATTACCAGAGCAAAGAATAGTCAGATATATGGAGAAGGGAAGAATTTATGACCAAACAAAAGAGAGAACATCATGAAATGTAAAATGGATAATTTTTTTAACATTAAGTTTAAAAAGGTTTTGCACAAACAAAACCAATGCTACTAAGATTAGAAGGAAAGTAGAAAGCCTGGAAACAATTTTTACAGCCAGTGTTCTGATAAAGGCCTCATTTCTAAAATGTATACAGAATTGGGACAAATTTATAAGTTATTACAAGTTATTCCTCAATTGATAAATGATCAAAGGATATGAACAGGCAGTTTTCAGATGAAGAAATGTAAGCTATCTATAGTCATATGAAAAATTGACCTAGATCACTGTTGACTAGAGAAATGCAAATTAAAACAACTCTGAGGTGACATCTCACACCTATCAGATTGACTAATATGATAGAAAAGGAAAATGATAAATGTTGGAGAAGATGTGGGAAAATTGCAGCACTAACGCACTATTGGTGGAATTGTGAATTGATCCAACTATTCTGAAGAGCAATTTGTAACATGTCCAAAGGGCTATAAAACTATATATCCTTTGACCCAGCAATATCACTGGTAGGTCTGTATCCCAAAGAAATCATAAAAAGGGAAAAGGACCTACATGTACAAAAATATTCATAGCAGTTCTTTCTATAGTGACAAAGAACTGGAAATTGAGGGGATGCTCATCACTTGGGGAATGACTGAATAAGCTGTGGTATGTGAATGTAATGGAAGACTACTGTTCTATAAGAAATGAGGAGGAAGAGGGTTTCAGTAAAACCTGAGGAGACTTATATGAACTGATGCTGGAAAAGTGACCAGAATCAGAACACTATACACAGGAACAGCAAATTGTGAAAGACAGCTTCTCTGATGAACACAAAGAGTCAAAGCAATTCTGAAGAACTCATGATGATAAGACGCTATTCACCTCCAGGGAACAAGTGAACTCTGAATGCAAGTTAAAGCCTACATCTTAAACTTTATTTTTATCATTTTATTTTGTTTATGTTTTCATTTGCAACATGGCTGAAATGAAAATATGTTTGGCATGATCTCACATATATAATTAAAAATTAAAGTGTTTACTTTCTCAGAGATGAGGAGGAGGCTCTGTGGAGAGAAAGTATATGGAATTCAAAATTTTAACAAATGATTCTTAAAAATTTTTATATTAAATTGAAAATATTTTTATTTTTAAAATATTTTATTTATTTATATTAAATTGAAAATTTTTTTAAAAATACTTTAAATCTTTTAAATATTTATTTTAAAATAAAAATTGAAAAAGAAATGCATTAATCTTTTCTCTATATATATATTCAAGATGAAATGAGACATTTGTTTAGATGTAGCAGTAGTAGCAGCAGCAGCAGCACGTAGCATTATTTATATAGTGCTTTAAAGAACACAAAGGTCTTTACATATTTTAAGTCACTTGTTTCTCACATCAACCCTGTGAGGTAAGTGTTATTACCCCCATTTTATAGATGAGGAAACCAAAACACAGGAAGGTTAAGTGATTTGCTCAGGGTCACAGAGATAGTCAGTTGTCTTGAGGGCTCTTTACACTGTTATATAGTATAGAGATCACGGCTCCAGGCTCATTAGAAAACTTCTAATATCCTGTCCAACTCTATGATTCAATCATAATATTTTAGTAAGACAGTTTAAAAAATTCTCAAATTGAAACATACTGATTTCTTTTTCCTCCTATAATTTTAATGTAATTCAAATTAGTGCAAGTTGAAATTTTTTTTACCATTTTAACAGACTGTCCCAATGGTCATATTATAGCCTTTGCCTAATTTCAAATTCAAGAACTGTGAAAATATATGCTTATATATATCAATATCACAAGTGATTAGTAAGTGAAATATAAATATAAATTCCACAAGAAAAGATTTTTGACAAATTATTAAAACAGAAAGCAAAAACTAAAAAGTTTCTTTTAATAATTTATATTTTCAGCTTCAAAATACACCTGCCAAGGCACCTTGTTAAATTTTCTATCAGTACTCCCACCTTTATTTCCCACCTGGATGATTTCTTAGATTTTATCATCTTTACTAACTCATCCTTCTGCAAGATGTAATAAATTGTTTAATTCATACTTCCTCAGATCATTTGCCATCATGTCTGCAGGATTTCATCAGGTCTCCACTAGGTACTCACCTACCATCCTTTCAGTTTCTTTTTATGTACTTCTCCCATGAGATTGTGAGTTCTTTGAGGACAGAATGTCTTATACTTTTATTTTTTTCTTTGTATCTCCAGAGCAGTAGGTATTTGAAAAAATGCTTATTGAATCTATTTACTGACCAAGTTTTTCAATTCAAGATTTTTCAATTTCTGAAAGTTCTCATTTTTCTCTGTGGACAAAAATTAATCCTTTCTTATCCTAGTTTCTATGACTATGGAATTTGCAACTCCAGAACTTTGTTTTTCTAGTATAGAGTCTTGAACTATGTGAAATTTCAGCAAAGAAATAATATGTTATGAGATGTAAAGGACTATTAATCAATAAACATTTATTAAGTGACTGTTATGTGATGGACACTATGCTAAGAGCTAATGATACATAAAGAAGCAAAAGGCAGTCTCTTACCTCAAGGAGCTTATAATCTAATAAACTAGTTACTGACCAAAATACTTGAATATGTTAAAGATGTGTATACATCTAAGCCAGATGTGACTATTGAGGGTAAAGCACATATATGCAAGTAATCTTCAAAAATTTATTTAATTTAAAGCAATTATATGTCACTAGAAACAATTAAATATTTCAGTCCACATAGCTATGTGAGAATTTTCATAGACATCTCAAAAATTCCAGTATAAAATTGATTATTAGAATTATTTTTTAAAAATCTGAAGAAAGATTAGAAAAATTATTTTCTTTTATATGGATGATTTTGCATTCCTTAGTAGTAGGTAAAACTAGATTATTTTATGTCAGAGAACATTTTAGATGTCCAGTAATCAATGAGACTTCTGTAAAAATGTAGAAAGAAAAGGCATTATTTTACAAGATCAACACTTCGTATCAATGCTGCAGTGTTACACAATAAGAAGAACATCCAGCTAAAACTACAGATGAAAATCCCCAGTACAGTGATTCAACCAATAGGTTGATAACAAATCAGATATGCATCCATCTTGGAGATCTATCTTATCAATCTTGAAGTCTGTTACCACCCATAAAATCATCTCCACTCTCTCATCTTCAGTCTCGCCTGACCAATCCATTGGGTGTTTCCCTGTTATCTAAAAACAGGCCTCATCATCTCCATTCTTTAAAGAAAACTCTCCCTTGATCCACTCTTTGCAGATCACAATCTTACATCTTTCCTATTCTCAGCTAAACTCCTTGAGAAAGGCATATAAGCTATGTGCATCTATTGTCTGTTTTCTCATTATTTTCTTATTAATCTATAGTCTGGCTTCTGAACTCATTGTTGCTATTGTCCTTCATGATCAAAGAGTATCAAAATGACATCATTCTATGTTGGGGTCAAGATACAGCATGTTCAACTGTGACTGACCAGACCAATAAGAGCTCAAAAGTCTCCACAACAGACTGGGCACAAGTAGTCCATATCAACATTTGGAGTGGAGATGTCTCTAAATTTGTACATCTAGTGTTTCTTTTGAGCTACTGTAATCCCCCTTTGCTCACAGAGCACAGCACCTTCTTTGATGTAGTTAACATGCTAGGTCGTCATGTGCCAGTGTCTCCTATGTCTCAAAATTGATTCCAAAGCTCTTCAGAGAGACCTTGAAAATATCCTTCTATTATGTCTTCTGACCATGTGAGTGCTTGCTTTGTGAGTTCTCTGTAAAATAGTTTTTTAAGCAAATGTACACTTAGTGTTTAAATAATATGGCCAGCCCATCAGAGTTGTACTCCCTGAAACAGAGTTTGAATGCTTGGCATTTCAGCTCAAGAAAGCACCACAGTGTCCAGTACTTTTTTTTGTCAGGTGATCTTCAGAATCTTCATAATTCAAATGGAAGTAATTCAAATGGTATAGCGCTGGTATACTGTCCAGGTTTCACAGGTACACAGCAATGAAGTCTGCGTAATAGTTCTTTGATCTCCAGTTTGGTACGCAGCCTAATACCTCTTCTTTCTAACACTTTTTTTTTTCAGAGCCTCCCCAATACTGAACTAGTTCTGGCAATGCTTGTGTTAACCTCATCATCTATGTTTATATCTTCGGAAAGTATACTGCCAAGATAAGTGCACTTATCCACAGTATTCAAAATTTCTCCATTTGTTATAACTGATGATTCTACATATGGCCGGTACAATGCTGGCTAGTGGAGAAACTCTGTTTTCTTGGTATTAACTGTCAGGACAAAATTAGCACAAGTGACAGAGAACTGATCCATATTCTGCTGCATCTCAGCCTCAGAGGCATCACTGAGTGCACAATCATCTGTAAACAAAAAGTTGAGCACAAACTCTCCCTCCACTTGCCTTATAGCCTTTTCAAGTTAAGTAATTTACTCTCAGAGTGGTACCTGACCATAATACCATTTTCATTCTTGCCAAAAGCATCCAACAACATTGCTAAAACATGCTAAAAAGCATGAGGGCAAGGACACAGCCCTGATTCACCCTACTATTGACTAGAAATGTGAGAAAGCACTGTCCATTATCCAGAACCCATGCAAGCATGCTGTCATGGAACTGGCATGTAGTACTGATGGACTTCTCCAGGCAACGAAATTCTGCCATCATCTTCCACAAGGCCTCACAACTGAAAGTATCTTGTAAATTTCAGTTGGAATAGTCAACATCAGGTGCTTTGCCACATGTGAGGAGCAGAATGGCATTCAAAAGCTCTCTTAAGTTGGAAGTCTGATTAAAGAGGGATTGACTTCAACCTGAGGTATATTGTTGATGGCTTCAGAATTGGTGGGTGATATCTGATGAGAACATTATGGAAGTGTTCAGCTCATCTCCCTATGACCATGTTCTTATCACTAACAAATGTTGCTTAATTCATGCTAAATAGTTGAGATGTACCATAAGTGTTTGGTCCATGGTCTTTAGGGCATCATAAAAGCACTTTGGATTGCTACTATTAGCACAAAACTGATTTTCATCTATCTTCTTACTGATCCAAGGATCCTGCATCTCTCTAAGCTTTGCTTGCACTTTACTTTTAATGGAAAAACCTGGGGAGTCATCATTTTTCATTTAGTAGCTTCTGAATTCTCCCTTCATTTTCATCAAGTCAGTAGTGGTGTTTGTGAGTATTCATACCAAATCTCTGAAAACTGCTCACTTTTTTTCTGTTCCACTGTTGCCAACCATGTTTTGGCTGTTTGTCCTCAAGTACTTTTAATCTGTTGAAATTACGTCTTCTGGTAGTTGTCTTGCCTTGGGGCTTCTACTTTTGTTGAATGTGGATGTTTAGCTTGGAGAGGGTAAGTCTATGATTACTCCAGCACTCTGCACCACACACTGCCTTTGCCTTATATCCTTGTCTGTCTCTTCTCTTTATGAAGACATAGTCTACTAAATGCAATTGTTTGCTGCAAGAGTGCATCCACAAAATTTTACTGCATTTAGATGAATGGAAGCGTTGGCGATGAGAAGGTCATAAGATATGCAAGTCTTCTGTAATAAGTGACTATTACCATTGCTGTTTCTGACTCCATTCCTCCCAAGGACTCCCTTCTGTCTGTGCCTATTCCGACATCAAAGTCATCCAGAAATATAAGCTTGCCTTCTTTCAGCACATTGATGATGAGGGTCTCCAGGTCTTCATAAAATTTTTTCTTTGACCACATAAGGGTTCATAATGGTGGGAGCATATACATTGATGGTAGTGTGGTGCTTTCCTGCAAGTGGCAATCCCAATGTCATATGCATGTCAATTCACTCCTTTTGGGAGGCATGCAAGTTTTTTGACTAGATTAGTTTTTACTGCAAATGCTACACCAGCTTCCTGGCACTTCCCATCACTCCAACCATTTGAGAAAAATGTGTATTCAACTCTAACTTTGGTAAGCTTGCCTTAATCTGCCAGCTTTATTTCATTCAGGATTGCTATTTGGATGTTCTCTCACAACAAAAGCTGTTTGTCTTTCAGGTCTACTGAATTTCTTGTCCATAAACTTACACATATTCCATGTACCAATGCTGAATGAAATCATCTTCACAAAAGTTTTTGTACTTGTGTTTTCAGTTGCTGGGTAGGATGCCCATCTATGGTGGTAAGCAGGCTAGGGTTAGATTAAGTGAAGCAGATAATTTTTAGGGCACCTGCTCTAGCCCCTTCCTCACACCAGGAGGTGAGCAATGTGGTCCTTAAAAAAAGGCTGCTCAGACACCCAGGGGACTGCCAAATCTCACTGCTGCTTCAGTCCAATGAGAGGATGACCCTATGGATTGGGCCCAGGATGTAGGGGATGACTTTGGCATCTTTGATCTCTAATTAAGCTGCTTCAGCAGCCTTCATGGCCATTATAACAGATTACTATCATCTACCCATTTTGCTAGGGGAAGTCTTCACATGCTTGGGATAGACATTCCTCTAACTTAATGAGGTGTTTGAGGCCCCTTCTTTACCATGACCTCATGAACCCATGAACTTAAAATTTAATTCAAACCGCCTTCTCCAAAGGGATCTCTTAATTGCCAAGTCTAATGACCTTTCCTTAACCTCTCACACTGATGATCATCCTATTCTGGATTTCTTCTTTCCAGGTTGTTGTGATACATGGTTCTCCTCCTGACCAATGGTTCCCTTTCAACTGACTTTGCTGGATCTTTATCCATGTCATTCCCATTAACCATAAGTATGCTCTAAGGTTCTATCCTGGGCTCTATTATCTTTTCCCTCTAGAAGCTACCACTTGGTAATCTCATTAGCTCCCATGGGGGTCAGTTATAATCTCTTTTGATAGGATACCTTAAATATATCTACTCCTAATCTTTCTCCAGAATTTCAGTCCTGCATCATCAGATTCCCCCAATACATTTGAAACTGAACGTCCTAAAAGATATCAAAGTAAACGTATCCCAAAACAGAACTCATAATCTTTACCCTTCTGTGTTCTCTAATTTCCTATTACTGTTGAGGGCATCGCTATCCTCCCAGTGTCCAAGCTAACAACTTTAGCTTCATCTTTGACTCCATCTCACTCAACACACATATTCAATCAATTGTTAAAAAGACAAATCAGTTGTTAAACGTTATTACAATCTTCGCAACATTTCCTGAACACATCCCCTTCTCTCCACTTGCCCAGTCACCATCATCTCTGCCTAGGACGAATGCAATAGCCTTCTAATTGGTCTTCATTCCTCATATTTCTGCGAATTGGAATCCATCTTCCATCAAACTCAAAAAAAGTGATTTTCTTAAAGAACAGGTCTGGCCCTGTCACTTTCCTCCTTAATAAACTCTAGTGACTCCCTAAAACTTCCAGGATCAAATACAATATCTTTTATGTGTTATTCAATGTCCTTTATAACTCTGTCCCTTTTTACTCATACTATCTTCTTATATTTTTTTAGCCTCTTCACACCTATGATTCAACTACATTGGTTTACTTGCTGTTGTTTGCACATAACACTATATATTTTCTATCTTGGAGCCTTTGTGTTGGTTATCTCCATGCTTAGAATAGTTTCCCTCTTCACTTCCACCTCTTAGCTTTCCTGGCTTTCTTCAAGTCTCAGCTAAAATCCCAACTTCTACAGGAAGTGAAATTTACTCCTAATGCCTTCCTATCTGAGATTACCTTCTATCTACTTTGTCTACATCATGTATGTACTTATTTTCATATTTGTCTCCCCCATTGGAATGGGAGCTCCTTGATGTCAGAGACAGTAGTTTTTCTTTTATATTCCTTAGCCCAGTGGTGGTAAATATAAGTGCTTAAAAATAGCTTATTAATTATCCCTCCTCCCATATTATTCGTGACTTTCCACACCTAGTCAGAGATCCACATTGGCAATACTCCATTAATCACAGTTATCAATTATCAAGTTTCAATTATAAATATAACCATGCATTGTGACAGTGCCTCCTTTTAGCAAATATTATAAGATTTTTAAGGATGTCAAAATTTTAAAAGTATATCTTAGAACAAAAGGGGTAAATCTCTTTAAGCTACTTAAGCTTAAAACTGCACTGAGTTTGAGACAGACTGTATTATTGAAGGCATAGTTAGTGAATATATAGAAAAGGAAGAAGTAATCACAAAGAGATGGTATGGTTTAATCAACAATAGATTATAACAATCTTTTTTCTTTCTCTTTTTAATTTCTTTTATTACTTTAATTAAGTTGATGGATCAGGAGAATATTACAGATTTAATTTACCTAGATTTTTAAAAAACTTTTCTTGATACTTTTTGCTTTGACTTCACAGTTATTTCTGGATATCATATCTCTCTCCTTACAATGAACTTCACCTTACAACAAAGAAAAAAAAAACAGTTAAGCAAAACCAACTGATACCTTATCCATGTCTGACAGTACATGAAACACACTATCCCTTACCTCTCCAAGAAAAGGAGGAAAGTACATTTTTTATCTCTTGCATATATCCCTTTCTCTCTTCTGACATTGTCACACCTTAGTATAGGTCTTTATTACCTCAAAACTGAACTATTCTGATAGCCTGCTGGTGAATCTGCATGCCACAAGTCTCTCCCATTCAATTTTTAATACCTAAAGTACAGGTCTGACCATATCACACTCCTACTCCAATGGTTCCCTATCCCCATCAGGATAAAATATAAAAGCCTCCATTATGTCTCCAAAGTCATTCATAACCTTCTCTACCACTATCTTTCCATTCTTTTTAGACCTTATTACCCCACCATGAACTTTGTGATCCAATGATGCTAACTTGCTTGCTGTTCTTGCATATATCCATATATGCATATATGTATAGAATGCTTTTCCTCACTTCTGTCTCCTGAATTCCTTCAAAAACCAGCTAAATCCTACCTTTTAAGGACACCTTTCCTGATCCTCCTAGTGTTAGTAACTCTCCTTTGTTGATAAATTTCCAATTTATTCTACATATGGCTGGTTTTTACATTGTTGTTTGTACATTGGTTTCGTTGCCTCCTTTATAAGCAAGGACTGTCTTCCATCTTTCTTTGTATCACCACTCCTTGGTATCACATCTGACACATAGTAGGTGGTTAATAAATGTTCATCTAATGTTCATCTAACTGATATTTCTTCATCTCTCTTCAGGGGTTAAGACTGGTCATTTAAACTATACAATGTTCAGTTTATTTTTTTCATTTTTCATTTGCATCATTGTATCAAATCTAATATTTTTCTTGTTCTGCTTATACCATTTTGTATTAGTTCATACAGGTTTTCCCATTTTTCTCTGAATCTGTCATATTTTTCTATTTCTCATAATTCAATGATATATTTTTATATTCACATATACTTTGTTTAGCTCTTCCTGAAATAACAGACATCACTTATTTTGATATAAATAGGACTTTATTTCTATCTTAGACTCTTGAGGGTATAGCAGTATAATCTCTAGCAGTGGGATCTTGTAATGGTAATTTAAATGAGAAGATCTTTTCCATTCATTAATAGGCCCTTATGACCTGCCTGAGGTCACATGAAAGTCTGAGTCACATGGAGCCTGTGGTGGAAGGAGTTTGCTGAATGGGTGGAATAGGAGGGGTGAAACAAGAAGAAGGAAAGCTAGAGCAGAGTTGAGGGGAAATTAGTGAGAGACCAGTCAGAACTGAAGAAAGCAGAAAACCCTACAGCTGGCTGTGAGTGAGAGAAGGGCATTTTATTTAAGGGAACCTCTTTGTGATTTGTTTAAGGAAGCTGGATTGTGGGAAGCCTAACAGAAAGAAAGCTTGGGGCTAGTGTAGCCCTCTGAATTGTTACTGGTATAGATGTCTTTGTTACTATGATGGATTTGGCTTTCTGGTGTCTGAATAAATATTTTGGTTCTGTCTTCCATGTGGAGAGTCTGTAGTAGTTTGCAATTCAGAATTGTGCTGGTATATTTATGGCCACTGTAGGTGCTGTGAATATCATGTTGGGGCTACAGATCTCTGAGTCCAAAAATATAAAGTTTACCTTGGTTTCAGAAAATAATTTGATGATTTTTTTTAATGATAGTCTTAAGGAAACAATGTGATCTAGACAATTGTATAATTAGGTAACTCTTAAATTTGACTGAATTGCCAAAAATAGCTGTTTATGGTTTGATGCTAACAGACAAAAAGGTTTACAGTGGAGTCCTCGATAGATCTAGGCTTAATCTACGCTATTTAAAATTTTTCAGTGACTTGAATAAAGAATCAAATTTGCAGGTGATATGTAGCTAACACATTAGACAAAAATCAGATTTCAAAAAGTTCTTGACAGGCTAAAATACATAATTAAATCTAAAGATGAAATTTAACAGGTATAAATGTAGAGTATTAGCCTCAGCTTCCAAAAATCAACTTTAGTAGTACAAGACAGTGGAGGTACAGAGAGTAAGACATCTGAAAAAGACTTGAGGTTTTAGGGAAACTTATTATGAGTATTATATAGCAGAAAGCTAATGTAATTTTAGGTTATATTAGGGTAAATTAGTACATGTCTAATGATCTATCTTATTGTACTCCTGTCAGCCAATACCTGCCCATTCCTAAGCCCCATATTTTAGAAAGTAAATGGTAGATAAGTAGGATTGTGAAGTCTCAAGGTCATATCATATTGGGATTTTCTGAAGGAACTAGGGACATTTAGCCTAGAGAAGAGAAAACTTAAAGGAAGTATGATAAATAGATAGATGAAATATGGATGATAGATACAAAGAAAATGCATTCATTAAACATTTAATTGCTATTTTTGTGTAGGTTAGAGACATTGCTAAGTGCTGGGGATGCAAATAAAAGGTAGTAAAAAGTCTCTGCCCCCAAGTTTACATTTTAATGAAAGAAGAGAAAAAAGGGAGCTAGAAAGGGAAACTAATATGTGTGTGGTGGTCTGGTTTTGAAATAGAGGCCAGGAAATTATGTGAAGCCATAGTTATGGGCAAGAGAAAGTGAAAATTTTTATCAGAGACCATAAAAGCTGCATTTAAGTATATTAAAAGCTATTACGTAGAACACGAATTAGATTTGTTTTGAATAAACTGAGAAAGCCAAATCAAGGAAAATAAGCTGAAGATGTGGAGGTAAATTTAGGCCTGATATAAGTAAAAGTTAGCAATCATCACTGTTCAATAGCAAGTTTGATTCCATAACCACTGAAATTCTTTCTGATATTAAGTAAATGTTGTTAGAGTCTTACTGAAAACAAGCATCCATTACAAATGAAAGCCAGGATTATCAGGTGCAATAATTAAACCTAAGGAATTCAATGGACTGCCCTATCAAAAAAAGTATGCCATAAATTAAGTGTTCAAGCAGAGACTGGATCATGATCTACTATGGAATACGTTATTTGGGAAAAAAGTTGTTGCTGTCATTTTTTGATGAAGTCATTTTTAGTTTCTACTTCATTTAGGGGTGAAAATATGACTTATTTACTCTTTAAATTTTATCCTGTCACTCTCATCAGTAATGGTTCACAAAGCATTTCATTCATCCATCAATCAATTTACTAAGTGCCAGGTACTATGAATCACATCTGATTCATGAATTATTTATATTTTAACATTTGAAACTCTGTTTTTTGCAAGCAATCAAGTAGAAAAGTCTCTAGAAAACAACTTTTAAAAGGTTTTCCAGATTTAGAGAGACTTTGAGAGAAAATACAGCTATGAGTGTTAAAATGAGGTAACAACATACATTACTTCTTTAGATTCTCACACAACACTGATGTAGACACTTCTAGTATTATCTCGAGAGGGTTGAAGTACCTAATTTGCCCACAGTAACCTATCAGAGACAGGATCCAAAGCTGTCTCTCCTCTCGAGTAAATGGGCGTTGCCTCACCCTAGATGAGTACCTGCAATAAGCTTGGCCTAAAGGGCCCAATGTCTCCCAGTGCATCCTGGGTCATCTCCAGTCATCCTGATGAATATCTGGTCACTGGACTCAGATGGCTCTGGAGAAGAAGTGAGGTTGGTGACCTGCACAACCCTCCCTCACTCAAAACAAAGTCCAGTGCAAGTCATGTCATCATTTCTCTGATGGCATGGTCTTCTTCAGCAATGAAGGACGAACACACAAAGGCTAACACACTTTTTTTGCAAACAGATATCAAAGAGATAAGTAAAAAGGAAGTTTCCAATTTCCAACATCCAGCAAGATAAAAAGAATTAAGTAGAAAAGTAGAAACAGGGAAATGGACTATTATCCAATTTCTCTTTCATCAATTTTCTCAGTATGGCTTAATTATTTTGTTTGAGACATACTCCCAGGAAAACAGACACATATATTCAAATTGTGTGAAAGCAAGTTTTGCAAATTTGCAAAGAAAGTACTATTGGATTATCTATTATTTTAGGTCTATAAGCACCATATGTAGTCACTTCACTTGGTCCTTATACATTCACATTTTTCATTTAGTTGGATATACTACTGTCACAGTTCTTTTTTACCCCTAGGTCTATCTCTATTAACTATTAACTTAACAATACTGTTTGTTATTTTAGGAAGAAGTGCTCTTCTTGCAGTAACTGTTCATATAGTAATTGAACTCTAAGCAGTAGTGATAGAATACGGATGGTAAGCAGAGTATCTCTCTTGGTAAGGCCTGTTAGAGCCTTAGGCACTACTGCGAAGCAACAGATAACAACAGTGAAAGAGTTTCTTAATGACGATGAGTAAAGGTGTGTTCATTAAAAGAATTATCAAGCATCTTCATAAAGCAAGTACAGTATGATTGAGAATGCAAAATAAAAAGTTTAAAGTACCTCATTTCTCATCCTGTTCTTGGCTGACCACAGCTAAGAATTATTTTTGAAATGTATATGAGCTCTGATCCACACAAAGGTGGCATGACAAGAAAAGGCCCTCAAGGAAGAACCAGGAAAAACTTAAGAAAAATGATTCCTCAAATAGACAGGTTGCCCACTAGTTATCATCCGTTATGTCTCCTCCTCTTTTCTGCTAATATGTTTTGGCTTCTGATCTCATCATTTAATCAAAACTGCCATCTCCACTTATAAATGATCTTAGTTGCCAAATGACCTTTTCTCAGTTCTCATTCTTCTTTAACTCTCTGCAACCTTCAACCCTATCAATCACCAGCTCATCCTGAATACACTCTCCTTTCCAGATTTTCTGTGAACTCTCTTCTTTCCTCGTTTTACCAATTCGAACGTACCTTTTCTGCCTCTTTTAATGGATCTTAATCTACGTGATGTATGCCCACTAACTATGAGTGTTCTCCAAGATAGTGTCCTACTGTCTTGAACCCTCTTTTTTAACTCCTTCTGTAGTATGTTGTTTGGTGATCTCATCAGCTCCCATGAGCTCAAATATCAGTTTCGATAGATGATTACCAGAGGTCTATTTCTAGTCTTAGTTTCTGCCCTGAATGCCAATCTCACATCACCAGCTGCCTTTTAGACATTTCAAACCATCTGTTCTGCAAGCATCTACAACTCAACACATTTAAAACAAGAATATATTACCTCCACATCCCCTTCAACCCAATCATTGATCCTTCTTAACTTTTGCATTACTATCCAGGGTACCAGCAGGCTCTCAATTACTCAAATTTGGTGTCATGCTCATCTCTTTATTCACACACATCTCATACATACAATTTGGAAATTTTGTCATTTCTAATTTCACAATATCTCCTCTCTACTCATACAATCACCGGCCTCGGTGGTACTGTGCAGGGATGTGCTGGTAATGCTCTCTAAAGATTAATGAATCACTTTCTAAATCTAGATAATCAATATAGTAAGCTGTGAATTTTAATGTTTGATAATTTCCAAAGTGTAAATGTTCACAGTGGAAATATAATTACCAGCTCCTGGGAACCTATATGAGCTTCAGCGTTCCTTTGGCAGGGCCTCATCACACATTGCCATGATGACCACAGAAGCCTTACATTTATTAGCCTTCCTGCCTCCTCTCTTTTCCTTTCAATCCATTTTTTACTCAGCTGCCAACATGATTTTCTTAATGCAAAAGTATAAACATGTCACCATCTCTCTCACCTCCAGTCAATAAACTCTAATAACTCCCTTTTATTTTTCTCATAAAATCTAATATCCACTGTTTGGCATTTGAAGCCCTTCACAATATGGTCCTTTCCTATTTTTTTCCTCCCACATATGCTCTCTACAATCCAACCCACATTGGCCTTTTCTTACCACACAACAATCCATCTCCCATCTCTTTTCCTTTGTACTGACTGTTCCTTATATGCCTCAATATTCTATCAGGGACAGCTAGGTGGTGCAACGGACAGAGCAGGAGTCAGGAGGACCTGAGTTCAAATCTCAGCACAGACACTTTATACTCACTAGCTGAGTGACCTTGGGCAAGTCACTTAACCCCAACTGCCTCATCCTGGGTCATCTCCAGTCATCCTGATGAATATCTGGTCACTGGATTCAGATGGCTCAGGAAGAGAAGTGAGGCTGGCAACCTGCACAGCCCTCCCTCACTCCAAATAAAGTCATGTGCAAGTCATGTCATCATTTCTCTGATGGCATGGTCTTCTTCAGCAACACAGGATGAACACATGTACAATATTCTATCTCTTCATTTCTATCTCCTTATTTCTCCAGTTTCCTTCAAGTATCATCTCAAATCTCACTTTCTGGTGGAGGCATTTCCAGGTATGCTTTTTTCTGAGAATGTGTTCCCTCTGAGATTGATTACCTTCCATTTATTCTGCATTTATTTTTCACCCCTTTCCCATCATGTTTGCCTGTAGTAGTTATAGAAGATTTTCAGTGGAACATAAGTTCTCGTAGGTTGTAATAAGATGAAGATATTTTGTGGATAGACTGTATATCTGTCATGAGATATTACAGCTAAGTTCAAAGAGGGTTGGCATCACATCAGGTTCGTCACAGATTGTCAGATTTGTAGGACACACAAACTATGATTGTTTATGATGTAATAAAGAAGTTGTCATTTCCATTAATGAAGGAAGACTTTCCTACCTGGCTGTTTTCATAGACTTCACGATCTCCAGAAGCTCTTCATTCTGCAGGGTGAAATCCCCTCTGATACAACTTCTCAGTACACCCTGCCCCTGGAGCCCCTCCTTCCCTCCAATTCGAGAGAGTAATGGTAGACACTGGGGAGTTCCTCTTAGGTCCTTCACCGTTTAAGCAGAGTACTCAGAGAATTAACCTCATCTTTTCTTGAATCATGGCTTCATTACACCCCTGTAATGGTCACATGCTACCCACTCCTACACTTTCCAGATTTTCTCTTTGTGTTGTCTCCCACCATTACATTATGAGCTACCTGAGGGAAGGGACTGTTTTATGCCTTTCTTTGTATCCTCTGAACTTAGAATAGTAATCAATTAATACATTTTTATTACCTCTGAGCACTCATATCAATTGAATTATAAACCCTTGAAGTATTATAGACTGCAAGTATGCATGTATATATGAATTTGTGTATGTATACATACATATATGTGTATATATGTATGCATACACAAACACCCACATACATTTATGTGCATTATATATGTATATATGCATACATACATATACATGTGCATATATATAAATATAAAACAATATTCAGACAGGGATATCAATAGTCATTCACTTTGTTTCTAGCTCCATTACTTCATTGGTTTATAACTTTATAAATGGAACTGTAATTTCTCAGTGCCTTAGTTTTAATTCCCCTCTAAATATAATACATAGTACAGTAAGCAAATCTAAGGCTTCTCTTTTGCAATATTAACAAATTGTGAAATTATGAATTGAGGCAATTAAAAGAATGCAAGTAATTTAGTCAATTTTTTAAAATAACAAAGCATAACTATATTGTAATTTAGTTTTGCTAGAATACTAAAATCCATACAATTTTGATATCTCGGCTATTAAGCTCCCTTATACATAATCCAAAACGAACCAACCTTGCACGGAAAACTATTCCAATAATAACGAAACACAGATATCAAGATATTTGATGAAAATATGGGAAGGGAAAAGAATGATTTCCAAAGGGAAGGGAAAAGAAAGATTTCCAAACTGATTTACAACAGACCATATTTTCACAGCTACACAATTGAGTGGAAGGTGCAGAGAACACAGGATCATGCTATGTTCATTTTCTACTGATTCTAAAATTATCTGTTTCGATTCATTAAATCAAAATGGAACTTTAAAGACTCTCTTCCAACAAGATGTTTTCCAAGAAAATGTTAAGATCATATAAGATTCCAATCACTCAGATCCTCTGATTATCAATATCAAGTGAGGCATAAAATTCCCTAAGATTATCCAGATGATCCTGTTACTGGATAACATTATGCTGTTTGAATGAACCCTAGGAAACTACAGTATATCTTCAATGGAATTTATTGAAAACAGATTGGTCTAACAGTTACACTGAAAAAAAAAGAAGCAGTTAAAGAACTTTCTTATTCAACAAACATTTATTAAGCACCAAATATATGCAAAGCACTGTGCTAGGTGCTGGAAATATGATAACAAATGAAAAAGCTAATGTTCTCAAAGAATTTATGTCAGAGGAAATAAAACACATACATTAACAAGTAAATATTAAGTTTAGGAAAAACAGTAAGTACTTTTTTGGAGCAAGGAAAGATAGCACTAATAAATGAAAAAAAAAAGGCTTGTACAAAGGAATGGCGAACAATAGGATGATGTATATAGGTAACAGCAAACATCCAATCTAGCCAGAATATGTGAAGGAGAGCAGTCTCAATTCAAAGACTGAAATCAGTGTGAAGGGCTTTAACATCCTAACAGAAGAGTTTGCATTTTATTCTAGAGCTAAGAGCATGCTACAGGAGTTTCTTGAACATGACAGTGATATGGTCTAACATAACTTTACAGATATAAATTTGACAATCAGGAGCAAGATATATGGTAGATGTGTGGGAAAAGGAGAGATCAGATATAGAGAGATCAGTGAGGAGGATTTTAAGTGATAGAAAAAAATAGAAAGGCAATAAAACAAAAGTTGAAGGTTCTGAAACAGGAGAAACTAAAGGTTATTGAATAAGATAATTACTGAGTCAGACCTCTGTTTCAGAAATATCCAAATTATGACTAGAAATTGGATGAGAAGACAGGTTCATTAAGAATACCTTAGAACAGCACTGCAGATAATGAACTAAGCTTAAAAGTGAAAGGAGGAACAAAATAGTCTAACTAGATTTTGTCAAATTGTAGAATGCTTAAATGGAATCCAAGAGTAAGGAGGGACCTCTAGAGCCATGGAACACTCCAGGAGAAAGATGATTAGGATCAATACTAGGATACTATCAGAGTGAAGGGAGAGAAAGAAATGGACATGAGAAATGTCATGATGGTAGAATTGACAAGTCCTGGAAGAAGACATGGTATATTACATTTTACCACAATGAATATGTGATGAAATATGAACACATGGAAAAAAGCAAAAAGCAAATATAATCTCTCCATTGATTTACATGACAAATGAGGCATTGTGAAGCAAAAAATTCTGTTGGATTAACTTGAAATATTTTTGCAGCAGAGGTCTTAAGACAACGAATATACCAAATACATTAAGATTTATGGTGTGACGAAACAGGGAAATGATAAATGTTGGAGAAGATGTGGGAAAATTGGAACACATACATTGCTGGTGCAGTTGTGAACTGATCCAACCATTCTGGAGAGCAATTTGGAGGATTATGCCTAAAGGGCTATAAAACTGTGCACACTCTTTGACTCAGCAATGCCACTTCTAGGTCTGTGTCCCAAAGAGATTTTTTTTAAAAAGGAAAATGATCCATATGTAGAAAATAGTTATAGCAGCTCTATTTGGGGTGTCCAAGAATTGGAAATTGAGGAACTCAACAGTTGAATGGCTGAACAAGTTGTGATATATGAATGTAATGGAATTCTATTGTTCCATAAGAAATGATAAAGAGGAAGACTTCAGAAAATCCTGGATTGTATACAGTAACAACAACACTGTGCAATAACCAATTTTGACAGATTTAACTCTTCTGAGTGATACAAGGATCGAAGACAATTCCAAAAGATTCATGACGGAAAATACTAATCCCATCCAGAGAAAAAAACTATGGAGTCTGAATGCAGATCAAAGCACACCTATTTTCTCTTTTTTTGTTGTATCTTCTTTCTTATGGTTTCCTTTGGTTCTAATTCTTCTTTACAATATGACTAATGTGGAAATGTGTTTCATATGATTGTACATGTATAATCTATATCTGATTGCACACCATCTTGGGTAAGGAGAAACCGAGGGAAGGGGAAAAAATTTAGAACTAAAAATCTTATAGAAGTGAAGGTTAAAAACTCACAATAAATAAATAAATACATTTAAAAAACAGTTATGGTGACCATGTTAAGTTTCATATTTTCTTCCTAGGATTTTTCAGCACAACATTTTGAGATACCTGATATCTTACTGGTCACTCTTATACTTTAGGAAAAAAATTCTATTAATGTAGATCATCTAGTTGAATATATAAAGATTCTTTAAGTTGATTATCCACCATGGCTATTCAAAATATGCTGACAAAACTGCAATTCAAGAATACAATTCACCAGTTGATACTACCATACAGTTACATCCTCAAATGTGAAAATTCTATGAAATTCAAATTTGCTCCTTACTTTGTTAATTCTCTAATTTCAAATTTCTATGTATTAATGTTATTTATTATAAGAATTTTTTTGTGACATCACAAAGAGTTAAGGAGACTGTACTCATTCATAAACAATAAACCTTGATGAATTATTCTAATTTTTCTACAAAGTAAAGCATCAAAGAAGTTAATACAATGAGTTACTTTAACTGGTATTCAATTTTCTATTATGACATATGCATATTCCTAAAGCAGTGTTTGCCTTATTGGCATATATTCTTTTCATTCCTCAAGAAAACCATATGGGAACATGTTTAGAAATTGTTCTTGATGTGATGAAATATGTGGCATACAGTTCATCAATTACAGTAGATAACATGAGGTTTATAGGAACTTCTCACTTTTGTGTAGACTATTAAATACGAGAAATTCTAGAAGAACAAAGTTTCACAATCTTCAGGCACCAATAAAGTATGCTGGTACACACATACAAATAGCTTGTACGAAGTTAAACTGATAGGTCACCCTCAGTTTGTATGTATATTTCTGAAACTTCTATTTTTTTGGTTGCAATGAAACATTTTCATTAGTGAAAGTAAATGTATAAAAATATCATTGCATGATCTAAACTAACTTATTTTGTATAAAGTTCACATAAGATGACAAAATAGAATACTGAACAGTCTCATGATTTAGTTAAAAGAGCAAAGGACTTTGAGTCAAAGGGCCTGGCTTCAAGTCCTTTGTCCTCTATTTAGTAGCTTTGTGAATTGGACGACTCACTGCACCTCTCTGACTCTTGTTTTCTCATCTGTAAAATAAAGACAATAATACTTTTTCCTGTAAGACAGGGACAAATAGTACGTTTAGAAATCTGTTACAAGATTCTTGAGAAAAAATGTTTTGTTGAGGATCATATTAAAGTGAGATAACATAATGTCCCTATAGAAAAATAGTGAAGTGTTGCCAACTGCACTAACAATTTCAACAAGACCATAGAAATTCCCTCTAATTTCTAAGTGCACATTAAAGCTATTAGTGGTAGTGGTAAAACACCAAGTACATTCTAATCAACCTTTATAATTTGTTAATGACAAACATATGAAGAATTTTGGGGAAAAGCTATCAGAGAAAATAGAGTGCAAACAAACACAACAGGTTGTCCGAGAGAACAATGAGTTTAATACCTTCTTATTATATAAGAGGATGCTGATGTCCAAAGAGTCCATACAATTCAAAAGTTGGCAATCTATATACCAACTTTAAAATTACAGTTTTAAAATGACATTTCCCCCTGTCCCCAATCTGGTTTCCTTAAAAGTAATAAAAGTAGTTTTGAAAATAAAATATTTTTCTAAAAACTTTAATTTTTTTTAATTCAAATGGCAATTAAATTCTAGAACTATTCAGGAATGTACTTACTGGATTGAAATTCTGACATATCCAGTTAATGAAAAGGGTGTATCGATAGAACCTTCAACTATTTTAAGAGAGAGCTAAAGGCAAGGGAAGAGAAAGCAAACCTCTCTCCATAGCAAAGGATTTTCTGGAAGGAAGATTATGAACACATTAAAAAGCAGGTCACAAATTTGTAAGCATACCATCAAACTTAACAAGTATACAGGTTTTACAGCTTTATATATCATGTGAAAAAATAGTTCCTGCTTTCCAACTATCAAATAGATTAGAAGATATGGAAAAAGGTTAAGGGTTGCAAAGGCGGACAGTTTTCTCTTTCTTTGGGTCTGACTTTTTTTCCTCATTTATCTGTTTCTGTTCCTTTTGTTTTATTTACATTCCTTCACGATGGTACCTCATCCTTCCTTTCTTTCCCTCTTCCTTTAATGACTTCTAAACTTTTAATTTAGCCTCCATTTCTCCACCTTTATTTTAAGTGGAAAAAAAATGGATACAATATGGATCACTGACATGAATATGATGGCAAGTAGTGAAATTTTTTCTGTAAACTGCATGTCATGCTCATCTCAAGATATATCGTCATAACACAATAAATTTGCTTTTTAAAGCATTGTTACTTGCCTATGAAGAAATGTTTTTTTCCTTTCTACCTGTAAGTAGTCAGGAAATTTCTTCCAATCACTTTACCACCATGATGAAAGTCCTTATACATCACATAAGGGTATGTTTGACTAGCACAATAATCTCCTAATGTGTCTTTCAGATTCTATTCTCTCTCCTTCCCAATACACTCTGACCTGATCAGGTTAACCTTTCAACACATCACTGTAATGGTTTTTCATTGGAAGGATAAAACAACTGATTGCTTCAGAAAAGCAACAGCTCCTCATGGCCTTGGAAATCTACATGATATAGCAAGTATACTGGATTTGAGAAGGGTGAGGTTCTAATCCCTGCTATCGCTGGAGCTGTAGCTAACATTCCTGTAGTATTTACTTGTGTCAGACACTGTACTAAGTGCCTACAATTATCTCACTCGACTCTTATAACAGCCCTGGGAGGTAAGTGCTGTTATTATAATCAATTTACACATAAGGAAACTAAGGCAAACAGGGGTTAAGTAAGACCAGAGTAACACAGCTAACAGGTGTCTGAGGCCATATTTGAACTCAGGTCTCATGACTTCATGACCAGTGCCTTGTCCATTGCAACATATAGTTGCTATGCCATTTAGTGTTTTATCTAAGAGAAAGTGCACAATGACTCCTTCCAGTTCTAAATCCTATAATCCTATATAATCCTTGACATAGCATGAAAGCCCTTCTGTATTCTTTCCCAAATGTACCTTTTCAACTTTATATTATATGGCTGCCTTATATTCACCAAATTAAACTATTTGCCTCAGAGACTCTTCCCACTTCCCTTCCCAGAGGCACTTACTTTCAATAGGTGAGTAATACAGACTGCATGAAAACATTCATATTTGCCAGCTTAAATAAATCATTGAGCACCAATAATAGCTCTTTCTACCTCTTAATCATGCCTACTTTGGAAAATCAATTGGAGAGAGGAGACAGAAAACAGGGTAATCAATTAGGAAGCTATTGTCAAAAAATCCAAAAAGAGAGATGAATATCCAAGCTAGAGTCATCATGAGAATTGAAAGAATCAGATAGTTTCAAGAGGGGTTATAGAGAGAATAGGCAACATTTGGCAACTAATAAGATATGGGAGGTGAGGAAGGAGAAAAGGGAAGAGTCAAGGATGATTCTCAGACCTGAATATAGGTGATGAGAGGAATGAAGGAGGGGACTTTAGAATAATCAAGACTCTTGACTCCACAGTCTGTCACAATTTATCTTTATGAAGGAGGATGTCATTTTGGAAACCAGTTGAGAGTGTACAAAATTTTTGGTAACAATGACAATAACAACAATAGCTGACATTTAGATTTCATTTTAAAGGTTTACAAAGTACTTTATATATTATTTCAATTGATTCTTACCACAACCCTGTGAAACGGCATTTTAACTGTTCCCCCTTATTTTACAGATGAGGTAAAATATTCAGAGAGGTTGTGACTTGCTCAGAGTCATGCCATTAAGTATCAAAGGTGAGATTTCAAACTAAGTCTCTTTTGGCTCCATATCCAGTTTTCTATTTGCTTCTTCATTCCTTTATATCTTTCTCCTCTTAATATACATCACCCCCCTCCATTTGCAGTCTAACTATATTTGATTGTTTGTAATATCTCGAACACAATATTCCCCCTCCCATCTTCATTCTTTTGTACAAGTTATCTCCTAAGACTGAAATAGTCCATGTTCCCTCTCAGATTTTTTTCCATTAATTCTAAATCTGTTAGAATGACTCCCCAAATATTAGTAAATGTTTTCTGATTAACTGACAATGCCCAAAAGTAATAAATTTCTCTGGTCTACCTCTCTGAAACAAATAAACAAAAAAGTATTACAGGCACAGGAAATGGACCTATGATTTCACTGATACAAAGAACTTGCCCCACATTCATTCCTATCTCAACCCCATGGAAAAAGATGAGAACATGTTAATAATATTATAATTACTATTATAGGTCCTGGATCTCTGATTTGTTATAGTAAATTCCTTTCACCAACACATCAACACTTCTCTGTAATTTATATTCTTAGTGAGTTCATTTGAGCATCGAAAAGATCCATGATTTGCCTAGAGCCACAGAGTACGTTAGAAATATGTTCCTATCTCTTTACAAAGCCAACTCTCTATCTACACAGTTTCTCAGGGTAAGTATTAAAATCTTACTTCCCTTTTGTAGATAAGAAAATTGTTGACAGAAGTTCTGACTTTCCCATGGTCATACAGCTAATGTCAAAAGCGGAGTACAAAATCAGACCAAGTTCAATAGTTATTCACATACATTTCCACTAGAGAAAAGTTACAGAGGATACAGAAAGGGACAGTCTTTCTGATACAGGAGAAGGAAGTACTACGATCATTTTTAACCTTTTTTTTTTTTTTTAAAAAGTAAGAGTTGCTCCTATATTTAGAGGGAGATAAAAGGTCTTTATATGTAACTGAAATGTATATGTAAATATTAAAGCAGTAAATTAATTTCACCAAACGTTTTGTGCCAAAAGGTTTGACCACAAAACAAGTGAGGACTAGCAATAGTCTTCTGGTCAATAGTTTTCCTCCCTTAACCAGAATCACACAGTTCCTGAGGCTGAAATGACTGAGCAAAAACAAACTATGTCCTGAGTACTATTCTGAGTTAGAAACTAGGTGGGGCAATGGATAGAGCCCTGGGCTTGAAGTTAAGTAGACTTGAGTTCAAAGCCAACCTTAGACACTGTATGATTTGGGCAAGTCACTTCAAACTCTTTTTGCCTCCATTTTCTTAGCTATAAAATGGGGGTGATAACAGCACTGACCTTCCAGGGTTGTTATGAGGCTCAAATAAGATAATATTTGTAAAGCACTTACCACAGTACTTGATACACAGTAGGAGTTTAATAAATGCATATTGCTCAAACAAAAGTAAAAAACAGTCCCTACTCTCAAGTTGCTCACAATCTAATGGAGGAAGAAGTCACAGCTAGTAAAGTACATGTTTAGGAGACATATCCAGTGCATTTGTTGAAAGATTAGCCTTCAGGGCCTAGCAGGGTCAGAACTGACCTGGTGCTATGACTGGGAATTGGTAAAAGGAAATATATCAGAACATAAAGCTCTAAGATGGTAATACCTAGAACTGATGCTGTGATCCTTCATGGCAAAGGTACATGTCTCTTTGTTAGTTATTAGTTAAATGGGTGAGTGTGCAAGTTTGCTTATTCCTTATGTGTTATTTTCTTTTTTTCTTTTAATAAATTTATTTATTTAACTTTTTACATTCATTTTTATAAAATTTTCGGTTCCAAATTTTCTCTCCATTTGTCCCCTCCCCCCACTCCTTCATGTGTTATTTTCAATTTAGATTTTGACAACCGTAAGACTTAGAATTTCTAAGCTGTGTGTAATATTTCACTTAGTACAAATATATTTAGTTGAAGGTAAGGGAAAGAAAGGTTTTCCTGCTCTAGAAAATGAAATCTTTGGTCTAGACATGTGAGCGGTTAGACCTGAAGGCAAAGTCATGAGGTCAACCAATATAAAGAGTATAGGCTACTTTAGGTGTTCTTGATTACATGAACATAATCCATAATATATATATTCAATATTACATAATATATATTCAATATAATTAGCTTCCTTTTAAATCTTATATTTTTTGACTCTTTAATGTCATAATAACAATATTATTCTGAGAAGGGGTTCATGGTCTTCACCAGATGGGTAAAAGGGTCCATGACAAAAAAGAAAGCCAAAAAGCTTGAAATAAGATAATCATGGCAAAGAATCCGAAAACTCATATCCACACCCTGTCCCAGCTAAAAACAATATGAACTACTAACAGGCCAAGAATGAGCAGATCATTGACATTTTCTTTTCTTCCTGTCCCCCCCCCCCACCCCCGAGGATAAGGACAAGGGAAAATATAATCAAGAATATCACACTGTAAAGTCCCCCACCCCAATACACATACACACACACACACACACACACACACACACACACACACTCTTCCTTGCAAGAGGAATGCAATGTTGATCACAATTTCTTTATGCATAAAGGAAGACCAACCCACAATAAGGAAAAACTAGTGAGCTATCCAGGCATACTTAGATAGGTCCTCCTGGCTTATCTTTCAGCAGCTGCTCTCTATCAAGTTCTAGGTACCTGTTACCCCTTCATTCCACTCACCTTCCTTCCTTACTCGTATTTCTCATTCTTCCACCCATAACCTTCTTACGAAGGACAATGTCAGCTTCGCTGTGGGCAGTTTAGAGGGCAGTGGAGGAAAAGGGGCTCTTCAACAGTAGATAGCTTCCTCATCTCACCTTGCTCCATTTTCCAAGCTTTTCTTTTTTTTTTGAAAGACCTCAAAGGGTGAGTTAAAACACTGTTGATGATGCCATCACTGAATCAAAACTTTGACCCCTTCAATAAAATAAAACTACACATATTTCTTCTTAGTTTAGTGACACACACATACATACACATTCATACACAAACACACACACATACATGCACAACATATATATGTGTATATATATATATATATATGTGTGTGTGTATATGAATGAATTATACTGTGACTACCTCCCAATATTCCATAAATGTATGTCATCTTATATTAGTAAGCAGTTTTGAATGAGCCGAGAAATGGGATTACCTATATTGGACCTTTATTATAATCAAGCTACTCTACTGAATGCTATACAGAAAGACAAGAAGTATAAGACAGATTATTCAATATGGTACTGGAAATGTTGCCTGTAGCAATTATAGAAGATAAAGAAATTGTAGGAATTAGAACAGGCAAAGAAGAAACTAAGTTATCACTCTTTGCAGATGATATGATGATATACTTAGAGAATCCTGGAGAGTCAAGTAAAAAACTACTTGAAATAATAAACAACTTTGGTAAAGTTGCAGGTTACAAAATAAACCCACATAAATCTTCTACATTTCTATATATTAGTAACAAAGTCCAACAGCAAGAAATAGAAAGAGAAATCCCATTTAAAGCTAGAGTAGATACTACAAAACATTCGGGAGTTTACCTCCCAAAACAAACCCAGGGACTACATGTAGACAATTACAAGACACTTTTCTCACAAAGCTAGATCTAAATAAGTGGAAAAACATCAGCTGCTTGTGGGTAAGCCAAGCAAATATAATAAAAATGACAATTCTACCTAAATTAATTTACTTATTTAGTGCCATACCAATCAAACTATCAGATAATTATTTTCTAGAGCTGCAAAAAATTATATCAAAATTCATCTGGAAGAACAAAAGGTCCAGAATATCAAGGGGACTCATGAAAAAAATGCTAGGGAAGGTGGCCTAGCCCTACCAGATCTCAAATTGTATTATAAAGCAGCAATTATCAAAACCACTTGGTACTGATTAAGCAACAGAAGGGTAGACAAGTGAAATATGCTAGGTACACAGTAGTTGATGAATATAGCAATCTACTGTTTGATAAACCCAAGGACCTCAGCTTCTGGGATAAGAACTCACTGTTCGACAAAAATTGCTGGGAAACTGGATAACAGTGTGGCGGAAACTAGGCATAGGCCAATGCCTGACACCACACACAAGAATAAAGTGCAAATGGGTACACAATATTGGTATAAAGATTGATACTATGGATAAACTGGTGGAGCAAGGAATAGGGGCATGTATCAATTTATGGAGAAGAGAAGAATTTTTGACTAAAGAAGAGATAGAAAGCATTATGAAGTTCAAGATGGATAATTTTGATTACATTAAACTGAAAAGTTTTTGCACAACTAAACCCAAAGCAATCAAGATTCAGAGGGATGCAGAAAACTGGGAAAGAATTTTTGCAGCTAGTGTCTGTGATAAAGGCCTCATTTCTAAAATACACAGAGAATTGAGTCAAATGTACAAGAATACAAGTCATTCCCCAATTGATAAAAGATCAAAGGATATGAATAGGCAGTTTTCAGAAGAAGAAATTAAAGATATTTATAGTCATATGAAAAAATGCTCTAAATCACTATTGATTAGAGAGATGCAACTCAAAACAACTCTGAGCTACCACATCACACCTATCAGATTGGCTAATATGATAGAACAGGAAGATGATAAATGTTAGAGAGGATGTGGGAGAACTGAACACTAATTCATTATTGGTGGAGGTGTGAGCTGATCCAACCATTCTGGAGAGCAATTTGGAACTATGCCCAAAGGGCTACAAAAATATGCATACCATTTGACCCAGCAATATCCTCAAGAGATCATAAAAATGGGAAAGGGTCCCACATGTACAAAAATATTTATAGCAGCACTCTTTGTGGTGGCCAAAAACTGGAAATCAAGGGGATGCCCATCAATTGGGAAATGGCTGAATAAATTGTGGTATATGAATGTAACAGAATACTATATGCTATAAAAAATGATGAACAAGAAGACTTCAGAGAGGCCTGGAAAGACTTATATGATCTGATGCTGAGGAAAAGGAGCAGAGCCAGGAGAACTTTGTGCACAGCAATGACCACAGTGTGTGAGCTTTTTTCTGTTAGACCTGGAACTTCATTGCAATGCAAGGACTTAAAAAAAATTCCCATGGCTTTCAAGGCAAAATGCCTTCCACATCCAGAGAAAGAACTATGGAATTCAACTGCAGAATGTAACAGATCATTTTTTTAAATTATGTTTTGGTTTGTTATATGATTTTTCCCATTCATTTTAATTCTTTTACACAGCATGACTATAGTGAAAATCTATTTAATAGGAATGTATGTGTAGAACCTAAATATAATTGTATGCCTTCTCAGAGAGTGAGGGAGGACATAGGGGGGAGGGAGGGGGAAAAATCTAAGTTATATGGTAGTGATTGTAGAACACTGAAAAAAATACAATCAATAAAAAAAGCAGTATAAGATAGGATTCCTATCCTCAGCAAGTGCACTTAGGTGAAGAGACAAGATGCAAATTAAGAACTAACTAAATATAACTAATAATATGAAGCAATAGATCATAAATGTCAAGTGATATGAACAGAAAAAATGACTGGCACATGAATTCAGAGAAGGAATAAAAGAGTCATCAGTGAGCAAGTCATAGTGGAGGCAGGATGTGATCTGAGTTTCTAAAGATCTATAGTAATTAGATAAGAAGAAAAAGATGAGTCCTGAATGTGCAAAGCACAATTGAAAATGGGTGAGTAAACTAATTTTATTTGTAGTCAAGCAATCATGAAGTGGAACAGTGTATGCAGAAACCAAATTATGAAGGGTCTTGAGTGCCAAGTTGAATAATTTAGATTTTTATAATAGAACTCATATAAACATATAATAACTTATGATTTGCAAAGTACTTTATCACGTAGGCGATAGGGGGCCTTGTAAGCAGGAACCCATAAGACCATAATAGTTAATAAGTGGGCTCAGGCCTATAGATTTAGAGTTGGAGGGTACCTTAGAGAAGAAGTGCCAAACACACAGCAGCATGCAGCCTGTAACATTCCTGAGTGCTGCCAGAACCAGATTACAATGTAATTAGGAAATACTTAACAAAATAAATAAAAATACAACAAAACATAGATAATATTACATTTTTTATGCATGGATTAATGGCCACAGTATCTGAGTTTGACAACACTGTCTTAGTGGACATAAAATCTATCCAACTCATTTTATTGATAAGGGGATTAAAGTTAGGTGACTTGCCCATGGTTACACAGGTAGTTAGTGGAAGAGCTGAGAACTAAATCCAGGTTTCCTGACCCCAAAATCCCTTGTCCCTTCTACTGATCTTTTAAATGAGGAAATACCCATGACAAATGAGATGTTTTTAGACTATCTAGTAATGGTATAAGTAGAAGAGAGGAAAGGCTAGATATAGGGAAATTAGTAAAGAGATTATTGCAATGCTCTGAGATCACTTCCATTCAGAAATTCTGTGATTATACTATGAAGAGTTTAACCAGGTTAGTTGCAATAGGAATGGAAAAGAAAGGATGGATGTACGAATATATCACCAAGGAAGAATTGGCAAAGCTCTGATTAATCAAATGTAGGGATAAAGAGAAAAGAGAACTTTAAGATATCAAACTACATTTTGAGCTTGGTGACTGGGTAAGCATGCTAATGACAGAATTAGGGAGATAAAAGAAATGGAATTAATCCTCAGAAAACAAGTTTGTTGTTTCCACTTTAGACATGTTGAATTTGAGGGTACAATAAAATGTGAGACAATAAACATTCATGGGAATGCATGGCTATAGTACAGAACTTGGCTATTTGGAAGGGATTAGTAAAACTGAGAGTAGAGATATGCTCTAAGAAAAAACTATGGGGAGAAAAACTGAGATTTGAACCTTAAAAAGGGAATTCAACCAGAAAATAAAGTTGGGAAGCAGTGGTCAGATAGGAAAGGAAGACAACCAGGACAGTGCACTTTTACAGAGGGAAAGAGAGAAGAGAGCTGCGAAGTAATCAATAATGTCAACAGATGAGAAATTAAACAGGATGAGACCTGAGAAAAAAAGATAATTGTTTTTGTTAATTAGGAACAGAGTAGTGAAGTCAGTATGATATATTTTATCTTTATATGGCCTAGTTGTAACAAAGATAAATATGTTCCATTTCATAGAATCTAGGCTTTTTGCCTGACATTATCTGACATATCATTGCAATTAGGGGTAGTGAGGCAATAAAATAGGTAGAGCGCTGGGTATGGAGTCAGGAAAACCATCTGTCCAAATCTGACCTCAGATACTTCCTGGCTATGTGACCCCATGCAAGTCATTTAACCTCTGTTCACTTAGTTTTTTCATCTGTAAAAATGGGGATCAATTAATAAAAAACATATATTAATTGTCTCCTATGTGCCAGGCACTGTGTTAAATTTTAGGGATACAAAAGAGCCAAAATATGCTCCCTGTCCTTAAGAAGTTTGCAGTGTAATGGGGGAGATAACATACAAACAGGCACAAAATAAGCTATATGTACAGGATAAATAGGAAATAATTACTAGAAGGAAGCACTAGAAGTAAGAGGAGTTGGGGAAAGGAATAGTAACAGCACTTCTCTCCCCAGGTTGATGAAGGTTCAAATGAGATAACTGTAAGTATTTAGCACAGTCCTTAACATTTAATATTTATTTATTTAACAACTAATTTAATATTAATTTAACAATTAGTATTAGCTATTAATCTTATTATTACAAAGATGAAAGGGTAGAACCAAGTGAGAAAGAATGGGTGACCAAGCATAAGCTATCACAACTACTGGAAAACAATTCAGAAGAACATCTTTTGTCTGTGTATGTAAAAAAATTAATTATTTATTCAAAATCTTCTAGCTGTTAACCTCATTTCTTCTCAAGAGTCAACGAGGGGTATCTTTCACATCAGATGGTTTCTTTTATCTGCCTTTTTTAGGGGGACCAGGGGGCAGGCATGTATAAACTATATTCCTTATGGATGCAAATTGGTAGTAGGGTAGAATTATAAGGTCAGCATATCCATCTGGTTGAAGATCTAGATCAGGTCTTAACCTGGGATACACAGGTCTACCCAAGCTCCATGGATAGCTCCCAAAGGGTCTGTGTACTTAAATCGGAAAAAAAATACATATTTATTTTCACTAACTAAAATTTAACTTTTCCTTCCACCATTAAAAACATTCTGATTTAGGAGGGATCATAGGTTTCACCAGATTTCCAAAGGATTCCATGATAATGACTATTTTAAAATACTATCCTGATATATCCGAATCCTCACCAGTCTGTCTTTACCAGTCTGCCTTTACCAGTCTGCCTTTACCAGTCTGCCAAAGGGGTCTATAACACAAAAAGGTTAAGAACATCTGTTTTAGGTAGAGGACAAACCAAATGAAGCAATAAACTTGGCAGTTTTCTTCAGGCGTACTTGAGTACAAAGCTTCAGATGGCTTCTGTTCAAATGAATAAATTCAAACAATAGTGTGGATTTGGTTTCATATGCCCTTTACACTCACTGTATAGATATGCCTATCTTTAAGCAGCTGGGGTGGAGGCTCTTTTTCAATTCTAAGGTGGAGGTCCTGTTCATGTGCAGTTACATTGTGTTTAATTGTCTAGCTTAAACAGGATCTCATCCTTGTCACCAGAAAATTTGCTGGGTAATAACTGAAGGGAAAGAAACAAACACTTTATAACACAGTATTTGTTACTGCAAATCTGCTATCATCGAGAATCATCACAACTGTGAAAATGCAAAAGAAATTAAGCAATAACAGGAATTCCAAAGGTTCTATACTCTAGCCAACTTGAATTATTTTCTTCCTTTTGATGTTTTGTGTCCTCGTATCTCTTTTCCTCGCTCACAATGCCCTCTATACTTGTAATGCCTTAATTTGCCTTCTGCATTTGTTGAATTCCTTCCCTTGCTTAAATACCTTTCCCAGAAAGTCTTCCTGAGTTGTCAAAGTTGGTATTATCCTTTCTTCTCATCCTTTTGGGATACATTTATCAATATATTGTATATTATAGCCATCTGTGTTGGTATTTCTTGAAGGCAAAGGAATTTATCTTTTCTAAACTTTGTAACTCTCCTGGAGTCTAACACAATATTCTGCTCATGAGATGATTAATATTTTAGCACCAATGGTTTGATATTTTTAAAAATAAAAATACTTCTTTCGTATAATATAGTAGCATATCTTAATTGAAATTAGCTTGTCAAAAAAATTTAACTGTTTCCTTGAAAACTAGGGTCCCAAGAAAATGAGATAAATTATGAAGAGAGATCCACAGTATAACATGATCTGAAGAAAAGCAATCCATACAGTGTAGGGGAATTGGGCAGGCAAGAAGGTAGCAAAAGGAACCTGAGAATCGTAGGAACAGTCTATATTAAAGGAAAGGAACACAGAAAGAGGCGGTAGGTAAGTGCTCAGAAGAAACTATCCAATTGATAACATTACTTAGACTCAGTCCTGCCATCAAAAGATCAAAGTGGAAAAGTAATAGCAATAATAATATTACTAGCATATAGTATGTTGATTGCTAGGATATGCTAGTATACTTTGATCCTGTGACACAGCTCTCAAGTATAATTTAATATGGTCTGGATTCCTGGAGTTTCATGAGCAGGGTGGTGAATTTGACACCACTTTGCTTAGATTTGGAATCCTGTCCAATGATTTAAAAAAAAATAGACATACTAATGAGGACACTGAATCTAAATGCAAACGTAGTGGAAAGAGGCACTGGATTTGGAGCCAGGAAAACTCAAGTTCAAATCATTCCTCAGATACTTCCTAACTGTATTAATCTAAGCAAACTACTTAACCCCTTTGGGCCTCAGGTTTCTTAGTTATAAAATGAGGGAGTCAGACTCAATGTTGTGATGACTGGAATGGTAGAGATTTTGGAGCATACGTATACAGTATATGACTAGTTACATTCTGTTAACTATGTGTTAAATGGCATACTCTTTTGTTTGCTACAGTTGGAGAAAGAAATGGCGTTGCCTTCAAAAGGTTTCAGTTGGCCTCTGCCTTAACTTACTTTCTTGGTTGGATCTTTTCTCTTGGTTTGATTAGACTGAAGATATCTTATGAGAGATAATTTCCTAAGGGAGGGATCAGCAAAGTATATCTAGGCCTGTTTTTCATGACCCACAGCTAAGAAAGGTTTATGACATTTTTATATACAATAAAACTTAATTTAAAGATAAAAAGGTCTTATCTTCCAGTCAAATTTGACCCATGGGCTGTGGTTTTTGAAACATTGCTATAAAGGAAGAAGTCTCCTAACCCTCTCTCCTCCAAGGCTGATATGTGATCCTGCGAACGTGAATCTCGGCTCTCTACCTCATCATTTATTATTTTATTTTAGGTTCAGCTAGAGGTTATGAAGGTAAGGAAAGAAAGCCACTGGAAAGTATGGGAATTCAAGAGTTTACTCCTCATCAAGTTTTGCTGCTAGCCAAGCACTGACACCCCAAAGAGTAAGAAGTGATCTTCCTGGTCATCCCAGATGTAACTGAAAAGTGAACTCATCCACCAGCAGCAATGCTAGATCTTAGCACAACTAATGTCACACTGAAACTGTGTTAAGGGTTAGCCCTCTCCTCAGAAGCTAAGGTAGCATAGGAAAGAGGGTATGCTCCCGAGGTGTGGGGGAAGTTTATTTTATACTTTTATTCTTGCAATAGATTCAAAATAAATATCTCTTTGTAAAAGGTAATAGCTGTTAAAGGATTAAACAGAAATGGAATTAGTCACTGGTAGCTAACAGTGGGAAGGGGAAACTGACTTGAATCACTGTCATTATAAAAGAGACACTGTGACTCTCCAAGGGCACCCATAGAACATTGAAAGGAAGATTGATCCTGGTCTTGTGACAGTGAGCTGAAAGTATAATAGATAAGGCACTTATTCAGAGCTTACCATATGCTAGGCACTGTGATTTTATTGATATAGGGATATCCCTGTGAGGAAGTTCCTTCTACAATGCAAACTGACATCTGCTCTGCAAATTATCTTCTTAGATGCATGAAGCACTGAGAAGTTAAATGACCTACTCAGGGTCACAAAGTATGTGCCAGAGGCAGCACACAAATTCAGATGTTAAGAGGTCATTTTTCCACGATGCTATGCTTCATCTTTTTGGATATGACAAATATTAAGTAACAAAAGAGGAAAAAAATGAAAATGCTTATATTTTATCACCGGAAAGTGACTTGTTACTGAATTATTTCTCAATCAGTTAACTGTGTGCAGTCAAGTCACTGACTAGTTAGAACAAACATAAAAATCAGTACAGAACTGAAAGAATATAATGAGAAAAAGATTGTGGCACATAATTAAAATAACTTCAGCCTTATCTGTGTTACTTTATTGTTATAATTATCTTTAATTAAATTCTTGAAACCACGAGCCAGTAGAAACAAAAAGAGAAAGACAGGAAATAGTACGTTTCTATCTGCATTCATATTCCATAGTTCTTTTTCTGGATGTGGACAGCCTTTTCCATCACGAGTTTTTGGAGCTGTCTTATATCCTTGCACTGCTAAGAAGAGACAAATCTATCAAAGCTAGTCATCACACAGCGCGGCTATTACTGTGATATCACCCTTTCAATATCACTTAAAGTTACATTGGCTTTTTTGGTGTTTTTGATATTACTGAGTTATAATGACGAGCCAATAATAAAGTTGAATAACTCATTTAATATGTATTTCACATGTAATTTGTCCCCATGTATTAGGAACTGTTTCTGAATCAAATTTACAATTCCTATTCGACTGAAAACAGGAAATACTTTGAGTGAGAGGTTTTTATATAGGACTAAGTTGCTAAAGAAACACACAACTAGTGAATAATATTCCTACTTAAATTAGTGTTTCTCTACCAGATACATGAATCCGTTACTGAACAACGTTCTACCACCAGGAAACTAATAAAAATAATTATTATGATTCACATGCGTTGTTTAAAGAACTTAGTTTACAAAGAAGCTTTACAAACACAATCTCACTTGATACAAAAGGTCTAGAATTACAGAATAAATGAATATAATAGTTGGAAGGACCCTCAGAGATACATTTTGTATGTATAGTGAGGTTTTAGACAGGAATCTGGTTCAACCAGACTTGTAGGTTACTCCTCAGTCTGCAAATTGATTCAATACTACGTAGTTTTGTCATCCCAAATTCTAGAATAATCCAAGCATATTTTTAAAGAGTTCCTTATTAACTAATGAATTTATAATTTTTTCCTCATTACGAGCCCCCACATAAGTTTACTCAATATTACTTCCTGAACAGCCTGAAAAAACCTCCTTTCCCAATAGTTGTTATTCACATAAAACTTATTAACATGAAATCGATAATGTGGAAGCAAACAAAGTCCACTGTTCTCTTACCCCCTAAGAAAAAATTTAAAAATTTGAAGCCTTTGGGCTAAATCTGAAAGAAAAACCCTTATCGGTATTTTCCTTTTCTTTTCATTTCTTTTTTTTGGGGAAACTTGGTCTTCTTACCTCTCCCAGGCTTGAAATAAAGCATCCATTCACAAACCTGGTGGTCTTATGATATCATTTCTAGCTTTAGTATGGACAACAAATGGTCATACCTCTATTACAGGTCTGAACTCCTGAGCTCAATATGTATACTTGTCTCAGTCTCCCTTAGAGGCAGGCATTAGAAATATGTACCACCCTCACCACAAATTATGAGATCTGAACTATCAAATCCAAAACAATATCCTGCTTCCCTCCAAATCAACTATAAGGACTTCTCTCTTGAAGCAATTTGGGAAATGATCAGACAAGAATAAAGACAAAAGACCCTCTTATTGATCCACCTATCAATCCACATTTATCACCTGACACTTGGACTATTCCAACAGCCAGCTGGTGGGTTTGCCTGCATCAAGTCTCTCTCTACTCTAATCTAAACATCATTTCAGCTTCCAAGTGATTTCCTTAAAATGAAGGTCCTAGCATGTCACCTTATTCAATAAACTCCAGTGACTCCCTATTGCCCGGAGGATCAAACGCAAAAATCGTTTTGTAGTCAAAAATCCCCTCCTACCCCTCCAGTCTTCTAATACTTTATTCTTATCCATGTACTTTTCTGAACCAGTGACTGTGACCTTCTTGCTGTTCCCCAAGCAAGAAATTTCATTTCTTGGCTCCTAGCATTTTCTCTGGTTGTCCCCTATGCCTGGAATCCCCTCCCGTTTCCTCTATGTCTACTGGCATCCCAGGTTTCCTTAAGGCTCAACTAAAATCCCACCTTCTACAGGAAACCTTTCTTAGTTCAGTTTAGTCATTTTTCTGTCATGTTCCATTTAGTTTTCTTAGGACAGATGCTGCACTGGTTTGCCATTTCCCTCTCCAATTCATTTTACTAATAAGGAAACTGAGGCAAACAGGATTTATGTGACTTACCCAGGTAAATATCTGAGGTCAGACTTGAATTTAGGAAGAGGAATCTTCCTGACTCCAGGTCCAATGCTCTATTCACTGTACAACCCACCTGCCCTGTTGGCTTTCTCAACCTCTCTTAATTCTAATTCCCTCTCTCTCTTATTTGCTCCCATTTATTCTGTATATAGCACGTTTATGCATGACTTATTGTCTCTCGTATTAGATTGTAAATTCTTTGAGGGCAAGGACTGTCTTTTGCCCCTTTTTTGCATCTCCAGGACTTAGCACAGAGCCTGGCACATTGTAAGTGCTTAATAAGTGTTGAATGATTGACTAGAATGCATGAAGGGATTAGAGTTATGATTCATCTAAGGGAAGTATCCTCTTTCCCATTTCGTAAAGGGATTAGGGTACTGATCAGAGGGCAGATGCTCTTTTGAGGACCTCAGGTCACCTATGGTTAGTTGAGGAAAAGTCTTTGAGAGGAGCAGTCAAATAGAGATTGAGAGGTTTTGGAGATTAAAGTTTAATGTTTTTACTGAACTGTCATTTTCCTTGATCAAGATTCCTAAAAATCAAAGATCATTAATATTATTTTGTGTCATAGTTTGGTGAAGTCTACAGACACTCTAAAATAATAGTTTTAAGTGAATAAAAGAAATTATATAAGATTATGAAGAGAATCAATTATTTAAAATACAATAAACTATTTTAAAAGATCAAGAACACTGTCATAAAAGTTTTGTTTTGTTTTTCTGTAAGAACCCTGACTGTAATAGTTACTACAAAATGTCCTGTGTGAGAATTATCTGAGGGCTTGAAGGGACTATGTCAGTTTGAATATTTCTCTCTCCAGAGAATATTCTGTGGGTTAGAATAATTCAGGATTATGATTAAAATGCAAATTAGTATGTTAATATTTTCCTTGGAAAATAATAAAGGCATCAATAACTACATATAAAATTTTGGCTACTTGAAAGTTCAAAGGCAAAGTCATCTCACACCCTTTAAAACTGAAAATGACTTCTCATCATTTCCAAATAGAAACATTACAATTCGGTTCACTTAAGATACTGATTTTAAGTCCTTCAAGAATTACTGTAATATTTCTCAGTCTCTCAGGATGTATATCGTATCAGTCCTTACTCTTTGTACTTTCTTTAATTTTCACAGGAATCATCTTAAGTCAAGATTTTCTCAAGCTATCATTTTTAACAGTCTTTTGAAAATTATCTTTACAAGAAAGAGGGAAAAGAGGTTCAACAGAAAAGATCTCTCCACTTCCTTTTGGTCTTCTTCACAGACATCTTCTCATTAAACAAGGTAGAAAATAAATGAACTCTCATACTTTTCCTTACTCCATAGGAAAACAAAATACTTCCCAACAAGACATTTTCAAATGACACTATAAATGGCTATTCTTCCTGTGGCAAAGGCAAATTAGAAATTGGTGTTACAAAGGTTTAAAACAAAACAAAAATCTGACGCCCACAGGGGTGAGGCGATTTGCCCCTATTTCACTCTATTTCCTTAAGTGTGTTTAAAAATGGAAGTTCTACAAGATCTATAAAGTTAAAAGAAGTCATGTATTTAATTCTTTAGAAAGCTAGCTTTATCTTTTAAAATTGGTATACATTTTTAGCACATGCATCACCTGTTCTTAGATTCTAACTCTGTTACTGGCTTCCTTTGTCCATAGAAGCAAGTTATTTTCTGTACCTTTTTTTTTTCAGAGCCATTATGAAGAAAAACTACAGTAGTGTAAATATTTCACAACATTACTACATGGAAGACAGAGGATACGCCCAGGGTCTTTCAAGTTTTCAGTGTGTATTATAGTTATCATTCAACTTGTGGAACATGATTAACGTTGTGATTTACTGCAATCCTTGTAATACTCAGAAAACTTATAGCAATCATAACATTATTTTTATCAGGCTCTTTTGAAATAAAAAAAGGAAAGTATTCAGGAACAGGTTACTTGGGCTCTTGGTAGGCTCTGTGGCTATCTGTATGGCCTCTGAAAGGTCACTTAAAAATAAGAATTCATTTTTACAATGTTTTATATTTTGTAAATACTCTTAATTCTATGAAATATATAGTCCAAGTATGGATCTCCATTATACAAGCGAGGGAACTAAGACTTAGAGATCTTAAGTGATTTCCTCAAAGGCAAATAAGTACTAGTCAGGTTTTATGACTTCAAGTTCTGAGCTCTTTCCAATATAACATGCTGTTTACTTTTCTTTCTTTCTTCTTTCTTTCTTTCTTTTTTCTCTCTTTCCTTCTTTCTAGTCTTTTTTTCTTTCCCTCCTTCCTTCCTTCCTCTCTCCCTTCTTTTAAATCTCTCTGAGTATCAGTTTCCCTTTCCATAAAAGAGTTAAGCATGTTAGGAATAACTTCTCTGCTGTTAATTCATCAAGTTGTTCCCTCATTAGACTTTCTGCTATCTTGTTTTGGCAAAATAGCTGTAATTACTTTACCTCTTGCACATAATTCTTAGGTTAGAAAAATTTTAAAACTGTATGGGGATTTGGGAAAATGTCATCACTGACTCATAAATCTCATTAAATACAAATATGAACAATTATGCTTATGAATTTGCATCAACCACTATTTGAATGTTACTATGGATACTATGAAAACTTAAAACCTCTCCTGATCACTTGTATTTTCACAGGTAACAGAAGTAAGTAAGAGGTGGTAAGAGGCAACAGAAGTGAAGTGAATAATTATCAACATTCTTTAAGTAGTATACTTCTTTAGGCATAGTTTTACTTCCAAGAGAAAAAAAATTGTCCCTTTAGAATATTTAAAATGAGAATACCTCTTGGTATCAAAGCCCTTGAGCAGAGCCAGCTAAGTAGGACAGTAGATAAGAGTGCTGGGACTGACGTCAGGAAAGTCTGAGTTCAAATCCAGTCTCAGATATTTCCTAGCTGTGTAACCCTGGGGTCTTCACCTAACCTCCATATGCCTCAGTTTCCTCAACTATAAAATAGAGATGATAACAACATCTACTTCATAGGGTTGCTGTGAGGATCAAATGAGATTATATTTAAAAGCATTTACTGTAGTGTCTGGCATTTAGCAGTCACTTGAAAAATGCTTACGTCTCCTAGCCAAGAAGCAGATAGAAGTTTCCAATTATATGGCCAACAACTGAAAAAGTAATGAAAAGTCCACATATATACTTTATTGCAGCACACGCATTTATGAAAAAGATATTTTTCTTATAACTTAGACTTGGGAATATCTAATATATGCACTTATAACAAGAGGGGCAGTTGGGGGTCTATCTCATCCTTCTGAATTTCCATATCCTAAATATAGCTGACTACTTTGGTTCTTCCTACGGCCTTGATATCCAAAATAGAGTGTTACAGTGTCACTACTCTACTCCTGGAAGAACATGATGCTATCACTAGAGTCTACTGAGCGGAAATTAACTTAGTATGGGGCGCAATTGACTTATTCAACTTCTGTAGAGATAGGAAAAATACTGTGTTACCATTTCCTATAAATGCATAAAAAATATTTATCCAAATTGATGAGACACCAGTTTTATAATTCACAAATTAAACAATTTTCTTCAGAAATAAATCAAAGAAAATATCTTTTCCTAATGTAAATTAATGGTTAGATAAATCAAAAAATCATAAAGATAATTGGTTTAGACTAAAATTATATAACATTTGAAATATGATAATTGATTAGGTGTAATGCACTAGTTAATAAGTGACACTTCATGAAAGTGAAGAAAATAAAATGTCTTGGATTATCTGATTAGAAAATATGCCCACTAGGAAAAAGTATCTCCCATATTCAATGATTTAAAAAGCATAAAGTCCAACCAGCAATTTGGTTACTTTATAAAGGTGCAAATTTTGGAATATGATCCATCTTGATGACGAATCATAAGTAAGATTAAGGTTTTAATTGACAAAAATTTTAAATTTTTTTTTACAATTTCAAGTGAAGTTTTAAGAAATCAGTTGCTATCAATAACTTAAGAAAGACTATTAGTTTTAGAAACAAAGAAGTTTTTGTTTAAGTCTCATTTGTACTCCTTGCTAGATGTATGGATTTTGGCAAGTAATTTACCCTCTCTGGGACTTAAGTTCCATGTTTAGAAAATGAGTGTTTTGTATTAGGTGATCTCCAACGTCTCTTTTATTTTTAAGTTTATGTGTTTAGTTTAAATCATTAAGATAAATGGACTTGAGGTAAGAAATTTCATACATTTGTACTACAAAGTGACAATTTGTTATTATGCCTTTGCTATATTTTTAAGTTCTGTTAAGCTACTTGGTACAGTAGATAGAACAACTAGACTTGCAGTCAGGAAGATGTGCGAGTTCAAATGGTGCCTCAGATATTTATTAGCTATGTGACTTTGGTCAAATAACAGTATCTCTTGGCCTCAGTTTCCGGGGATAGTAGCAGTACCTACTTCACAGGGTTATTATAAGAATACAATGAAATAAGATATATAAAACACTTCACAAACTTTAAAGTACTGTATAAATATCATCATTATCACTATAATCCCTAATATTGTGTTCTATCAGGTACTAAAATTGTATGTTTTTATATTTTGCTTTCTCAGCATGGTTACCCTCCATCATCTGATACCCTGAAACCAGCTGGGTGCCCCAGTCAAGCTGTCTAGTCTTAAAGTTAAAAAATATGAAACAAAACTTTCCCTTTGCAGGGCATTCTTTGGTTGCCTGCCTTTTCAAAGAGAGGAATCATTTGTTACATTTACCTCAGAATAAATTTAATAGGACCAACTTTCCAGGAGAGTTACTTATCTATCTTCTTTGTTGTTGTTGTTGTGGGATGGGACGTTGCAAAGGAAGGAATACTGAAAAGCCCACAAAAAACTAGATGTCTAGACTTCTTAGGGCTCAAGGCAAAGAGAATAAAGACTGGATAAAGCTTTCATTTGCTACCATACTAACAATGACTGACTATTTTGTTATTCATTTATGGATTTTCCTGTTTGTGTGAAATTTATTTTACAGTACCTAATTTTTTGTAAGTAGGTTAAAATTTTCAACAGCTTTCAAGCTTTATTATTATAAAGACTTGGTCTTTCTTCTATTCAAAGCAGACACTGGAATACATACTACCTTTATTATCAATCTCACAGAGTATAACTTGATTTAAATTTTATATAATTGATAATTAAATCTAAAAAGAAGTCTTTAATCTAACTTATCATACATGGACAGTCTCAAAAATTAAAGCACAGAATTATAATTCAACAAACAAATCGAAGGCAATAATTGATTATGATTAATTGGCATGATTTTAATAAATTATAGAAGAAAAATTTAAGCCATTCAAAAATTGTAATAAGCATGAAGTAGGCAATATAAAAGGAAAATAAAACAAATGAAACAATCTCAAGGATGGAGGAGGGGAACTAAGTTACCTATGGGAAATTTCTACAGAAATAAGTGTATATTACCTGTCATCATCTTGTGAGAATCGTCTTTGCAAATCTTTTGAATTCCACTGTTCTGTTTCTTTCCTTTCCTGAGTTTTATCTTGTATTTTTTCCTCATCTCCTGATTCTTTGTTTTTTTCATTATCAGAATTTTTTGTTAGCTCTTTCCCTTGCGGTTTTTCATTAATTCCTTCTTCTTTCAGTTCTTCTTCCTGTTTCTTTTCCTCATGAACTATCTCCTCATGCATATCCCCTTCTTGCCCACCCTCCTCTATTTCTTTTGATCTTTTGTAGAAAACCAGAATTGAAGAAGGCATGCAAACAAACAAACAAAAAATAAAGTCAGGAATAAAACATGCATATAGGACACAAAAATGAATTAAACAGAAAGGAGAATGAAAAAGTAAAATAGGAAAGTATAAATAAAAATTCTGTACGATTTTTAAAATTGAAAACTTTTGTATTTACCAGAGAAGCACTAAGGGGCCAACACTTACTCAGAATGGTTTGTAAATCACATTTCCCCCTCTCATGAGGCTGTATGCAAACAAGGCAAAAGCATATGCAATCTGTGTTATGGATTTTTTTTATCCATGAGAAGTACCTATATTGAATATAATTTTTTTCACATGATGTTGGTACAGAAACCTGGGATTTTCATAGATTAGATGTAAAGTCAAACCTTTTTATTTCTATTTTAAAGGAATTAATAAAATACATTTTAAATTATCTTATAAAAGAGAATTTTTTCATGCATGTGTAAAAACCTAGGAGGAGTGTGATAGAAATCTATTGATAAAAGCACTAAGAACTATCCTAACTTTTTCTGAGCCACTGACACATATATATTCAGCAAGCATTCTAGAAAATTACTTTCTATATTTATTTCTATTTTTGATAACTGAAGTTCCCATATAGCAAATACATGCTAATACAATGTGGATATGTATATATGCATATATGTATACATACATAAATATATATATATATATACACACATACACACACAAATACAATTATTTAAAATAGTTAACATGAACAAAAAATATGGACATTGTTACCATTTCACGTTGTATGTAGGGGAAATACTGGCTTCAAGAAAATTTTCCCTGTCCAAGAAATTTGAAATAAGATCCTAATAATAATATAAATCATTTCTCCAATGTTCTTTTACCTTATCACTTGATATATGTATCTTTTAGGAAAGTATACCTTAGCTTTCTTAAAAGAAAAAATGAAAATTGCCTATAATGCATTGAGAAGAGTTTGCCCATGTAAGTTCTATTTACTTACCTGATTTTTTTATTTCCTCTTGGTCGTTCTGATTGGACAGACATGTAACTTGTGCTGCTGAAACGAGATGCACTGCTAGTCCTTGATACAGCTGATACATCACTTACATCACTGTCTGAAGATTTAGTGGAAATATTGTCTGCACCTCGATGAAGATCTCGCCCTGAACGATACTGTTAACACAGATAGACAAACATACAGAAGTTGTAAGTACAACACAAAGCAATTCCTTGTCTTCTCCTTTTAGGACTTAAATTTTCCACCAGAGCACCACTGCTTAGAAAAACTCACCCTACTATTTCTAAAATGAATGTAAAAAACAATTATTCTAAAAGAACAATTCAATTCATATACAATTACTTATTTCTACAGGTGGCATTAGAACATTTCCAGAATATCTCAATGCTGGCCACTAAGTTTATACCTAAACATATATTATGTATACTTACATATATATATATATATGTATATATATATACATATATATACATATATATATATATATATATATGTAAAACCATGAGATGTGGTAGGAATGGAGAAGAAAGAAAGAAGGGAAGGTGAGAGGGAGTGAAGAGAAAGAGGAAAAGAGTAAGAGGGATATAAGTATATTGCTTAATAAAGAAATGGATATTTTGATTTTTGTATAAAAATTAAAATAATGATATTATAAGATGTTCAATTGCACTTACAAAAGTCAATATACTGACAATTGATTTCTCTAACAATTTGCTGTCCACCATTATGTTTTAGTGGAAACAGTATGAAGCCCAGAAACCAAATTATCACATCATCATCTATCCTAAAACCCTTAAGAGACAGCTCTAAGCTATATCAAAAATTTAATTTTAGGCTTACTAAAAATGTTCATTATAATTTATAATGAAATTACAATGATCAAACTGATATCTGTTTATGGTAGTAAAGCTGCTGTTTTCTGTGGCAGTCAGTAGATAGCAGCGTTTTCTAATTAATATTCTAGTGACTAGATGGGGAGAATAAGCACGTATATAGTTCCTACCAAGCATCAACCGCTGGCTAATTATTTTTACAAATATTATCTCATTTGATCTTCACAACGACTCACTGAGGTAGGTGCTCTTATTATCCCCATTTAACATAGAGGAAATTGAGACAGAGGTTAATTGACTTGCCCAGGGTCACACATCCAGTAAGTTCCTGAGATGAGATATGGATTCCAGTTTTCCTGTTTCTACGCCCAGCATACACTGATAGTTTACTCTTTTCCAAATAAATGAAACATAAATCAGTTTTGCTTTGATTGTCGAGAGGGACTTAGTAATAATTCAAGAGTCTTGTATGTAATAGTGTTTATCACTATAACATAACTACAGAGAATATAAGGTTCAAATTAACAAGGTGATAAGAAATGATACACTTCTTGTCTCGGTTTCAAAAACTGCCATAATGACCAATTTTATGAAGAGATAAAATGATAGTAATATAAAGTTACTCCGATTTGAAGCGATCATGCTGCCTAAAAATTCATACCTTTTCATTTCAAATATCAATGAGCAGCAGTAAGGACTAGTGAAGAGTGGACTCTGGCATCAAGTGCGCCTGGGTTCAAGTCTTGATGTATACTGGTTGCGTGACACTTAACAAGACCCCAACGTCTTAGTTCTTCCAGGCAGAGAAGGTACAGGTAGTTCCCCACACCAAAACAAAACACAAAAACAATTCCCCCATACTACACACACATATATACATAGCTATACATATGTGTATCTATACATAGATACACATATATATACTCAAGCATATAAGTGTGTATATATACACATATTCATATATGTATATACAAATGGCATCATATACATATGCATGTACATATGTATCATATACACACATATTTGTGTGTATGCAATATATATATATACATATGTGCGTGTGGATGTATATAGTCATTACAATCTGATATGGTGGGGGTAAAACAAAACAATGGAACAAGTGTCAAGAAATTATAGGTCTAGCCCTAGGACTATCACTAATTTTCTATTTGATGTGGGGAAAGTCATTTCACTTCTCAGTGTCTGCCTGAATTTATTCATCGGCAAAATGAATATTATGACTGAATTCATTAATGGCCATATGAGTCAAATGGGGACTTAGATTTCAGCAGCCTATTTTCACTTATGGAGAAAAATTCTATATATCATAAAGAATGCAACTAATTTTTCAGAAAATTTCCTAAGTCCTCCAGAAGATATTCATACTATAAATATAGCATATAGATTTGTGTTTTAATGGAAAATTCTCAACAAAACTTTGCATTTCTCTCATCACACTGAAAAATTCAGTTTATGACAGAGAGACATGGTAGCAAGTGAGTTCATGATAACTTGAAGGAATGGCTCTAAAATTTGTTTTAAAACAAAACTTTCAAGTTTTATTCAGAATACTACTTCAATAAATGTATCCAAAGTATGTGAAAGTTTACTTCATTTCTTCTCATGAACAAGTAATACATTAAAATGTAGTGTGCACATTAAATTACACGCATTGAAATTTTAAATATTTAATTTACCAAAGTTGCACAGTCACCAGTCAATTAGAAAGCATTTATTGTGTCTAGTCGGTGCCAGAAACTGTGCTAGGTGCTGGGGACATAGACACAAAACCAAAAACTAAGTAAATGCTCTTTTCAAGCCACTTATGTAAAAATGGAAAGTGGCATGTTCACAGATGAGTATATTTAGAATAGATGCAAAGTAGGTCCAAGTAATTAAATACAAGGTAGTTATAGGGGGCACTAGCATTTGGAGGATCAAGAAATAAATATTTTGTCTAGAAGGTGGAGTTTGAACTGACTTGAAAGAAGAGAGGGAACTCTGAAGTGGAGGGGGGAAGGAAATAAATTCTAGGCATGACCACACAAAGGTCTGGAAACATAAATGAAATGGGTGTGTGTGTGTGTGTGTGTGTGTGTGTGTGTGTGTGTGAGAGAGAGAGAGAGAGAGAGAGAGAGAGAGAGAGAGAGAGAGAGAGAGAGAGAGTCAGTTTGGGTAGAAAACAGAGTATGGGAAGGAGGGTGATTTATAATGAAGGTGGAAAGGGCTTTAAAAATCAAACAGAGGAGTTTATATTTAATTCTAGAGACCAAAGGGAACAACTGGAATTTATCAAGTAGGGAAGTCATGTGGTAAAATCTGCGTTCAAGGGAAATCATGAAGAATCACTTAGTAAAGTTTGTGAATTTAAATTAAATTTTAGATCATATTTTGTATGCAATATGAAAAAAGTAAAGTTAAATGAAGTATGAAGCCATAAGTTGAGATAGGCACAAGGTGTGTGGGGGTGTCAAGAGAAAGCATATCAAAATATAATAAATTACTTATAGTATCAATACAATAAATAGTAAAAATTAATTCGCTGAGACATAGGTGGGAAATAATTATATAAATAGAGTAAAGCAAATTGTGGCTAGAGAAAAGGATGAGGACTCTGTGTTAAGTCTGTGGTTGCTTTAATATTATAAAGTCCACTACAAGGAATAACAGAACTAGTTTCAGAACACATATTAAGCCATTTTCTTATTTAGCCAGACACAGTGGCAAATAAGAGGTGCATCAAACGCTTACATTGTTAAACATTCAAGTTACCAGTGTTTCTGGGAAGTGGTCTTAATGAGTAGAAGAAAAATCAGAGGTATTATAAATCAATCAACAAACATTTATTAAGCATTTTCTACGGGCCAGACATTGTGATAAGCACCAGAGATATTATAGAAATGCCTAAAACAGTTTTTGTCCCCAAGGACTTTATATCTAAATGGGGGAAGGACAATATTTAAATAAATAGGTACATATGAGATACATGCAGAGGAGTTGGAAAGTTACATTTTCATATTTCTTATATTTGTCAGTGTTGATTATTAGTGAAAAAGAACACTGTATTACTATTTCTTGTTCATTTTGCTCATAAGACCTTTACACAATTTAACTTAAAATAAAACACCATAAATCTGTATTCTTTCCAGATTAGTACAGAATGCTATCTTAAATACAGAACTCTGTTATTCAGGATTATAGTGACAGTTGAATTAAATGTAACCTATAAAACTAGTACTAGTTATAAGCAACATCTTGACTTGTAGAATTGTTAAAGTGACATGTTGAATTCTTATTATCCTAATTAAAGAAAAACACTACAAAATACTATAAAGTACACATATTCTTCACCGTGGAATAGGTATGTTACCTAAATTTGTGTTTAAAGCAAACTAAAAAATACTGAATCCTATTTTACTAATGAATTCCATTTATATGCCTTGGAAATACATTTTTAAGGAAACATTATCTCTATAAACAAAAGCAAATTAATATTGGAGAATTGCAAGTAGTTTCTTCCCTTTCTATAATCCTAAATGGCATTATGACCAATACCTTTACCCAAGTATTTGTTCTACCTCTCTAATGTGGAAAGGCAATGCCTTTTGATCTAAGAGAACTAGTTATATTCAGTAATATCCCAAAGTAACTTTAGTGTAAGATTGCCAGACTATGTTCTTGCTCAGGTTGTTCAATCATTCCCACTAATTCTCCCATTCTTTCACTGCTGTTTTGGGCTTCTTTTTCCTTCTGTCACATCATCAGTCAGTTAGTCAATAAACATTTATTAAGGGTCTACTATGTTCCAGGCACTGTGCTAAGTGCTAGGGATACAAAGAAAGGTAAAAGACAGTCCCTGACACCAAGGAACTCACAGTTTAATAAGAAAGACAACACACAAATCATTATGTACAGGCAAGACACATTCAGGATTAATTGGAGATAATCAACAGAGAGAAGGTACTAGAATTAGGAAAGGTTTCTTACAGAAAATGGGACTTTAGTAAGGACTTGAAGGGAAGCAAGGGAATGGAGATGAGGAAGACAAACATTCCAGGTCTGGGGGAGGGCCAACGAAAAAGCAGAGATTTTAGAGACGGAGTATCTTGCTCTAGGAACAGCACGCTCATGTCACTGGATGGCAGAGCAAGTGGTGTGAAGGAAGAGGATGGGGCATAAAGGGCTTTAAAAGTCCAAAAAAGGATTTTATATTTATTCCCAAACATAAGAGGGAGTCATTGAATTTTTATAAATTAGAGAGTGATCTGGTCAGACTTGTGCTTTAGGATAATTTTTTGACAGTTGAGTGGAAGATAGACAGTAGTGAGGAGACTAGAGCAGTGTAAGTTGAACTGAATTCACTCATCAACTTCTTATATTCTGGCCTCCAGATCCACCTGAAACTGTTCTCTCAAAGGTTATCATTAAATAAAAAACCTCCTCTGGCTGCTTATTGCCTCTAAAATAAAATACAAATTTCTTCACCAGGCATTTAAGGGTCTACAAGTTAGCTTCAACTTACCTTTCCAGTCTCATGTCACATGAATCCCCTTTGTGTATTCTAGAGCCAAAGTGGACTGCTGGAGGATATTACTTGACCTTTATCATTGACCTTATTACATGCTAAACTGCATATTGTTGAAGTGTTTGATACATGAGATTATCTCCTTTTCAAAATGACAGGAAAATTGTTAATATAATGACAGAAAATTATTAATACCAAATGTAATATTGCTAGCCATCTCTTAATGATACTAGTAAAGTCAGAACTTCAGTAATATCTTTACATCCCTACTATTAAGATATTTACTCTATATTTCACCCTGGGATTTTACTTTGCAAAGAAACCTAGTTTAAGCTGTATCTAAGTTCCTAAATGCCCTTGCCCCTTTCCATTGGAATTCATGGCATGAAAGGCAAAACAGCCAGAATAAAGTGGTTTTCTTGCCTAGACTGTCAAGTGTGACTGATTTCTCATGGCCAGGCCTTGCTACCTTGCTATCTCCTCTCTCTCTCTTTTCATAAAAGTATAAGAACTTTTTACTGTGAGTCTGCTAGTGGGACATCCCCCAGGGTGGAAGTTTGGTATCCTGTTAACTAAACTAAAGATCATTCATTCCTTAACTTAGGACTTTGTTTTACTTAAAGACTTAAGGCTAAAATACTCTGTCTGTTTTTGTATTCTGTGACATCACTCTACTAGTTTCTCCTTTTATCTATTTCTCTTTCACTGATTCATTACTCTCTTCTCATCCTATAAATTGTGAGCCCCATTCTCTGTTCTCTTTATATTCTTTCCACTGTAGATCTCTTATGTTTCCATGAATTTAGTTAACATATTACTAACTGTATTACTCCTCAAACTATATATCCAGGTCTAATGTATTTCCTAATCATCATTTATATGTCCTGTTACTACTATCAGTATTTCTAAACTTGAACCTGACCACCATCATTTTTTCCACCTAAACCTGTCTTTCCTAACAACTTTACTTTTTCTGTTGATGGTACTACTATCTTCTTACTACTGCAGGCTTGAAAATTCAGTCATCAGTGATTTTTCCTTCTCTCTCACACCTCATACACAATACACTGCCAAATTATATCAATCTTACATCTCTCACACACTCCTCCATCTCTTCACTCATCCTGCTGCCACTCTGGTTCGGCTCTTACCATCTATCATTTGAACTACTATAATAACCTTATGATTGGTCTCTGTTTTATTTTCTCCTCTCTTCAATCCATCCTTCACACAATTCTGATAAAATCATCTTTTCTAAAACATAGGTCAAATCACATGTATCATTTGCTCAAAAACCTCCTGTCGCTCCTTATTGACTCTATCTTCACCTGGCCTTTAAGGATCAACAATCTAGCTTCAACTTACCTTTCCAGTCTCATGTCATATGACCCATCCATGCTTTGTGTATTCTAGAGCCAAACTGGGCTGCTGGAGGATATTTCCTGAACCCTTTACTTTATTGCTAGTTTCTGTATTTTCATAAACCTGAAATATATTTCTTTCTCATCTATGTCTTTTAGAATCTCTTCAAGTTTTTGCTCAGGTGCCACCAACTTTAGGAAGGTTTTTCTAATCCCCACTCAAATATTCTTTGTCCTCACATTTCCTAGAGGGTTGTTTCTCAAATTTCTTTTTTCTTATAAGAAATTATTATGTATTGAACTTATCTGTGAATAACTCTTGTCCACCCACAGAGTAGAATGAAAGTTCCTTGAGGGCAAGGACCTTGTCACTTTTTGTCTTTGTTTCCCCAGTGCCTTGTATACCATAGGTACTTTACAAATGCTTACTGAATTGCCAGCCATACTACCATGGCTATTAGTGTTATGGAGTATTGTCCCCAACATCCAGAGAGAAGATATAGAGATTGGAAAATGGGAAAGGCTAGGGAAATGGTCCTTCTCCCTTCATTGCCCAGAAGAGTATTTAGGCAATTCTATCTTTGGGAAAGGAAAGGAAATTAAGTTCATCCATCTACAGAAATAATTATAACTTTTAGTTATGTAATACTCAAAACTGTATCTTCATAATAACCTTGGAAGCAGGTATTATTATTCCTATGTCATAGATGAGGAAACTGAAGTTTAGAAATTTTATATAACATATCAATTACCCAGCTGAAGTGACAGAATTAGTCTTTGAACTCTGTATTTTGACTCAAAATACAAAATACTCAAAAAAGTGATCTTTCTCCTGTACCTCAACGCTTTTTAGTTCAATCATTTCAATGCTAAAGAAGAAAATTCACTTTTAGAATATTATTTTTTTGCCTATTCAACTTATTTGAGCTAATACTTCAAATGAAAAATTACATTTCTTAATTTTATCCTAATTATCACTAAGAAGTATACTTTTTATTTAATTTTATATTTAAAGTGCAATTCATATTTTCAGTAATAATGAACAGAAAAAATACCAAATGCTTAGTTATATATATATATATATATATATATATATATATATATATATATATATATATATATATATGGTAAATAAATGAGGCTACTTACATGGAAAAATATCAAAGCAATTTTCAATCATAATTAAAATAATTAGTACATATTCGTTTACAGATCATAGTAAATATTGAGGTCTGCTATATTCATGTACACACATAAATATCATTAATGTAATAGAAACAAACAAATAAAACTGGACAAATAACCTCAGCTTTGTATGGCTATTTACATTCATCATGAAAGCACATGACTGGAAAATGAAATGACCTTTGGACAGTAAAATCTTGGAAACAATTTTAAATGCTCTTCCTCATAACATTTTTGATTACTATTAAGCAGGTCATAAATTAAAACCTAATGTGATTTGAAATAATTTAGTAGAAGTGATGCATTCATGACCCTGCACTTCATTAGTAGTTCCCAAGTGATTTGAAAGAGTTGCTATGCTTCCCAAAATGTCTTAACAACAGAGAACTAAGACATGATACGATAAAATGTAGAATTATAGTTAAAGGCAAAATTGTCATTAAAAACAAAAGGTGATAGAGACAAATCTCTCATAGCATTTAAACAAAATTTTTATTAAAGGTCCTCTATCTGAAGTCTCCTATACTAAATATTAAGTTAATGATGTTGTCTTTTCCACAATTAAACATCTAAAAAGTGTGCTACTTACCCCAGATTGGGGAGGGATTATAAAAATTAGACCAAACATCACCAACAACAAAGCTAAAATCTTACCAGATAACTTCATGGTATATGAAATTCCAAGAGACAAATTTCTGGGTATTAAAAATTAATTTATTAATTGGGCCAGCCAATCATCAATAAATTGATAGTTAGGGGTCTCTCTTGGGGCTGCAAGAGAGAGTCCTGCAACCAAAATATAAATTTTATAAATAAATCCAGCTCTGTCTCCCAAACAGAAAGTTAATAGGAATCCCCCAGGCAAGAGAAAAGCAACCCATGATTGGTGGGTATTAAATGAGAAGGTGGGCTAAAAGCTTCCCAACTCTAGATCACTCATTTTTGGGAGTGGGGGAGACCAGCTGAAAAATGAGATTTGGTCATGAGTTTTGGGCTTACTCTAATAATCTGGGTACCTCGATCAGGTTGTCTCTGGTTTCATGTCTCCTTTATGAGCCAGACTTCCCTAAACTCTAATGAAGGCAGGACCAAGTCATACAAGTGCTTCTTGGTAACTTGGTAGTGAGAACCAGCTCAATCTAGCTTTTATTTATGGCACAGCCTCTCAGACCACTGCATGGGATGGAATGGCATGTGATCACATTTATCAGCCAGTTTCAGGAAACAACTTTTCTAAATGAACTAAAACTAAAAAGTGGGGATTTTAAACAAGAAAGAAATATTACAAATTGATATTAATAATCAAATGACACAGCATTTAAATGAATTTTCCTCACCTTACTTCATGAAATAGTTTATTATAACACATATCAGAACTGATTTAAGATTTTTTGACTCCTCATTTACCTCCACAATTTACTTCTCTGTCAAATCTGCCTCTGAAATCAAAGGCAAGCTTCAACTTAAGGTCAGGAAAAGCTTCTCATCCCCAAGTGACAGAGGTTGCCTGGGGAGGTGATAAGTTCCCTAATACTGGGGGCAGAGACTGGGTACTTGCTTGTTAGGGGTGATGATTGTCAAGAGATTCCTATTCAGGTGCAGAGTAGACCGGACAGGTCTCTCTAGGTCTTTCCACCTCAGGGGTTCTGGATTCTGGGATTCCTCATGCTTCATGTCTCTTGTCATCCATACCTACAAAAGGCTGAGCACGTACTAGGTGCTCAGGCAATGACAATGAAGGCCTGTCCAAAGAGCCCATGATACTAGGAATTTATAGCTTTTCAGAATTTAACTTCAACCTCTCTTTTCTACCTTTTCTAATGATCCTACCCTTAAGGTGCCAAGCCTATCCAATCGGTCTATTCACCATCCTCCAAACATATACCTTGATTTACTGTTTTCCACTGCTCCCTATTTCTAGCACGCCTTCCCCCAAAACTTTTTTGATTGAAATCATATGCATTCTTAAAGGATCTAACAAAAGAAACCTTTTCAGTTAGAAAGATTGCCTCCCTCCTATTAAAGAAAGAGTTGGACTGGGAGGAAGCATACGTTTATATAATTAACTTGGTATCCAGAGGTGCCCCATGATCAGAAATCATTCCAATAATTTGGTGAGTGTATAAGAAATAAAGACTAGAATGACAAGTTAGCTAGAGAAGAAAAATCTTCCAGCAGTACAAATGCCAGGAAGTAATGGAAAAGAAACAAGAGGGAAACGAATCAGACTAGCTACAAAAATACACCAAGCGTGCATTTGAGCGGATCCCCAAAGGAAGCTGCCAGGCTTCCTTTATATATACCAGGAGGTATATAAGTATGTGACTCGCACTTCTATCCTTCCTTCCCCAGACCTAAGTGAAAAAGCAGCTTCAGTGAAACAAGGGGAACACAATGACTTCTGCTATTTATTACCTTTTGTATGATCGGCTACTCTTGACTGATTTTAGCTTTGGGTTCCTTTTATGAGATTCTTGGACAATGAGCAAAAATGACTAAGTATTATAAATAAATCACTATATTGTTTCACTTTTCTTGAAATTTTCTTGAAGTTAAAATGGTGACAGTTGGGAGAATTTAACAAGATGAGATATATAGACATATATTTCATCTCATACTTGACCAATTGTCAATGTCTACATAATAACCATATTTGATCCGCACAGTAATAAGTGAGGTAGCAAAGTAGGAATTATTTATCTTGCCTAAGAAAGATGAGGAAACTGGCTGAAAAGGCTAGCTCTCTGGGATCATTTCATACTCTTTTATTTTGCACAGTCTAAGGAAATTACAGCTACAGCAAAAATGAACCACTGCCTGCCCCTCTAAACATGCCATATGCTCTCCAAACTCTGTGTCTCTGTTTGCCATTCTTTACACTACTCTTGCTGAATTTAAGAAATTTAGAAAGAATTTGGCAAACAATCATTTTAAAAACACCTACTAAATGCCAGGAAATGAGGATAAAAAGACAACAATGAAATAGACATCCCCTCCTATACTTCAAGGCCCACCTCAAATACTACATTTGACAGAAAACCTTACCGGATACCCATGGTTAGGGACAGTCTGCCCCATTACATTTTATATAGTGATGTTTTGGATATCTCCAATGTGCTTATAAGCAGGGGTCATCAACTGAGAAAGCTCAGGGGTGCCACTGCTGATTCTGAGTGACCTTATGCATACACTGAGGGACTGCTTCCAGTCATGTGTGACTCACTGCTGAAGGGTTTATACTTTGAGATGACAACAAGTCCCCTTATTGGTTGTAGAACTAGGATAACTTATGACTCAGTGGATGTACAAAAGGGAGAGGCCTCCTCCTTCATCCCTCTCTTCCTTTCTGGCTGTGAATTTTTTCAGGATTATTCCTCCATCCTGATCTCCATGTAGCTTTGAACAATGACTCCCAAAGCACATGTCTTCTATAGGCAAGCCCACATCAGAATTTAGGCTGTATCTTCTATGCTCCTTTTCTTGAGTAGGTGACCAAGCAACAATCTTAAAGGTGGACATGTCCAGGCTGGGAGGTGGGCTTGTATATTTGAAAAGTTTGTGAGTGTATTATCAGTAGCTTCCACTTGAATGGTGTTTTAAAAAAGAAGTGATTGGTTGAGGTATATTTAGGAGTGATTGTTTATAGCAGGACCAGAAACAGTTGATGTGGAAGCCTCTGACTATAATTCAGATGAGGCTCAGGTCTGAAATGCAATGGTAGCTCAGGTCCAAGGTGAAATGCTGAATGCCTAGTCATGAATCCCACAAATTACTTCAGGCTCTGATTAAGTCTAGGGTCCCCTACTCAGCAGGCTATAAGAGTTCTAACTAGAGTCACTGGATTTGCTCTGTTCATGTACACTTGTGGGCATCACGTGTTTACTGTTTTTTTATATGAAGGAATAAAATACCTATCTTATGAAAGACTCATATTATATACTTAATACCTTCTTACTCTTTCCTTTTGGGGGAGAGACATCAGATGTGTGCCACAAATACAATCATCTCCAGGGTGTGCAGAGAAAGGAGAGTTAATAAGCCAAAGAACATGAGGATAGGGAACATAATCCCCTTTACTAAGGCCAAGATCTCCTAGGATGGAAACCATTCCAAATCACATGCCTGCAGACAGGATAGAGAGCACTGGGTGCTCCATTCCCTGGAGACTGAGAAACAATTCCTCAATAATTTTATAATACATAGACCACAGTGCTCCTCTCTACTGCCTTCTCAGGTCCTAAACTGAGCCCCCCCTACACACACACACGCACACGCACACACACGCTTCCCACACCATCCTCTTAATTCCCATGACTTTAATTTCCCTTTCACTCCAATTCAGCCACACTCAGGGATATTCATATCTTTCAGATGATCAGAGATCATCATCTCCAACAAGGGTTCAGTTCCATGATCTGAAATTCTTCTGACAACAACCTCTTATCCTTCTATCTCTCCCTATCTCTTTTCTTCTAGGGGCACCCGCCAAATCTATTTTCCAGTACCACTTTCAATCATTCCACTCCTCCCCACCATGCTTTACTAGGTTATATGTTCTGACTCCCATATATGCATCTACTTCAATGCTCTGTATAAGGAAAACTCTCTTCTCTTTTCTCTCTATCTCTCTTATGATTTCATCAGGTTCAATGGTTTCAACTATCATCCTTATACAGATGATCCCTGAATCTAAACAGCCATTCCTCACCTTTCTTCTGAGCTCCATTCTTGCATTACCAAATGCCTATAAGATCATCTTCATGGGGTGTCCTATGGATCTCAAACTTAACTAAAATAGAACACTTTTTTTTTCTTAAACCCATCCCGATTTTTAACTTTTCTAGTCCTGTAAAAGGTATCATTATCTTTCAGGTACACAGGTTTGTAGCTGATTGTTTCCATCCTTCCCTCTCCCTCACCATTCACATCTAAACAAATGCCATGATTTGTTGTTTCTAATTCTACATTTGACATGTATGACCTTGTCTTCGCTTACATAGTCACTACCCTATTTCAGTTCTATGCCACTTTTTTTCTGATGAAGCTCCTTAAGGGCCAAAAGATTTTCTATCACATCCTCCAGGTGACTGAGAGTCGGACTTTATTGAGGGGAGGTATGTTGTGACATGGTCAGATTTGTGCTTTTAGGAAAATCACTTTGACAGTTAGATAAAAAGTGGACTGGAATGAGGAAAGACCTGAAGTAGGGAGAACAACTATAAGATTTATTGGCTTAGTCTGGGAAGAAGGAAAGCATTTCTTACAGTAGTAGTATCAAACAAATAGAACTTGGGACTACTCATCCACAGATAAGGATCCCAGCAGGCTGTGTATTGACTTAGAACACCAAGAATTTATACGTTTTATTTTTACTAATATATCAGTATATTAAAATCATGTAGAGACTTTTAATCTGATTTGGCAGCACTTGGGAGTGTTGTGGGCCCATGGGTTGTGACCTATGGGTGACATGTTTGCCACCTCTGTCTTAGATTGTAACGTATGGTTTCATTGATTAAGTTTGCTGTCCCAGAATACATTAAGCATTAACAGGCTCACCAGTAGTAGATTTTTTCTTTGGCTGTGGAAAACTATAAGACAAAGAAAATTTTAAAAGGATTCTCAATTATGTGCACTGAACTTTTACTTCTTTAGTATTGATGGTGGAATAGTGAATGGAAAGGGGCAGGAGGGTAGAAAGAATTTCGTATTTTTTGACGTATTTTACTATCAACAATTACTGGTTGCCTAAATATGAAGTCTTTATGGATGGACCAACACATTGGCATAATATTAGAAGAAATAAAATACATCAATATTATACATTTTATAAATGAAAACTAGAAGACAAAAGGAAGTTGCAGCAAAATAGAAATATTTTGTTTGGAGAAGTAACTGGTTTTACCACATACCAAAGGACAACAAGAAACATTACTTCATAGGACATTTTTCTGTCTCCTATTGAAAGGTCATGCTAAACATAAGCAAAATAAAACACCATGAAAACAACTTCAGTTAAAATATCAATATCTTTAACAGAGAAAGAAGGGGTATGGAAACCCTAGGAAGTACTTCACAAAATCAAGTCAATATATGCTTTGATGCTTAATTTCCTCATTGTGAAGGTGGGCAAATGAAAGGAGGATGAAAAACATGTTGGAAAAGATGTTTCAGGTAGAAGAAAGGAAAGATGCTAAAAGCCTATAGAGTATTCTGGTCTCATATTTATATATAGATATATAGATATTTATATATAGATATAAATATATAACATCATATATATGTATGTATATATGTGTGTGTGTGTGTGTGTGTGTGTGTGTGTGTGTGTGTGTATGAAGAAGAGAACTGAAGTGGGAAGTGGATACAATGGAAATTTAGATGATATAAGGAAAAACTACTTAACAACTAGAGTTATCTTATGGAATGGGTTAAAGGTAGTCAGTTCTTCCTGAGTGGAGATCTTCAACCACAGGCTAAATGACTATGTTTTAGCTTTGTTGTAGAGGGAATTCTTTTTGAGGTATAGGTTGGATTACATGGCTGCTGCAGTTCCATCCAGCTTTGAAATTATATGACTCCTTGACTAGTGACTGAGTGAAATATATCATAATCTATTATTTATATACAGTTAGATCATTAGCTAGTTAGTGCAAAGGTTAAAAATCAACATCAAAATAGAATGAATAATTATAAAAAGATAAAAATGCATACCATGGTACAATCTGATTTACTTAAACAAGTTATTGACACCAAAATTGAGAAATTTTTAAAAAAGACATTAACTGGGCTTATCACTATTTTCTACAAAAGTTTAACTGATAAAAATCAGGCATCACAATGAATAAACTGGTCTAATGATCTCAGAAAATGCCTTAACCAGCAAAATACCAGATTAGAAAACAAATTCATTTGCAGAACACTATAGAGAAGGATGATAGACCACCATGAGGTATATTTTCTCATAAAAGAGTGAAAATGCACTGGATGCAAGAATATCTACAGAAATGGTGGCATGAATAGCCACATCATTCTAAAAGTTTCATGAAATGAAGCTAGCAGGAGTGCAACAAAATGAGAGGAAAGACTTCAGATTTTTTTGGCATTGGTATAACGTTCTATTTTTATTAGAATCACCATATTTGATCTTAAGTATTAAGCTGCCAAAATGCTCTTTTGGAAGGAGAAATGGCACATAAGTAAATGAAATGAGGAAAAGCACTTGTACAAAACCATGCATACTGTATATATTAAGGGAATATGTATTCAAGACACTGGTATCTTAAACATGAAGAGACTGTTTTATAAAATATATTAGAGAGACAAAGATATGAGAAGAATGGAGAAAGCAAAAACAGATTAGTACACTAAAAATTGTTATGAAGAAAAAATTCACATCTGCCAACTCAGATTTCCTTTGTAATATTTACAAACTTTTCTTTCTTTTTGAGATTGACTTATATACATACTAAGGATGTACCTAATGAAAATTGGGAGAAAAGAACAGGAAGGTCTTCATGAACTATGTTCTACAGATACCACATCTTTGGGGTCATACAATTAATCCAAAGGTTTGGGTGTAAACGATCATGCTGTGTTCCTTTAATATCTCTTTCAAAAAAAAAACTGGCTCAACAGACCAACAAAGAATTAGAGATTATCATATTAAGAGCATCCAAAAAATCCATCCACCTACGTAGCTTCTTCATCCTGTTATCAACTCTGACTCTCATTCCCAGATCTACTATTATCATGACTATAATGCAAATGCGGATGCTGAGAGGTCTCTTCATTATCCCCTGCACTGACCTCCACATGGAAGGTCAGATTCCTTCCTATTATTACTGGCTTTACTTCCTCTTTCCAATGTATCTTCTTGTTATTGGCGTGGGACATGTCCAATATGGAGAACTACTCAAAAAAAGGACTGATGGGGATCATGTCTTCCCATTTACCTCTTGTTACTTAATGACTCCTAACAATAAATTCCTCCCTTAATTCTTTTTTTTTTTATTTGTCAAATCTTTATTGGGTAAGTGGGGAAGGTTGGCAGGGTCCAGTTTAGTCCTTCTTGGCAGCGGCCTTCCTCATGGCAGCTAGGACATTGCTGAGCTCCTCTCTCTTCCTCTTGGCCCGGATGTGAGTTCCCACCCTTTTTGTGATGAACTTAAGGGCTCACTTAACCTTGGAGACTTTAACAATTCCATGGCCCATCTTTCATAAGGGGCAAATCCACACTCCTCCTGGATCACATCTCTCACGAACTTGGTGTGTTTGGTCAAGTGCCCACGGCGGCAGCAGTGTCGCAGTTTGGAAACGTTTTTGGTGACCTTGTGACCCTTGTTGAGGCCCACGGCCATGGGCCATGGCTGCAGCACATAGCCCCAATGGCAGCCATAGCAGAAGGGAAGAGAGAGCACTGAACTCTCCTCGTAATTCTTTATTGGGATAACTTCCTAATATATCTTCCTGCCAAAATTTCTGATGTTACTAACATCATTTTCTGGAATCAGTCAAGTTGATTTATAATCATTAATTTTATTAAACAGGGACTTAATATAGAAGAGGAAGTAGACTTGTAATTTCATGGGTAACTCCCTGGGTAAGGAAATTCTCTCTACTTATTGAGGCTGGAACCTTCTCTGAAACCTATAGTTTTAGATAGTTGACTGACGGGTATTGAGAGATTATACGTGACTTTTTCAGGGTCACATGTTCAGTATGTATCAGAGGCAAGACTGGAACTGGAGTCTCCTGTCTTCAGGGTGTTTTTCTATTCATTATGTCACAAAAGTATAGTTAAATCTCTGTCTGTCTCTGCCTGTCTGTCTCTCTAAAATATTTATATTGTTACAAATCAAAACTGTTGGCTAGCCAAAGATCAATGGAAAGATGTCCTACAGACACAAGTAGGTAATATAGCTTATTTCTAAGGGTGACTTACAGGCAGGGAATAGTACAGGGGAATATCATTAAGTAAATATGTGATCAAAAAAATAAAGTGCCCAGGCTAATTTAATATTAGTAAGAAATACATGGCCAAAATGCAACAAGGATATCCACAATTTTTTAAAGATTTAGAAGAAATTCCCTGAGATTTTGTCCTTTTTATCCTTCAAGAGGATAATCCCACAGGATAAAAAGGTATGGCTCTCAATTATAATTTGAACAAAGGGAAGAAATACATATGAACTAAATAGAACAAAAATTTATGTGTGTGTGTATATATATATATGTATATATATATGAAATGTAGAAATATATATATACATACACATATATATGTATGTGTATGCATATGTGTATAGGCATAGATTGTATATATATTTTATAATTATACATAAAATTGAAATTGAAAGGTTTTGGCTTCATAGGGACTAAAAGTAATGAACAGGAATAAGCGGATTAGTAAAAATGAAATCTCGCTCACGTCTGCGATGTAATTTTAAATGCTCCTGTAGAGACTCGTTTCCAGCTCTCCCTCCCCCAATTCTGAGAAATAAGGATTATTTCCTTTGGGTAATTTCTCTCATCTCAAAGGAGTCTTTGAAAAGTAACTGATTAATAATCAGTAAATAATTTCTTACTCAGCCAAAGTCATGGACTTTGTTTTCCTTTTGCAAGATTCCTTCAGCCCTACTACTCAGACATATCAGTATCCTCTGCCCAAGAAGCCCCTCCTTCCTCCCTCTGATTAGAAAGTGGAGAACTCCATTCCCAGAATGCTCATTTAAGGAGGTAGCCCAAGTTAGCCATCTTTTCATTTCTTACTCATCTGTGCTCATCTATACTTCATCATTCCCTTTTCACCTTGTCTCCTCCCATCTGCCATTTCTTTCAGTAGCATGGGATATTGTTGATCTGGTCCTGATAACTTGAATTCATCAACAGCACCTTAGAAGCAGCACAGTATACCAAGGGGTAAAACTGAAATAGAAATGGGTCCCTGTAGGCTACATATTGACTTGGGAAACCCTAATACCTAGAGCCTAGGGGTTGCAAGTTTGACCCTGGTATAGTGGACAGAGAGCTAGATTTGAAGGTAGGGCAACCTATATTCACATCCTGCCTCAGATTTTTTACAGGCTATAGGATTTTGGGTAAGTTACAAATTCTTAATTCTAGTTCCTGTTCTTCTGATTATTCCCTATTTGTCTTGTATATAGTTTGTCTGTATATAAGTTTTAGTATGTTGTCTCCCATTAAGTTACAAAATCCTTGAGGGTAGGGACCGTCTTCTGCCTTTCTCTGTATTCCTGATGTGTAAGACAGTGCCTAGCACATGGCAGGTATATAATGCTTACTGATTCACTGACAACCTCTCTGGACCTCAATTTCATTAGATATAAAATTGGGGGGATTAGAATTGATGATTTCTAAGATTTCTTCCAGATATAAATCTATAATTCTGAGATCTGTTTCATCTGCTTCTCTCCTTAGTTTATCTTTATGTAGTATTGTTTTGACAAAGCATCTTCCACCTATCACCTCACTCTCTCTCATCACCTATATCCAATCAGTTGCCAAGTCTTATTTCCATCATCATTGTTGTTTAGTCATTTAGTGCTGTCCAACTCTACAGGACTTCATAAACTTTTGTCCATGAGGTTTTCTTGGCAAATATATTCAAATAGTTTGCCATTTCCTTCTCCAGTGGACATCCATTTTACAGATGAGGAAAGTGAGGCAAATAGGGGTCACATGACTTGCCTAGAATCACACAGCTAGTAAGTTTCTGAGACTTGATTTGTACTCAGATCTTCGTGATTTCAAGCCAGGTGCTCTACCCACTGTACCACCTAGCTATCCTTTCTTTCACTGTATCATGGACTATCTCACTTTCTTTCCTCTCCCCTGACACTACTACCACTATGGTGCAGTGTTCCAAGACTACACACCTGGACCATTGCAGTAGCTTGCTGGTGGGCCTCTCTGCTTTCAGGCTCTTCCCATTCTAATCCTACTTCCCCATAGCTATCAAACTGACCTTCCCAAAGCACAGGTCTGACCGTGTTATCACCCCTTATTTAATAAATTCTAGTGTCTCCTTATAGCCTCTAGGAGCAAATATAAAATTTATTTGCCTTGTAAAGACCTTGATAATCTGACCCCATCCTATCTTTCCATTTATTCTGCTATCCAGTGACACTGGCCTCTTTTTTGTTTCTCAAACAAAAAAATTATCCTGTCTAGAATATTCACTGGTTATTCTCCATTCCTGAAGTTTCCCTGGTTTCCTTCAAGTCTTAACTGGAGTCCTACCTTCTACAAGAAGCTTTTTCCAGTTCTTAATTTTAGTGCAGTCCCTCTGAGATTATCTCCAATTTAACTCATATATATATATGGTTGGTACATAGTTGTTTATGTGTTACCTCCCTTGTCTGAGTGTGAGCTATTGCAGAGCAGGACTGGGGTTTTTTACCTTTGTGCCCCAGCATTTAGCACCATGCCTGGCACATAGTAGGCACTTTAAAATGCCAGTTAAGTGACTAATACCAAAGAGATAAAGACACTAGAACTAGATATTTAATAACCTGCTGAACCTTCTCCCAGGGCAGTTTTGCCCTAACGTTGGGACTAGAGGAGGGGGTTGATGTGATTCATAACACTTTCTCCTTTCCCACCTCTGAACTTGCTAGAGGAGGATCAGACAACAGAAGCTATAAAAGTCAAGAAGCAGCAGCAGAGAGGAAACAATGGAGCCCAAGGAGTCACCCAAGAAGCAAGAAAAAGGTCATGGCCATGATGTCTGAAGCACCAGACTCCAGATCAAAGGCAATATAAACAAATAACTTCTCTAGACAGAAGACCTAAACAGGAGGCAGTGTATGCCAGGAAAGGCAAAGGAACATCTCAACTTTGATTACCATTTCCTGTCAGACCCTGGTGGACACAGCTCAGGCATCTGAACCCAAGAATCTTGGGACCAGCAATGCTTCCAGCCCAGTGCCCTCAGTCAATATCCTGTAAAGCAATTCCTATGGATTGCTTTACAAACAAATGCTCCTTGAGAGGGAGAGAAAGGGGGAGAGAGAGAGGGAGAGAGGGAGAGAGGGAGAGAGGGAGAGAGGGAGAGAGGGAGAGAGGGAGAGAGGGAGAGAGAGAGAGAGAGAGAGAGAGAGAGAGAGAGAGGGAGGGAGGGAGGGAGGGAGGGAGGGAGGGAGGAAGAAGAAGGAGGAGGAGGAGGAGAAGGAAGGAAGGGCTTAATATACAGTACTATGGTACAAAGTCCTTGGCATTACAAAATGGTCCAACATCAGAAATTGGCATTTTATCAGTGGAAATGATATTAAGACATATTACCATGTGTTTCATCCCTGCACTCTAAGGACTCTCGGACCTTTTCATCTGACTTGCAGATGAAATTCTGCACATGTGTGGTTTCCTTCATTAGAATGTGAGCTTCTTAAAAGCAAATACTTTCACCCCTATTTACATCTCTAGTACATAACACAATGCTTTATAATACAGGATAAGTGCTCAATAAATGTTTCATCCATTCATTCTTCCCTCATTTCTCTTCGCTGTTTTCAGAGAGGACTGGAGTCTGTTACATTCTCCAAGAAGTCTTTGTTTCATAAAAAGTCCCTTTAGCCTTTTGTATGTAGACTTTTACTTTTTCAAGATGGCAACTGTGACAAATTTTTTAAAAACCTGAATTGCTAAACTTGTTTCATTATTATTTGAATGCAGCATTAAGAAGGATGATTGGGAGCAAAGGGAGAGAGGGGAAAATTTAAACAGATATTTTCCCAGAGTGCACTCTAGCTGATAAACTTTTACAACCTCCCAGAGCAGAAAAAATTCTTTTACTACAGTTTTTCCAGACAAATGAATCAAGAACACTGGAAGGACAATGATTGGCCAGGTTCACATCCACCATTTTATTTTATTTTTTGTAGACCTCACTTGAAAGAAAAAACACACCCACAGGGCTGAGATTAAAATAGTGACTAGGGTTAAAAACACACCCAAACTGGAGGAGGGGAAGTACTCCAGGCCATACAAAGTTGTCTGAATATAAGCTTCTCAAAAGACTTTTGCTTTTGCTGTCCTTAAGTTTCCTTGTCAGCTTTTACCCATTCTGAGTTTTAATGCTCTTAATAATAATATTAATAACGAGGACGATACTGGCTAATATTTATATTGTGACTTAAGGTTTGCAAAGTCCTTTTCAAATATTCTGTCATTTTATCCAGAATAACCCCAGGAGGTAGATGCTATTGTTATCCCTATCAGATGAAGGAGCTGAGAAAGAGGTTGAGAAAATCCCTCACTGTCAGAGGTTAGTAAGCACGTGAAGCTTGATTTGAGCTCAAGTTCTCTTGATCCCAAGTAGAATACTACACTACATCCACCACACCGTGAAATACCTTAATATACGGTACTAAGGCACATTTTTTTTAAATTACATGTTCTTGTTCTATCTTTTTTACATGCTCTTTTAAAATATTAATTAAGAATTTTTCTGTGCGTCTACCCTGACCTCTTTATATAAATCTCTCTTTTCCTCCTGATTTGAATTATTTCTTCTTGGCTTTTTTTGTTTGTTTGTTTTATTGATGCCTTTGCTTCTCCAATGCATGCATTTTGAATATATCTCTCATGCCTATGTTGAGCCTTCTTTTGAAGCACAGAAGCAAATATAATATTACACATCCATAGCCCCCTACATCTTCAAAAAAAGAAAGGTAAATTTTTTTTCCTCTTTCTGGAGTCAAACTTGGTCACTATCAATTCATACCATTCATTTTCATTTTAGTGCCTTTTCCATTTATATTCTTGCAGTTACACATACTATTTTTCGATTCTCTTTACTCTGTATCTCAAATCTTATAATGTTTTTGATCCCTCGTAGTCATTTTTTCTTATGCTATAATAATCTCATTTGTATTATGGATGATAATATTTTTAGCCATTCTGTAATAGATGAATACTAGATCTATTTCAATTTTTTTTGCATAAAAATGTTAGTGTGAATATTTAAGTATACATGGGATATTTCTGCCTTTGACTTCTTAGAAGCATATGCCCAGCAGTTGCCCTGGTGTCTCTGGAATTTCTTTCTTGAGAGTAACCCATTTCTCTTGCAAGCCTTCCTCTATAGATCTGTGGAGTCTTATCTATTCTACAGGATCTCTGAAATCAATTGTCCAAAAATTTAGGGCTCATGCCTTATTATAGCATCGTTTTCCCCTCCTTTACTCATAAATTACAAGATGGAGTGGTCATTTGCATACTTGCACAAGTTTCCTATATTTTCTACTATGATGATCATAGTAGATACTTAAAGAAGATCAGATTTGAAGTAGATATTCCCTTCTTTGGTTTCTTCACCTTTTTAAGTAGCAAGTTTTCTAGACAAATAAAATACTAAATGCCCTGCTTTTTGGCAGAGAGCGTCAGTAATGTCAAGATAACTGAAATCTTACAACGTGGGCATATCACGCCTCTGTATAGGTTTATGATGATTTTCTTCTGTTTAAGTATTCTTTAGTACATGCTAATGGCAGTACTCTGTCCATTTCCTGGAATTCCTTTTTACTGTAACATACTGCCCCGTCCAGTTTTGTTTTTCCTGAGTATATCTACACAAATATTCCGGTTGCTATTCCTCATCTGATGCAACCTATCGCCGAGAGCTAAGGTTCAGACGAGTTATTACTAGTATGTTCAGGTACAGGCAGTTCTCAAGGTGATTGAAAAGCAGTCCAGAAGATAGAAAACGCCACCATTACTAAGAATATTAAAAAGCAGCTGCCAAAGTTAAAAAGTACCCAACAGGTTTTCTGAGATTTCAGGAGCTCCCGCTTAAAGTATTCAGTATAAAATGTAAACATTTATTCTCTTTCCACTAACATCTTAAAAACGTCTTTTATAGTCCTCTTCCATAAAGTGTCCATAACTGAAATCCAGATCCATTCCCCTGAGGGTGCCCCTGGTCACCATCATAACATTCTTGCTTTCAAAGCCTAGACTAGTGCTATGGGAGTGGAAGGGAAGAAAGCAGTTAACACATCTCCTCAGTTCTACCAAAATTCTGGCCCACAACACCAAGGGAAGTAGGGTGGCACATTAGAAAGAGTTAGCTCTGATTTTTACTACCTGTGTGCCCTTGGGTATTTGACCTCCCTGTTCTAAAGCTTCTTCATCTATAAAATGAGGGGAACAGATTAGAGGGCCTCTGAGGTACTTTTCAGGTCTTCAAAATTATAGCCTTTATTCTGGTCTTGTGTTCTAATTGTATCATGGGGTATGAACAGTTTAATTAAAATACAGAAAGTAAAATGCCTTGATTACATATATATGCATAATATGTACACATATAAAAATATAAGTATACATAACATAAATGTGTGTGTAAAACATGCACATATATAATAATATAGTGTAATGAAATAAAATGGGCAAAAGTCATTCTTAGAATGCTTTATCGTAAAATGGGGAAAGCAGACTACTGAATTTAAAAAATTAAAACAAGATTTTAAAAGAAGTAGAAAGTTAAACTAAGGAAGAGAATGAGCAAAAACTAAACTTATGAAGGATCTACTGGAAGTAAAAGAAATATATGATGATATAGCTTGAATTATAGCTTACAGTTTGGATTAATGAACAAAGTTCATTAGAAATTAGAAATCAGACTTGAATTCTAATCCCACCTCAGACAATGACTAGCTATGTCACCTCACTAAATGAATGCCCTCTCCTAGCCTTAGTATCCTCATTTTTAATACAGGGATAACAATAGCATTTATTTCACAGGGTTGTTGTAAGGATTAAATGAGATGTGTAAAAAATTCTCTACTGCTTTTATCAAGGTTTCAAAGACTTTGCCTTGAGAGAGAAAGCATGGAGTGTGGCTAGAGAGGTAGCCTCAAGGTCAAGAAAACTTGGAGCCAATTGCCATCTCTGACAAACACTGGCTTTGTGACCTGAACAAGTTATTTGATTTTTACATTTCTAAGGCCATAAAATGTATAACAGTTGCTGATCTGCTTTGGCAGAGAAAGCTTCCTCCAAGTGTTCCTTCCCTACACCCTTGAAACAATAGTCTAGTTCTCTTCCCCCTGCAAAATCATACAGAAACAGAATCATACATACTGCTTTGAACAGTTCTACTACCGCTGTGAGGTGAAGTTCACTGGGAGAAGGTTCACATAAGGTCACCTCTTCTGCCAGAATAGACACGACTAGATGCTGCTCCTTTCCCCACCATCACACACCGCATTTTAAATGCAATACACAGATGGAAATAATCCAAGTCAAACTACCCCACATTATGTCTTTCAAGTTCTAGCTTAATTTAGAAAACACTAAGCATCAGTTATATTAGGGATAGGGTAGTATTACTTAAGAACCAAGTTTTCTGAGATTTCAGGAACTCCCCACTTAAAGCATTTAGGCATAGTGCCTGATACATAGCAAGCACTATATAAACATTTATTTCTTTTCCACAAACATCCTAAAAATTTCTTTTATAGTCCTTTTCTATAAAGAGTCCATAACTGAATAACCTTTTATCAAAGAGAAAACTATGGATAGTAAGTTCCTAAATAATTAGTATGATTCTATTACTTATTTTATTTCCATCCCCAACCAAACCAAGAATCTTTTTTATGAATCCCTCATAGCTTTAGGTATTACCCAAAATTTTTAGTTTAACTTTCCTTACAGTTTATAACAGTTTTGGCCACAAGATTCTGAACCTTATTACTTTCTAGAGAACTAATATAACATTCTAAGGATCATTCTCCAGATACACAATTTCATCATTGGCCGGTTACTGTATTATTCTTTTGTGTTGAATACACAAAGCAGCATTTCAATTATTCTATTGATGAAAATTCTATTCTCTAGTTTATATTTGTCACTGATGGTGAATTTTTTATAATTATTATACTTTTACAGTAGAAAACATTTAAGTAATCTAAATCACCCTCAACGGATATATTAGAGAAAATTATTTTGTGAAAAGAACTGAGCTTTCACAGTGCACCACTGCTAATATGGGCATCCCTTTCAAGCTTGAAAGGAAATCAAATTAAGAAGAGTAAAGAAGGTTTAAAAGAGTGTCAAAAAGAACTTTCAGAATGAAATTGAAATCAGAAAAAAGTCACATATTAAAAGCCAAGAATTCATGAATACACCACACCAAAGCATGTGAACATGCTTTGTCATTTATGGGTGGGAATGAGATCTTCATGCTACTTCCCCATTTCTTTACCCTACTTCCTACAGTATTATCCCCTTTTCAGTTCTCTATTATATGTTGTCTTTCTCCACTAGAAAATAAGCTCCTGAGGCAATTTTAAGTTAATAATTATTAATTTCTTCAGAGAAGATATAGGAAGTGCTTAGTGTATTCTCTGTGTGATCTAGTTATATCTAAGTAATATGCAAATATAATGTTTTTTTATAACAGGGCAAATTAAAGAACAAATTAAAACTCTATCAGCTAATGATTTAAACTTAATATTTAATTGTATTTTCTATTAATCTGAAAGAGCAAGTTACCATAACCAGAACAGAAGGGCTGATTTTAGACTCATTGGACCTGAGACATTTCTTTATCTCTGTAGGTAGCAAATGATACAACTCTAGAAAACAGATGCTGGAAGCCTCTCTAAAGCCCTGGGTTTCTTTTTCCATAGCCCCACCAACTCTGGTAGCTATGATAGTCATTGTACCAAAGTTATACTACATAACATTTTACAAAAGTGACCTACACTATTGTTTGGCTTCTTCCAACTCAAAAGTGACAGGACTTTTTTTCTATGCATAAGAATTTTCCAAATTCCATAAAATGTTCTCTTAATTAAGCTCTTGTTTCTTTTTCTCCTTCCAGGATATCTTAGAAAGTTATGCTTCTATATGAAACACTGCTAGTTGCTGTTTTAATGATATACTTTACCTGAAAATTCCTACTTAAGGCTTTAATATAAATAGAACATAAGCTGCCATACTATATCACATAGTCTGGTCCATCTGCTCCTTGTCTATGGGACAAGTACTAAAATATTCTTTGTAGGACAACATAAATATTCCTACTGGCATTAACATAAATATTCCCACTGGCATTAACTTAAATAGTTTAGGACACATTTATCCTCTATAAATTTATCAAAATCTTTTCTTTATACAGCATTATATTTTCAGTCAGTACCAAACCTTGGGCTGAACAAATGATATCACAATTTACACTTTGAATAAACTTATAAAACTAGATTAATAGTAATAGTAACTCATATTTATATAGTGCTTACTATGTTCCAGGCACTATGGTAAGTTCTTTATTATTATGTGGTTTGATTCTCACAACAACCCTTTGAAGTAGGTATTCTTATTATCCCTATTTTACAGATGGAGAAATATGGGGAAAATGAGGCAAATAGAGGTTTAATGAATTGACCAGGGTCACACAGCTAAAAAGTGTCTCAAGTTGTATTTGAATTCAGAACTTCCTGACTCTAGGCCTGGCATTCTATCGGCAGCATAACAGCAGTAGTTTACTATGCTCTTAGAGTATAAGATATTCTATTATATTTTAAGTTCCTTGAGGCAGAGATCATATCTTATTTCATTCTTATGTCTCCAAGACTTTACTCAATACCTTGAATGTGTACCTAAAAATGTTTGTTGAATTGAACTTGAAAGTGGTACTTTTGTTTCTCTTACATGTAGCTTTTCTGAATTTCAAAAATGCTTCTGTCATAAGATTTGGTAAAGATTTTTTTGTTCACACTGTCTCATTTATAAGATGCAGGAAAAGAGACTGGAGCTCATGGTAGTAGATTCAGTCTTAGTAAACATCCTCAGAGTCGTCCATCCTGAACCTCTATATTTCTTTATAGGTTGTACTTGTGGATATTCCTGTTCCTTAAAAACTGACATCTTAAAAAATGCACATGATGCATCCTTAATCATAAAATATCTTATTTACTCAAAATAATATGACACAATTCTTCTTAAAAGTTTTTCTTGAGAACTTGTTTCAATTAAAATAAGGATAATTAATAGAGATTATCAATTGTCAATATAAGGGAGAGAAAGCAATACAAAGGAATGTAAAAGCAGAAAAGACAGTGCAAGTGGGACACATGAACAGAGAAATATCTCAAAGACCTCCAGGTGCCTTGTTAATGAAAAATCTCTTCCACAATTCAGACTGACTGTACTTTTTCAGATGGCAACTTGTAGTCAGAGTATGGATAGTGCTGATACATTCTTTAGGCTCTAACTCTAATTTTCTGCAGTTTACAGGCTATTCTGTGTTCAGATAAAGAAGAGGAGGATATTGGGGGTTATAGCAAAGCTAGTCTAACAGTTGATTTCAAGAAACATACATGATTTGTTTTTTAGATTTGCAGTCTGTTAGGGCTTATACTCCAGTTTTATAGCCTTGAAGAATCCTGCCTTTAGTTAGGTACACATTGGAATGCAGGTTTATTTGGTCTCTTTACTATATTCTCCTTATGTATGCTGTCAGGAGAATTGTAGGATCTTTACTTGAGGTGATGTGTATGTCAATGCTCATGCTATGCAGTGCTTGCAAGGCAGCATATCTGCATTTAGGGGGAAGACTAATGAAAAGACAAAGTCATGTTCAGCAGATTTTTGCCTTCCCAAGACCATTCCTCACTTCAAAAATATGTCAGTCTAAGGGTTTGAGTAGAAAGAACTTCAACAATAATTAAAAATGAAAGAGAATGAGGAAGTATGTTGTAACAAAAAGATCACTTGTTCTGCAAGCTGGAATTCTAGCTCTGCCATTAGTGGCTTTCAGGTTACTTCAGTTCTCTGTATCTCAATTTCCTCATTAAAAAAAACAGAAGGGTTGCATCAAGTACTTTCTAAGGTCCCTTATAGCTTTAAATTCGATGATCCTTACGTGTGTGTCTATGAATATGTGAAAGATCTGTGATATCACAAGCACAGGATACTTATGTTCTTGGAACTATCTTCAACAATGTAAAGCACCAATCATTTATGTTACAGAGAGCCTTAAGCATTTAAATTATCCCAGGGTTACAAGGCGGTAAGGATCACAGTTGGGATCTCAACATATGCATATAAACACATAGGGATAGGTGATAATACGTGAGTGTAATATATACATATATATACACATATATATATTATGCACATATGTATATTATAGATATCTAGTTATAGATTATATGTAAACATATACATATATTCTTATTTTAATAATACTTTAAAAGACTAATGATTTTATTCTTCTCAATGGAAAAAACTGATAATAAGATTCAAAAAATATATTACCAAGTGTTCAATTTTCTGATGATAAGCCTCTCTAAATTTGATAAGCCTAGTCTTCAGAGGACAAACATGGAGTGTTGCCAGGGCCATATTTCTTAGGACTGTAGGCTCTGAAAAGACTTAAGAAGATATCTCTTCCAATTTCCTAATTTTACAGATGAGGAAACTGGAACCCACAGGGGTTAAGTGATTTGCCCTAGATAACATAAGCAGTTACATTTGAACCCAGGTCGTCTGACTCCAGAGCTAACATTCTTTCCATAGCACCATGCTGCTTCCCTACTTACAGGTTTTCTGGCTTTGTATGACTGCTCAAAACTTCTGCTCAAATCTTAGAACCTTGAAATAACGTGAGATTACCTCTAATCCATGATTAAAACATAAAAGTTAGATTTTAATGTAGAACAAAATTATATAAATTTATGTGCCTAATGACTTGAACTCATTCTCCCTCAAGGTAGTCAGCTGCCAAACCATAATATAATAGCTAGACTAACTGCCACGGAGGCAGGGAGAATGAGTTCAAGTCATCCTCTGAAACATATTCGTTGTGACAAGCCCTGGGCAAGACATTATTTAACCTAACTATCCCAAGGCAGCTCTCTAAGACTAGAAATCATAGACAGACGGTGGTTTGAATGGATGGAGGAATTTCTTCTCATTGGAAGTACTTATACCAGTGAAATCAAAGGTCTAGTCCACCCTATCAAATTATGAAGATAAAATAATAAAATAAATGGAAAAGTACACTCAAAATAAAGGCACAACAAAATTTCACTACATTAATTAATATATATTTGTTGCACTACAATCTACCATTGTAGTAAATCCTCTCAATTACTTTCAGTGCATGACCTATTCTTATATGGGGGAGTATTTTTTCTTGTATATTTAACTCAAAATTAAGTGAGAATCAACATGAAGTTATTATATATATATATATATATGTATATATACATGTAGATATATTTTAAATTCTGCATATATGAAAATTACAGAAAAATAATGGAAGTTTCTCAAAAGGGATGAGGGTAGAATAATTTTGAATAAATTAAGGATTTCAAACCATCTTGATGATTCAATATGCATTGAAATAATTCACTACATAAGGTAACATGCAATTAATTCTTCTAAATACCTAGGTGCCAAAAAACAATATGTAATGTGGTAGAACTCATAAACATCAAGATCACTGAATTCAATATATGTTCTGAATAATCTGTCTTGAACTATGCAAAAAAATTAATTCCACACTAATTGATTATTTTTCACTATTAAAAAGAAAAATGCCTTGCCTTAGAATGGTAATCTTGTTCCAGTCTGGAGTCTGATCCTGCTACCTGTTTGTATTTATTAATTTTCATTTGGCGGTTTCTCTCCTCTATATCCATAGAACCTAAAGAGTAAAAGAAAACCCATTCAATTACCATTCAGTATTGTTTATATCTAAAGTAATACGTTTTTCTAAAAGGATAAAAATTAGTCTAACGTTTTCACTGAAGATACACTTTCCAATTCTAAATTTCAGTCAGGTTCTATTTCTACAAAAACATACCTCCTTATTTCATGAAATAATCATATAAATAATATATATATGAAAAATATATTTAATAGCTTAATTTCTACTATTCAAATTAAAATAAATTTCAGTGCAAGGGAGAGCCAAAGAAAATATCACCAAGAAAGAATTATTTTTCTGGCATATACATATATATATATATATGTATATATCTATCCAGGAAAATGTTGTGTATACCAAAACATATATTTTATAAGGATTAAAAATTTTCTGTAACATTTTACAGTGAAGATTTGGAGACTTTATCAGTATCCAAATAGTACTGGCAAATAAAGTAATAAATTTGAGTGGCATAGGTCCAAATTACAAAGTTTAAACATTATATATGGAAAGAACTTTTTAAACTGATCCTAGGATTTATCGTTTTGCCCCTGGGAATCAAAACAATATACTTCTATGGGGGCACTTCAGAATAACACTTTCCAGGTGAACCATGCTTAACAAAGGAGAAAATAGTGCTTGGCTCAGTACTCCTGGGAATACACTGGGCCAGTCAAAGCAGAAAATAAATAGTTAAGTAATCTTCAGCAAATAAACACAGAAAAAGAAAAGGAATGGGAAGAGGTAAAAAACATATAGCTGTAGTCCTATTATGACATGTAAGTTAATGCCAATAGGAACTGGCACTTCTGCTACATATATAAACGATAGATATTCAAAGTGAGAATACAGCTTCTGATTGAAACTATTACTTTTGAAAGCTACTCTTTCTATAACTTTTCTCCTGAAGAATAGGATTTTCAAATATGAAAAAGCATCTTGTCTGTTAGTTTTTCTAAACCAGAAAACATATCTTTCATTCACAGGGTCAGCATACACATTTTAGCATGAGAAAAGAAAAGAGAAAACACTTGCTCCTATGAATATACACATGCTAACTCAGTTTATAAATAGACACATGTACATGTACATACATACACACTCACACATACTCATACACACTCCCACATACCCCAATTGGGATAATTTTGAAACTAAAGTTAAGGTATCAATATTTTAGAAGTGGATAGATATTTTGCCATTCTGTGGTTTTAAAGCTTTAAAACAAGAGGGGAAAAAAGAAAATATACCTATATAACAAAAAAAAGCTGCAGTCTCTATTCACAAAGACAGTTATTTACAAATGTATTATAAACTTTTACTCTCTGACTTGACTAGTTTTATTACAAAGTAGAGAGTAATTTTAAATAGTAAGTTAGGTAAATTTTTTAACACCAAAAGAGGGAGAAATTTATACAATGATTAAGAAAATCTTGAAGAATTGTTTAAAATGCTTATATTAAAATGTAGCTAGCAAATTTAAATCAACTCCAAACACATATAATACGATGGGTATTTTTTTTACATTGAATGGTATAAAAATGAAAAATATCTTCAGTTTCAGTTAAAAAATTAAATCTTTCCAGTAGTCTTGTCTAATAAATGCTATTTTTAAATTTTCATGAAGTTAACATAAGTGTATATTATAAAAATATTTTATCCAATAACTTGTCTCAATTGAAGTTCTGGGGAAAAAGCGGGAATGGATAAGGTAAGGGGAAGAGGCTGTGTCATAAAATGCAATGCTTTTGTAGTAGAAACAGTATAGGATCAGGAATAAGGGAAACTGGGGCTCAAATACTACTTCGGATGCTTACGAGGTGAGTGACCCTGGGCAAGTCACTTAACTTCTCTGGGCCTCAATTTCTTGAGCTTTGAAATGAGGGGTTTGGATTTGATGACCTTTAAGGTCCTTTCTAACTTTAAATCTGTGATCCTATAGAAACAAACCTGATCCAGTGTAAAATATAAAATGTCAACATCAAATTGAAATTTATAAAGTGAAATTACATACTCTTATGATGCAGTAATAAGCCAATATTTTATATACAGTAGCACTTTATAAAAATGAATTTAAGTCCTTTACACATGCAAGCAAGCTACTTCAGAGGCTGCATGTAATTATTCAATGCTAACTGTAGGGGTAGTTAGATGGTGCAGTGGATAGAGTGCCAAGCCACGAAAAGCTGAGCTCAAATCTGGCTTCAGACACTTACTAACTGTGTGACTCTGAACAAGTCACTTAATCCTGTTTTCCTCAATTCCTCATCTGTAAAGTGAGATGGAGAAGGAAATGGCAAACTGCTCCAATACCTTTGCCATGAAATCTCCATATGGTATCACAAAGAATCAAACATGACTGAACTGACTGAACAATAACAAGCCAGCAATCTAGAAGACTGAATAAGCTGAAAATGGCTCCCAAAAGTGCACACATACTTTCAAGGAATCAGAGTAGGAAATTGGGGGAATTTGACTTAGAGCATCATTCATTCTTTTGATTTTTCTGGAAGCTATGAAAGGGAAATGATTAATCAGTCACATTTTTTTTAAAGCAAAAGTTGAAGTGCATTCAGGGAAAGTATTTTTAAAGTATTTTTTGGTCCAAACAATGATTTTTTTGTTGTTGTGTATAAAAACTCCTAGAATAGAAACCCTCTCTAAATAAGGTGGATCGGCATTTGCTTGTATTCTATGATCATAGCTATCTGGGGAACTGAAGGGTTGATACTTGCCCTTAAGTCACAAAGCTCATGTTTTGTCAGAGATGAGACTTGGGACTAATAGTGCTAATACCAAGGCTGAACCTCTGCTCACTACACCATGGAACCTCTCAATTTGGGAGAATAGATCTAGTCCAATTACGTATCTTATTATTCAGTCCTATTGAATAACAGTATTGCCTCCATAACTGGTTCTACAAATAAAAATGGATGCCTGGATGAATGACTCTTTTATTCCATTAATTTCATGGCAACCATGCCATTTAGATATTCCTCAACGCTTTAAGATTTAGGGGAAGAGGTACTGAGTCCACAATTGTGAACTCAGTCCCCCATGAGGTCAGATGTTCTATAAAAATCTAAGCCTGACTTTTGGTTCAAATAATTTGATATCTATACCTATGGCCCACAATTTTTTCCGACTCTTAAAGAGGAACAACTTTAACTTTCATTGGAGGGAAAGTCTATTAGTGTTTTGATCCTTATAATGGTTGAATAAGACAACGGTTAAGTTGTTACTCAAAATTAAGATTCTATAATTCAAAAGTTAATACTCATCATTTCACAACTATTTGTTAAATGTTCACTAAATGCAAAACCTCTGAGACAGTGACTATGGAAATGTCATATAGTTAAGTTTTATATTATTATAAATTTAAAAGCATAGAAATTTGTCAAACTCAGTATAATCAAAGAAATTTATTTATCATTTTTAAAATGATGAATATTTATCTCAAAACAATTTATGCTCTAAAATGTTTTCAAGGAATTAATGTTTAAATGTGCAGATATCTAGACCTATTTTTCTAAGTAATAATCAAATATCATTTCAATAATGTTCAAATTTGTTTCACTGATACCTTAGAGTTGATTTAAATTGTGCTGGAAATGTATGTGTATATATGTGTTAATCCTATCATATGCATTCCAAAAAATTTAGAATTTGTATTTGATTTGTGAAAAATCTTTCTTCATACCCACTCCATTAACTTTTCCATTAATTTTAATTCTACAAGATTTTTTTCTCTGATATCATCTTAGAATTTTAATAATATTAAGTATAGAAAAATAACTCTAAAAATATTAATGTGGTTTGGGGTTCAGAAATTATTTAAATTGCTTCAAATATTTTCACAAAATAGTAAAAACCTAAAACAATCTCAACTAATGCAGGTTTCATTTTCTTCACATAAGAATTCCAGTATTTTGTTGATCTGATTTTTAATATTTTCTGAAATTTTGCAAAAATAACAAAAATATTTATTTTTCCTTAACTAAATACATATAATTTGAGTACTGGTATATTAGAATTAAACATCTACAATTTGAAAATTTACTCAATTTAAAAACATCAACAAAATACTTCAATAATTATGTAATATTTAATGTAATGCAGGAATTTCACTCTAACAAAAAGAACTACATTTGGCTGCCAACAATTTAGAATAAAAATGCAAAATAAGAAAATGGCAATATTTATATGTTGCCATCAATGGAAAATTAATGATAAATTTAAATAGCAACTGCAAATTAATATTCACCTATATAGTTGAGAATCAGATTAATTGTAATAAAGCAGCCACTGCCTAGTTAGCTCTATTTATGTGCTCACTGCAGATATCATAAGTATACAGACCTAATGATTTCTGCAGTATATTTGAAAAAGTGAAAGAAATAGGTGTGTTTTTCAAAAGCACACACAAACACACACACAATGCTCTTAAGGTACCAGAGCAGCTTCATACCACACACTTCCTGGAAGTAGGGACACAGGTTTGGCAGTGATGTGATTCATCAGGAAGACTTCAGTGAATAGAACATGTTGATTGTCAAGGCAGGACAGTTGATTCAGTAATCCTTCTCGTGATCGTAATTGAAATGCCCCAATCTGGGAATCTTAAGGAGAAAATCCTTAAGCCCCAAATACATGCTCACAGAAACTAAAAGAAAGACTAAAATGGATCTAAGCTAGATTCAAGAACAAGAATTTGTAGTTGTGGACCCAAGAGGATCTGAAGCTGTGTGCCTTCAATCACATATATGATAGATATCTTGGATGGTTCAATCAGGTTGATTCTTTATATGAGCTATAAATCATAAGCCTAAGTAAAATTTTAATTTGAGTCAGCTGACTGGCATTGATTGGACAAGATACTGAACTTTTGTGGGTAATCTGCTGTGGTCTTTAAGTTATAAAAATCAAAAGAATTCCTTATTCTATACCAGTATTCATATTATGCAGATATAACTTCTCACTGAGTAATGCCTAAATTTAATTAAACAACTTTCCTCAGAATGATGATAATCTGAAAATAACAGCCTTAAAGATGTTTAACTGCAAGGCAGGAGTTGAATAAACTAGTAATTTTTAAAAGGTATTTTTACATTGAAAATTTAACAGTTAATTTAATCATTAAAAGTTTTTTTCCCATTTTATTTTTAAAAAGAAAATGGCTTGCAGCAATATATTTATTAATTGTGAAAACCTGAAAGACTGTTCTTTAAAAACTCTACAGTTTTTACTTAATGATGATCACTTTAACCTAACCACAAATTTGGTGTCATTAAGCCTATAAGAATTCATGCAGTAAGGCCATGCTTAAATATATAAATGAGATAAATAATTTGGAAAACTAATATCTAGAGAGACGACATTTGATTAAGTGAAATCTTGGAATCTAAATATTTCATATGACATCAAAATTCACAAGTAACATATAAAATTATTTTAAAGAAATTCATCTTATCATATATACTTTAGGGAAGCAAAATGACAAAATGTTTTTTGGCAAATTACCCTACATCCATCACAATTCTCTGATTCTTCATTTTTAAACTTATTAAGTAAAAATGAGTAAAATATAAAAATCAACAAAAATGTGAAGAAAAAATAAATAAAATCATAATGAAGATAAGAAAATTCTACACCAAGGTAATAATAATGAGTAGAAATCTTAAATATTAACCCAGGTACATTTAATAAGTACGAACTCTTGAAAAATCTGACAAAGTTTATATTAAAACTTCCAGACATGCTGGCATAACTTACATCTAGTTATGTAAAAAACTTACTGATTTTCTAATTATGGCTTTTGCTTGTTTGTATTTATATACCTGTCTCTCAAAGGTGCTGTATTTATTTTTTTTAAAAAGCATAAAAGAACATTTAAAAGAAACTTCTCAAATACAAAATTTTGGTGGTAGTGGTTGTAAAAGGAAGAAATCCTGCACTGATTGGACAAAACATGTCTTTTTTTATGTTTGTGCTGAAATAATATTGAATTGAAGAATAAATAAATGAGGAACAATAATATATTACTCTCATTAGCTATAATTTTGATTTGGCAGCACTAAGTTTAGATTATGTTAGTTAATGAAAGCATTAACATTCTTATTTTACAATAAGGAATAAGTAATTATAAAAGGAAATGACATGCAGACTAAAGTCTTATGAATCTAGATACATGAACTTATATGTACTTTTGTTTTTGATCTTGAATGGTGGGCAGATTTAAATAGGACTTTACAAACTATAAATAAAAAATTAGATTCTTTATAATTTTTTTCTAAAATACATATGGATACATTTGTTCACAGTAACACTTCCTTTCATATAATAAAAGGTAAAAAATCAGATACTACAGATTAAAATATGTAACTTATGGTCACAAAATAGAAAAGTAATAAAATCATGCAGTGATGCCACAAGTTCATTAGTTGGAAAGGATTAAAAAGAATGGATTTTTTTCAACAAAATAGCTGTTTTTTCACTATTACAAGGTCAGTTATGACAAATCATACTTTGTTTCTAAAATATAGTGCAGCATAAATAAATGCAACTTGCAATTCAAAGAAATATACAATAATATTATGTATTATTTTAAAATAACAATTTAATATAACCATAAATTACATAAACATGCACTTTCTAATTCAACTGCTCGATACTTTGGAAACTGACTAGATATTCGATCAAAAGAAGCCCATTTTTTCAAAATTCTTTAATCTTGATCAGAACAAAACAGTTGCTTAAACTAAGATGCATATAAGTTTTTCCTCTAATTATAGGAAAAATAAACATCAAGATCCCTATTTTAAATTCTTGTTAAATTTCATTATGACTGGAGAGCAAGATCAGAAAATAATGATGAATTCAATGAATGAAATCAAATTTTATTGTCTTCTATTTTAAATACATTGTTATTAGTTTACAATCAGAAGATACATTTATTAAAAAAGAAAGTATTGTTCAAAAGTAATAGATAAGCAAAACAAATTAGATATAATTTGAAATAACTTTTAATTATTTGTTGGGACAAGTTGTGACAATATCTAGGAAAACTATTTTCCTTACATTTTCTTTATTACATGATAATTTTCGGTAGTTTTATGGATAAACTGCATTTATTCCTATGTTACTCCATCTTTTTTTTTTTTTACTGAATGGAGCCAGAATAACATAGTGTTTTAAAGTCAAGTTAAAAAAGAAAGCATTTTAAATTGTGTGACATAAATTTGAGATTCTTTTTCTTCCAAAGTGATCACTTTCAGTAACATGAGACATGAAAATTCACTATTAGGAGCGAGTGTCTGAAGACATAATGATTTATATTCTAAATTAAGATTTTTGTATTGATGAGACCCTGTTCATATATAAAATAGAAAACTTTTTGAGAGGATTGTTTTATTTTGTGTCATTCTATCCTCAGTCTCTAGCTCAAAACCACAACAGAAGTTTAATAAATGCTTAATGATTGATTGGCTCTCAGTGCAATGACATTTTAGGTTGAATGATTTAACATAGACTGTTCTATGCATAGGCATAGAACATAGGAAACACAAGGGTATTTATTTTTGCAGAAATAATAGAGTGTAATCCATCAAACAAAGGATTTACAGAGCTACACAGATCTAGAACTATAGTTTTACACATTGTCAGAAGTACTTTCAGTTTTTCCATGCTCTACACATTAAGTAAAACATAGGTCTTAATAATATTTTAAAATATTAAAGATGCAAATTAATTTTAATTTATATCTTCTGAAAAGTTATTTATATGATTAAAATTGAAATGCCATTCTAAAGCAGTCACCTTAATTATCAAGAAGTAGGTTTCATCGGTAAATAAATGGATTTATCAATGGTATTTAGTGGCCCTGTATCAACTGAAAATTTCAAGCAAACAGAGTCAATTTGAATCTCAGAATATATTTCTTTCTTTGAATTCCGAGGTCAAATATATTCATGACTTATGAACTATTGTCTTAGCAATGCCTCTGTTTAGCATTTAAAATTATTTTCACCTTTCTCTAATCAACCTTTCAACTTTATTATACTTCACTCTACTGTGTACATAAACTTTTCTTCTTGCTATTCCTCACACATAACATCCAATTCCTGTCTGTGTCTTGCAAAGGTTGTCACTTACACTTGTAATTCTCTCTCCTCTTCACGTCTATCTCTCAGGGTTCCTACTTTTCTTTTATTGAATAAGTCTTAAAGACTCTTAAATCCGAGGTCTTTTCCCTGTTACCACTTAGTAGTTAGAGCCTCCTTTCCCCCAATACTTTGTATGCATTTTGTACTTATTTGTATGGGTATATGTTGTTTTTCTCAATAGAATGTAAATTCTTTAAGGGAAGAGACTATTACATTTTTGTCTTCCTAGCAAAGAAAAGGTGTTTAGTAAGTGTTTCATGTATCATTTAGCCTTCTTATTAAATCAGCCTGAACTGTAAACTAACTGAAAATTGTAAATCATAATGTTAAAACTGACATACAGATTGCACAGAAAATTTTCAAACGCTGTTATCTAATTTTATATTACTATTATAAGGCATTACATGATTACCATTAAAATACTGAAAATAATATCCTTTGTTTCTTGGAAAGGCATATTATATTTCTTCCTTAATGATAACTTAGAAAATGACTTACATGCTTTTCAGAGATTCAATTCACCATAATAAATATTCAAAGCATACCCAAGCTCCTTTACATGAAAATCTCATTACAAATATATCAAAATATATTTTTGCTTGGAATAAAAAGCATTAAAAGAGTTTTGCACAACATACTAATTGAAATCACTAATGGCATTTTCTTAGCTGGGTTACAGTGGAGACCTATGGCAATCATAGGAAAAAAACAACAGTGTGCTACATTCTATACTGTATTTTGCATTTGAATCTCATAGCTGAAGATTGGACAAAAGAATCTTGTAAAATTCCAGTCATTTTTAATGATCCTTCCATCAAGCCTTCTAGAGAGAAGCCCTCCAGGGTCCTTATTAAAATATGTCTGAAGTCCTCCTTCACAAGTAAACTGCTAAGTAATCATTTTAATGCCATGTATGTTGCTTAATAATATTTGTTGTGGACTCGTAAGCTGAAAATGGATAGCTTAGGTAAACATCAACTTTATGAGGAGTAAAATTTCCAGTAAAAACATTTTAACATGCAAAATGCCCATAGTTAGATCAACAACAATTTGGGGAGACAAGTAAGTCAAATACACTTCCATTTCTTCTCTTACTCCTTCCCAAGGAAAGTTCCTAATTTAATAGACTTTTCATCTCATTCTGCCTAATGGAAAAGCTGATTCAGCAATATTATCATTGTGGTGTTTCTTTTCAAAGAAATATGACAGCAAGGGAGTCCTCATCACTAGGGCCTTTTTAAAAAGTTTAATAAAGGTGCATATGGCATTTCAACTTTATTATTTGTCAAAGGCAAAACCTGTATCTCCAACCCACTTAGATTTTATTTCAGTAAAAAAGTACTATTAGTCACGTCAACACTTAAAATGCAATGCCCCTCTGAGAAAAACTATCTTCCTATAATTTAGATATAACAAACAAGAAACTATAATATTTTATACAAGTGACTATTAACATTCCTAATAAAAATTATAATAATCGTACATAAATTCTGTTGTACAAACAAAAGCTAGATTAAGTTGATTAGTATACTATTTCTTGACTGTGAGGTAATCATTCTAGTATGTTACATAAGAGCCAATTTAGTATAGCATCAATTCATTGAATTATATCCAAGCAACCAGGTGTATTGTATCCAAGAACTTTAAAGAAGGTCACCTCGATACATTACTTTCATATGTATGAATGATGTAACAATTATTTTCCATCATTTTTGAAAAAGGAATTAAGTACAATAGTCTAAATTTTAGAATACAGATTTTAGAAATAAGGAAAATGTCCTCTGCGGTGAAAGTTACTAAATTCTGCTAAGCATGAGGGCCCTTCATGTCTCTGTTCTCTCCCTCTTCTATACTACTTTACTTGGTGATCTCATAAACTCCCAAGATTTCAACAATCATCTCTATACAGATGACCCAGTCCAGGCCCAATCTGACTCCTGACTTCTAGTCTTGCATGTGAAAGTGTGTATTTAAACTAAATGTTCTGTAGACATTTTAACTAAATGTTCTGTAGACAGTTAAAACTTAACAAATCCCAAACTGAACTTATTATGTTTTCCCCAAATCACTTTGTCCTTACTTCCTTATTACTGTCCAGGATACCACCATGCTCCCAATAACTCAGGCTTGCAACCTCAGTGTCATGTTCAACTCTTCATTTTCTCTCAACCCCACTTCCCCATATTCAATGTCAAGTCCTTTCACACACACACACACACACACACACACACACACACCCCAATAACTTGCTGGTTGGTCTCCCTGCTTCACTCCAAACACACTCCCCATTCCAAACCTTCATTTTGCTCTCAGTATGATCTTCCTAAAATGCAAGTACAACCATATCAACCATTATTCAATAAACCATTGTGACTTATTATTTCCAGGATCAAATATGAAATTCTCTTTTGGTTTTTAAAATCCTTCATAATCTGGACCCCTTTCTACTCTTACATTCTACTCCCCTCCAAATACTCAATAATCCAGCTACACCAGCCTCTTTGTTTCTTACACATGACTAAACATTTCTACTGGCTGCTCCTAATGTCTGAAATTCTCTCCCTTCTCACTTCTGCCTCCTAACTTTGCCACTTTCAGTCAAGTCTCTCATCTAAAGTCTTACCTTCTGCAAGACACATTTTCTGATCTCCCTTAATGGCACTGCTTTTCCTATGTGATTATTTCCAATTTATTTTATGTAAACCTTGTTGGCACATGGTTGTTTGCATGTTGTCTCCCTCTTTATAATGACAGCAGTAACTGTTTTTGCTTTTCTTTATATCCTCAGCACTTAGCATGGTGTCTCTGATGCATAATAGGCACTTTTAAAATGCTAATTATCTTACTTTTTTTATTAGAAAGGTCTGCATTTTTTTTGGCATTGGATGCCTCAGATCTGCAGAGTTCCTTGCCTTTTCACTAAGTGAGCCTCAGTCTAAAGGTAAGAACCTTTAATATATGACCTTCCATATAATTTTGATAATCAAAACATTCTTTTTTTAAAAAAGACATTATTTGAAGTAACACAGGATGATGAGGTTGATCTTATTGTGGGATGTGGATTTCTGAAATATGAATTAATATTTACACATGATAGATTCCTTATGTGTTATGGATTATACCTTACAAAGGCTAGTAAAGGTATATTTTCCTAGAATCTTGCAAATAAAATCAAAAGGGCTTTAAAATATAAAGGAAGAGAGGGAAAACTGCTAATGTATATTCAAAAGACTAGATATTACACAGAACAGTAGCTGAGACATACAGAAGTTCACAGGAAAAGAAATCAAAAAGGAAGTTAGTAGTAAAACCTAAGAGTTCAAATATTTATACACAAATTCACAGGCTCAGGTAACAAGTAAAGGAAACTAAAGGCCCTAATAATAGAAGGTAAATTTGACCTTACAGGTAATATGATAAGATGAAATTCATTAATGGAAGGTGGTGATCGATATATTATCAAAAGAAACGGGATGAGTAAAAAGTATCTAAGAAAATCTAAGGTACCAAGATTGTATAAATGTTGTGGAGAACATTTAGGTGAAGATCACAGTATCTTAGAACTAGAGCTTAAACGGGAACTTAGAGACCATCAAGTCAAAGGTGAGATTTGAATATAGGTAGTCAGCTCCAAATTCAGCATTCTATCTACTACACCAAGCTACCTTTAGATTAAAGAAGGTAGAAACAAGAGATTTTTTTTTTGTCATTGGATTATACTACAGGAGACCTAGACAAAAAGAAGACAGATGAGTTCAGAAAATCAATTAATTACAAGCCTGGTATAGTGTCATAATCTGTAATAATGGAATACTTTCATTTTCCAGCTATCTGCTAGGATTCTTTTTCTATTCTTAAATTGGACCTTTGTGCCAGGGCCATACTTGGTCTCCTGCTACACTCTTGGATAGGATGGCTAGTCCCAGGTCCTATTCTCACTATTGTATAGATGCTGGTGCCACAATTCTGGATGAGGTGTCTGGGACTTGGTCCACACTTTGCCACTTTCTTCCTCAACACAGACCTGAGATAAGGAGCTGGATTCTGAGTTTGTACCAAGCTTCTCCCTCTACCTCAATCCTTGGCTTCTGGTTTTGTCTCCTGATGGTGCCAAAGGTCACTATTCTCTGTTTCATTTCTGTATCCTTGTGCAACCACTTACTAGAAACTGTCTTTATTTCTTAGTGTAATTCTGATAGGTCCTCGACTTCCAATCTCCTAGAGGCTCTGAGGGCTTGCAACTGCCTCTCCCTCTTCTTGTGTAGTTCATATTTTGCCAGTTGGCTTTGTTTGCTATTATAGCTCTGATTAGCTAGACCTGAGATCCTACTGGCTTCATGATTCCCTCTGAGATTATCTCCAATTTACCCTGCACGTATCTTGCATGTATATAGTGGTTTGAATGTTGCCTTCCCCCATCCATTAGAATGTGAGGTCCTTCAGGATACTACTGTTGTCTTTCTTTGTATCCCTAGAGCTCAGGACAGTGCCTTTCACATAGTAAATACCTAATAAATATTGACTTGACGTGACCCTAGGGCTCCGAACTAGTTATTTTCTTGTGAAGTTCTAGATAAGATACAAGCACTTAAAAGGGTTTATATTTGATTTTACTGAATCTTTGCTTTCCATAACACTAAGCTTTGCTAGAATGTTTCTTAGGGGAACTGGACTTAACTTGAACCTAAAGCCTTGCCATCTTTGCAGAAGTCTAGATCTCTCTAAAGCAAAAGGATTAATAGTTTCTAGACTTGCTTAGGGATAATTTTATTTTTCAAATGCAGGAAGGGGTGGAATTATGAATCTGACTCTCATTAATAGTAAGGAGCTTGTGGGAAGCTTAGAGGAAACAAAAACTTCTGAGAATTTATATATAGTCTGATATGATTTTCAGAACTACAGATGTCAAGTATTCAGAGGAAGGATAGTCAGAATTCCATGGATAAATTCCATAAAGCAAATCAGTCTAGGAGAAATGAAAAGCTATTAAGAATTAAAATCTAAAAACATAAAATGTAACAATTATGATGAAGATGAGTAGTATGGGTTCACACTGAGAACTCACCAACAAATTCAGATGTTAAGTCACAGATTGAAGACCGAAACAACGATAGGTATATTACTGAAAAAGCATATACTACACTTGATGAAAATTACTGCAAGTAGAGTGAGAGGATTGTCAAAACAGGCCAAAGACAAAAATGGTTGTCTTCTGTCTTGAGGAAAAAAGGAAAATAAGAAACAGCCCTTAGGCTTGATGAAATGAAGGTAACTCACAACAGAAAGTAGGAGGAACTGCTCAACTCTTAATCTGTTATTGCTTCTCTGACAAGATCAATAATCTTTAACAAAAAGAAGGGAGCACAAGGTAATTAAAGTGACAGTAAAAAGTACCTCCCTGCTCTTAATGGGTTCAAATCGGGAGACTCAACTGAACTACATTTTGCTAGTGAAAAAGAAACTTAGTGAATATAATTCCTGAGCAACACTGAAAAGGTAAGACCATGGGATAGAAAATGGGAAAATGTTCCCATTTTAAAACACTTGAAGAAAATGAAGTCTGCAAACTTCGGGCCATTAAGCTTAATATTGATCCCTGGTTAAATTCTAGAATGTGTTAGGAAAGGAATGGGTAAGCTAGAAATAGAAGCAATCATAAAAAGTCCTAATGTCTTCATCAAGAACAGGTCATATCAAACTAACTTTACTTCATTTTCTCAAAGTGTAAGTAAACCGGTAAGTCAGGTAAATGTTTCTATTATGATTTACCTCCATTTTAGCCAAGTAATTAATAAAATCTCTCATGCTATTCTTCTGAAAAGATGAAAAGATGTGAATTAGGAAGTAGCACAATTAGAGGATTTAGGAAAAGATGAATTACTGAACCCAAAGTACAGTTATTAATAGTTTGATGTCAACTTGGAAGAATAACTCCTTTGGGGTATCCTGGAGAGCTAAGTTTGACTTGGTATTGTTTAACATTTTAATATTTTATATGCATAAAGACATACATGGCATTCTTATAACATCTGTAGATGAGACAAAGCTTAGAGGGATGGCAAACGTAAAATGATACAATCAGGATTTTAAAAAGACTGACAAGTTAAAACTTAAAGTAGAATCTAGTAAAATGAAATTTAATAAGAATTAAAAAGTCATACATAAATTTAAAGAATCACTACTATTAGTTGAAATTATTGAAAATAATTATTTTATTTTATTCCTTTTTTTCAATTTATTAAATTAAATAAGGAATTTATTCAATTCCTTATTGAAAAAGGAGCTATTTTTGACAGACTCTAAGGTCAATGAGTCAATAATATGATATTGCCTTCAAGAAAGCTAATAGAATCTGTGACTTACTTAAGAAAGGCATAGCTTCCAGGAATAAATAAGTATAATCTATTGGTGTGCTTCTCTAGTCAGAATGAGAGTGCAGAAGAACTCTGCATTTGGAGTATTTTGTTCTGGGTGGCACAGTTTAAGAAGGTCATTCATGAGGTGGAGAAAATCCTTAACAGGGCAAACAGGATGGTGAGGAGACATAATTACAGTATTTAAACATTTGAAGGATTACATGACCTTATTGTGACAGGCCGTAGCTCATGCCTTGAAAGCTTTCCCTCTTCACTTCTGCTTCTTAGAGTACCTTGTTTCCTTCAAGGCTCAGCTAAAATTCCACTTTCTAGCCAAAGGCTTTTCTAACATACTCCTTAGAGAGTTTCACTTCTCTCAAATTGCTTGTATCTGATAAGAATGAATCATGAACCATGAACCATAGGGAAGAGGACATCTAGTCCAATCTCTTCATTTTATAAATTAGAAAAACAAGGCTCAGAGGGTAAAATGACTTGGCCAAGTTTACAAAGAATAAGTGGCAGAGATGAGATTTAAACTTAGGTTGCATGACTCCACAACTAGCATTCTTTCTCATGCATTACACGGTTTTGTTTATATTTTTTTGTACTTATTTGAGTACATGTAGTTTCCTGTGATAGAGTAAGATCCTATTTCATTCTTGTCTTTGCCTCCTCTACTATGCCTCATAATGTCTAACACAATGTCAGCTACATAATAAGTGTTAAATAACTATTTGCTGATTTATTGGAAGGGGCATTCATCTTGCTGTATTTGGCCTTAACAGGCAGAACTAAGACCAATGGATGGATGTTGAAAGAGGCAAATTTAGGTTTGACATAACAATCAGATCTATCCAAAAGTGAACTGGTTAGAACTGAAGAGTTGAGTAGTTATCTTATATTAGAGATCTCCATACACAAGGCTGGATGACTACCTGTTGTATATGTTATAGAGAGGGTTCTCTTCTGGTTACAGGTTATACTAGACAGAGACCAAATTCCTCTTGTTTATGAAATTCTGTGAATGAGACCTACAAGATATCTTAGTTAACATCTAGTATATCCATCAAAATACACACTAAAATTATTTGCCCAAGATTACCAAGTAGGACTGCCAAGATTCAAACCTTGGTCCTCTGATTTAATATCAAATGTTTTTTCCACTAAATCATGGTGTAGAATATTTAGGAGTACATTACTGAATTTCCTTTAAAATATCCTCTTTATTGTTGTTCAGTTGTGTCACACTCTATGTGACCCCATGAAAACTGTCTATAGGATTTTCTTGGCAAAGATGCCAGAGTGGTTTGTCATTTCCTTCTCAAGTGTATTCCCACTTTACAGATGAGGATAGGGGTTAAGTGATTTGCCCAGGGTCACACAGCTAGTTAAGCATCTGAGGCCACATTTGAACTCATATCTTCCTGACTTTAGGCCTAGTGCTCTATCTGCTGCACCATCTAACTGCCCCATCCTCTTTATCATTTTGAAATCAATTAATTAAAATATTCAAATGCTTCTCTGTATGTGTGATGTTTATTATCCATAGATGGAAAAGTAGTCTGATGTCATTGTCAACAGGTCTATAGCAAATTATATTTAACAAAATAATTACAAGAAACAAAAATATGATGGAAGGAGTATATCCCATCAATGTATAAAATAATTGAATAATATTTTATGCAAGCAGAAATTTAAATACATTTAAGATCAACAACTTTATTGCAATTATAATGATATAAATCTGAACTACATTCTACTAAACAAAAAATACAGGTAATGTTCTAGGAAAGAAATTCCTATAATTTTGAAAATGTTTAACGAGTTAAATCGATATCATGATATCTTTTAAAACTATCTGAATGACTTTAAGATACCAGAACTGAGAATTAAATTGGATCTGAAGTTACTACCTATTATGAAATTAAAGTAACTACTTATCTTTTTATAAGTAAGATGCCACAGTCATAATCATACATATTAATATAATCATGGTGAGGTACAATTCCATGAGCCAAAAATAATAAAATGGCTACCAACATTTGTTACTGTATTTAGTAAAAATAAGTTTAACTCATATGACCAATTTTATTTGTATTTTGAAATAGAACATCAACTTTTGCTTGTTATAGTTTGACAACATAAAACACACCACTGAAAATTATCGATTAGTTGAAAATAGCCTTTCCTAGGGGCTATAGATGAGGAGTTTTGCACACGGGTAACTTTTTTGCCTGAAGAATTCTAAAGTTCTCCTAAATACTACTTTACACAGGATAATGAAAAGATAACAAATACGTATGCCAAAATACCAATACAGAAATAATGGTTGCTAGAAATGACAATCAAAACCACACGAGTCAAATGAAGCTAATACTTAGAGATATAATCAAGTAACTAAAGAGGTATACTTATTACTTTCCTCCTTAATTTCTATGCCACATTTTATTCAGAACCTTAGAAGGCTTTGTTTACAAGTTATTTAAATGATGTGATTATGACAAAATACAACTTTGGATTATGACAAAATACAACTTTTTTTAGTTTTTGAGAATCTTTAAGATAACTTTTGCCATGTGACCCAAGCAGTCTAGGAAAATGAGGCATGAGAAATATTATTGCAGAAATCCATAATGTGGCTTATTTCTTTTATCAGCTATTTCTCCACATCATTACCAATCACAAATAATGCCATTAGCTCAAAAGATTAGATTTGTTTTTGTCCCCCAAAACCAGCACTCCACAGGGTTCCTCTTAACAAGTTGGGTAGAAGCAAGTGAATGATGCAGAAATCCATTTTTTGACATGGCATTTTACTTAACATTTTCATTAATGATGTGGAAAAAAAGTGATAAAATTATCTCATTTGTCTCTGAGAATGACATTAAGCTTAAAACACTGGGTGAGATGTAAAATAGAATCAAACTAAGCATGAATAAACAAATCCAGGAAAACCATAGAGGAAAAATAGGTATTTAGATATTGAGTACAAGCAATACAGCTTTCCAGTGGACAGGAGAAGGAGCCTATATTAAAAGCTATATTAAATGATTCCTTTTTGTAAAATACAGCATAAATTATTATGGAAAATGACAAGGTATTGGAAACTAAATAAAAAAATAAAGATAAATTTTTAAAAGAACAAACAATTTATAATGAGAAGTATTACGTATCTTTTCTACATAAAGATTTTAAGATATTAAAATTAAATCTTAGATCATTAAGGAGAATGTTTATAATAAAAGAGGTAACTTCATTTAGTTAATGTTTTATTAATAAAAATAATTGATTTTTTTGAAAATTGAGCATGAGAAATTTCCCAATAAGTGAAATTACTTCATGTGAGTTCTGAGTAGCAATGGTACTTTGGTATTTAGCTCCTACTGCTGTTCCCGACATTGCTAATTTCTAGTATTGAATATTATTTGTTAAACTTAGAAATCTGCCTGAATAAAAACTAGTTCATGCCATTCTGTCTAACAGGTTCTTGTATTCATAGGGGAACACATCCTAAAAATGTGTAGAAATATTAATATTGAATGGTAGGATAAGAATAATAGAGACAGAGATGTGGGACATTTAAATATGTGTGTGTTCATCTTTACAAGGAGAAGTGTTATGGTTAGGACACGAGGCTGGAAGTCACGTCTTGGGCTAGAATTACACTTCTGAAATATGTACTATACTATGCTATGCAATTATGAGCAAGTCACTTAATCTCTCTGAATCTCAGATTCCTCGTCTCTAAGATGGCATAATATCTTTTAGTACTTACCTTATAGCGTTATTATAAGAAAATCCTCAAAGTTTATATATTTTATTTATTACTTCTTACTACTCTTCCTTTCTCACTCTGCCCCTTCTAATTCACAGTGGAAGGATTTGGACGGAGAGACACTGGACTGACTGGCATACAGTAGACATTAATTAAATGCTTTATCATTGACAGACTGATTATATAAACTAGAGGTCAGACTCTAGTTTTATTTGGGGAGGAAGTGGGCTGTCTATATTTTGTATTCTTCAAAATAGTATATTTTAATTCAGGAATCAGCATCTTGAAAGATGATGTCAGTATCCTGGGAAAAATTATAAAGTAGGCCAAGTTCGTTTTTGCTGACTTTTTATACTCCTCTTAAAATTTTTCATACCTTTCCTCTAAGATCATCAAGGCCAGCCCCAGTATTCAAAAATACCTTTTTTCTTAACTCTGAAGTCAGCTCAAATTAGTTTATTAAATTACTGCTAAGGTGAAACTGAAGCTTAACGTTCCTGGGAAATTTGTATTTTTAAAGGCGTAGTCTGTTATCACAAAGGAATTGCTAAATGGCAGAATGTGTGTGAAGAGTAGATATTTTTAGAGCATTTGCCTTCTTGAGCTCCTTTCCTAGACCAGCCACTAACCATTCCACTCCCATTCTCATCCCTAAATTTGTCCTCATACCCACACCACAAACATTCTCTCTCTCCCTTTATTGCTAGACATGATAAGCATGGAATACTAATACAAAAATAAGAATGAATACATTTAACTGAAATCAAATGACAAGTTGACAACATGAGTGTCATTTCTAAATCAGCTATTTATACAAGGGTTAGATCAAGAGTCAAAATCAATATCACATTGTAAGAACAGAAATGAGAATAAGAAACATGGCAAAGACAGCAACTTCAACTTGACATTTATACAAGATGCTGAAACTCCAAAATGGAAAATGGATAAAGGAACAAACATCAACACAGATTATCACTATTTACCAAAAAAATGTAACCAATGTGGAAATAACCACAATTAGGCCAAAAGAGCCTCAAAACTGCATCAGTCAACAAATAACAGATTACTTCCTAATCAGAAATATGGCAGCCAAAGCCTACAGAAATTTAGAATAGGAACTTGTTTATTTAATCACATAAAAGATAAGAAGATTATAAGGTAACATCACAAAATCATGAGAAGCAGTGAAGGGGTGAGAGGAGTTTATAGACAGTTTGCTGAGAATTCAGATTATACCAAATCATCCTGAAAATTTTGAATAAAAAAACTGGAAGACAAGAAGTAAATATTTCATCAACACAGGCTTTATCAGTGACACATTGCTTCTTTTTCAGTGTGCTAGCTAAGGAAGTAGAAATTCACAAAAGGGAACAAAGGTAAGAAAGAAAGCAAGTAAAACTAGACCAAAAACACAGAAGACATCTGAACTAGAGGCAATCTGCAAATGTATCGATTCTAAAGATATCTGAAAATAAAGTGGATGCAAAATGCTTGGGGAAAATCATGAATAGATTACATTAAAAAGATAATAAATACATTATCAGTAGTTACTGACTCATATGACTACTTTCTTATCTCCATAAAGTTACGATGAGAATAATCTAAACATATACGGAGAGTCTCTATGATGGAAGTATGAGAAAGGATCTGATGAGTCTTTCACAAATTACATTCTCCAAAGAGTCACATAATTACAGTCATACAATGGAGTGAGGGGTGCATAGAGAACAAGATTCCATTTAATTTGCTTTTTATTGACTATCAAAAAACTGATTTAGTAGGACAAAATGCTATTTTAAGGGTGCTCCAACAAGTGTTTCAATACGTATGTATTAAAATCATACAAGATTCTTTGAAAAATACATCTAACTTTGTGCAAAGTCCCTGTCATTGTTAATACCAGCAGAGGCTTAGAAGAGGGAGAGATAGGCTTACCAGGTATTTGTCACTATCAGGAAGGGTTTCTAACAAAAGAGGAATTTTTCTCTAAGATGTGATTTACAACAGAAGGGCTATGTGGGTTGAGAGTGAAGAGTCAAGTTTACATTTTGGTTGCCAGCTTGGCTGATGAGGGAATTGTTTAAAAGGGAAAGAGGAGTTCTATTTCGAATACATGGAGTTCTAGATTCCTAAACAACACCCATATCAAAATAGCCAAACGGTAGCTACTGATATGGGACTATCACTCAAAAGAGAGGTATACAGATCTGAGAATCATCTGCATTAGAGGTGATATTTGACCCCAAGGGAATTGATGAGATCATCAAGTAGATTAGTACAGAGGAAAAAGAAAAGAAAATACCCAGGACAGAGCCTTGGGTTAGTGGATGTGACCTGGTGGAAAATCCAGCAAAAGAAACTGAGAAAGAGCTGTCAGACATGTAGGAGAATCAAGAGAAAAGTGTCACAAAAACCTAGAAAGTGAAAAACACTTAGGAGAGAATGTGAAAGGTTGTAGACAGGTCAAAAGGATGAAAAAATGAGAAAAAATATCACTAGATCTGGCAATTATTGTGTAATATTAGTTGTATTGGTCATCACTGCTTAGATCTGAGATCATTGGTGACTTTAGAGAGTTCAGAAGTTTTACTGGAGAGTGTGTTTAAAACTGGATAAGAGGAAAGACATTAAGGCACCTAATAGAATTTTTTAAAGGAGTTTAGCTGAAAAGGGGAGGAGAAATATAGAATAATAGCTATAGGGGATGGTAATATTAAGTTATTTTTTTTTCTGAAGATAGGTGAGACATGGGAATATTTGTAAGTTGCAGGGGAAACGCCATTAGATCATGACAGATTGAAAATTAGTGAATGTAGGGATGGTACTAGCAGAAATCTGATGGAGAAAAGAAGAGGGGTTAAAATGAAGGTTTTTATGTAGAGCGGCTTATCTTGGGAAGAAGGAAGGCAACTCCATCACATAAGATAGGAATGAAAGAAGGAACAGTGTCTATGCAAAATGAGAAGAGTTTAATAGCACCCAATTTCTTTCCAAAAACAAAGGCCTATGTTTTTATTAATATTACACTGGTGATGTTGTTATTACTGTGAATGATAGAATACTGCGGTCACCAAAAAATTAAAGTTGACATTAACGCAAAGGCCAATGAAAACATGTGAGTAGTTTGAAATATATTTTCAACAAAAAATTGCACAAGAGAAGCAACATATATAGAATATTATGATAGAGATGTATAATTAGAAAACAAGGTGAGCTGGTTACATGGGAAAGTGAGTGATAAGTGAAGCAGTCCAAAGTTCATGAAGTTTACTGTTATATACTCAATGTCAAGAGATCTAATAGGTCAAAAAGAAGTTCAATGGGTCCTCTATGGAAAATGAATGGAAGAGCAAGAGTTGTACAGGTAGGGCATCCTGTGACCTTCGTTGTCTGAATAACTGAAAGGATTATATACAGGTGCACTAAGTATTCCGAATATTGATGATGTAAACTTAAAGCCCAATTTCCAGCAGTATACTAAAGGACATTGTCCTTAGTTCTGTCATATTTAACATTTTTAATAATTATTTAGGTAAGATATTAAATTTGAAGATGTCAGGGAATTGAGAATAGCTACATATGTAATATCACAGAATAAACTGTATCTTAGAGATGTAACGTAGTTCAGACATCATCTAATCCAACCTAAAACTTCACCTACCAACAACTATACCTGAAGACCTATCATAATAGAAAACTGTGGTAGTCTGTTGCATTTTGAGACATTACTGTTAGGAAATGTTATTTCCCCCTCATTTATCAAGCTGGATTTGGCTTCCTTACGATATCCATTCATTGAGCCTTGTTCTTCCTTTAACGACCAAAGGAAGAAAATGTAATCTTTTATTTCAGCTACTTGGAAATAGCTATCCTATCACACCAAAGTCCTCTCCTTTGAAGCTTAATCCCACCTCCTACAGCTAGAACTTACCCTGTTCGTCCCTACTTTTCCTCTCCTTCATTTCATTACCCAACATGTAGATGTTTCATATATGTTTATTCAAAAATAAGATAAAAAAGAGATCTGTTGTAATGACTCTCAATTAACTAGAAAAGAGGCTTCTCAAAGGACATAATCAGAAGATTATACATTCTGGAAGTTCTCATTTATCTGGAAAGAATTCAAATGATAAAACTATATGCCTATTACCTGAGGTACACCTAAAATGTGCAAAAGTTCATCACCAGAAAGATGGCTTTCCTGCCTCCCACTCCATTACAGCAACTCATGAAGACATATATTGTGTGTATGGGTTACAATCTGCATTACTAGAGTAAACAACCACACTAATGAAACAATGAATTCTTGACGTATCGAAGATAGAATTTCTATTTTGTCTGCCAATGTATAACTACAAGGTTTTAAAAACTAAGATTATTCACATTCATGTAAGTACTGTTCACTATTCACTGCATGCACCTTTTGATAGTTACATTTGATGACTTATAGTTTGAAGTCTTAAAGTAATTGTCTTCCAATTCAAGTAATCTTATGAAATTAGACCATTAATTCATCTAAACTACCTTTCACCATCCCATTTTAATCTCTGTTTATTCTCTTTAATTACTATCATGGAACATCCTACTGATCAAATAAAACTTCATTTCTTGGAAGAAAAAAAATCACATTAGGAAATACTAATTCTCCTCTTTTCAATTTTTATTGCCCCTAGTTTAATCTTATATTTCTTTTGTTTCTGAAATTACAGTTCCTTTTATTTTCTAATTTTAGTTTCTCCTTCATTCACAACTGATTTTTGAAAACCCTTTCCCATATTTTATCCTTGTTTCTTATCTTGTTAATATTTTTATATTTCCCGTATCTAAAAACACTATCACTCAGTTCCTAATCACGTTTTGAACCTAAGACTTTCTTCATAAATCCAAAATACTAAATCTATCTTACCTTCTAATTCCATGTTATAGTTACTTCTCCTTTTTATTACCTCTGGTCTTAAAGAAGACTTTCTAATAGCTTTCTATAAACAAATTGACCAAGCTAAAAATAATCTACTTCAAATATCATCATATATTTAATAAGGAATAAAAAACTTAAAATTAATTCCTGCTGATCTCACATCTACAATTTCTCAATTTTAAATAGCATCATTTTTTTTCAAAAAACAACTAAAAAAATAATGCCTCTTGATAAGCATTTTTGCAACATTTTCACTTGACTATGCATATTTTAGTTAAATAGATAAATCAAATTAATAATATTATGATTTATATAAATATATGTCAAGTATAATCTGTTATTTGCTTGTATGCATTTGCTAACAATAAAGCCTAATAATATAAAAGGCATGAAATAAAACATCATATCAGTGGCTAGAAGAAGTAATAATCCTCCTTGTTCTTCTTAATTATTATAGAGAAATATGTAATTTCATAACACAAATGTAATACTATCAGATTCAATTCCTCCCTTATGGGTTATGTTATATCAGGCTTTTACTATATGTTCCTATGTTACAGGGACAGAATTTGACCAAGGGTTATAAATAAATGGGTGTAATAATACGTTGTTTTGTCATTTCAGTCATCTCCAACTCTTTGTGACAACTTTGGAGCCTTATTGGCAAAGATACTAAAGTGGTTTGCCATTTCCTTCTCCAACTCATTTTTACAGATGAGAAATCTGGGTTAAATGACTTGCCCAAGGTCACAGAGCTAGTAAGTGTTTCAGGATAGATCTGAACTCAGGAAGATGAATCTTCCTGACTACAGGCCTGGCAACCACACTATAACAGGATTCCACTGTATGTGAGCATTAATAATTTCTTTTATGGATCTCGTTCCACTTTCAAGTAGAAAGAAAAAATCTATATCACTTAAATATTAAGCACCTAGTCTACTTTTTATGATTATTGGGGAGAAATACATGGCCAATTAAAATTTTTAGAAAACAAAGTAACTGTAGGTTCTATTTTTATGGTATGCATGACTATTTTTATAAAAATGATTTTGAGGCATACATTTACATTTGGCTCTCACTTCTTCATTAACTGTTTTTAATTGCAGTCAAGCAATGAAGTTAATTAAATTTGGTGCATCATTTATTGTCTAAATAATATACTTCATATGCATGACCATAAAAATAAGTGAATACTGCTTACTAAGAAATAGCCTTATTAAAGGCCTGAACAAATTAAGTGAAAATTAAAAGCTTTAATGGGTGCTCCACAAAAGAATGTTATAATATAAAACATATCTGACTTTTAAAATTATGTGAATAGCTTTATATTCAGAATTGGCATTGAGGAATGTTTATAAAAGACATAAAGAATGGTTGGTTTACAGCAATAGTCTCCAACCTTTTTTTCTCAGGATCCTTTACAGTCTTAATAAGGAGCTTTTGTGTATGGGTTATCTTGAACAGTATTTACTGTATTAAAATTTAAAATGCCTTAGTATTATAATGAAAATACTTTTGACCTCAAAGACTCCCCTGACAGTGATGGGACTCCTTGTTGGTCTCTGGATCATACTTTGAGAACCACTAGTTTATAGATTGCCTAGAGGGTGAAACAGCATGAGGGATATTAGAAAGGACATAGCATGCTAGATCTTTGTTTTCTCCTCATCCACAGTGACCCAGATAAGAGTGTTATTGAAAAGAAGGCAGAATAGGTAATTTCCTCTTAATGAGTGGAAATCTTAGAGTAACATTTCAGGTTACCAATTTTAAAGGTCCATATTCATTACAATCAGATCCTAACTGCACAACCAGTTACAATGCAAGTCAAAATAACTTGACAAATGACCTTTAAAAATAACTTGTTCACTTTATTAAGCCAAAGATGGCAAAAATAGCACAATGAATAATTGTGGAACCATAACATCTACAGCTTCCCACTAAATTAACTTATTTTTTCTTTTGAGAGCACTAAAATCTCCTTAGTTTAGGTTTACAATCCCAGTCATATTTGATTCTTCTCTCTCATCACTTGTATCTAAATCAGATGTCATGTTCTGCCAATTCTATACGCCTCAAATTTCTGGCATCTGTCCCCTTCTCTTTACTCAAATGGGTAACCCCATAGTTATATTAGTAACTACTTGGCTGAACTATTTTGATAATCTCCTAATCAGTCTAATTCCAGGTCTTCCACTTACTATCTATATGGCATATATGCATCAACATAAACTACCTTAGGCTTAAGTTTTACCATGTCCTACTCTAGGCTCAAAAATTTTCAGTATTTTCCTATTGTCTTCATGATTCCGTACTTCTTGCCCTTATATGTAAAGCTCTTGACAATCTGTCTCTACTCAAACATTCCAACCTTACTCCCTATTACTTCTCTTTATGAACTCTATATCTGGTCTACTTAGATTACCATGCTATTTCCCAAAATCAATATTATGTATTATACTTCCATTCATTACAAGAAAAACTAAAGAAAAGTAAAGTTTTGGGAGGAGAGACAAATTCCAATAACTTCACAATTTTACCTTGTATCCACCCTTTTATCTTCCATTGTGTCCTTCCTTCCCTTATTTCTAGTTTACCATAGTAAAAATATGCTTTTCTAACATCCTTCCCTATCTTCCTATACCCTCTTATGTGCTCTTTGCTCCTTTTGTTCTCCTTAACTTTCCCCAGTGTTTGTCACTGCGAAGCACACTAATTTTTTTAAATACTCCAGTTTTAGACTTCCCAATGGATCCCTCTGCCTCCAGTAAAATCCTCTTCCTATCTTTTATGTGTTACAATCATATTCACAAGCCTAAAAAGATCATTTTTATTATGTCACTCCTTTCTTACCAAATCTTCAATCTTCAAAATCTTTCCATTGCTACAGAATTAAATTCAAAATCATTCTCAAATTCAGTCAACCACAATCTGGATTCACTTAAACAGTACAAAGGCATTTTTTAAAATAATTTGCCAGTTTGAACACTATTATCAGAGATATCCATGTCTTTACTATCCCAAATTCACCTGTTCATCTCTGCTTTTCCTATTTGTTCCTGTTTTTCTTTTCATCTGGAATGTCTTCATTCTTTGTTTGAAGCATACCAGTCCTGAAAACCCAGTTCAAACGATATACCTCTTCTATCAGTCCTTACCTGACTATATTCTAGCTGACATGGAATACATTGCTCTCAAATTCTCACACAATATTTCTATCTGCACTTAATTTAATCATTTAATATGCAATATTGTTTTGTGTTTCATATGGCATATTTTGTCTCCCCTGTGAGCTTGAGTTCCCTGAGAATAACAGGCTAGGTTTTATTCTTTTTTTTTTTTCTCATCATAGTCAAGGGCACTGTTTAGTATATAATAGGTGCTCAAGAAATACTATGGGAATTGAAACAATGATTTTACATAGTAAGAATGCTGGTTGTGAGTTCAAGGAGAAAACACATTATTAATGATCATTTGTTAATTAAAGGCAACAACTATATTTTACTCCAAATTATCTAGTTTGTATCTATTTTGTATATACCTATATGTCCACATGCAATATCTTCTCACTAAATAAGTTCTTTAAGGGCAGAGGGTATTTCATTTTTTATCTTTAATTCAGTGACTTCAGACACTTAAAAGGTTGCTTATTGATATAACTCTGAATCTATTTTTAAAATAACATAAATATGACTGATTTAATCTGAAGTTAGGCAAATTTTTTAGTAAGCATCTAAAATTAAAATCTAAATGACTGCATTTGATTATACTTCAAACAAATAGAAAACTGTGAAATGAATTATGATAAAATCTTAAGAAAAATGAAAAAGTAAGAATAAAGCAGTAGAAGAGACAGACCTGAGTTTCTTCTCCTTGCTGAGTCCACTTCTTCTGTGATCACATCGTATAATGGACAGACATAGATAAAGGAGATGCGCGTGAGTGGATGTACTCAGAAGGTAAAAACTGACACTGAGGGAAAGGGCCAAAAATCGTTTTGCCAGAGCAGCCTGTGCACAGTTGTGAGGAAGAGATAATCAAGTAGACACAAAGAAGAACAGGAAAGAACTGATACAGAATTGGTTAAACTATTATATGCTAAAAGAATTAGAAAGACCATGTTAGTGTAGGAAATGGAGTATCCATAGTTTACAGCTCTGAATAACCAATCCTGACAATGAGGCTGAGGAGAGACAGAATTAGTACAAAAGACTGTTACTAGCAATTACTGATCTGTTCGAGATGTTGCTATTTCAAATGGAATAAACTCTTGTATTTATGAGTCACTTATTTATTGACTGATGACTACTGAAAGTAAAGAACCAACATCACTGTCTTAGCATTTACTCCATCTTTTTCAGTTTCACTGAATTAATTTGGACAAAAATGAAAATTCAGATCAATGGCTCAATCAATTCAATACAGACAATTCTTATCATGACAATATATAGAGCAATGAATAAATACCAACTCAAATATATTTAATTTAAATTACATTAAAATTCATAGATAACTTTTAAATTAAAGAAATAGATATTTTTATTTTTTTAAAATTTTTACAAAATATGTAGAAAGTAAGAGTTTTATCACAAATTTTACAATAAAACTTTAAATAAGGTATGCTTTCTGGAGAATATCTAGTTTTTTATAGTTAAAAAGGCATCAAAGTATTTAATTAAATAGTCTGAAAGCATGAAAAACCCTCTCAAACGGAACACCTAGAGAAACTTCTCTTTCATCAGAACTAAAAACTTGGCACTAGAATATTTGGCACAAAAGAAAAAAAAATCAAAACTAAAATCCTCTCACAATAATTGCTCTATCAGTGAGGCGGGTAAGGACTACATCATTTCATTAAATAATACACAATTCAGTTCTGTACTACACAATTTTCTTATTATATAAAATGCATCTGTAGAATTCAATACACTCAAATCACACCAACTGAGAGCACTGAATAATTCCAATTACCAATCTATCCCCAGACATCGAATAATGAGAAGTATAAAAATTCCATTAGGAGAAAATTATTCAAATACAAAATTATAAAAGATAAATCCTATTGTTAGTTATAAAAATCTAATATGAATTAATATATAGATAGCTAGAAGGCTCATTGTACTATATGTAAATTTTATTCAAATACATTTGAAAAAGTCCCCCCCATCCTGCTATTCTTCACCTATATCCACAGAGACTAAGAGACTGGAACTTCAAAAAGAGTGGATATCCTCCCAGAACTACGTACAGACACTGTACATTTAAAATCAAAGTAGATTACCTTTTCTTACCCAAATCCAAAAGGATAAAAAAAATAAAAACTCACAATGTTAATACAATTGCAATAAATTTGAATTCATAAAGTATTTTATTTTAAATATGTGAAAATGTGTTTATGTATCATGCCGACAAAGTAGTTTTTTCACAAGTGATAAAATGAATTGTCTCTATTAAACAATATACATAATTAAATAAGTTGTAACTTAAGAAAAGAAACTTCACTGTGTATGAGAAAACTAGAAAATACTTAGATTAAACAAGGTGGTTGCTCCCCCAAAACTTCGAATTATTGTGTAATTTTATGCTACTACTGACACAAAATGATTTTCACCTATAGATAAAAGCAAACGAAAAGCATTCATATATTTTCACATCCCATTCATTTGGTGATTATAGTTAAATAGCTAAGGTAGAGATTAAATAACTTACCCAAGGTCATAAAATTAGTCAGTGGCAGAGCCAGAAATGGAGCTCATGTCTCCTGATTACCCAGTCATTGCTCTCTCAACTAAACTGTACTTGACCCAATAAAAACATTTGAAACACAAAAGTCAAAACAAAGAAAAAATTGTCTCTGATGCATTATTATGTTTTTATGGTTTCAGTGATTTAATTTAAAATATTTGAAAGAGATATATTCAAATAATAAACATATAGATTACTAATACGATGTGCTTATTCCTATAAGAAAATATGGAAATCTTTTCCCTAGCATATGGGCATATTAGGTATACTATTTTTTGATGCTTCTTTAGGTTTAAGACAAGGCAAAAAAACCTATATAACCCACTGAGAACAATGAAAGACCTTGACAAAGATCATAGTGTCAAACTACAAGCAATGCTACTTAAACGGTAGGCTTTCAAACCAACATCTTTTCCATATTACTAGTACAAAACTCCAGAAGTGGTTAAACAGACTAATGAAAGTCAAAATACTCATAAGCAGCTATTTTATATCTGATAAAGACAAAAAAATTTTTTTATATTTTTCTTGCCTTTAAATTAAACAGTATTACAGCTTTATTTTTATTAGAAAGTAACAAAAAAAACCCCAAACTTCTTGAATTATCATGAGATCCTCATGTCCATAAGTCACTTCTTATCAGGCTTTATATGTTTGTAAAACTAGCAAGAAGGGTTAAATCTTATTTGCAAAAATTACTGTCAGAAATTAGTGTTTTACAGGGCCTAGTAAACCTAAAATGAGCCTTACCTATATATTTGACCTCATATTCAAAATTCTATCCCTTTGATGTCTGGCCATCATCAAATAATCTCTATTTCAATTCTATGAGTAGGAATACAAGAACAGAAGCTGAAGGAAGATACTAACTTATATCCCTCAAATCTTTCTAATCCATTACGATTCTAGTGAAACATCAATGAAGCTATGCTATCCACAGAAATGGTCCCAAAGTTGTATAATCATACCATTATTTTCCACCTAAGTCTTTATAAGGAAATGATAAATACAAATAACATTATCTGTTGACTCACTATTTTGAATGAAGTAAAAAAAAAATTGGTTATTTCTTAAATTACACTGAATAGAAATGTTTCAAATTAAGAAGTCATAAACAAATAATTTGTTCACCTATCAACAGTCCAGTAAGTGTTTGAGCAAATTTTAAAGACAGTATCATTATCATATTATTATTCAAAGTTACACGAAATAAAATATTTTTAAATAAAATATGCCAACATGAAATACTAATCAAATACACTGGTAGTCTAAACCTAGTAAAATATTTTTTTCTGTATCATTCATGTAATGTTAGGGACATTTTTATTCTTTCCTTAAATACAGAAAGTTCATAGTGGAAAGAAAATTTTAATTTAAACCACTAATTCCGAGTGAATCCTCATTTTAAATTAATTGAGATTAAGAAAGAAATAACTTGAATATGTGTCCTTAAAACAACCAAAAGATACATGAAATTCAACCTGAAAGAGGCAACTGAAGATAGAAATATTTACTAAGTGAATGAAATGTTTAAAATATAATACAGATGTGAATTAGAACTAAACATTTTTGCACAAACTCAGATATTTATTTCCTTAACAAAACATTTCAAATATTTTTAAATTATTATAGAAAATACTTGAGAAATCATTTGATTTTGCTAAATATCTTCAATGAAAGAGAACGATAAATGTCAGGACAAGAACATTATTAGTTTACACATAATATTGTGTCCAAACAAAAAATAATTCCCTCTCCTCAAGATGACAAGTTACATTATTATTTATATCTAAATTCAAATATACCTGCATATGCATGCATAAATATGACACATAGTTGATAACTACAATTATTTTTTAAAAATCAGGTGCCTCAGACCCACATATACCCATACATTTATAAAATTTCTATTGAAGCAATGCAACATCTGTCTGAAACAATGTATCACATGACCTCAATTGCTATCATTTTTAACAAGCACCAACTCACATTCTGTTGTCTGACTAAATGTATATGATTTAATATATGTCTCTACATCTTGGAGTATTCTTTTATGTCATGAAATATGGGTAACATATTTAACACTGGTTTCTAAAACTAACCAAAATGATCCATTTCAGGACCTTAAAGTCTGAGTATTTTGTTTAGGAAAGGACATTCCAAAAGAATAGCAAAACAGACATCTATAGCATAAAATGGAGAGAATAAAATGGAGAAAGCCCTAAAAAGTATAAATGATATGTTTATCTATTTTAGTCATGAAACTCATTTTTTCCCATGACCATAAATTTCTTCAAAAATACCTAATTCATTCATGGTTAATATCTGTAATCATTTAAAACAATTTTATTAACAATGAATAGAACCTGTATCCATATTAAAAAATAGCTGGCATTTTATTATCACTTCTTTCTGCTGAGGTCTCCAGAGCAGAAATTCTGTTATTTAAAAATAATTATGTATATTTATCAGATATTGCTTTTCTTACAGTTTGCTCCCTGTCAATTTTTTTTGTTACTCTATTTTTTAAGTCTGATAAATCAAGCAATTTTGAGGTATACAAAACACGCAATGGCTGGAATTTAAAATCCATTAATTAATTTTTTTAAGTCAAGCTTTACTAAATTTAAAAAATAAACTTTCTGTGAAGAGCAACTTTAATATCAATGATTATATATCTTGGATCATAGTTTGGAAACATTCTTATGAATGACAAAGCTGTAATTATTTTCTGATGAGAACATCTACAAATAAATAACACCTTAAAACTTGTACTTTTTATTAACTTATCTATAGAAACATTAGAGTATAATATACTTTCCTTCTAAATAAGGCAATATTTGACTTGACATAGAACAACAATTTTGGCATGATACTTGGCAATAATTTAAAATTCAATAGGGTGATTCGCCCTGTTTAAGAAATTTACTTAGTTGCCTCTACTACTTTCTGTTTCTGTTATGAATGAAGTTACTTTGCTCTAAAAATAGGGTAGGGTAGAACATTTTTTAAAAAATACAGCAATAAAACATTAACACTTTCTTAAAATGTATAATATCTTTCTCAAGACTGGATAAATCAGGACAAAACTCTACAGCAGAATTTTACATTAAACTTTAAAATAATGAATAAATTTATAATTAACATCTTTCTTAAAAAAAAGTGAACTGAGTCCTTAAATATCTAACAATTTATGTTTCTAAAGTGATAGACATTTATAGAGCCAATTCAATGGAATAAAATTCACAAAGATTTTCAAAATCATTTTTCCTGTCAGATTAAGAATCACTCAAAGAGGTAAAAAACCCTTAGTTTAAAAATGAAGAGCTTCATCCTTCTGAAATTTATATTTAGAAGCAATAGTATAAGCACTGCATTTAATTTATAGTTATGTTAAGTACCTGGAAAGGAGGGCATTAAAACCAGAAAAGTGCTCAAGCCATATAATACATTGGCGATGATAATAAGCCACATTTATATAATTGCTTTGGGGATTACAAAACTTTTTTTCTCAACAGCACTGGAGGAAGGAAGGAGTACATCATCATCATCCATATTTATAAATGAGAAAATGGTTCTAAGATTTTACATTACCTTTTCATGATCACAAGCTAGGAAGTGTCTGAGGCACAATTTGAAACTAGAGCTTGAGATTTTAAGTTCAGTGTTCTTTACCATAAGTCAGGCGATGTCTCAAAGCTCATTTATTAATATTTACATTTTAAAATGTTAAGATAATTACAAATCATAAAATCATCTTGTGAAGGGATTCATTATTACACACATTTCAAGACAAGAACCCACAAAAATAAAAGGACTACGACACGATTATTCATTCAGTGACTATTCTGACATATAATTTTTGGAATGATCTTCTTGGTATTAGGAACTCTGGTGAGGAAATTTTCTATATCAACTTAAGCTGATAACTCTTCAGTAATGAATTTTCCTAGAGAGTTGCCTTGAGGATTCAGAGGTTAAGTGACCCAGAATCACACAGACAATAAATGTAAGACATCAGACTTGAAACCTACACTGTTCTGGCTTCAAGGTTAGCTCGCTATTCATCATACTACACAGTATCTTTTTGGTGACACCACTGATAAAAAAAATATAAAATGGAAAATTATGACACATAGACAATAGAAACCTAAGCATATGAGCAGTGCATCTATGTATTAAATACGCATGTCTATAGAACCCTTATTTGTTCCACATATCTCTTTATGTCATATGTGCTGATTTTTTTTCAGTTCCAAAAGGCTAGATTTTAATGAGTTCTCGTCAGAATTCATTTTTTTAACTACATATAAATTTTACATATCAAACTGGGATGAATATATTTATTCTCATTCCCCATGTTTTTATAAATTTCAGCAATTATTATTACCAGAGTAGAAGCAAATGAATATCTGAAACATAAAAAGCAAAGCTGCTGAACAAGCAGAAATCTTTTATAAAGGTATCTCAGATAGAATTATTCTTACCTGGATTCAGATCTCTGAAATAAACACTATTCAACACACCTTTCATGCCTAGTTCTCCTTGCGCTATCAAAGGAAAATTCATTTTTGTGTCTTTTGGGCTTGGACTCTGTCTAAGGAAAATTATAATCTTAGAAAAAATAGGAAAATTGACTCCAAATACCACTCGCAAAAAAATTGAGGATTACATTCAACATGAAAGATCCTAATATAGTTAAGTACAGAAGTTCCATTATCTTAATAATTTGTCTGTTACTGAAATATTCTATTCTTCTTTCTGTCTGACTGCTCTCCAAATCATCCATCACATCAGCGCCAAGTAAGCATCCTAACACAATACTCTGATCACATCAATCCTTTCAATAAAAGATCCTAGTTTTCACCTTCCAAATAAAACATAACCATTTGATTCTGCATTCAAAGAATTCTACAACCTGGGAGCCATCTGCCTTTTCAATCTTACCTCATATTTCCATCATGAATGACTGCTATAGTCACTTCCTTTAAGTATGAACTCAAGGGTCATCTCTTTTACAAAGTTTTCTTTAGCCCCTTAAAAGTTAAAGTGATATTTCTCTCCTGAAATTTCTCATAATATTTTTCACCAGGACCTCTTTGTACTTATATAGCTCTCTTTTGTTATTAGAGTCATTTGAATATATCTTTTTCAACTCTATTTGCTCCTAAAATCTCAATTTAATGAATCAAGGCTTCAATATTTCTAGCACATAAAAATTTAAGCATATGAAATTCAATAGCAAATAAATATCTGGTAGCTGTGAGTTTAGCACCTAAACAGGAATAATAACTAATAAATAATAGTAATAACTAATATGTTTGTGTCAGGTTTGCAAAGTGCTGTACACATATTATCTCACTAGGTTCTAACAACCTAACCTTGTGAGGTAGATGCTATTAGATGTCCATTTTACAGAGGGAAAAAAAGCAATTAAAATGATCAATTTTAGCCTGCAGAAGAGAGAAAATGTTCCTCTCTTCCTTCTTTCTCAAAGTAAGTGATAATGGATATAGGACATAGCATATAATGTCAGACTTAGTTGATACTTGGTCAATTTTGTGGCATTATTTTTCTTTTTATATCTTTGTTAAAGCTTGCCAAAGAAGAGAAAAAGATTATGTGTGGAAATGAATGTGATGCAAAAACAAAATACATTAAGAAAAATTTTAAAAGAAAGTGATTTATAAAATTTAAAGTGCTATGAAAATTTGAGTAAATTCATCTCATAAGACTCAAGATTCCTCCTCTTATAAAAGAAAGTGACCAGGTCTCTATGGTCTCTTGGAGTTCAGTGTTTTGATCCTATATATGAATGCAGACACTTGGTTAGAGGGTTCTATAAAGAATGAATGTTTATATAATACTTATATATTTTGACTCAAACATTTTTTCCTGTTCAATTAAAAAAGAAAAACATAATATTGAATTTTATTTCAATTTGCCTTCCATGTTTCCACAAAACCATATCTATATGCCAAAATAATAATAAGAAATTTCCAAGCTCTTGTTTGTTTTTAATTAGCAATCATAAGCACAATGAAAATACTTAAAAACATCTGAAGATGCTACAATATTGTTACTGCAGACTACATGTAAAGAATTTGACTAGATTCATAATTCAAGGATTATGATGAAGATTTTTAATATAGGCAAATAAGTATAGAATGAATTTTGTTTTGTTTTGGTTCAGACCTATAATTTCATTGGTGTAAGAATTTCAGGTGAGGTCAGCAATTGCTCTGCAACTTGTACTGAAGAATTGCCTGGGGTACTGAGACATTAAGTGACTTGTTCAAAATCACCACAGTGACTAAAATTCATGAACTATTCATTTTATTTTAGTGTTGAACTTACATATAAAATAAACAAAAATCTGACTTCAAAAAAGACATTTCTGTTGAAAATTAAAAACCATATTATGTGTGTCCTAATACTAATCTGCTCAGAAGATTTTCTACTTAGATACATGAAATGAGTTCAGTTACATAAGCCTTCCATCCCAAGATTTGATGTTATTTTCTAATCTATATCTTTAGAATCCAGCAAATTCTACTTGAAACAAAGTGGCTTATTTATTAATAAGAATCTCAAAAAGCTACGCTTAAGAGCATATTGATGAAACCTAACTAATCCTTCTTTATCTGGTACATGTATAATTCTCATATTAATTGTGCTTTGCCTTTGTCAGAGTTTAAATACTTCCTTTGTCTTTGTAAAAAAGTTTAAATATTCTAATAAATATAACTTTGGATTCTAGCTTCCTTCAAAAAATATAAACAAGTAATAAAACTTTCCTAATTGTGATATGCCATACTTACTCTTGACTTTTAAGCTTTAATTTTGGGGATTAGGAACATATTTCCTGATATACCTGGAACTATTTCCCGACCATACATGATCATTCATAGATATACCCAACACCATAAAAATAACTAATAACTTTATAAATACAAAAATTAATGTAATCTCCATTGCAAATTTCACATTAAATGAAATTTAATCAGCAAAACAACATATAGCCTATATAAACCATTATTATCAGTAGAATTTTATGATTTTGCATTTATGAATAATTGTCAAAATCAAATGAATATATCCGGCACACAGTTTTGATATACAGATATTCACAAATCCACAATATATGAGCACACAATTTATTTACATATGCAATAACAAATATTTTTCATGTATAAACACCTACAGTGACAACTGAAGCAATTCAAGAGTAATTAACTTTAAAAAGAAAACCTACATCAAAATGTGAACTCAGGGGAAAAACTTTTAAATGCACTGAAGTTTGGCATCACATATTACATAGTGACTTTACGTGCTTGTTCAGATGTACAGACATGGTTACATATATAGGTATAGTCTCAAAATGTGTATTAAACCAATATAACTTACAAAGCTATATACAAACTTCACACAGATATATGTGATAAATGAAATTGGCTCATAAAAGTTTATGAAATTTATTTTAAGCAAATTCCAAAGGCAAATATCACATAAGGTTTCAGAACATGGCATTTACACACACACACATATGTATGTAGAGATATATGTATGCACATTTTACTATATGTAAATTTTGAAATTCACTTAAAATACATATCATAAATTTTACTGGACCAATCTATTTTATTTATCAGATACATCTGTATGATTTTTAACATGAGGTTAGTATATAGCCCCATGACTTAGACTGCAATATTCAGTAAACATTTTGAAACATTTTTTTCCTGGAAAAAAAAGAATTAAGAGATTTGGCAAAAGGCATATTAAGTGTGCCACTAAAGGTAAGTTTTTAGATCAACTAGATACTAAAATTAAGTAGTGTTCTACAAAAAAATACATATGCAAATTAATAGGAATAATGTTTCTGGAATCATTTAAGGAATTTTTATATCAAATGCTTATATAATCCATATTCTGAAAACCTCCACAGACTTTTAAAAATGAGCAATACACAGTACTATTTACTACACACTACAACTTTTCTTTCTTCTCCATTCTGAGGTTTACTTTTTGGCCATTCTAATACTTGCTCATACATCTCCCACTGAAAGCTAAAAGAAAGATCAAGTTTCAAGTAGGATGTTTCAACACTTGTTAGTAGAGCTAATGGGACGGTTATCAACCATTTGTTTTATTAACAATGCTAACTTTCTTCTGTATTGTGGATAAACAAAGATAGGCAATATTTTGATCACAATATAAAATTGTATACATTATGCATGTGCTAAATAATTCTGACTTTAAAATAAATATTTTATAACTGAAATATACCCTATTTTGCCTAGAAATAAATGAATAAACTTTTTAGTTAACATTTCTAAGTTAGGATTTCAGGGTGGCAATTGCCTTACTCTACAAGTTATCTCGTAGTGCACTTGAAAGTCACACACACAAATCAGAGAATCAGAATAACAGAGTAGTACCAAAGTATACAGGTAAGTGTGCCAATGTTAACATTCAACCAACAGTATTTCTCACACAACATGTGTAACTAATTTTTCTAATCAAGGATAGAAATAAAGTGTGCACATAACTAATCTAAATGGGCTCTACATACTAAAAACTGTCACACTGTGAGAAAAATAAGATAAAACAAGCACACACTCATTACAAAAGCATGAAATGTAATGTTTTTATAGTCTCATGCTTTTATGTGGTTTTCCAAACCCTGACAAACCTGGCTCAGTTTGGTGTTTCTTTTTCGGCAATGGTTTGTCATCAGTTATTGTACCATTCACCTTTTTCTGCTGGTCTTCCCATGTAACTTCTGGCATAAACCAAGAGAAATCAGAACTTGTCAGAAACATTAATTAGCATGTGTAAGAAGATACCTAAAAACATTTCAGGGAACTTAATCTATACAAATAGCATTCTTGGGACAAAACCATTTGATATTACATAACATAAGGGAATAAAAAACCTTTATAAATTTTCATAGACTGTTTTACATACCCTTTATAGTATATATTTTTAAGAGAAACATATTATTATAATGAAATAATTTATATGGCCTTTCGAAATCCAGTGATTTAAAACTTACAAACTTGAAAAACTATTTCAAAATCTACAAAATAGATGAAAATAACTGAACTACTTTAAAAAAGTTTGTTAGACTGCTTTACATGATGATGAAAAGTCAACCTATCAACAGCATTTTACTGGTCCATTTATTAGAAAAATAATATTGCTGTAAAATTAAATAGTATTTAGATACAAAGCTTAATAAAGAAAAAATGTAAAAGATAAAAAGATCCAGAAATGGAAACATCCATGTTTCAAAAGACCACATGGTACAAAATGTTTCAATATTAAATTTGTTAATGTCCTCATTACCTTCATTAATGAGAAAAATGTGCCAATTTATATGTTAATCAATTCTATAATTGCCTTATTAAAAGATCCCATGAAAGAACAGGCCTCAAGACTTCTGAAAATTATTTGTAGCAATTAGGGGGTGCAGTGGGTAGAGTATCAGGCCTGGAGTAAGGAAGACTCATCTTCCTTAGACTCATCTTCCTTAGTTCAAATCCTGCCTCAGACACTTACTAGCTGTGTGACTCTGAGCAAGTCACTTAACCCTGCTTGCCTCAATTTCTTTATCTGTAAAATGAGATGGAGATGGAAACAGCATATCCCTATAGTATATTTTCCAAGAAAGTTCCAAATTGGTCAGAAAGAGAATACAATTGAACAACAAATCACTTCATTAAAAAGTATATTAATGTTTACATATTTTGCATCATGGAGTTATTAGAAAATATTCACTACTTGGCAACGTGAAATGTTATAGCACTAAACTTCACTTTTTCCCCTTACAAGTTCAAATTTCTAATTCCCATCTAGTTTGTCTCCACTATACCGCACAGTCTTGTCTACTCTCCTGCCCTAGTAAATAGGGATTTAAAGAATAAATTTTACAATGAAAAAGAAATGCCATTTCTCTTTCCTGTCCTATTGCCAATAATGACATAGTGCTTTCCAAAATCAAGTATATGTGATTATCACCTGTTTCAGATATTTGTACCATTACTCCCTATCCACTCATAGGAACTTGCTATATTTATTCTAAATCTTTTCCAGTGTCTATTCTAAGGATAAAAACACACAGTACAAATAAGAACAAGTTTCCTTTGGAGCCAATATGAAACTAAACTGCTTATATTTGTGAGTAAGGAAGGCTGCTCTGGAGGAATAACATTATTAACACTTCACTTATATGAGTAGTTTACTTAAATTGCCACCATCGCACATGAAATCAATGAATGACCAGAAACACTCATTTACATAAAGAAGTCATGTTGAAGGCAGCTGCTAGGAGAACTGGGAAGATTGATGATTTTATTTCTGATGATTTAAAAAGTATGCTGCCAAACTCCAAGAACACTGATAATTTTTCTGTGGCCACAGGATCTAAAATGTTTGATCCCAAATATATATGAAACTGTATAATGTGTCATTTAAAGTAGAAGGCCAAGAGACATGCTAAGTAAAATATAAAATTCTGTACTAAAGGTTTACCAAAATTTGAAACTATTTGTGCTCTTTGTTACAATTTGACAAAAAATAATGTAAAAGACTCCAGAAAAGATCCACTAGGCTTTTTCTAAAGTTAAGATTTCTAGAATATAATTTACACCAAGATGTCTATAATATGTTTAATTGTTTTAAATGGAAATGTCATTATTCCCAAGATGGCAAACACAAGTCAAGAATTACAGAATTCTTAAAGTACGAAAAATTTTTAAGAATTAAGAATTTTTTTATGTTAAGATATTGGTGCCTTCCTTACCGCCTTAAAAATGTCCAAGTCATCTTTATCTTTTAAAAATCTTCATGGGACTATTCTCTCAAACTATCCTTCTGGATATCACCTTTCCTTATCAGTCAAAGTAGAATAAGCTATCTCACTTCCACTTGTATGCCTCTCATTTATTCTTCAACATGTTGCAATCTTACTTCTGGTGTTATAACTTAACTGCCTCCACATTCATTAATGATATTCTCATTTGCCCATCTGGTGGTCTTTTGCCAACCATCCCTCACCTCACTGTTGCATTAAAAAACTTCTGACCATCTACATTCCCCTCTAAGATATTTTCTCAAGTCTCTGATTTTTCATTGCTCTTTCTCTTCTGGCTCCTTGAAAATGAAACTCCATCTCCATATTCCATGTATTTTCACTGGTTGTCCTCCATGCATGGAATTATCTCCCTCCTATTCTCTTCCTCTTGGCTTTCCTGACTTCTTTCAACTTTTTCTTGGTCCCCCATAATGCTAGTGCCTTCCTTCAGTGATTATCTCCAACTTACCTTGCATATATCTAGATTGTACATAGCTGTTTGTATGTTGTCGAACCCACTGTGACTCATTGAGGGCTGTGACTATCTATGTTGCCTTTCTTTGGATTCCCAGCATTTAAATGATACTCTGCACATAACAGGTACTTAATAAATGCTTGTCTTGATTCTTCCTATTTGGTGATCACTCTTTCTGTCTTCTTCATTGACTCACTATCCATATCATGCCTCACACTGGGTAGATACCAAAGTTTTATCAAAAACCTTCTCTTTTCTCTCTATATCCTCCTTTAATAGACTCATTAGCTCCCATGAATTATCATTGTTATTCAGATGACTAATAGATCCATAATCTAGAATCAGTCCCTCTCTTGAGCTTTAGCCTCATATTATGAACTGCTTATTGGACTTTTAAACAACATGTTCAGCACACATTTCAAACTCAACATCCCCAAAAAACTCTGTCTTTCTTACTTGCCAAAATTTCTCTACTTTTGTCAATGGCATTAATATTCTTCTAGTCTCTCAGGTTCATAATTTTGGTGTTATCATTAACTCACATTTCTTCTTATTGCCAACAACCTATCTTTGGTTTTATATCAGTATACTTTATAGAGTCTGGCATGTGTCAAATGCTAAGTAAATGTATAATCATTCATTCAAGCATTCATTCATATCCAATCAGTTGCAAACTCTATTTCTACCTCTATACCATTTTTTTAAAAAAAAACTTGCCCTTTCTCTCTACTCTACACAACTACCACTTTAATTCAGGCTTTCTGATTACCTCTTACCTAGATTAATGCAACTGCCTCCCAACTTTCCTCTCTGCCCCCAATTTCTCTCTACCTCAAAGTATCTTCTGCACAATTTATCAAAGTGATTATCCCTAAGTGCAGAATTGACCAAGTCACTCTCCTATAAGCTCCAAAGGCTCCGTATTGCCTCTAGATAAATACAAACCCACTATTTTGGATTTTAAAGCCATTCAGAACCTAGCCCCAAAGTATCTGCCTAGTCACATCATACATTACCCCTCATCCTTCCAGGCTAACCTTCTCTACCCCTCACAAAGGAATCCTTTTCTGTTTTCGTGTCGTTTCACTGGTCATTCCCCATGTAAAGAATAATGAAACTTTCTGCTCACCTAGGTCTCACAGAATCCCTTTACTTCCTTTAAGAGACAGTTAAAGTACTTCTAAATCAAACCTGTCTTGATCCTTCCAACTGTTAGTTCCCAACTTTCCAACTTAACTACTTTGCATTGAGTCTTTAATCATTTGTAGATATTGTTTCTATATGTAATGATATATTATACATCTTTTCTCCCCTGATAGAATGCAAGTTCCTTGAGATGTGTTTCACTTTTTGTCTTTGTATCCCCATTGTTTATAATATCCAGTACACAGTCAGTTAAGCAGCATATATTAAGCCCTTGCTAAATGCCAGGCAATAAACTAAGCACTGGAGATACAATTATAAAGGTTAAAACAATCATACCTTCCAAGAGTTTACATTCTATTTGTAAAGATTCATTTAAATAACTAAAAAGACAAAAATACAAAGAAGAAGCAAAGTAAACTTGACAGTCTTAGAAGCTGGAGGAACGAGGAAAGGCCTCTTATAGAATGCAAGATTCAAGCTGAGTCCTGAAGTGAGGGAAGCTAAGAAGCAGAAACAAGAGAAATCCAAGCTTTTCCCAGGAGACAGCCACTGTACGGAGGCATGGTAGCATGATAGCATGGAGGTATGGAGGCATGCAGGCTAGAGACTGAGTATTGTGATTCAGTAACACCATGTAGACCAAGGTAGAACTAAATCTCAAGAGTATGTGAAAAGGAATAATATGTAAGAAGACTAGAAGGTTTAGAAGGGTTAAGATTATTAAGAAATTTAAATATCAAACAAAGAAGTTTATACTTGAGTAGAGTAGGCAAGTGGTGATTATGGATTAATCAATTGATTATATATATATATATATATATGAATAAATGGGTTAATTTACAAAGAATTATGCCTTCTTGCTAATAGGAAAATTGGATCTTTTTAATTCCAGAGTTTAAAATAAAAAATAAATTCTTTAAATGAATTTTACCTGAACCAATATATAGTGTTTGAAGACAAGTTAATTTTTTAAAGTAACCTCAATTTCTATATCTGTAAAATTTGAAGTTAGGATTAGGTCATCCCTAAGATACTTTACAATTTTACAAGTGATTATCCTATGATTCTTTCAGAAGAAATCTAGTCCTTCAAGCTGCGGTATTCAGGGAAGGACCATTAAAAATGCTAAATTTCATATCCACTTTAAATAAACTATATAATAGAAATTCATGGTGACATATGCAATCTTGTTCATATACTGAAGTGTTCATGTTTGCTGATTATCAATAAGTTCATAATGACAATTTTTTTTAAAATTTTCAAACAAGATCTGTTAGTAGTTACTGCAGGAGTTCAAGGAGCAGGTGACAGAGACCTGAAGTAGAGCAAAAGCAGTGGGAATGGAGAAGAAACATAAACATAAGTACTGTGAAGTAAGAATATAAATTAAGTATGATAATTAAGTATATGTGCTAGGTAATAAGTATGTGCCAGGCATCATGTAAAGTGCTGGTGATCCAAAGACAGAAATGAAACAGTCCTTGCCTTCAAGGAACTTACACACTATCAGGGAAGATGACAAAAAGTATATACAAAAGTTAAATTATATAAATACAAAGAAAGTAATTGAAGGTATAGTTATCTCACAGTTAGAATTACTAAGTGAATATAATAATTAAGATGCAACAAATGGTGGTGAAAGATTATGATGCCCACAAGTGTGTGTGTGTGTATACATATATATGTGTGTGTGTATATATATATATAGTGAAAGCTGTCCAGACCTTTCTGCCTACATGTTCTGCTTTCAGTAAGATTCAGAATATTCTCAGCCCAGTAAGTTTATTCCTTTTATGATTCACTTCTTTTTTGCACCTCATTTTCTGATTTTCATATGTAGTCTCAAATTATTCTACTATCCTTCAAACTAACTCAAGCTGACATGAGATAACAAAAACAAAAGGTACTCAAGGCTATGAAAAAAATTTAATCTAGTAAACAAAAATTTATTTGATACTTTCTATAATTAGAACCACGTTCTGATTCCTAACCATGGCTCATATTTACAGAGTTAAATTTGCTTTTTAGATAAGCAGATAAACTTTTTTCTTAAATAACTTCAAAATAATTGCTTTTCTTCCAAGGACAAAGAGCTATCATAATGATAACATATCACTATTATATTAAGAATAGATAAACTCTAATAATAACAACGATACCTTGAGCTTCAAAATAATTTATGCTTTTCAAAATGCAACTTATATTATGTTTTTCAATTCCTATGAAGCAGATAAAATAGTAACCACATTTTACGTATAAGAAATGTGAACCAAAGAGATGTTATACAGTTGGTTCACAGTCTTAAGTTATTCAGATCCAGAACTAAGACAAGTCTACAAGGTGAAGAACATTTGATGACTGCATGCCACACAGGTTGAAATGAAGCTACCTCAGGCAGGAGCCAAGATAAATCACAGATTCACAGAACAAGAGGTAGAAGAGACCCCCAAGGTCATATAACTTAGCAATCTCTGTGTACAGCTAAAGTAGCCAAGACCCAGGAAAGTAAGTTACTTTACTAAAGTCTTACAGATAGTTTCCAAGGTAGGCCTTGAACCCTGGCCTTTCTACTTTGCAATGGAGGACAGGGGGAAAGGAACAGTAATGGTATTTCTCAAAGTTTGATCTGCCTGCCACTTGAAACTTGGGGAATTTTGGTAAAAGAAAAAGGGAAGAAGTTAAGAATTAGGGGAAAGAAAAGTGAAATAAAAGCACAAAGAAGCATCATATGAAATGAGAAATTAGTTCCAAAAAATAAAATTAGGGAAAGTTACCATGCCAGAGGACTAACAAATACAAAGCAGAGAAGTGATATGTTCCTTCTCTAGTGATGCTTAAAATCTAACCTGCTTTGATAATAAGTGATGCTTCTTTGGCAGCCTTCTTAATTCAGAGAAAGTTAACATATTGTGAAAAGAAATTATTCTGTAGTTATATAATCTGCACATTATATAAGTGGCTCAGTGGTTTTGGGTAATTGAACTTTTTGAAATAGCTTATTTCACTGGTAGGAATGGCTCATAATGCTTTTCATTTCAATTGAAAATTCCCATCAAATATGTTTCGAGCAAAATTGCATTAAATTTTGTAATGTTTAGCTTCTAAACTCTGTAATATTCAATGCCTAGAAGATCTCAAGAATATTAAGAAATTGGCTCCCAACACATATAGAGTATAATTTATGAACTATCAAATTACAATTAGGAACTAGACCTGGAATTTCTTTGGTATAAAGAACTCCCTATACCAATACATTATCATCTTCTTTGGACCTTATAGTCTTAGTTGCTTACAGCACAAAAAGACATGCCCAGGGTAATTGGGTTATTGTTCTTAAAGATAATAACAAGTATGTACAATAATGTATTATTTCATTTGAGCTTCACAACCTTGTGAGGTAGGCACACTTGTGAGGTATAATCTTTACTTTATGGATGGGGAAACCATACATGCTTCTGAGAGGTGGGATTGCTCATGTTCTCATAGTAAGTGTTAGAGGCAGGATTTATGGCTCCAAATTCAATACTTTCTCCACTACACCAAAAAAAAAATAACAACAGATACAGAATTTCTTCTTTTCTAGTCAACTGGATATGCAAGGTCACAGAGGTACAAATTTTCAGCTGAAATTCATATCTAGGACTTCTGACTGCATAATAACATCTATGATGATGTATTTGTACATGTTTGTCCTTACAGAATGTGAAATTTCTTTAGGGCAAGAACTGTTATATTTTTGTCTTTGCATCTCCAATAGCACATGGGGACCTAATAAATGCTTACAGACTGATATAAATGAAATTGTCAAGGAAGAATAGAAAAGACTGCTACTGAATAGTCATAGAAGTATAAGAATAGAAGAGAGCGAAGTAACCCAGGGTTATGAAACTGGGTAATAAAAAAACAGTGATACCATCTACAGAAATAGTGATAGTCAGAGGAGTAAATTTAAGGTTAAAACAAGATGAGTTCCATTTTGGATAAGTAGAGCAGAGATCCCCACAGAACATCTAAGAAGAGATGTGCAGAAGACTGGTAACAGTGCAGAAGTGGAGTTCAGAAGACCAAAGGGAAGAATATATATTTGGTGGAAAAATATATAGAGAAATAATAATTGAAGTCATAGGAACAGATGAGCTAATCAACAGAGAAAGTATAGAAAGTAAAGGGAGGCTGCTAACAGAACCCCGGTGGCATTCATACTAAAGACATGGGGAGTGATTAATCAAACTATACCAAGAATTGATCAGGAAAAAGAAGGAAAAACATGAGAAAAGCAGTGTCATGCAAGCTAAAAGGAGTGCATTTCTAGGAGTAAAGGTAGAAATCAAAGATAATGAAGGCTAAGGAAAGATAATGAGATGTAGCAATCAAGAGGTCATTGATAACCCAGGATAAAACAATATATTTAGGTTAACAATTATGCGAAGCGAAAGTCCTGCATAAGCAGGATCAAATTTAATCTGTATACCGACTATAAAGAGCATCATAACAGACAAGTAAGAGTGATGGACTTAGAATAAGAAAGTTCCTGCCTTTGCATGACCATGTACATGTTAACTCAAATTCTTAGTGTCTTAGGAAAATTCTCTAAGACAATAAATTACAATTGAGTTGCTGATGTGTCTTGTGACTTGTGTTACCACACTAGAAGTTTCCTCTATTATCAGATCCAAATTTGGCTCAATTCCACCAAAGGAAAAACTGTATTGCAGGATTATATTGTTTATAATTATGAAATAAGTTAATCCTAAATATTCACATTAATTACTAAATTAATTTAGCTAAACTTTCCCCAAAGTTAGTACTAAAGAAATGGAAATAATGTACAGCAAAGCAAATGAAGACTTAACATATATGTAACTGAACTCTAACAAATTTTTGATTATAAAAGTTATTTTAAATATTTTGAAAATATTTCATTTTATAATGCGGAATGGAGAAGAATGTCATTGTAGCATTTTTCTAAATCCTTAAAAACTGTACTGATCTTTTAGCAACTCTTTTCTCCAAAATATGATTTCCTGCTATGATCACTAAAGCAACTTTTCCTTTATTTTTAATATCTTTTAAGATGTTTGTCTGAATAGTTTTTTAATCTTCTGGAAGAGGTTTCATTAATTTGAAATCTGACAGTTTCAAATGAGATTTTTTTTAAAGAATGCTCTGCTCAGAAACATGACAAAAGGAAGAAAGAAACATAATGTATACATTTCTATAAGGAAAATGATTCAAATTTTGGACAAACAGCACAATAACTTTTGAACATTGAACTTTTCTATTGCTTAAAAAGATGTCACTAGCATTATAAAGATTAAGATGCAGAGTATACACACATATGTAGTTGCTAAAGACAATCAAAAACTTGCCTTTTTTCCCATTAGTTGGTAGACTTGACTGTTTTTCCTCATTATCTTTATAACATTAAAAACATACAAGTTATTAATACTTAAGGTCATAAACTAAAAATACCACCACAAAAGATGACTCCACACAGTATGAAAACCAATCCATGCACTGAGTTTGGCCACTCACACACAAAACCAGACACACTTGCCACTTATTCTGCAAGTGGTAAAGAAAAAAAATGCAAAGGTAAATTATGTTACCAATTATTATTTAAAAGGCTTAATTTTCAAGGTAATCATAATTGATTGTTACACAAACTTGCCTTTTCTTTCATTCACTGATGAACTTTGCTCTTTTCCCTCATCTTTATGAAATTAAAAATAAACAAAGAAGATGATTAATCTTTCACTATTTTTGGCTTCATCATCAAACTAACAACACAAATGACGACTTTACAGAGCTTATTAAAAAAATCTTTGCATTGTGTATGAACTGTGGTATTAATGTGCAAAAGTGTCAAAAAATAAAGGTACAAAAAAAGGCAAAAGAAAACAGGAAGAGATTGACTATACACCTTGGTGAAACTCAGTCAATGGCTGTAACATTCCAGAAGATGATAAGGGCACAGTTATCCTGATAGTACTTTTAGGTAATTAGTACAGAAAAATAATAAACACAACTCTACTTCAGTCATAAAATAACAGAACTTGCCTTTTTCCCCATTAACAGATGACTGGTGATTTTCCTCACCTTTGTGACATTAAAAACAAGCAATAATAATTAATACTGGATTTAAGACTGAAATATCAAACTATACACACTATTTAAAAGACTTTACCTATGAAACGAAGACTTTACCTATAAAACTACAGGTAGAAAACAGCATGGTTCTCACACAATTGTAGAGAAGATTGCACATTATACAGACCAATATGCATCTCTATTCATAAAGAGGAAGTTACATAAAATTATTGGCTTAATGAAATTGCTTTTATGATTATACCTGCGTTATCTAGGAAAGTCAATGTGAAAAGTGGCAATTCAAACAAAATTAGAATTTGATTTTAAAAAGGTTTTAACTCTAAAATAGCAATTAATAAAATAAATTTCAGAAGTGTCTAATATTATTCTTTTATTATGCAATACTCTACATTTCATTAAATGTCTCATTTTACGTATCTGATAGAACATTGGCAAAACTATTCTAGAGATGACTAAGAATAGAAAAATCAAATTAATTTATTCCAAACCACTTAGTATATTGTTATCTTAATGCATTTAGAAAAATTTAATAGCCAGAATTTTTACACATTTCCTAGGTGCCTATTACCTTATTATGGATTAAATCATTGAATGAGGACAAAATCTATTAAGTTCTAATTTATTAATCATTTTATATTTTCTAATTATTTATATAATACTATGAAATTAAAAATCCTCTAACCAGATTTTAAATCAGAGGAAGAGATCATTCAAGAGACATGATACTGGATCACAAATAATAGAAGGATCCCTGCACAATAGACTTAAGAACTGAGTGAGACTTTACAGGTCACTTGGTCCAATTCTCTCATTTCCACATAAGAACACTGAGGCCAATAGGTTTAACAATTTGCCCAAGATAATACAGATTTATTAAATGGCAGAGCCAGGATTTGAAACCCTGGCTTTGATTCCAAATTCATTGCCTTTCTCTCTGCTCTACATGCCTTGCTTTTGATGTTCAGTTGTGGTAAGAGATTAATTCCTATCTTTTAAACATAAAGGTCAGTTAGTAAAAAAAAAAAGAAAGCTTCTGGGGAGCTTTATTGTCTCCAAATATTTAAAGTGATGAAAATCTGTGGTAAAGGGAAGAATCAGTATTTCCCATCCTTCTGATTGTCACTAATCATGACTAACAATGATAAGAAACGAAGGTGGGTCTGTAATGCATACAGACAATGGGAAGATAGCAGATGCAAAGCAAAAAAAGTGATACCCATTAACTATTCAAAAACCTTTAAGCAAGGTGGGTAGATCCTCTTAGGAGGATTTATGAGAGGATATTGACAAGAGAATGATACCCTTTGCAATCTTAAAGTCAATGCAATACCTACACTGATTAAGGAGGTACAAGAAAATATTGAAGCATATAAATTAATGTCAATTTTGGATAAAAATTAAAGAAAATGCTATATCATTCAAGCTAATTAAACATGATAATTTACTTAGAGTAGATAATATTATCCCCATTTGGACAGGTACACAAAAAGACAATTAATTATAGAACTAGTTACTAAATATGCCATGTTGTACAAAACTTTTCCCATTTTATTTTGAAAAGTAACCTGTGCTGTTGTTGAATTTTTATTGTTTTCAAATTTGGAGTGGAAATCATGTGAAACTGAGTTGAAATAGAGCTAAAGTACTTATTTAAACAATGGTCAAAACAGACCTGCCTTGACCTCTTCCCCTTGCTTTTTTTCACCCTGCTCTTCCACATCCTTGCTTTCTTCATTAAGTTCTGCATTTTGCATTAATTAAAATGAGAGAAAAACATATATGTTGTTACTTGAATGCATACACACACACACACACACATACATACAACACAGGGATGTTAGAAACCCTAGTAAGATGTCTTCCTTTCCTTTTTTTCCAAGTGAATACAAGACTTTAGAGATTTTCCTTTGTTGTCTCAAATTTCTGATGTGTAGCAGATACAGGAGGATATTATTGCTCCATTATTATATAATGAAACCACAACCCTGAAAATGTAATAATTATCTTCATCAACAGGCAGATGGTTTGTTGGTGACCAAAACGAGGGAAAAGATCAATGTATCATTCTAGGCTTTTCACTTGTAACTCTACTTACTCCCAGACATACCATCATTACAAAAACATATGAAATCTTTTTGAATTGACAATTTTTTTAACAGTTGAGTTTCAAAATAACTGCAACTTAAAATATGAAATAAAATACTAGGTAAAAGCAAATGAAAATGTTAATGCAGCTTTCCCATATACTTTGGTGTACAGTAACATAGTAAATTTGAAATAAGATCAACTTGAAGAAAACAGAGTTAAAGTAAAATAGAAACAGAAATCTAATGCACCTAATAACATTTTTGTTATCAGAAATTATTACCTTTACACAAAGGTAAGAATCCTCATGCACATTTATATTGCTTCTTTTTGAAGATGTTAACAATAAATATGAATGTTCTCTACCTAATAACATCAGTTCTTTTCCAAACACTCTAATTTAAGGTCTGTTAAGTCTAGATTTGTTTTTATTATTTTTTCCTAAATTATTTAAAAAGCTAGCAAACACAGGAATTGTTTTCAATTCAAGATATCCCTCAAAGTTGTAAAACTACAAATCCAAAGAAAAAAGTCCTTTATTAATTAGAATCCAATTAACTTCAAACTTTAAAAAATGAGAATTTTAATCCAGCAATACCACTTCTAGGACTGTATGCCAAAAAGATCATAAAAATTGGAAAAGGATCCACATGCACAAAAATATTTATAATAACTCTTTTTTGTGGTAGTCAAAAACTGGAAATTGAGGGGATGACTATCAACTGGGGAATGGCTGAACAAGTTGTGGTACATGAATGTAAAGGAATACTATTGTGCTATAAGAAATGATCAACAAGTAAACTCCAAAAAGCCTGGAAAGATTTATATGAACTGATGCTGAGTGAAGTGAGCAAGACCAGGAGAACACTGTCCAGGGTAATAGTCACAGTGTTTGGATGACTGACTTTGACAGATTTAACCCTTCTCAGCAATGCAAGTACCTAAAGCAATTCCAAAGGACTCATGAGGGAAAATACCATCCATATCCAGAGAAAGATCTATGGAGTCTGAATGTAGAGTGAAGCAGATGATTTTCTTTTTTGTTTGTTTGTTTTGTTTCTCATGGTTCCTCCCATTCGCTCTAATTCTCCTACACAATATGACTAATGTGAAAATATGTTTAATAGGAATATATATATATATATATATATATATATATATATATATGTATATATATATATACATGTAGAACCTACATCGGATTGTATATATCTGTTCTATTAGTATCTAGCCCTGTCCTCTTCCCTGACCTCCAGTATCTTATCTCCAACTCTATATTGGACATCTAGGTAGTACAGGAAATAGAGCAGTGGGCCTGAAGTCAGCAGCATGAGAATTCAAACCCTGCCTCAGACAACTGCTAGATGTGTGAACCCGGGGAAATTGGTTTGCCTCCTTTTCCTCCTCTATAAAATGAGATGATAATAGAACCTCCCTTGAAGGGCTGTTGCGAGAAACAAATGAGACAAGCATACAGTGTCTGACACGAGGCCTATCATGTACTAACTGCTATATAAATGTTAGCTATTATTATTAGTATTATTGACTGGACCTCTCAAATTAAGTGTGCTACACACCTTAGATTCACTATATCCAAAAATAAACTCATTTTCTTTACCCCACGACTTTTTCTTCCTCTTAACTTCCCTATTACTGCAAGGGTACCACTACCCTTACAGTCATTCAAACTCACACTCTATGTGTATCACCCTCAACTCCTCATTCTCCCTCATTTTCCATAATCAATCAGCTTCCAAGGCCTTGTCAAGTTTACCTTCATAATCTCTTGTATAATCCATTTCTGTACTCTGACACTGCAACCTTTCTGATACAGGGCCTTATTACCTTACAAATGAATTACTGGAATAGTTGGAATATTGAAATTATTGGAATATTTCACTGATTGCTCTACTTGTCTTAAGTCCTTCTCACTCTCAGCTGTCATCATCTGAAAATATAGGTCCAATCATGTTACCTGACTATTCAATATACTCTAATGGCTCCCTATTCCCTCCAAGATTAACTATAAAATTATCTGTTTGGCTTCTCAAACTCTTCATAACCTTCCTCCTTACAGTTTGCTAGCATCCTACTCCTTCCAAGTACTTTGTGAACCAGTTAAACTGGCCCTCACAGAAAATACTCCAACACTGAACTCTGTGAGGTATCCCTGGCTGTCCTCCATACCTGGAAATCTGACCTTCCTCATTCCCAGCTTCTGGTTTCCTTCACTTCCTTCAGATCCAGATAAAATCCTACTGTCTTTGGGAAGCTTTTCCTTATCCCCTTAAAGCTAATGTCTTCCATCTGTTGATAATCTCTAATTAATATTTTTTGTACATAGTTGCATATAATATTTCCTACAAATCTTCTTTTTGAATATTTTTGCCTGTTTTCTCCCCCATTACCTTGTGAATTCTTTAAGAATAGGAGTTTGTTGGGATTTGTATATTTGTTTGCTTTTCTTTGTATTTCCAGTAATTAGCTCAATACCTGACACAGAGTAGATACTTAATAAGTACTCAGTGAAGTGACTTGGCACAGCACATACTTAATAAATGTTCATTGGTTGATTAATTGATTGGCCTGTTAAAATACAGGATATTCCAAAAGTCTTACTGTAGTTAAACTTTAAGAACTTAAAAGCGCACTGAAACTTTTGGGGTACCATGTATAACCCCATTTTATTCTTTATGGTGTTATTTGCTACTTGCACCACTTTAAGGGTCTACTATTTCTTTTTTTAACCAAAAAAATGTTTTTGCTGTAGAAACCAAGGCTTCTGTGGTGCATGTAAACATGTAATTGAAAATAAAAAATGGGAAATGAGTAAAGGAAATGTTTTTGTGTATTTTTTAAGCTTTCTCTATATCCCCAGAATTTAACAATGTGCTTGGCACACAGTAGGCATTAATAAATGCTTGTTGATTTGACCATAATCCTACAAAGAGGCAATCATGCTTTCTACAACTTTAAAACACCTCAGTTTGATTCTAACAGGGATTAAATAATCACATTTCAAGAATGTTACAAAAAACACAATTACTGAAGTAATTCTGGAAAAGAGAGAGGTCTTTATATTCAGTTGTTGAAATAACTCTAAAAAACATAAAAATGGGGAGAAAATTTTATCATTACATGAGAGAAGTGAATTAATAGCCTTTTTTTACACAAATGATGTTTAACAGAAGAAGCAGCTAATCATGCATATAAGGAATAGTAACTTGACCTTAGTTTGATGGGTTAACCCCCCATACCACCTCCCTCAAATATATAAATCCTTTACTGTTGATATGAGAGTTTAAATCCTGAGGGAAAGGGCCAATTGAGCTGATGCAGCATGATCTTTATTCTTGATTCCTCACTCTCACACCACCCAAACCACTTAATAATCCAATTTGTTGCCAAGGACTGTCAGTTTTAGCTTCCTAACATTTCTTCCCTTGTCTGACAATGCCACTGCCCTGGTAAAGGTTGTTGTCACCTCACATGTGGACTACTGCAAGACCCTGTTGGTTGGTCTGACAGTCACAAGTAGTTGTCAACATGATCTTCCTAAAGTACATCTGACTACATGACTCTCCCCCTCCCCAAACCCTTCAATACAACTCCAGTGATTCTCTGTCACCTCCAAGATCAAATACAAAATCCTCTGTTTGTCATAAGAGCTCTTCATATCCTACTGTTCCCAGTACAGTCTTACACCTTCCACATGCCCAGGTCCCATACTCTGAGATCCAGTGGGAGTAACCTCCTTGCTGTTCTTTGAACAAGACACTTCATCTCCCAAATATGTTGATCTTCTCTGGCTGTCCCCTGTGCCTGGAATGCTCTCCCCTTCTATCTCTGCCTCCTGGCTTCCTTGGCTTCCTCCAAGTACCAACTAAAATTCTTCCTCCTATAAGAAGCCTTTCTCAAACCTCCTTAATTATAGTGTCCTCTTTGCCAATTATTTCCAATTTCTTCTGTACATATCTTCTTTGGACACAGTTGTCTGAATGCTGTTTTTCCCTCTCAGACTGTGAGTTCCTTGAGAGTAGGGACTGTCAACTATCTTTGTATCCCCAGTGCTTAGCATGGTGCAGAGCCTGGTATATAATAGACATTTCATAAATATTTAATGACTGAGTGACGTATTTATTTTTAGTTGGAGACATACCTTGTATATAATTTATTGAACCTCAATTTATTTGACTTCAAATTATAAAGTGTTACTTTCTAATGGTAAACTACACATTAAGAGCAAAGTTATTTTTAGAGGCAAATTAGCATAAATTAAGAAATTAATTTCCCACTAAATTGCAACACAGGAGCACCTTTTTATTACTATGAGGATGTTAACAGCAAACACTAACATAAATTGTAAATGAAAATGTGTTTCGAGAGTTGTCAACTCCTGTACAAGGCCATTTATGATCTTGGTTGCTATTATTTTTTCCTTCCTGAAATTACTTGATACTATATTTACTTTTCTATGCACTCTACATCTCCACCATGGGTTGTAAGGTCCTTGAAGGCAGGGATTCTTTCATTTTATCTTGTAGAAAACCTTGAGGGGTTTGAAAGAGCCCCTAATCAAGAGCTCCCCTCCTCCAAGGGAGAATAATAGCTGACTTAAGAAGTTAAGCGATATATTGTTCTCAGGTGCTTGTCCTTGATTTCGAGTGTTGAAGTTCCAGGAGACAAGGCCCCTGCTGTACAGGATAACATTCCGATAAAGAGGCCTTACCACAATCTGCTCTGTTTCATGCTTCAATTGCCATCCCTATGGTTTTTTACTATTTAAGCATCCTGATCCCCTGATTTATTGGCTCAATACATCCAGAATAAACTCAGCTTTTTCAGACTGTTGTGTCCCACCTGTTTTTTCATCCTCACTCTGTGAGCCCCATAACTGCCCCGGACCTCCTGGACTGTGCTGGCTGCAACGTTGTCTCAATATTACACACAGTGTTTTAAAACGTTGCTCAATTTGGGTTTAATTGAATCATGTATGCAGATTGAAAAATGATAGATTGGCTGCTGAAGCTACTAAAAAACAGAAGGTGGCCTAAATGATTTGGGTAGATCCTCTTAGAAAGAGTTGTGGACGGATATAGAATGGAAATGGAGATAGTATATGTCAATGGAAGGAGTACTGATGCTGAAGAACCTGAAAATCTATTCAACAAACATTTATTATGTTGTTATGCAAAGCACTGTACAGTGTAAGGTTTTGGAGGTACAAAATACAAAATGAAAAAGTTCCTCTAAGGAAGTTAATAGATTCTACTATATCACAACATAACTGTGCACATGTCTTTCAAAATTTCAAAATGCAATGTACCATATGTAACTTGAACTTGAAGAAGTTTTTAGTGACCAATAAAAGAATCTTCATTAGCAAAGAGTGTGGTGTAGTAAAAATGACTTCTCAAAGACCTGAGTTCTTATCCCACCTTAAACACTTCCTGTTGTTTGACTGTGGGCAAATTTCTTACCTTTTCTGGGCCATGCTTTCCTCATATGTAAAAAGAGAAGAAATCAAACCTGTTTTATTTATTTTACAGAATTGTATAGGACTATGTGAGATGATATTTTAAAAACTCTGGATATTCTCAGGTGATACATAAATATTAGATAACAATGAACAGAGGTTCACAATTACCTTTTTAATTTCCTATTCCCTGCAATTCAGGTCTACATTAACAATGCTTATTCTGAACTCACACAAATCATTTCATTGTCTGCTATCCAACTAAAAGGCAGGAACGTGACACATATAGGCAAATCAGGGATGAGATTGTTGCAATTATCTCATAAGGAAACATGCTTTTTCCATGGCCAGAAAAGAAGACCTCTTTACTTCCACTGAGAGTAGAAAACACAGTAAAAAAAATCATTTGTAGTCAGGGCCTTCTTCTACCTCAATCTATTGCCATGAATGGAGACAGAAAAGCACATTGATGAAAAACTCTTATTTGATTCCCTTCACTCCTTCATGAAATGATGTCTGTTCTACTCGTCTATACAAGCACCAGCTCTTTCCAATATTAGAGCAATACACTAAAAATCTAAGTATTTAAAGGAACTCAGAAAAATGGTGCTTCTCAGATGGGCAGGCCAGAATAAATGACTGAGAACACTTCATCCAGGGGATACAAGGTTCCATATAAATAAAATTTACCTCAAAGTGAACTTTTCCATTAAAGACTTTTCCTATTATAAAATATTTTTATTCATAACTTGAAGTGTTACAACTATGAAATATATTAGGAACACCTCTATGAAATACAAATTGTTTCATTGCTAATTGTATGCTCACATTAGAACAGAGTCCCATTAGATTCAAAATTAATTATTTCTATAAGAAATATCACCAGTACATAGACAATAAAATTAATTCTTTTAGGCAGAATATTTTTGAATGCAAGTGATCTTCAAGAAGGTTTCATTATAGTTTAAATTTTATTTGATAGCTGTATAAAATAACAATGTAGGGAAATCTCAACTGAAGACAACTAATTATGAGAATTGAAAGTAAATCTGTGTATATGTTTATATATCAGATAAAGTGAAAAAGAAGGCAAAAGATGGTTTTCTATATAATGATGACGATAAATAATTACTAAGATTTTTATAGAATTTACCATATGCCAGGTATTCTCAATTATCTCATTTAATATTCACAACAACCCTAGAAGGCAGATGCTGTTATTACCCCCACTTTACAAATGAGGAAACTGAGGCAAACAGGGGTTAAGTGACTTGCCCAGGGTCAAACAGGTAGTGTCCGAGGCCAGATTTGAACTCAGGAAGATGAGTCTTTCTGATTCCAGGCATGGTACTCTACCTACTTCACCATCTAGCTCCCTCTCCTAAAAACATTATTTGACTAGTCATAATTTTATTTTATAAAAACAACTAATTGCAAAAAGAAAGTCCTCAAAATCCCATTAGAAACTTGACCCACCACTACCTTTCAATACAATCCCACATCCTAAATATTTTAGTGATTTGTTTTTAATATATATATATATATATATATATATATATATATATATACACATATGATCAATTTTCAAAGCACTGTTACTCCTTATATTTCAATAGTGACTACATATAGTGGGAATTAATATTAGAAAGGTAAATTTTCAAGGTCTTTTAGAGATGATTTAAAAAGCTTATTTGGGAATTTCTTTCAACGGAATACTCTTTAGAGAGAAAAGGAGACACTACTACAATGTGTATATATACAAATATATATATATATATATATATATACATACACATATATATGTATGTATGTATACACACACGAGTGACTGTGTGTGTATGTAAATGAACATACATATATGTCAAGACTGTGGACTTCATCAGTGTAGGGAACTCTTGGTGATAAAACCCTTTGCAAATGCAAATCAGCAACTGTTCTGCAATTTTTAGAGAACTGCTTGGGGAACTAAGAAGTTAAATGACTTGCTCATAGCCATATATCTAGCATGTATCAGAAGGTAGACCTTAATACAGACTTTTCTAACTCCAAGGCTAGCTTTACTAAGACACATTGATTCCCCTCCCTCTCTCTTTCTTTCTACCTGTTGATGTCTCTATTTCTGTCTTTCTCTCCACACATACATATATTCGCATATATATACATATATGTGTGTGTACTCAATACATGCATACACGCATGTATGCATACACATATACATATATTTATAACAGCAAGTCTTTCTAATAGAAAGGCCTTTTAGGTTGGCACTTTCAGGTTCACAGTAAAAAAGCTGACTCATAATATCTTTTATTTAGGGCAAGAAGAGACCAAGAGGGAATTTAGTGCATCACCCTCATTTTAAAGATAAGGCAACAGGTACAGAAAGTTCAATTGAATTATCCAAGGTCATGTAGGTAGCAATGTCAGGATTTGAATCCAAGTCCACTTACTTCAAATATAGTTCTTATCAATCACACTATATCACACTGCCTTTCATTTCTGAACAACTTATTCTTGTTCAACAGTAATGTCCATATGGCAACACACCAGACCACCAGTCATAAAAGCACTGGCATTCATAGCCATAGTATATACTTAGAAGTAACCACAAAAAGTCAATTAGCCACAACAAAATCACAAATTAGCCCACAAAATGGTTATTTAAATACGACATATATTTTTATTTTACTTGTTCTTTATGAATTATCAACATAAAGTTGAAAATCCTAAAAATATTCCCTAAGTAAAATTATTCCTTTTAATAGCATTTTCTAATCACCTGTAATGCAGCTTTTCTCCTTTCAATAAGAGCTCTTAACTAAAAGAGTACCTTCTGTCTCTCTATAACTAGAGATAGTTTCTTATGTTCCAAGGATTGCATAATATCAAGATGGTACTATTTATGTAAATACATTTCACTCATTTTGAACAAGTTCATCTTTTCTCATGTTACATTAAAGTATTTATAAAATCTCCACATAAAATTTGGCTTTTGACAATGATAAAATTCTATCCACATCAGGAAAAATGAGGTAGAAAACATGTTAAGGTAAAAAGGTTTTTTAATTTTATTTTTAAATCCAAATTTGGTCACTGAAATATATATAATAAATACTAGATGAAATTTTCATGACAAATACATGTGAAGTAAATATAGACCCTCAGTAACATAAACACAGACTGCAATTGATATCTTTGCTTAAGGTCTTATTCTAAGCATAGAATTATGATTTAAAGTAAAATTTATAAGAGAAAAACCTGTTGGCATTAGTGCAAATTTCAAATACTTAACTAAATGCCATAAAATAATTTTACTAAACTAATAAAAGTCTATACAATGAAGGAACATCAATTGCAGTTGGGTTTATTTTTGCTTACACAGCCCCCCAAAAAGGCTTTCAGCACAAAACAAACCCTCCTTTATGTACAGACCTTCATAAGGTTCTATCTCCTTGTCTCCATTGTCTAGGGAAAATAAAACAAAAACAAAACAAAAAAGGGAACCAAAGCACAGGGGTTAAAAACAACAGAAATATATAGAGGTACAGTATGCATCTTCTCCAAAGGAAAATAAGTACATGGGCAATTTAATATATTTTGCAAGTCACATCCACTAACCAAATGAAGATTTCCAAATTATTTAATAAATAAATGAGTAAAGATGTCTTCTTATTATATTCTATCTCAAAAATGTCTTTTAGTCAAGAGTTTATAGTGTGAGGGTATCATGTATATGTGTGTCTAAATACTGGTCCTTATGCCAAACTATGATAGCATTAAAATATCAGTACAACATGCACTTTTATTGTTTTGTTAATTATTACCTTTTTCTGATATTCCAGTTTTGAGAAGGATCATCATAGTTGTGCATCAGCTAATCGTCCTTTGCAGTTGTATGAAAACTGATTTGACTAGTTACATCTTGTAACTAACAACAATTATTAAAATTTATTCATAGCAACAAAACTATCATTCAACTCATCTTTAAGATTATTCATGTTTGTCGTTTTTCTATTTTTGATGCATAAAAAATCTTCAAAATGATATAAATAGGAAAATTTACGTAGCCTATAACAAATGAAAATATTTTGCTAAAAATAATGAATTGTATACTTATACAAACATAAACAATAATAAATAACATTTAAAAATTAATGCAAAAGGGTAAAGAAAATCTTTATTCACCTTAGAATCCAATGGAATTTCCTAAATGAGATAATTTGAAATAAAACTTACTTCTCTCCAAGGTCCCCTTGGGCGGGAGCTGTGGGAGCTGTCGTCCCCTGCGTCCTGCCACTGGAGTACTTGATGGGCTTGTTTGGACAGACCCAGTACGAGGATGAGACCTACAACATATATTGACAAAAAAAAACCAAGAAACATCTAGCATGAATACTCAATATGAAATAAATGTGAGATTTTTAAATGAATTTGGTACATATGATACCTTTATTAACGAAAATTTAAAGAGCTTTAGCTGTTGATTAAAAGGAGAAAACACTATCTAAAAGAAAAAAATAAAATAATGACCAATATCTAAATACCAAAAGATATTAATACAGTTGTGTGTTGATATGTATACATACACACATACACACATGCACACAAACTAGTACAGCAAAGTTAATGGAATTACTTTTACAAAATTAACATCCAAACTAGATGAAAGCAGGAAAATTCTGTAGCTAAGAAATGTGGTGATGTTTTATTTTTCTTCCTATATGACTCCAAATCTACTCTAACTTTCCTTTGCTTTGTTCCAGATATGCAGGCTCATATGAAATAGATTTCATTTGTAAAATAATTCAGGAACTTAGAATGAACCAGTAAACAATTTGAAATGTAGACAGAAAAGGTAAGTTAATACATAAAATTACTATTAGCATAAGAAAAGTTAAAAAAAAAACGATTCATTTGATGTTATTATGACTATTCCATAAGCGATGTCTAATGGACACAAACAATTTCTCATTCTGTAGAAGAACATGATGGTTATGATATGCTTTATGTGGGAAATTACCCAGGATTCCTGATAAATGAAAAATCACAAAACAAATGTAGTCAAACAGTTAATAAACAAATTACAATGGTAGCTACACACTATTATATCCACTGAATATAAATAGTGTGTTTACACTGAAGGGGTTAGTATCTATTACTACTGGTGATCAGCCAAAGATGATAAGAGATACCAATTAGCCACTGGGAAAATAAAATGGTGTGTTGGAGGGGCAAAAGGGAGGTTAGTCTGATTGATTTGTCTTTCACCTCGATAAGGCAGGTGAAGGAGGGGCAGATCTTCCGGTCATTAATGAAGGCATCGACCTCATGAGGTTTGTATCAGGACGTTCAGTGGATCTGGAGCGGGAGGTGGTCCGCTCTAGGACAGGCCGTTGTTCTGTTGATCTGGATCTGTGATAGGGCTGTCTATCTGCTGCTTCACAATTCCTGTAATGTTAGTCAAAAAGCAGCTCAGTTGACCTTCAGCTCTTCTTCTTTTTGTTAAATTATGATGCATCAAACTGATTTTGAGAAAAGTCACTGTTACAAGTCATGGAGCACATCAAGAAGGAGCTACTATTTTTTTCAACATCTTTGAGCAACCTTTAGTTTCTGAAGAGCACACAATGATCCAAGCTCTGCCTTCAACTAAGTATCAGCAACCTTGACTGAAGGTACTAGAAGTTGCTTTGAATAATAAAGGGTAACAACTAGTATTTAGTTCTGAACTCAACTTTATGGATCATTACCTAGAATATTTCAAAGAGTTCAGTGACAGCATGGTCCTTTCCCTAACAAATTCCAAAGGTGGGCTGGGGAGGAAAAGAACGACATACGCATTATTTTCCAAGTCGCTAAAGTAACGTAATCAGCATAGCAACGAAGTTACCAAAAATCATTTGGCACAGTCAAAATATACTGATGAAATCTGAAAGTTCTACTTAAGGAATCTAATTATGGTTATGAAAAAGCAACATGGACTTTCAGAGGATCTAAGTCTGAAAGTCATGTTTATGCATGAAGTCATATCTACGAGATTCACACGAAAACAAATAAATAAATAATTAAAACTTGTCAGTTTGTGTCAGCCACAACTCTTATCAAACACTACAATCACATCAAATATAGGGTAATCTGATAAGATTAATAA
>CM053773.1:134680325-134696010 GCA_028658325.1 Potorous gilbertii | reverse complement strand
ACAGAAAACTGGCAATGTAAATATAATCATTCTGTAACTGAAGAAACACAGATGTGTTATGATCATATTATGTGATCATAATGGTTAGGAAACGCATATATTTTATTAGTTTCACTAAAATCTGTAAGTTTTTAAATATTATCATGATATTTAAAAGAGGATCAAATTGTTTAACATATTTAAAGCATTCTGTACATCTTGAAGTACAATGTAAATGATTAATATAATGAAAAAGATAACAAAAACCTTAAGTACCTCTTCCCATTAAACTAGAAGACACTACAGTCACATGCTTCCTGAGATTGTGTTCATGGTTAAGGGGAGATCAACAAGGGATAACACAATTGAGACTCAAAAGAAAAAAAATTAAACAGATAATAAAATTAATTCCACATTTTGTTGCACATGTATACACATTTCACCACACCAAAAATAGGTTTTGGATAGCTAGCATGTTCCTGAAAAGTTTTTTTTTCTTTTTAATTGAAAAATCCAAGCAGAAAAAAATAAATAAAAATTGATACTGTTCCCACACAATGGGATTAGAATAGCCCCTAGAAAATTAGGGACATAGGCCCCTTACAAATATTGATGACTACATGCCCAAGTTACTTGGGTTCACATCTAGTTTTCTTTTCAACAGGAAAGCAAGAAGCCAAGCAGAGCAACAATGCTAGAACCTAGGTAAGCTAGAGGATGAGCAAGCCTCCATGAAACTCCTGAATGAGCCCCAGCTTACAGATAGAGTAACAGAAACTGAGGAGTAAGAAAAATAAAAGAAAAATTTATTATGGCCAGAGCTAGGACAACTTTAATGTATGTAGGTTTTTATTAATTTATGTCTTGCTTTAAAAGTATTTTATCTAAGTTATTTACGCAGAGATTTGTTAGCTCTTTACAGTTTTATTTTTCAATTCCTTTTAGTTACTGGATTATAGTTCTGATTATTCTAAACACCATCTGAATAAACAATTGTAGGTTATTTCTTGTGTTAGGGAATTTGTACAGCTTACTGTCATACATATTAAAGCAGTATATAAACATAAAACTGAGAGTATCTAAAGAGATCTCCATACACTGGAGCAGTCATAAGAGTGGATATCTAGTGGCTATATTTTAGAAAGAATAATTACTAACCAAAATGCATCCAACAGAATAAGGAGGATAGTAGTGGCCCTATACAATATGTCAAATACAAATGCAACTGGATATATTGTATTAGAAAAGGAAAGAGACAGAGGAAGGGGATGAGATCAATAAATGTCTTTAAATATTTAAAGGGTTGTCACTGAGAAGAGATTAATTTTGGTCTGATCAATCTGCAAAGGCAAAACTGTGAACAAAAGATTTAAGCAGCTGCAGAGAAGTCAATTTTGTATCCAACTGATTAATTTATTATTTAAAATTTTATTTCTGAGTCTCCAATTGATTCTGTGGCTTTTGTTTTTCCACCCTGGATTTCTTACTATTTTAATTGCATTATAGTATATAAAAATGTTTATTATTTCTGTCTTTTTACACTTATCTGCAATGTCTCTTTGTCCTAATCCATGATCAATTTTTGTTCCACAGAGTTCCGAAGAATAAATATATTATTCATCAGTCCCACTTAGAAGACGTCACATACCTTTTAGTTCTAGTTTCTACAGAAATTTGTTTGATTCTCTATTTTATATTTCATCTAAGTATTAGATGTATCCAAATATGAGATAAACATTGAAATCATCTACTATTATTTTAGTGCTATCTTTTTTTTCTTGCAATTCAGTTCATTTTTCCCTGTATGAGTATAGATGAATTTGGAATATAACTTTAATATTTGTATTGGTTTGTTTTCTGTGGTTCCTTTCAGCTTAAGGTAATAATTTCATTTATCTCTGCTACGAATTTTTGGTTTTGCATTGTATGATAGTACGATTTTTACTCATGTGATTTATTTATTTATAGTATATTAATAGTCATAGCATAGTAAATCTTGTTCTAGTGTCTCATTTCAATTTTTGGTATGTTTGTTTTTAAGTGTGTTTTCTATAAGGAACAAATGGTATGATTTTTTTCTTATCTAATTTGACACTCATTTTATTAGATTATTGAATCTATTCACATTTGAAGGTATGAGGTAGGTCTACTTCCCCCTCCCAATTTGTTTGTAATATTTTTTGTTTCTCTTTTTCCTTATCTGTCTCTTCCATTATTTTTGCTTAGTCTACTTTCTCTACTTAATTTATTCTAACAGTCATTTTCTGACAATCTTGATTTATTCCCTCCCATCTGCCATGCTTTTTCCTAGTTATAGAGTTTCAGTTGCCATCAATTACTTTTTTTCTTTCCTTTACGTAGTTATTTGGTTTTTTTTCCCCTTGTTAAGTAACTATTTTTAGTTCCCTCTTTTTAAAAATAATCTGTTATTTCCTTGTAGATCTTGCCATTTTTTAGCTTGAATTCTATTTTTCTTTACTGTTAAGAGTTATCAATTCCTGCAGAAACTAGAGAGGATAGCAGTTTTGTGCCATGGTAGAAATTTCTTATGTGATCATAAAGTTCCTTTATAGCCTTCACCCTTCTCCATCATGGTTTTCCTTCCAACTTGCAATGAATTATCCTCTCTGAGTCCTACACCCTCCCACCTTATGGATGCTTGCTGCCCCCTCCCAACCCCCTCCTCAACCTACCCCCACCCTCGCTCTTATTCCCCTTCTCCTAAGGCACAACAATCTCCAAGGATAGTTACTCTGAAGATTATGCACAGTATAAGGTATCAATCTCCCATTACAGAATATATCTCACTCCAGGAGAGTGCTTTGCAGTGAGATCCCCTCCCACCACTACATTGGGTTTTCCCCTTGTATGCCTCTTGTTTCAATCTCTTCCTTTGTCACTTTCACCCATTCACCTATAGTTCTTTCAAAGAAATTATAGGAGTTCTTTTTCCATTTGCTATTTACCATTGATTTGATTTAAGTATATCACACATCTCTCTCAATCTTCACACTTCTATCTCCTATTATAGGAATCCGTTTATTTGGCAATTCAATCTTAGAGAAAAATCAATTCACCTGAATACAGATGAGTTGTGATATTTAGCCCCTGATGTTTCAAGCCTTTTATTCCATCATCATTTCTCTTAAGTTACAACTTTATCTTTATCCCTCCATATATTTTTAGAAATAAATCTCCAAATAGTTCCTCTGCTGTTATTATGTTTTATTGTTGTTTAAACTCTTCAGGCAGTTTTCTTTTTCTAGGTTTTTTTTTCTGTTTATATTCTCTATCAAAGGGGTAACATTTTGTAATTTGTCCTTTTCGTGGTGGCTGTATTTATTTATCTTTCATACATTTATGTTACCTAGTGTACTTGCAAGGAAGATAATATGCTCAAATCTGATATTTATTTTAGGAATGATAAAAATGCCTATTATTGAACATCTCTCTTTTTCATTTCTGACTATGCTCAGGTTTGCAAATTAAGTCATTTTGGGCTGCACACTGAGCTTTTTTATGTATCTAAGGAATATATTGTTCCATTCCTCTCTATCATTTCAAGTTGATAGAGAATAGTCTTGGATGATTCAAAGTTCATTTCCATTTGAATTTCTTTCACTTAGTCACATGCCAAATTTGTTGTTTCTAAGTGGAAATTTTAAATTTTAACAACTGAGCATCTTGGAATTTACAGCATTCTGCGGGGTGGAGAGAGAGATTTGTGGATGCTTTAGATCAGCTCATTTGTTTTCAGAAGTTCTGTGCAATTTTCCTGCACTATTTCTTGTAGTATATTTAGTATACAGTTTTTTAAACTTGTGACAGTCACCTGGAAAACCTAGAATTGTAAAATTTTCTGCATTCATCTTGTCTTTGAGATCAATTTGTTTTGCTTTTGTAGAAAACATGCATTTTAAAAATATCATTACACTTTCCTTCTCTTTCCCAAATTGTCATTCATTTCTATGTAATTGAATTCCTCATCGGTAGTTCTATCATTCTGTTGGAGTGACCTTGCACAGTGAATTCAAGTTTTTCAGTTCTGCTAATTATTTGTTCTATTCAGGGCATAAATTCTTCTTTTTTTTCATTTTAACTTCTGTTTTAATTATTCCTCTTTCTCTCTTAAACTATTAGGGAATGTTCCACTGCCTTATAAGGTGCTGATTCAATTTCCTTCATTGTGAAATATTTTTTCAGAGATATGTGGCCTCACTTTCATGTCTTGGTGGCTGTATTCCCTTCTGTTTTACTAACAGCTCTAATGATTTGCCAAAGGTCACATTGCCAATATATGACAGAGGCAGACCTTGAATCTAGGCACTACTGACTCTGTCAGCTCCCTATCCACTGGATTTGACTTTTGTTACTGTGTTATCATTTGTACTTTTTTTCAATAGACAATATATACCTAGTGCTAGTAAAACAATTTGAAGTACTGGATTTACTTAGATGAAATAACATAACTTTTACTTCTCAGCACTTTATTATTGGTAGCATAACATGAGCCTGTTTTTTTCTCCTCAAAACTTAGGTAATGTATAATAGCTTACACATAATTATAGGAAAGGTTTTCCCAAATAAATTTTAGGACTGTAAAGAAAAATGTGTTTGTCCAATATAGCTTTAGGTTTTTTTAAAGTTCATTTTTTGGGGGGATAAATTTCTTTTTTATTCAATTCATTGTGAGAATGCAAGTCAAAAATAAAAATGATGTCTATGTTTATAGAGACTCTAGATTCTATATTAACAGAATAATCTGCATGTATATGTCTTTTCAAAAACTGTTTATGGAGTACCTATTATTTCCAAGGCACTTTGTTTTTATTTCTAAAAATTATCTGGAAGCTTTGTACAGGTCAACTTTCATTTTATTTCTCTTGATACATTTTTATTAACCCTGAAAAAGTACTCTTTAGGGTTGCTAGTGGTAAAGCAGAACTATTAGTATTACAGAGTAATTTATGGCATTAAGAAAATAACACTTCCAATCTATTCGACAAATACATGAAAGAAATAGTTACATAAATCCCACAAACACTGATAGAAAATAGTCCCTAAAAATCAGTGATCCTAGCTAGCAAAGTCAGAGTAGTGATGAATTCAGTGGTACAGAAGTCAAGATGAAAGACTATTACATATTTCAATAATTTAAAAATTTAAAGTGCTTTCTGTACATCTGGAAAAATATTTTTTTGAATGCTGATTTTGATAGATGATTTGGGAATGCTAAAAATGCCTATTACTGAACATCCTTTTTTTCTTGTCTGACTATGCTTAGGTTTGCAGATTTTGGGCTGCACACTGAGCTTTTATGCATCTGAGGAATATATTGCTCCATTATTTTCCACCATTTCAAGTTTGTACAGAATAGTTTTCACTGAATTATGACTTAAAATATTTTCCTACAGATTAATTTAAAATCTATCTATCAAAGCCTTTGTGGTACTACAAATCCACTGCACCCCACAACCCAACTCTTTTCTTCAATTAAACTCAACAGATTTATTATGGACTTCTTGAAGAGAATACTGTGTTTGTTAATGGGAAAGATCTAAAGTTTATATTAAATGTACTCTCTAACTTCATAGAGTTTATAATCTAATACTACCAAATAACATTTGCTCACTTACTAGTTTCTTGCTTCTACTATCTCTCCTCTCTGAACTTGTATTCTTGCTACCTAGCTTAGCTTGTGAGAGACGACATATGTCATTTCTTTCTTTATGAAACTAGTTCCTAAAAACAGTGTACAATTCTTCTTTCAAGTTATTAAAGTTATTTACTCTAAGCACTACATGAAAACATCTGGGGCAGGGAAGAAGGAGAGACAGTGGTAGTTGTAAAATTATCATTCTGTTATACTTCAGTAATTGTGTGATTCTATCCACATCCATGTGGGCATGTTTCTTTACGGTACAAATCATAACATGACTACTCTTTATTCTAAAGACCAGGACTGCAAACGCAGAGCTCACAAGCCACAAGTGGCTTAACAAAGGATTTTTGGTATCCTGCAAAAAACATAGGGCTGCCACTGTGCAGTCACCCGTTTTGCTCATGACCTGTGGCAACCAACCATCTTTGGTCTGTCTCTAGTCTTATCTAACTGTGCCCGAAAGAAATTTAGCCTATTTTAATTTTGATCCCTACTTACTACCAAGTTGTACATGTCTGCAATAGAACCTTGTCTATGTCTTCTAATATATTTTCTACAAATATTGCACCTAATATGATGGAAGCTATCTTCTCTATCTCTTTATGTTATATAGATGCTAGCGTATCCTTTCCCTTCTCCCTTTCCAGTCATATATTTCTCATATGATGTCCTTTGTTCTGATTTTCTCATGTAGTTCTATATTAGTTAAATGTTATACTTTATTCATGACAACAGTTTTGAAGGCATTGGGGAATTGATTCTCAATATATATGAAAGAGGGGAGGATACTGAATACTTGGGGAGAAATCACATAAAGATTGATAAACTAACAGTTAACTACTGACCTATATGCTTGATTTTCAATCTTTACAAAATCTTTGTGAGAATAAATAAATTATACACATATTTAGGGCATACTTACTGAAGGCAACAAGCAAGAATCAGCAGGGTTTTGCAAAAGATATTTTACTGTAGATCATCATATCTCTATAGTCATGCAATTGACTGAAAAGTGAAGTGTACTCAAAGTCCCATTCTACTTTTGTTAACTATGAAAAAATATTTTATTCAATAAAGCAAAATGTCACTCAAAAGGCTCTCTTCTAATGACATATGTTATATTCTTTGAATATAATGGGAAAAAAGTAAAAACAGGTTTAAAGAATTCATCAACTAGTGAGCCTGCAAATATCTACTGAATTGAATGGATAAGTCCCTCATCTAGTGATAGAAAATAAGAACTAGGCCTTTTTCTTTATTTCCTATTCTTTCCTTACTGATTCCCTTTTAAGGTTTTATCTTTAGAATCAATCTTCTTACTCCTTCCTGAAATATATATTAGTAAAGATTTAAGTTTTAACTGATGTTTGGAAAGGTTTTCTCAACTAATTTAGAAGCTACTTATGGAACTCTTGGTTATGTGACCCCAACTTGTAGCAGAGCACCTTTTTTCCTGACTCCTGATGTCCAATAAATTCTTCTCTTGTATCAGAACTTGAAAAATGGCAAGGTAACTTTAGATTTAGAAGATTTGCATTTGCATCCTTGCATCCTATATACTACTTATGTGACCTTCACTTAACTCTACATTTTCTTATTTGTGAAATAAAATGAAATGTTTACAATAAATTATCTCTAAGGTTACTTCCAACACTATATCTGATCCTATAATCTTCCCTTGTCCTAAGCTCTTCATCATTTCATGGACGTGGAAAAAAATCTTTACTGGACTTCAAAAGATTCCTACCCCCTCCCCATCCCCACTGCTAAATTATAAGAGGTTTCCAAGTTGCCTAACTTGGTCTTCTAGGATAACTAGATAAAGTGCAGGTGATGAAGCACTGGATGTGGGATTAGGAAGATCTGAACTCAAACCCATACTCACTAGCTGTGTGACCACAGGCAAAGACTTAAGCTCTACCTACCTCAGTTTCCCCATATATCAAATGGGAATAGTAACAGGAGTAGCACCTACCTTCCAGGGCTGTTGCAAGGATAAAATGAGAATGCACACACATATGTATGTACTTGTATGTGCTTATACACACACACTTTTGAAAACTTACAGCACCATATCAATGCTAGCCACTAGTAAAACGGTCCATCTCCAGGAATTCACTCTATTACTCCTGAGAAAGTCTGTTAAAGCCAGTACATTTTCCAGAACCAAATTATCAAGTCAGTTATAAATAATTGGTTGTGCTATTTGACATACACGGTACTTGCATTAGTATTCCTTTAGATGGACACCTGGGTATCACTGTTTATATGGCCCCAATGAAATGGCACACTGCAGCTGGAGACAGCTGCCAACAAGAAGCACTGTTTTTAATCCCAGAATCTTTTGCTCTGTAGAACTAGAAGTGAATTTGTAGGTCTGGCTACTACCCAAGGTATGAATTCTGTTTATAATATACTTAAAAAGATGTCAGCCAGTCTTTAATATACAGATTTCTACTGATGAGCAAATTATCCCTAAGAACTCAAATACATTTTTGCAAACAGTTGTTAGGACACTATCCCTCAAATTCATCTACAATCTTATTCATGTGAATTCTCCTTCATGCAATATGGTTTGCAAACCATCTAACCTGGTCAATATTTATAACTCTTTCTCCTGTACTACTATTAATTTACCAAGAGAGGTATATCCAAAATGGTGGGGGAATCTTCTCTGAGTTTTCGTTATATTGTGAGTATATTAATGGAACTTCTGAGTCATCCATAAATTATCCTTCAATTTTGTCATGTTTCCAAACCTTCTTATTTTTTATCATGAAATTCTTTGAAGATATTCTTTACAATACTTACAGTGTGTTACTTCCTGCTTACATACACTGCACAGCTTTTAATTACCCTTTGATTGATCCTCAACTTTTTGAAGACTGTAGTGGTACATGACATAATGATTCTGCATCTTTAGGAAGATATTTGTATTTTTAAAAATGGATGCTTTCAGGGAGAATATTGGCATCATTAAAAATGGTTTTCAATTTCTCAAAGGCAATTCAATCCACTATTCTCTCATTCTCATTCATATTCTCTGTCTCTCCATCCCTCTGTGTCTCTGTCTATGTCTCTGTCATTCTGCCTGTTTCTCTCTCTCTCTTACATACACATACATACCACATACACACATGAGCACACACATATAGAGATAAGATCTGTAGGTTACCCATTCAACTGTATATCCTAACCTAGATGATAAATATTTGTTATCTACTTGATTTTTTTTCCCCTCTGAACAGTTAGGTCAAATTCATATGTGTGATTTTGGTAATCTCAGAGAAAGACACAATCACTAAGGGGTTCTGGGACAGGCTCTCTTTCATCTTTCTTTGTATCCCCATCCCTCAGCAAAGTGCATGGCACTTGGTGGTTGTTTAATAAATGCCTATTGACGAACCAAAAGCCAGAGCATTCAGAAGGCTTTCTTGAGAAGGGACAGCAGCCCAGGTATGGACAGCCAGTAAAAAGGCACAGAAGTGACCTATGAACCTCCTTGTGTGAAGAACAGCAGGAAGGGCAGTATCTCTGGATTGTGGACTATCTGTAAGGAAGTAAAGTATAAAATGCTTGAAAAGACAATTGAATCTGATGAATACACTTAATCTTGTGGGTAATGGGGAACAGTAATTCAGTAAAAGTTACCGAATTGTGGAGTGACAGGGTAACTTTAGAAAGAACAATTGGACAACTGAACCAATGATGGACTGGAGTAGAGGTCATCCTGACAGTCTACGCATGAAATGAGGATGACAAAAGAGGCAGCTATGTGACTTGGAGGAAGATAAGTGTACATGAGAGATGTGGAGGTAAAAATAAGAGGTGACAATTTATTAGATATGTAGCATGAGTAGAAGTGAAGAAATCAAGGATGACACCTAGCTCATCAGCCTAAGTGACTTGGAGGATGGTTGTGCCCTTGAAAATCATACGGAAACACGAGTGAGGGGAGAGTTTTGGGGAAAATATAATGAGTTCAATTTTGCACATTTTGATTTTGAGATGTCCAGTAGGGAGTAGAATAGGTGCCACTATAAGACAGGTGAGAGTTTAAAACTGCAACTGATAGATCTGATAGTCATCTGCATAGAGATGACATTTTTACCGTTGAGAACTGATGATATCACTAAGGGAAACAGTAAAGAGAGAGAACAGAAGAGGGAATAAGACAGAACCTTGTGAACATTCATCGCTAATGTGTATGACCAGGATAAAAATTTAGTAAAAGAACCAAAATGATTGGTCAGACAGATAGGAGAATGAAGAGAGAAGAGTACCATGACAGCTCAGAGAAGAAAGAGCATCTTAGATAAGAGGGTAATAAAAGATGTAGCAAGTTTCAGGGATAAAGAAGGATAAGAACGGGGGGGGTGGGGGAAGCCATTAGATTTGATAATTACAATTTTGGAAAGAGTAGTTTCAATTGAATTTTGAGATTGGAAGCCAAATTATAATGGGGTTATAAAAAAGTGAGAGGAAGTAGAAGAACCAATTACAGGCAGTTTTCTCAAGGAGTTTAATCATGAATGGAAGGGAGACACAGGACAATAGTAGTGAGGATGGTCCGATTACATGAAGGGGGAGTATTACCTAGAGAAAGAGAAAGACTGAAGATCAGTGAGAGTTATGATAATAGATGAGGAAATCTGTTTAACATAGGATGGAGTGTGATGAGCTCTCTGCAAAGAGCCTTACCTTGACAAGAAGAAGAGTAACCTCTTTATGATATGGGGTTGAAGAAGTGGGAAGACATCTTTATGATGTGAGATGAGGAGTGGAGAAGAGGGGCTTCTTGGTTTATGGACTGACTCAAAATTGTATAGAAAGAAGAGAGCAATGTAGATTCATTTAGCACAATGGTTCTCAAAATTTGGTTCAGGAACTCCTAGGGGTCCTCAAGATTTTCAAGGGGCCTGCAATAATCAAAACTATTTTCATGACAATATCAGACGTTTTAATTTTCCTTTGGATAAGAACCAATTACCATATTTAAAATAATCACAACTTCAAATAGTGCAAATTTCAATATATTCAGCCACATAAGAGATTATTTTCACAAAATGGGACCTAGCTGTAGTCAAGTCAACAAGCATTTTTATTAAGTAGCTAATAAGTGCCAAGCACTTGTAAATTCTGGGGATACAAAGAAATGCAAAACAGAAACAATAGTCTCTACTCTCAAAGAGCTTGTAGTCTAAGTCAGGAGAAAACATTGGTAGCTATGCCTTGTCTTGACTCCACTGAACAATATGCCAAGCTTCAGGATAAGCTAATCACTTGAAATTTCATCACTATGCAAATTAATTCAGATTTTGATACTCAACATCTTCTCATCTTACTCTCAGTTGCCTAATCCCTCTGATTGCAAAGCTGAAGTGCAGAGAATTAAACTTCTCCCTAAACCTTATAACCTTCTATGTAACTCCATTTTCCATTTGCAGCTCTGTTTGATTTCAGCTCCAGTCAAGGCATCATCTGGTGGCCACAAACATTCTTACCCCACTTCTCTGCTTTCTTTCCTATGTTGTTTTTCCTCATTAGATTATAATTTCCTTGAGGGCAGAAGCTGTTTTTCTTTTTATCTGTATGCCCATTACTTAGCACAGTATCTGACACGCAGTAAGTACTTAATAATTGTTCACAGCATTGAATAGAAGACAGTGTGCAAATGGCTATAAAATAAAATAAAAACAAGATAATACAGGATAAATTAGAGATAGCCTTAGAGGAAAGCACTAGCTTTAAGGATGATTAGGGAAAATTTCATTCAGAAAGTAGGATTTTAGCTAAAACTTGAAAGAAGCTAGGAAAACTGGGAGGCAGAAGTGAGGAGCTAGAGAATTCCAACTATCAGAAACACTGATAAAAATGCTCAGAATCTGAGGAAGGCCTATGTTGTGCTAGGAAAAACAAGGAGGATGATGTCCCCATATCACAGAACATGGAGAAGAAACTAAGGTATAAAAATAGTGGAAAAGTAAGATTATGTTTAAATGTAGTGTTAGTTCATCTATTTTTATTACATGACCTTCAGAAATGTAGATGTTTATTACTTATAACCTCATCCAAATAACCTTAAAGTAAAAGAAACAGAGTAAACACTTAACTTTTACTTATTAGAAGCTTTGGTCATATAATTTGATAAAAGGAAATTATAGGAAAAGTTTAAAATACAATTGCAATGAGATTTGGGTATAATTACTATACTATATCTGTAATAACTATCTATTCATTTATCATGGATTTCTGCTGATGTTAAGTCATTTCAGTTGGGTCTGATTCTTCATGATTCCATTTGGGATTTTCTTGACAAGGATATTGGAGTTGTTTGCCATTTCCTTCTACAGATCATTTTACAGTTAAGGAAATGGAGACAAATGGGGGTTAAGTAATCTGCTCTAGGTCACAGAGCTAGAAATTATCTCAGACAAGATTTGAATTCAGGAAGATGAGTCTGCTTCAATCCAGTCTCAGAACTCTATCTACTGTGCTTACCTAGCTGCCCTTACCATGGATAAACAAACTTCAATGATGCCTAGAGATCAGAAAAGCTTAACTCTATGAAATTAAAACTGGAGGCTCACAGCCTTAAATGGGAAACGGAACTAAAACCGTCACACTATTTCAGATTAAAAAAGGACCTTGATGGCAATCTAGTCTAAGTCATACGCGAAAAGAATCACTACTACAGCATACCCATTAAATGATTATTATGCACACATTTGAAGGACATTAATGAAGGCTAATCTACTAACTCTTAAAATAGTTCATTCCCCTTTTGAATAGATCTAAAAGTTAGAAAGCATAATCCAATATTAAGCCTAAATCTGCCTCTTTACAGCTACCACTCATTAATTCTGACTTTTATGGTGATAAATAGAACAAATCTAATCCCTCTTGAAGCTACCAATCATGCACCACACTAGTCTTCTCTTCTCAGTGTTACACATTCTCTTATAGCATGTATTCAAAGTTCATCATCTTTCAGCATCCTCCTCCTTATACTACTGAGTTGATCAATATCTTTCCTAAACCACTGCAACCAAAACTGCACATGGTACTCTAGATTTGTTATGGTTAGGACACAGTACAGAGAGATTATTTCTTTTTATCTCTGAAATCTATGCCTTTCATAATAAAGACCAAGGTCACATTAGCTTTTTTGGCTATCGTATCAAAATGAAGGACATATAATACTGAACTTGCAGTCCATTGAAATTCCTCAGATTTTTTTTAACAAATTGTTATCTAATCATGCATTTCCTAGTTTACAAAGTTAGTGATTTGAAACCAAGTGTAAAGTTTCACATTTAGTTGAATTAAATTTAAACAATATAATGGATAGTTTCAAGAGACCCCAAGACTTGAGGAGTTCAATTCCTACACTTGATTCAAGTACATGCTGATTATGGGATCTTGGGCAAGTTACCAAATCTTCTCAGTGCTCCTGTCAAGATTAGAAGTGGCAGAGCGTGTGCCAATATGTATGGATAAAGGGAATTTTACCCCTCTAAGTTCTCTACACCAATGAAATCCCATACGGTCAAAATTTAATCTTGATTTACCTCAGTTTTACCCTTCCAATATATTTTCACATCCATCTAGCATTAGCTATCTCTCCCAGCTCTTTATCACCAGCAAATTGGATAAGAATGCCATCTGTTCCTTTATTGAAGTCAATGATATAAAAGTGTACAGATTCTTGAAGTTAGAGAATTCCACTGGAAACTTTTAAGTTGGCAATAAAAGCATTATGAAATGCCTTCCAAATCTGACCATTCAAGCACCTATAAACCAATTAAACTGAAATACTGTCTAGTCTGTTGGTTCTCAAAGAGTGATCTAGGGATCCTGGAAGGTCATAAGATACTTGGTTAGGGTGCTGCAAGGTTAAAAAAAGCAACTATTTTCACAATAAAACTCAGATGTTTTAATTTCTAATATGATAAATATCAATAGATAAACCTACATAAAAAAACTCTTTGGGGTCCTCAATAATTTTTAAGAGTGCAAAGGGGTCCTGGGACCAAATAAATAATTTGAGAACCACTGGCCTAGTCAATATTTCTCCATTTCTCCCACATAAACAATAAGATATTTTGTCAGTTGTTTTTCTAAAACCTAGGTGAACTGTATGTATAGCAATTTCCTAAATGAATAATTTAGTGACTGTGCAAATAAAGCATGGAATAAAGTTATTTTAAATGACCAGTTATGAATAAAACTATGCTAATTGTGAAAAAAATTCCTTTTCCAGATGGTCACTAACCATATCTTTAATAATCTGCTTTAGAATTCTACCAGGATTCAATGTCAAAATCACTGCTGTAAGGATTAAAGAAAATTTACCTTCTAAAAAAAATCAAGACATTTGCACCCCTACAACAAATAAAAATATAGTCATTTTAACATAATTTTTTAGAAATTAAAAATCTCTCATTTTAAAATAAGAAAAATAACCCATTTTCATTAAAATGAACTTTAAAATTCCTCAATTAGGAAGATTTAACTGAAATAAAATTTGCACCATGGCACATAAAATTTAATTAGTAGGGTACAATACAGCATTTTAAATGAATCCTCTTCATGAAAATTAGATGTCTCACAGTGTCTGAGGTTACTGGCATTATTTTTAGAAAAATTATTATTTCTTTCCCAAATTATACTTAAAATTCTTTGTCTCCTCTCTGCTGAAATCCTGTACATTTTGAGATTATTATCTCATCACTGAAAAACTGCTTCAACATTTTCACATTTTTTTTGTCAGTAGGAACTATGATACTCTTCTTCTGATCTGTACGTTAACTTCTTACAATATCATTAATAGTTTTAAACTTTTAGTCCCAGTTTTGGATTATCCTCATATACCTTAATATCTTTGACTCATCAAATACAACTTAATTCAGAAATTTTATTCTCAATTCTATCATTCTCACTGCATTCCTACATGCCATTTCAGCTCTAGAGCAGTGTCCAGTTTCAAGCACATACAAATATCATAATAACCTAAGTGAAGAGGAAATATACAACTTAATTGTCATTTAATATTCATTGGTAAATTTAAATTTTACAATCATTGGCACTAAACATATACAAAGTGTATTTAATAAATATTTTCAATAAAATGTTAACCTTGAAAAAGGTTAATGTTTCTTAAGTCACCATTTTTCTAAAGGATACTAACAAAGTAATTAACTGTACCCATAGGTTGTTATTCATATAGTCTCAGGAAATTTAAACTATTAAGAAATTTAGGTGGCGTTTCAGCTTCATGACTTACAGTTACCTCAGGGGAAACAAGTAATGACTACCTACACTAAATGTCCTCATAACAAACACTAAAACCAAACTCCCAAACTGAAATTTACATGGAAATATGAATGCTACAAAGAGTAACAATTTACTGGAAACTGAAAATAAATTCATTCTTTCCATTGCTTAGACTTAGAGTTAATTCAATTATTCATCTTAATAATAATCTCTGGTTATTTAAATCAAATACGAATTTGTGTATTAATTCAGTGACTTCAAATTTTACAAATGGCACAGTTATAATAATTATACACTTTCAATATTTAATTAATTAAATTCCTGTGCATAGACTCTGAGATGACCTTAACTTAAATGAACACATATACTGTCACATAATACAAGTTATTATAATGGCTACATTAGGGTAGTCTTCTAATTTAACTTTTTAAACCAACTTTAACATAATTAGTAACTATTTAGTACCAAATTTAATATAATTGCCTTTTGAAAAATATTTCATTTTCCCTCCTGTTACACACACAAAGTTAACTTTTATTTCCATTGGTCAATCAAATAAATTTTAAGGGAAAAGAAAAGGAACTATTTTTTTCTATCCATCTTAGACCACATTTAGGAGAGAAAATAAAAATTTAGAGGTAATATAGTGACATGAACTTTAATGGAAAATACTTGGGATATGGTAAGATACTTTTGTAATACATATAATATGCTTTGGTTATTTCATTCTATTTATAACTTTAAAATATAATATTTTAGTGTATTTTA
>CM053773.1:134648619-134679825 GCA_028658325.1 Potorous gilbertii | reverse complement strand
GGGCCGCATTGTCAAGGCAGGGCAGGGCTAGGCTCTGCCCCCGTCTGGTGCATGACAGACCCTTGGGATCAGTTTTTCAGGGCTCTCTGGAACAGAAATCTCCTTCACTTAGCTGCTGCATGGCTTCCACTGCTCCAGAATTTGTTGGGAGTTCTTTTTACAGGAAATTCATGGGCTGTGGGTTTGGAACTAGCATATGTGAATCCTTCTGTTCTGCCATCTTGGCTCCTCCCCCCTCCAGTTCAATTTTTTAGATGAGGAAACTGAGGTAAACAGGATTAAGTGACTTGCCCAGAGTCACACAGATAGTAAATGTCTGAGGCTAAATTTGAACTCAGGTTTTTCTCACTCCTGGCCTGGTGCTCTATCCACTGAGGCACTTAGCTGCCCTAAGTAAAAGGATGTTGATACATAAATCCTGTTCAACTTCCATTTAAAGACTTTAGATGTCTATCTGTCTGTCTATCTGTCTCTCTCTCTCTCTCTCTCTCTCTCTCTTTGTGTGTGTATATCTGTCTCTCTTTCCTCTCTCCTTCCATATCTCTGTTTCTTTTTCTCTCTTCCTTCTTTCTCCCTTTTCCCCTCTCTTCTTGTTTAAGTTATTACTTATACAAAAATTAGTAGTTATATAGGATGTACAGAATTATTACCTCAAGGAACATGTATCTGAAGTACACAGCACTTTCAAAAAGCATACTAGAGGCATAGTATGGCTACCATGGATTGACATTTCCTATGACTGCCCAAATAAAGAATTTTCACAAAAACTTAGGTATAATCATAGTTACATAGTTTTCTATTTGTTTATACATGTCTTCCTTCTCTTACTAGACTGTAAGTTTTATAAGGATAGGGACACTATCATTTTTATCTTTGTTTCTAATTAGTTCCTAACATAAGATCATTGATTTTGAGTGGGAACGGACTACAAAAATTATCAAATCCAGCCTGATTTTACAGTTGACAAAGCTGAAATTTGGAGAGAAAGTAAGCAAAACGTCAAAAGTTATATAATTTGGTTAAAAATAATGTTGGGATTAGAATCACCAAAACTTCATTTTTTCCCTGTTTAAGTCTATGCTTCAAATTTTGTTGAAATGCTTTAAATGATGTAGGGAGTAGAATGTGAACTATTCTGGTAAATTTATGTCAGATTTATTCTCTTTCTCTTTTTCCTCATTTTTCATCTCTGTATACTTAGACTGACAGATAGATGATAGATAAGCTAGACATAAATGATAGATTAGAAATATAGATACATAATAGATAGCTAGATGCATAGATAAATATTAAGATAGATAATGCTTACTGGTTACAATGGAGTATAAAATTCATGTGTACATGGTGAAATTTTTTCTTGTCAGTTTATGTTATGCTAGTTGATCAAGTATTTTTTCTTTGAATTAATTTGTTCTCTGACAGGATGATAAAAGTAAATGCCAAAAGTACTTATAGAGCACCCCAAATCTAGGATAGATTTCTGGAAGCCTGTGAGTGAGGGTGACTCTAGGAGCTGTAACTACATAAATGAGGCACTATTATCTTCTTCCCTTTTGAGGGTGAGGGGGTGGTTAGGGGAGGAGATTAGCTACAAAGATTCTCAGTAGTATTTTAACTAAAGTAAACTTCCCTAAGTAATTCCCTAATTACCTGACATACTTTGAAATGTAATTACAGGATTGCAGAGTTGGAAGGAATCTTAGAGACTAACCTCTATGAAAATCATATATCCCTTCTATGACATTCTTAAAAAATGGTTATCTAGCCTCTGTTTGAAGACCTCTAAACACAGGAAATTTACTACTTCTACAGAGAGCCTATTTTCATTTTTGCTCTGCTCTAATTATTATAAACCACTTGGGCAGATTTCATTGAAGGATCAACTCATATGTGAGCTAATATGCTAAAATTCCACCCACAAGCAGATAATTAGTATAATATTTTGTCCAAAATGAACAGAATGATATTTTGTGAAGGGCAACAACTATCAATTCTTTTAAAAAGTTAAATGGAGTAAAACCATCAAAAGCATTTTCTTTGATAATATTTATAAATCTTCTTTATGATTATTATATTTTATAAATTAACATGCAGATATTTTAACCTCAATTATTTTACATTCTACTAATGGATTTTCAACTACAAACCAGATTCACACCATGTACACTTAATACACATGTACAAAGATTCTTAATAGTATCTGTAAGGGTAAACTCCCTGCCCCCCCCAGAAAGATATGAATAGACTGATTCAATAATGTTGAAAAACAAACAGTATATTAATGGATTACCATTCCTAAGGTTCTAATGATTGCATCATTCTTTTTCTATTCAGCTATAAACTCACAGACTAATGTACTGATTGTACTAATTATTTAACATGAACATTATTTAGGTATTTTCTTGAGGTAAACATGAAACAAATTATTTAATGTTTGGCATAGTAAGTATCTTACTTAGCATTATTTAGCAAAATGTTAGCCTAAAAATAAGCTGTATTTCCTCCTTGTTCAATTTATATTGAATAGTTTAATAAGTGATTCTTAATGAATCATTTAGTCACAGAAGTAGGATCTCATCAATAGAAGACGCATGGAGGAGAAAAGAATCATTGTACAAGGAGTCCAGAACCTGAGTTTGAGCCTTGTTATTTCTATGTATTAAATTCTTGAGCAAGTCACAGTCTCTGGAATGCTCAATTTGATCACTTCTAAAATGAGGAGAATTGGACTGAAAGTGCCCTGATACCATTTAGCCTTAAATTTGTGCTCCCTGATCCTTTATGGCTGTTGAGTTATTTTGCAATCACGTACAACTCTTCATGATCCCACTTGTGGTTTTCTTGGCAAAGTTATTACAGTGGTTTGCCATTTCTTTCTCCAGTTCATTTCATACAGGAGAAAACTAAGGCAAACAAGGTTTAAGTGACTTGCTCAGGATAACATAGCTAGTGTCTAAGGCCAGATCTGAACTCAGGAAGATGTCTTCCTGACTCCATGCCTGACACTCTATCTGCTGCACCACCTAGCTACCATCCCCCAGATTTTAAAAGTACCTAAATAAGAAATCTGTGCAAAAGACAAAGAAATTATAAAAGTATAAAGGAATTAGTTCTTAGCATATTACAAAGGGAAAAATTCTAACAGGATGGCAAACATCCTGACTCTTATGTTTTGCCAAACCCAAAAAGGGCAAGTGCAACATTAAAGATTACTGATCTGTCTGTGTGCCTCCTTTCTCACCTATGTAAAATTGTTAGGAAGGACATTTCATAAAGCAGGAAGTTGAATGAGTGTGTGGACATATCTAACTAAGCCCATCCCCTTCACCATATAAAAACAGGAAATGTACCCAAATAAAATAAAGAAAGAGACAAAAGAGGGAAGAAGTTCTCATACGGAAAAGATTACAGGGGAAAAAATAGTAAAAGAACTGAAGCAATGAGTAACCAAGAAAGAGACCCTAATTAAATATATACTTTAGGATTTAAAACTCTCCAGAAGATATAATACTTGGACAATACTTCAACTTCCACTTAAGAATGAGAACCAGATAATTGCAAGGAACTCCAGGGCTACTTGGAAAATTAATTTACAAAAATAAAAGGAAGGTGAAATTAAAAAAATAATAATAAATACTGCTATTTCCCTAGAACTATGATTTTCTATGGACCTCCCAATGAGAAATTTCCCTCCACCAACACAGGTTAGCAACTATTCTGCCACCGAGTCATGGAGTTGTCCTGGGGCAGAACATGATAAGGTCTTTACTGATGCTGAAACTGTCTCTCATTTCAATAGAATTGGAAAGAGAAAAACACCAGAGAATCAACTGTTTAGCATAGATGGAGAAAATCTTAGTAATGTTTGCTTTAAAAAAAGAAAATGGTTCCCGCCGTTTTGCGATCAGCAGGGTGGCAACTTCTCAGCTTTGGCCTCGCCCGCTCTCACGTCCCGGGGCGGTTCCGTTGTCGCGGAGGCAGCGGCTTCCACCTGCGTGGTGGCGGCCGCAGGTGAGGCGGGCCCGAAGGCATGCGTTCACGCCTCCGCCAGGCATGGGCCTGAGCCAGAATCCAGGGCTGCTGGGGCGGAGCCCCGTCCAGATCAGACCTAAACCTTCCGTCCCGCCGCCTCGGACTCAGGTACCGGCGCAGCAACAAGCGCAACAGACAGCGGCCGCTGTGGCGGTGGTCGTGGAGGCGCAGCAGCAAAGGCGTCCTCGGCAGACCCGCTGAAGCCAGGCCTTCCTCTGGGCAGCGGCCCCAGACTCACGCTGGGCACCGCTGTGCCCAGGCTGACGGGGAGGGGAGGCCCTCCGGGCCGGGCTCGGCGATCTCCCAGGCCTCCTCCTCCGGACTGGACCGTCAACAGACTTCTTCGACACAGACCTCAGTGTCCCCCGGCTCGAGTGGTGGCCCACCCCTTCCAGGCGCCACGGGGACCAAGCCATCCAAGCCCTGGCGAGCCTAAAGGCAAGATGCCCGGAGGGCCGAAGCCCAGCGGGCTACCGACCTCTCTTCTCCTGGAGGACACTCAAAGGCTGCACCAAGGCAACGGGGAGCCCGGAGGGGGCCGGCAACACCACCCCTGTACCAGATTATTTGTTGGAAATCTGCCACCTGATATTACTGATGAAGACTTTAAAAGATTATTTGCTAAATATGGAGAACCTGGTGAAGTCTTTATTAACAAAGGCAAAGGATTGGTTTTCATCCAACTGGAATCTAGAGCTCCGGCAGAAACTGTAAACGCAGAACTTGATGATACAGCCACGAGAGGAGACAACTTCGTGTTCATATGGCCAGTAGTGGCCCTCTCTGTGCGAAATCTTTCACCCTATGTTTCCAATGAATTATTGGAAGAAACATTCAGGCAATTTGGACCTATTGAAAGGGCTGTTGTAATTGTGGATGGTCGAGGAAGATCTACAGGAAAAGGTATTGCTGAATTTGCTTCTAAGCCAACTGCAAGAAAAGCATGTGAATGATGCGGTGAAGGAGTGCTTTTGTTGACAACTCTTCCTCCAGTCATCATGGAACCACTTGAGCAACTAGATGATGAAGGTGGTCTTCACAAAGAATACAATGTATCAAAAGGAGAGAGAGAACCCTCCACCTTTTGCTTAGCATGAGAACTTTGAGTTTGAATATTCCCAGAGATGGAAGTCTTTAGATGAAATGGAAAAGCAGCAAAGGGAGAAGGTTGAGAAAAACATGAAAGATGCAAAAGACAAAATGGAAAGTGAAAATGGAAGATGCGTATCATGAGCATCAGGCAAATCTTTTATGGCATCAAGAAGAGCTGAAATGGATGGAGGAACTTCACAATCAAGAAATGCAGAAACGCAAAGAAATACAGTTAAGACAAGAGAAAGAACGCATAGAAGAGAAGAAATGATGATTCAGCAACATGAGATAAAACAGCAAATGAGACACCAGAGTACAAAGTTATAGTTGGATGGGATACATGGATCCACAAGAGAGAGATAAGAATGGGTGCAGGAACAATGAACATGGGAAATCCCTATGGCTCAGGAACACAGAAATTTCCACCTTTAGGTGATGGTGGCATAGGCTAAGAGGCCAGCCATGGAGTTCCACCAACAGCCCTGAGTGGTTCCATGATGGGAAGTAACATGGTAAGAATGATTGGTGTAGGATGAAAATAGTGCTCATCCATTGAGTCCTCCAGTACAATTCCATTGAGCATGTCCAGAACCCAATCATTTAATAAATAGGAGCAAGGAAAAAGAAGCTGTGTTTTGGAAATCCACAAACCAATGAAGAGGAGCCAGGATTATTGAAGAAATTTATTCTTTAATAAAAAAAGTTTGAACCTAAAAAAATAAATAAAACGATAGAGATGAGACAGCAAAAGATAGATATGGATCTAACAAGTATCAAAGCAAAATAAAAATAAACAAAATAGTAAGAACACAATGTCTAAGAGCTCTGCAAATCAAAGCAACAGACAACAAAGACAGAGCTTAGTAAAACCACATGAGAAAAATTGGCTTACCAGAAATGAAACAAAATGAAACAAATACCCTGAATACCACATTCTAAGAAATCCTGGAAGAAAACTACATGGGAGTATTGGAAACATAGAGAATAATGCAGATTAATGGAGAACCAGGTTTAAAGAGCTTCAATATCAAAGAACAGAATTACATAAATGGTTTTGTACATATCAAGGGGCACTAGTTAGAAGAATTACCTAGGACCATTCAACAACGAGAAATGAAAAAAAAACTAGAATATTATACACTGAAATCAAATAAACTCTTAGCAAATGCAAGAAATCACATAATCTGCAAACCTTAGCATATTCTTTACATACACATATGCACGCGCCTACATACACTCCTGCATGCACAAATCTTCAGTAGCACTGTTTTTAAAAGGAGAGATGTTAAACACTCTATTAAACTCCTTCTAAGAGACAAATACAATTGCAATAACAGGGAAAAATACAACAGGGAAAGATAAGTATAGACAAATTTCACTCATTTTCTTGATAGTTATTTTAAATATTAAGATCATTTTAAAAATTATTATTCCAAGTTGGATTTATGTGAAAAATCCTATGATAGTTCAAAATTAAAAATAGCTAGTATAACTAATCATATTAACAACAAAAATTATAATTTTGTAATACCTAAATAAAAGACATAAAACAATTCTTTTATGTTGTTATTATAAAAGACTAAAAAGCATAGGAATGGAGAGAACTTTTCCTAATATGGACAAAAGCAGTTATATAAAACCAAAAGCTATCATTATTTGTAATAAAGAAACTTTGGAAATTTTTCCAATAAGATCACAGGAAAAAAGAGGGCACAACTATCTCTACTTTTATTTTATGTACTAATAAAAATGATAACTATACCAAAAAGACAAAAAAACATTAAGGGAATAGTTGACAGAAGTCAAACTTATCTCTATTGGCTAATTATATGATTCTCCACGTGGAAAAACCTAGGGAATAAAAAAAATCAAACAAGACAAATAATAGTTACAACAAAGCAGGATACAAAAAAAAGCCAACAAAAATAAAAAGCATTATTGTATATTACTCAAACTATGAAGAGATAAAAACCACTGAAAGAATCTCAGAGCTAGGAATATCAGAGGCCAAATAGGCTAGTACATACTGAATAAGAATCCCCCTACAACATACCCAATGAGCAGTCAACGACTTGGCTTCAGAACATCCAGTGAAGTGATACCTACTACCTCCAAAGGCAGCCCATTCCATTTCTGTATATGTGCTATTGTTAAGAATTTTTTCTTTATCAAGCCCAGATTTCCATTTATGCAAATTCCATGCACAGCTCTTAATTCTAGAGACATCTGTGGTACCATGAATAACTGTAGTAGAGTGAAGAAGACCTGAGTTCCAATGTGGCCTCAAACATTGACTAGTTATATAACCCTGGACAAATCACTTAACCACTGTTTGCCTCAGTTTCTCCATCTGTAAAATTGGTATGTATGTGTATGTCTATATGTGTGTGTGTGTGGAGACAAACACAATCAAAATCGAATCCATATTCCACATAAGCCCTTCAAATACTTTTACAACAGTTATGCTGTCCTCCTCTAAGTCTTCTCCAAAATAAATACGATACTCAAATGGCATGATTTCAATCACCGACCTCACAGGGTTTTCCTGAATTTGAAATGAGATAATATATGTAAAATCTTTTGCAAACCATAAGTATTCCATGTTATTTATTGCTACTGCTGCTCTGCTCTTGTTGTAGTGACTGCTACTCTTCCTCGGACGTTCTACGTGTTATTCATATCTTTCCTAAAATGTAGTGTCCAGAATTGAATGGATGGGATTTGACTAGGACAGCACTCAGCAAAACTCTCACCTTCCATCATCATCCTCATCACTCTGCTCTCCTTACACTGGTCACCTTTCTAAATATAGCATCCAAATTTGAATTTGTTGTTCTTTGGTTATTTCCCGTCATTGACAACTCTTTGCAATCCTCTTTGGGGTTGTCTTGGCAAAGATACTGGAGTGGTTTGCAATTTGCTTCTCCAGATCATTTTACAGATGAGGAAACAAAAGTAAACAGGGTTAAGTGACTTACCCAGTGTCACACAGATAATAAGTGTCTGAGGCCAGATTGGAACTCAGGAAGATGACTCTTACTTCAGGTCTGGCTCTCTGTACCACTGTACCACCTAGCTTTTCTATTTGAATACAAAATTTGAATGCAAAACTACAAATGTGATGTACTCATGGCAGAGAATAGCTAAATGACAATAGCTCTGAGATTCTGTTATTGGAATAGATTTTTGCTGTTGCAAACTAGTATTATACTGGCTTTTTAGATTGTGACATCAGATTAATCACTCATATTGCACTAGATCTTTTTCAGATGAATTAATATGTATCTACACCTCTGCCATCTTGTACTTAGGTTCAAAAGAATCAATATCCAAAATGTAAGATTTGACATCTGTTATCCTTACATTTCATTTTAGTAGATTCAACCCAATGTTGGTTGTAGAGATCATTTTAGACTTTAACTCTGTCATCCAGCCTTCCAGATTTTGAAAAAGAAGTCCCATTTAAGGTAATAAAATGCATTAAATAAGTGAGAATTAACTTCCTAAGACATAAATAAGACTTACTTAAATATAATAATAAAACAGTTTTTACAGAAATGAAGGAAGAGATAAATTATTATACAGTTATTTTTATATAAGAATCCAAATTAGGCCACAGATAGTATTAAACAAATCAAATTACTAAGTATATTTATAGGATTAGACAAAATAGTAAAAGTTCATAAGAAATAAAAGACTAAAATGTTAATAGAAATAATCAAAATAGTAAAAATAAAGGGCATTTGGCCTTACCAAATCACAAACCATATTACAAAGTAGTGATTATCAAATCTGTCTGAAATTGGAGAGAAGCAGACCAGTTAAATCAATTAGATACAACAAAATAAAAATTGAAGCCGCATAGGTCTAAGAGCATGAACCACTGGTAAAGGATCTCTAACCAAAAAGAGCTTCTAGGAAAAGTAGAAATCTACAAGATAGAACATGTGCATAGTCCAGATTCTTACAGCATATTCTGAATGCAATAAATTACAAATAGTTAAATTAAGGGAAAAGGTATCTCATAATGATTAAAAACAATGTAAGTTTATATATTTTACAAGTGTGAAGAATTCATTACAAGACAGAACAAAAAACAAAATAGTTTAAATTGTATAAACGAAAAGTTTTTGCATAAAAATGGTTACAACTAGAATATGGAATAGGAAATAAATCTTTACATCATATATCTCTACTAAAAGTCTAGAATCCAAAATCTATTAAGAGTTACAGAAATCCATTGGCTAAAGAGGAATTTCTTGACAAACAAGAGGTAGAAGAGTATGAAGAAAAGATTCACAAGAAAATACATGAACTATTAACAACCTTTAGGAAAAACTGTGTTCAAAATCCATAATCATCCAAGAAATGAAAATTAAGACAACAAATTAAGTATTTACTAGGTGCCAAAAATTATACTCAGCCCTGGAAATGCATTTTTAAAAGACAGACAGTTCCATCTATCAAGATGCTTATATCTTAGTTAGAGATATTATTATTTAATATTATATTATTTAATGTAATATAGTATAATATTATTATATTATATGGAACACATATAGTAAGGTTCAGCTTTAGAATGGAGGGAAGTGTCCAGTGGGTGTAAGATTTTAGATGCAAGGTGGATGGAAAGACTGAGGATTCCTTGAGGTGCACTGGCAGGACAGATAGCAATGCCTGGAGGCCTTGAGGGCATGGTGGCAGTACAGATGGTAAGGTCCAGTGAAGCTTAGGAAACCATGTCAGGGCAGATGGCAAAACCTGGCAGTTCTCCATCTTAACAGAAGGATTATCGTTAATGACTTTCTGTTCATCTAAGTGGTCTGATCAGCTATGTCCACCCAGTAAAATAAGGCTGGAAGGGGGACTCTGGAGGGGCCTGACCTACCAGTGATGGGAAGAAAGTAATGGATCTGAGGGCTGAGGGGGAGTAAGGACTCTCTGCTGAGGGGAAGGGGCTTCAGCATACAGGTGGACTCTGTTGGCTCTGAGTTGGCCTACTTGTGGAAAGAAGTCACACTGATGACTTGCTAATTTTTTGATCTATGAATGTAATTAAATATCATTATACTATAAAGAATGAAAAAGAATTCAGAGAAACACAAGAAGATATACATCTTTGTAGCCTCAGAGCCTTCCATAGTGCTTAATGTAACAAATACTACTTAATAAATAAATAATTTGGTTAATAAATATTTGTTGAATGAATGAATGGATATCTTCCTTAAGGTCCAAACAATTTCTGATGGATAAGAACTTTGTTCAAATCCTCTTATTCACAAGTGACATTGAGCTAATTATGATTGCATCCAACTCTCCATCATTATACCACCATTTCAGTGAAATGTACAGCCACAATGAAAAAGAAACAGTTGGTACTTCAATATTCTTCCAACTGTAATGCTCTCCCTCCCAAAGTACCCTGTATTTAACTACTTTGTATAAATTAGTATTTAGTAAGTTCATACACATTACATATAAAATTAAATATATATATTTGTATTATAACATATTGATATATTGTGTGTAAATGTCTATTAACTTTACATATATTGAGTATTAAGTTAATCATAAACTTTATACTATACATATTTTCATATATGCATGTTGTCTCTCATGATAATGTAAACTCATTGCAAGGAGGAATTGTTTCATTCTTTTTTACCTGATGATCTGTATCACGAACAGTGTCTGATGCAAAATGGAGCTTAATAAGTACCTTTTCATTGAGTTATTGATATTTCAATAGGTCTATTATTTCATTAATTTGGATATTACTTTCAATGAAACAGGTCACTACTTATTCACTTCTTCACTTCTTCACTTATTCAATTCTTGTCCGAGTTCTCATGTAGATTCCTTACTTATGGTTTAGTCAAACCATAAAAGGTCTTCTTTTAGGTTTTTTTACATAATTTACATACTACTCTAACACTTTGGCTGTCTGTAATCCATTACATACGACTGGCCCTCGTCCTATACCAATAATACATTTCTGAATTATATACCTTATGCTATTTCTTGCATCCTGATCATCTTTGGAAATACGGTACAGTTCAGTTACGCCCAGGATTCATTTCTCCGCTGCCCTTTGGTGTTATCTATACTTTTGGGTTCTCTCAGATGCTCCTATTTGTGGATGATATTATATCTTGGGCATCAAGCCTCAGAATATTAAGGAGCCTTTGCAATGAAAGCTATAAGAAACTATACAGAAGACATCAACAAGAATTTATTAAGTTCTTACCGTGGGCCAGGCACTGTGATAAACACTGCTAAAACAACTACAAGTAACAAGGACAACAGTCATACTCTCAAGAAACTTACATTCTAATGGGCAAAACATTGAAAAGAAAGAACAAAAAAAAGGTTTGATTAATGGAAATATCATTAAAGAAGCTATATTAACATCTGCTTAGCTGCTATGCACTAGCAACTTTGGGACCATGGGAGTTGAGGGAAAAGGTGCCTATGCAGTGGCAAGGTGGAAAAAGTTCAATGAGAGTTAAGAGCAGAGCATGTTAAGGAATGAAAACATGGCTAGCTTGGGCAATTCCCTTAATATGGAGGTTCTGGGAAAAACAGACCAATCAGAGGAAGGGACCATTGGGGCACAGTGCAATTCCAAGCTGAGAGGATCAGGAGTAGAAAAACAGAAAAAAAAAAAACCTAATTTAAAAAATGTTTCATGTCCCGTCTGTGACAAGCAGTTGGAAAATCCATTGATTTAGTACATTAATACATATATTTGGAATAGGCACTGCAGATAGATAATGAGTTGGGTTCAAAATTGGAAAAGAGGAATAGGACAGGCTGGATTGCATTTGGGAAATTCAATGTGTTTTTAATTCTCAAAAATTGCTCCTTGGCATAAAAACACATACTTTAAAAAAAAATTACAAATGTTCTCTGTGTAGTTTTGAATATTGGAACTCCACAGTCTGTGAAGAAGTAAATTTATAACAAAAGAAAAAGTGGATGAAAAATGCATATTACCCAAATTGGGTATCTTGGAATAGATTAATTAAAATGCAGTAACTATATTCAAAGTACTGCTTAAGCTCTAGGGACACAAATTACAAAGCAAGGTAGCTGCCTACTCTCAAAGAATTCATATTCTGAAGGTGGTAGATAATGTGTAGAAGAGGTTAGCTGCAAATCAAATGGAGAGATCCCATGGTCCTAGGATACAGCAGCAAAGAAGATGGTAATGTAGTTTCTTTAATGTCATTCCGCCAATAAAACCCTGGTAGTTCATCATGTTAAATCATTTGACAATTTCAAGGACTTTGGTAAAAGGCAGATCTGGGAAAGAAAACAGGGAAGCAAAACCACCTGATGCAGCAGCCCCATCTGACATTGTTTATATTTGGCAAACACATTCCTTCATACCTCCAAGGAAATTAGGAAAATAAGTTTCTCTTCTGGTTGGAAAATGGCTCATTACAAAATTACAATTATATAGTGTTGAAATTTGTTTTCCTTTTCTCTGACTTACATTATGGTCCTTATGTATATTGTTTTCCTGACTCTTTTAACTTTACTCCCTATCAGTTCATAGAGACCTTCTCATGTTCCTATGGGTTCTTTATATTCATAATTTCTTTTGATACAGTCATGCTCCATTATATTTATATACCATAATGGTATAAATGGATATTCCCACCAAGGAAACAGCATAGTACAATAGAATGGGTATTGGATTTGGAGTACCTGTTACTCTGGACAAGTCATTTAACTATTCTTGGTCTCAGTTCTATCATGTTTAAATGATAGATTTAAAATGATTTTTAAATGATTCAACATTGAATCAGATTACCTAGTAGGACCCTGCTGGTTGGCCTCATGCTGAACATGAGTAGGAGGAAGAGTTTCACTTCATAAGGGAAACTTCACTTTTCATGATTTCAGACCCCATGTTGCTCAAAATATTCATATCTAATTCCAGTGTGAACCTTGTGAAACTATATGTCATCTCTGTGTATAGTGGGAAAAGCCATGGATGGAGTTGTAGTTCAGTCATGTCTGATTCTTTGCGACTCATGAACTAGGGGTGGGGAACCTATGATCTTGAGTCCATGTGTAGCCTTTTAGGTCCTTGGGTGTGGCCTTTTGACTGAGTCCAAGTTTTACAGAATAAATCCTTTTATTAAGGGGATTTGTTCTGTGAAGTTTGAATTCAGTCAAAGGGCTGCACTTGAGGACCTAGAGGGCCACAGGTGGCCTTGAGGCCACAAGTTCCCCACCCTTGCATGGACTTTACTGCCCATGGAATTTTCTTGGGAAAGATACTGGAGCGGTTTGCCATTTCCTTTTCCAGTGAATTAAAGCAAACAGAGATTAGATGACTTGCCTAAAGTCACATGCTAGTAAGCGTCAGAGGCAGCATTTGAACTCAGGTCTTCCTTACTCCAGACCCAGTGCTCTATCTACTGAGTCATCTAGCTGCCTCCTAGGCAAACAGAGTTTAAGTGACTTGCCCAGTGTCACAGAGCTACTAAGCGTCTGAGGCGGAATTTGAATGCAAGTCTTCTTAATTCCAGACCCAGTACTCTATCCACTGAATCATCTAGCTCTCTCTGAAGTATGGAGACCTAAGTTCAAATCCTGATTTCTTAGTTTTCGTGCGACTTTAACCAGGTTACTCCATTCCTCTTGGACTCAGTAACTTCATCTACAAAATAACAGCATTGAAAGAAATGATTTCCAAGGTCCTTTCCATCACTAAATCTCTAATGCTATGATGAAGAGTCACAGAATACTACATACTCAAAAGAATTTACCTAATAACATAAAAAATATAGAAGATATTTATACTTTAAGAATATTGCCAAATTTTGCTTATATTTTCAAAGTGGTACAAAAGATATAAAAGGAGTAGAGTACAAAAAGGAGGTATTGAGAGTGAGAACAAGAAACACATGGACATTGGTTAGAGCCCCTGTGGAAGATGTTTGGGAGACAATGAATAATCATTGCAGTGGAAAAGATGTGAATAATTTAAAGTCTATATCAATTGAAGAATAGAATAGATGAAATCATGGATTTTTTAAAGCATCAAAGTATTTATATCAAAGTTAACTAGTGTTCCTCAATATTCAATCCATTTTCTTGTCATTTTGTCTTTCCCCATAATTTCTTCAAATACCACCAAAAGATGGAAATTCATTCTTTCATTAATTCCCCCATTTTTTAGTGTTCATAGAATGTTATAATACATGATGTTCATATTTCAAGACTATTTCTGGTAACTTCATTAATTAAAGAAAAAAAGAAATTTTAGATAAAAGCAAGGAGATAGTCAATTGTTGACATTGACCCTCGGGCATTAACTAGACTCAGGAATAAATACATGATCTCTTTTGCTTCCCTTCCAACTCCAAGGATTATGACCAAATAAATCCAGTTCCAGCAGGGGAGAGAGAAAAGAAGCAGTGGAGAGGCAGGTAGTTAGGGATAACCCAACAGGAAAAGATCACTGTTCCATATTAAATTGTTTCTTTGCAATCAGTAAAGTTAGAGATGCCACCTCTTGAAATATTTTCCCAGAACTTAAAGTTATAACATCTAGTATGTTTCTTTTTAGTAGGTATTCTATCTTGTACTATAGAACCTCAGAAAACCACAGCCTTCTAAATCTGAAAGAACTTTAGCTGTAACTGACTATAATAATCCCTACTGAACTTTGCTACAACATTCCATGGCTGACTCCTACACAAAGCACAAAACTCCTATCTAATAATTTCTGTCCTGCCTTTACCTGAAGCATGAACACCTGGCAAATGGTTATGTGGCCTTTTTTGAAGACCTTCATCAATGGGGAATTTGTTACTTTATAAAAGCATTTTTATATTCTTGTATTTTTAAATCTATGGCAATTTTAGAAATTCTTCATTTCCCTTTCCATTTCTACCAACTCCCATTAGAACAAAAAGAAAAAAGCTCAAAGAAACCTCATATTACTTTTGAAACTTTGACAATCAAATTAAGCATTGTGAAGGGCACTGCTTCATAGAGACAAATTGCTTCCAATTTTTGCCTCCTACTGCCACTCAGATAAGGAATTATTCACTCTCATTATGATAGCACTTAGAGACAAAAATAAAAGATTTTTCCATTATACAAGGAGCAACATCTGTTATTAATTTTGAAATCTTTTGGCAGTTGCATGTTATTTTCAATGTTGATTTCAGCCCGCCTGCATTTCTTTTCTTGAAAGTTTGAAAAGAATTGAATAAAAGCATGATTAAATGTCACCCAGATTTTCACTTCACTTAGGTAATCCTGTGTTAAATCACATGGACACTGGGACTATGTTATTTGTGATTTCTGCAAGTTTCCAAAGGCAGGTCAAGTTGTATACAACACATAAAGACAATTATTACGGATACTCTGGGATTCCAAAATTTGGGTAATGCTATAGAATTCATATATCAATATGAAAAATAATTCCTTATATACTAAAAATAATGGTATCAGAGAAAGAAACAGCTTAATATTTCACTTTGGACAATTATGAAAAAAAGTGGTAATTAAGCTATAAGGACAGAACATGAAACACAAGTTGAAGAAAGGAAATAATTTATATAATTAAAGAATGTTTTCACAATGCAAAAAAAGAACCAAAGAACCAAAAACAAATGTAACCTCATTCCTATTCATCTCATGGATACAATGTCATCAAACTTCTATTTTTAAAAAAATCAAATTACTGTTTTTGTGAAAAATGTCATTTTTGACATGATATCATATTGACTAGGAGAAAAAATAGTTTAATTTTTAAAAACACAAGATATATGCAAATCAAGAAAACAAAATGATGAATATTCTAGAGTTCTGAAGGCATCAATAACAAAGATTGCAACGGACTGGCCATTCAGGCGACTCAAAAAGGAAATGAGAATACAATAGAGTTTAGGAAAATGAGAGAAATGCACAAGGTTTTAAACCAAAAGCAAATAAATATCCTTTCATCTTTGCAATATACAGATAGCAAATGCTAATTTTTTCTTGATTTAAGTAGAATAACTGGAAAACACAAGAATCAATGGGTAGTCATCCAGAAAAATATGAGTTACTGAGAAGTAACCAATAAGGCTTTGGAAAAATTAAAATATAACTGAACAAAGTAAGTACTTTGAATGCTGAAATGCCAAGTTACACCAACAATAGAGGGGGAAATGATACAATTGCTGTCCCTTTTCTCTGATTCCCTTGGCAATTTTGCATTATACTATCAACAGTTTGAATATGTGGTCTAATTTCTTTCCTATGGCTATAAGTTAATTTGGAGGAGGGACTATATTTTAGTCTCTGAAACATACACTTACACTGGAAAGGATCATAGAAATCATTTAGTCAGATCTTCTCTTTTTTAAAAATGAAGAAATTGAGGGCTTGAAAATGATACATGATTTGTCCAAGTTCTCATCTTTGTGTCCTCCATGGTGCCTAACATTGTTCCTTTGACATACGTAGTCAATAAATATTTATTAAATGAATTTTGAATGTATGGAAATATTATAAAACAAATGAAAATGTCATTAACAACCTAGAAAAACATAGTCAGTGATAAAGTCAATTCTCAGAGTGATGACCTATGTCCAAATTGTTCTGAAACTCACAGATGTTCTTTTTCTCAAAAAATTCTTTAAGATGCATCATGGAGCCATTGGCTTTCATAGAACATTGTATGAACTATTTCTAGAACAAATACATGTTTCAGAAACTGTGCAGTATATTGAACAGAAAGCCAGTCTTGGAAATAGGAGGCCAGAGTCCAAGTTCTACTTCTAGCATACACTGGCAGTGTGACATCGAGCAAAGTATCTATTTAATCTATCAGGACCCCCAGGTAACTCTGTAAGACTGTAAGTTTCAGGGAAGATGCCAACCTGCCTTGGGGAAAGTAGTTTTCTTATCTGGAAGTACCCCTGCCAATCAAATCAAGGTTTAGCTTTTAAAAGTACCTAATTAGTGGTACACAACTGATTGGTAATCATATCTAAACTATTCCTATCAGTAAATGCATCAATTTGAAGAACAGATGCAGTGATCAAACTAAGAGCATTTTATTTATTTTTTATCATTAATCTTGATCAAAGAAAGTAGAAATGTATTCTTCATTCTGCAGAAGACAGAATAGGATGGTGCTCATCACACCTAAGAATTCCAGAAGGAAAATGGGAAAGGGTCCCACATGTACAAAAATATTTATAGCAGCACTCTTTGTAGTGGCCAAGAACTGGAAATCAGGGGGATGCCCATCAAGTGGGGAATGGCTGAATGAATTATGGTATATGAATGTAATGGAATACTATTGTGCCATAAGAAATGATAAACAAGAAGACTTCAGGGAGGCCTGGAAAGATTTATATGATCTGATGCTGAGTGAAAGGAGAAGAACCAGGAGAACTTTGTACACAGCAATGACCACAGTGTGCAAGAGTTTTTTCTGGTAGACTTGGATCTTCATAGCAATGCAAGGACTTAAAAAAAATTTTCAATGATCTTCTAAGGCAAAATGCCTTTCACATCCAGAGAAAGAACTCTGGAATTCAATCACAGAATGTAGTAGATAATTTTTTGTGCATGTGTGTGTTTAATGTTTTGGTTTGTTATATGATATCTCCCATTTATTTTAGTTCTTCTACACAACATAACTATAGTGAAAGTGTATTCAATAGGAATGTATGTGTAGATCCCGTATAGAATTGTATGCCATCTTGGGGAGGGAGGGAGGTGGTGGGGGTAGGTAGGGGGGAAAAAATCTAAGTTTTATCATAGGGATTGTAGAACACTAAAAATAAATCAAATTGATATTAAAAAAATTTTAAAAGTTAAAAAAAAGAAAACCAAAAGGAATTCAAAGTGACTAGCCTCTTGGTGCATAAAGTCCAACTGACTATTAATAAAATGATGACAGAAAAATCAATTAAATCAACTAGAAGAAGTAGAGCTAGATATAAAGACAGCAAGAAAAAATATTCGAAAATTAAGCTGAATGTGAGTCAGCAATAGAGTGCTGTTATGTAAAAAAAGAAATGGACATGAGATGGGGATATATAAACTGGATTATGCCATGCAGGAGTCTGGAAATAATCCTTCTATATTTGGCCTTGGCTGATGCTATCTTCAGTACTAAAATGCAGTGTCCAGCTCTGCTTTGCATATTTTTAAAGGATTTTGAGAACAAAAAGAGAGGACATAAAAGAGGAATATAAATGATGTTCCTGCAAGAGAAGTTTTAAAAACTTGAAGTTATTTATCCTAAAAAAGAAGAAGCTACCAGGATGACTGTCTGTAAATGCATAGGAATTATCAAAAGAAGAATGTTCATGCCTTGTTCTCTAGCTCAATAAATAGTCAAAGTCAGAAATGGGCTAAAAGGGAACCGAAAGAGAATTTGGCTAAACACAATCAATAATTACTTATTAAGCTTTAAACTATATACCTAATAATATACTGAGCACAGGGCATTTACTACAAGGAACGAAATAATTCCCTACTCACAAGAAGCATACATTCTAATGGGGGAGAACCAAAAGTCCACATATGAATTTATGTCACATAAATACAAAGTGAATAAATGAAAAATATTTTTGAACAGGTTAAGTTTAAGATGTCCCCAGGACATCAAGTCTGGCCCAAGAGACAAAGTGGTGATATGGGCCTGAAGCTCAGAAAAAAAAGCTTATACTGAGACACAGTCCTAGGAGTCATCTGCATAAAAATGGAGCTAATAAAGCTACTGAGTGTATAAAGGGAGAAGAAAAGGCTAGGACAGAACCTTGGGGATTGCCTACAAGTAGGGAGAGTGATATGGATGATGAGCCAGCAAAGGAGTCTGGGGTTGGTTAAACAAGTAGGCAGAGAATCAGGAGAGAAGAGAGAGTATCCAGGATACTGGGATGGACAAGAGAGTCAAATACAGGAAAAAATCAGGAAGAACAAAGACTGAAGAATTTCCAAATGCTGTAGGGGTGTGATAAGACACTAAAACATACCATCATTTGGTTATAAAATTGCAATCCTTGGAACTTTATAAAAGTAGGATAGATAAATAGCTTTTCCTTCAAGGGCACAAAAACTCAATCTGACTATTTAATCATTCAATTGAAACTGCTCTCTCCAAAATTATCAACTATTTATTGAATGAAAACTCCAATAGTCTCTTCTCAATTCTTTCCTAATCTTCTTGCCCTACTTGGAACATTTGAGACTGTTAATCATCTCCTAGATGTTCTCTCCTCTCTAAGTTTCTGTGACAGTGTTCTCTCTGTTTTTCTTGTTATTAGCTTAATGTCTCCTCAACATCCTCTGCTGGATCTTAATTCGGATCATGTCACTAAGAGTGGGTGTCTCCCAAGGCTGTGTCCTGGGCTCTCTTCTCTTATCCCTCACTCCCATATGTTAAATATTCTCTCTATGTAAATGATTCTCCATATCTATATATCCAGACCTGATCTCTCTCCTGAGTTCCTGTCTTGTATCATCAGCTGTCTTTTGTACATTTCTATTGGATTTTCATCAGCATCTCAAACTCAATATGTCTAAAAGAGAACTCATTATCTTTTCCCCAAACTATCTCCTCTTTCTCTTTTTCCTATTATATTTAAGGGCACTACCATCTTTCCAATTACTCAGGTTGGCAGCATCAATATCATTCTTGAATTCTAACTCTTACCCCACTTATCCAATCTGTGGTTAAATCATATTTTGACTTTTATAACCCCTTTTCTAGATTTACACAGCCACTGTCTGCACACTGGCACTCTGAGATTGTCCTGCATTTACAGTCTATACCTTGAATGTATATATTCATTGGTATGTTTTAGAATTCAAGCTTCTAGAGGGAAGAGAGTATTTTTGTTTGACTTTTTTTACCTTTCTCTATACCCCTAGAACTTTGCAAGGTGCCTAGTTCTTAATAAATGTTTGTTGACTGATTCTTGACTGATCACCTGAGAAAGCCATGTCACATTTACCATGATAATGAACAGTGGGGATGGGTAACAATTTCAGTACTGTAACATAGACACTCCTGTCCATATAACTCTAACCTATAGGGAAGGATTGATTTACTTGGTTTTCTTTCCAACGTGAAATTATAGCATAATTGTTTGCACATATAGGACACCATGAGAATGCTGTGAAAGAAATAACTGGAAGATTCAGTAAAAGAAGATAGAGATCATAAGATCATAGATTTTGATCTGAAAGGAACTTCAGAGTCCATCCAGTCCAAGTACCCATTTTACAGGTCAGGAGTCTGAGTTCAAGATATGTTGAATGACTTGCCCAAAGTCACTTGTGAATAAAAGTCAGAGGTGATATGTGAAACCCTGGGTCCTCTGACTGCAAGGTCAGGGTTCTTTCCACTATACTACACTGCCTCTAAAGCCATCCTCTTTGTCACTCACTGCCATCCAAAGGCATCTCTGAAAAAGAAAGCCAAGGAATCTAGGAACTGTCAAAGTAAAAATAGCATCATGAAAGACATTTGGATTATTTTTGTATCTATTTAATGTAGTGGCAATTTGTAGATGGTTTAGTTGCACACAGAAAATAAAATTTACCAGCTCAGGCTGTCTGGAAAGTTTGTTGTAAGGATCAAATGAGAAAATGAGTATGAAAGAACTTTGAAAGTCAAAAACAGCATGGAAATAGCAAGTATAATTTAGAAATGTATTACTGTCATTACTATATTATAACCTTTATTTTTTTCTGTAATTTACATGTATAGATCTTATTCTATCCTGTGCAACAAATGATCAAAGCTGAAATAAATTTAGCCAAAATTAATGTTTCTACTTTTTCCTAAATTTTACGTAGTAAGTAATTGAAGGTATTAGTTCAAGAAGGAATCTCAGGGATGGGTGAGACCTTGAGGAAGCATCCTCCCATTCTTCCTTATCTTCCATATAATCTCACATTTAAACTCTCCCAAATAAAAAAAAATCTATTTTTTTCTGTTCTTTGTTTCAGACAAATGGAAAAGTTTAGGTTTTTGGAGGCATTGCTACCATTTAAGTAAATAAAATTATTCTGTGCTCTAGGGTGAGTTGATCACTAGCTTAATATCCTACTTTATAAAATATATTAAAATTGAAAAAATCATTAGAATTCAACTGAAATAAGTTTACAGAAGTACACAATAATGTTAAAGAAGTAAATGGTCAATCACTCACTACAGAGACTAACTGAAGTCAAAGGGGCTTCCCTTGACTTTGAACATTACCACATACATGTTTTAGCAACAATCACTTTTATATGATTTGAAATGTTCTTCATCAGACCAATCTTAGACATAAGATTTTAAAATATGCTGTATTTTTTTTAAATTAAGAGAATTCTGACTAGAAATATCTAACCAATCCACAAAATCAAAGTAGGGAAATTAATATGTAATAAGTGAATAACCATAGGAACACAGAGGATTAAAATACGGAACTTACCTTTTTCACTTACACTCTCACTCTCAATCTCGACATCATCACAGCTTGTGTATTCTGGTGTGGAGGCCAATTCCTCTTCTGAGCTACTCAAGGAAACCTGCCGCATTTTACCTCCTTTCTTTGTTTTATGAGGCTTTGGTGGTGGCGGTCTTACTGACTCAGACTGATCTGAACTGAGGGAATCATTCCTTAACATGGTTTCCATTTTTTCACGTTTTGTTTTCCGGACAGCAGAACTGGGATCTAAGTGGTGTGGTTTTCTTAACGAGTCAGTACGCCTCATATCAGGTCTATCAATAGGGATTGGACTCCTCCGAGGGGTAGGAGGGCTATGATTTGTGGTCCTCTGACGATTAGGACTGGGTCCCTGAGTCTCTCGAGTTCTTTCCATTGAATATGAGCGCTGGTTTTCCATGGCGGCCCTGCGCTCTGATGTGGATCTTTGCCTTGACTGACGTTCCATTCTTAGCATAGGGATCCTAGAATCTTCAAGTTCTGTATTAGCCAGTGAAACATCACTATGCCTTCGCTCATGTCGTGCTCGGGACACTTCAGCATGAATACGCATTTGTTCTTCATAAGGCTGTGGCTTTACTGGGTAACGAGCCAAATTAGGGTCACTTCGGTAGCGTGCCTGGTATTCCTCCTCCCTCCTTTGCCTTTCATATTCATCCCTATTCTCCACGTCCTCATCATCAAGATACTCTTTGGAACGTCTACGACTTCTCCTGTTGGAGTCCCTATAATCTACATGTTCAGGTTCTTCAAACAATTGAGGTCCATGATGAGATCTCCTTTCAGCATAATCTGAAGGAGACCTAGGCATGGCACTGTCTGATGTAGCATACTGGGGATATTCGTCTCTCTCCTCCTGTTGATCGTATCTTCTACTTTGTTCTCTGGATATTGATGGGCTCCTTTTCCTAGAGAGTCAAAGAAAACAGAAGGTAAGAAGAGTGAAGATTACATTTCTTTATGTCATGGTGATTCACAGAGGAGATGCAATATTAAAAATCAATCTCATGTCAATTCACAAGGAGTTATGCTCTGTTTTTTTATTAAAATAGTCATTAATATGAAAATATGTTTTGCATGATTACACATACATATCAGATTGCTTGCCATCTCACAGAGGGGGAACAGGAGAGAGGAAGAAATAGAATTTGGAACTCAAAATTTTTAAAAACTGGATGCTAAAAATTGTTTTTACATGTAATTGGGAAAAATAAAATATTTAACAATAGTCACATTATAATAGAAATATTATTCAATATGAATTTCATTCAGTTGAAAATACTTTTATAACATAATTATTGAACTGTGTTTCCACTATCTAGTGATTATAGTTATGCCGTTAAGTATATCATGTTCATCAACTCGATTGGTCAACTGCTTCCACCTTTCCATCTGCATTGTACCTGAACTTTCTTTAATGGTTGTGTCTCCCTATTATAATGTAAGCTCTGCCACAGCAAATACTATCATGCTTTTCCAAGTGTATCCCTTGCATTTAGCACAGTATTTTACACACATTAAGCAATTAATAAATGTCTTTTCATTAATTTATGAGCTTCTTTTTATAAATCCCTATTAATTTGGAAATGCTTGATTGTGCCCTAGCTTGTATAATTCTTTAATTGCTACTTTTTATTGGAGCTATGGGACCCTGGGCACACTGCTTAGCCTCTCCATGCCTCCTGTGAACCCTGTAAGTTTATGGATTGCTTAGCAGTGGCTGAACTGTAGTAAGTTTCCTTACTAGGAGTCCCTATATCATTTAAATTACAGTTCTAGGCAAAAATACAAAATCTTACAAGCCCAAGTGGATTATCAAGTCCTGAGAAGCAAAGACTTTACCTTTGACTTCTTTGTACCCATGTGATATGGCAAAATCATATGTGGTATACATTCAAAAAATGCTACTTTTGAATCTATTCTAGGTTGTAAATGAGAACATGGATTTTTAAAAATAACACTAATTGACCTCATATTGTATTTCTGGGTATGATTGATTTCCTTCATGTATAAAACTGATTATCTTTCCTTTATAGACCCGCTCTTCTTTATAACTTCTGTATTTCTAACTGTGGTACCATCACTCACTGCCAATGTCAGAAGCCTCAGCCTTGTCATTAATGCTCCCATTTCCTTTCATATCTCAGACTGAAGTTAAGTTACCAAGCTCTGTCAATTCTATTTTGGCAGCATGTCTCCCATCTGTTCTCTCTTCTCTAGCCCCACTGCCACCACCCTAATATAAACTCTCATTGTCACCTGCCTCCCAAGCTTTCCTTCATCCTAGTCATCTTTCATACTGCTGCCAGGCTTAATTTCCATGTCTGTAGATCTGATCCTGTCACTCTTCTGCCCAAAATATCCAATGGTTCCCTATTGGCCAGTAAGTAGAATTCAAACTCCTTTGCCTGGAATTCAAGGCTATTTAAAACCTGGCATTTCCCCATCTTCTCTTCCATATACTTCATGTTCTACCTAAACAGGACTACTGTGTGCCTCTGTGAACATCACCCATGACTTACTCTCTCTATGCTTTTGCTTACATTGTTCCATTCACTAACCTCCTATGAAATCCCTACTTGTAAGATACTGTATTAGGTGAGGCAAAGACAAAAACAAAACAGTTCCAGATTTCAAGGAGTCTGTGCCCTTCCTCTCCTCTCAATTAAATTCTTAGCCACTATTTTTTTTTCAACTCAAATGTCCCCTTCTCCATGAAGTTTTTTTACATTATCTATTGTTGAGAATAATCCTCCCGTAGCATGTCTTGAAACACTGTTCTGTACTTCTTTAATGTACTTATCCCTAAATGGAGTTCATCAGGAGTCCAATCTTGGTAGTGTTCTTTTCTTTTCAATATGTTTACTAATTACATTGATGAAGGTATCAATGGCATGCTCACCGAATGTATCATTGTATATTGTTATCATTGTATAATATTATATATTATTTTTATATATGTGTCTTTATTGTGTAAGCTCAATGAGGGCAAGAGCTCAACTTTAACTATCCCTGGGAGTCTCTGCCTCTGGTGCTTTGAATTTATCCATTTACTCAAAGATGTATCTAGTGCTTGTAACTCTTTGTAGACTCAGTAATGGTTTGTTAAATTGAATTTAATTAAATTTATTTAAACTAAAAATGAGTTACCCAGACAAGAATTACTGTTTAGTGACCCTCAATTACTGTTAACATTATAAGTTACAACCATAAATTTTTTCATCAGGTTTCAGAAGGAAAAAAAAAGATGAAAAAATAAAATTTTTGAAAGATTTGCTGTTTGTATTAGATGCTATGGTTGCAGAAAATGAAGAGTAGTATGAAATTTATAAGTATTTTTCCACTCAGAGTATTTAAAATTGTATGACCTTACTATAGGATTTTCTAAATTCCATCTTCAGAGGAAACAATGTGTATTTTCTTTCTCTTGGGCACCAGATTATAAGCATTGATTAGTCACTTACCGCATGCCAGGCAGTTATGTACTGAGAATATGAAGACAAAATATCCTATTATTCTTGTTTTAAAAAAGTTTACATTCCATTGGCTGAAACAGTACCTACCACCTTAGTTCAGAATCTTATCATCCTTCACCTGGACTATGAAGTTCTTTCCTAATTAATGTCCTTGCTTTAAGCTTTTCCCTATTCTAATTCCACACAGATACCAAAAAAATCTATTTTTTCTTTAAGTACAAATCTGGTCATGTCATTCCCTTACTCAATAAAATTTAGTCTCTCCCTGTTTCCTCCAGGACAAAATATAAACTTTTATGACTTAGAAAGCCCTTCAAACCTGGCAACAACCTTCCTTTTCAGCTTCATTTTCTTGTCCTTGCCTTCCTATACTCTACAATGTACTCACACTGGCTTTCTCTTGTCTTTTCACATTAGGCATTCCTCTCCCTTCTTGGTGCCTTTGTACTGAACTAGGGTGTGTGAAGAGTGGTCAGATGTGACAGATGCAGAGTTCAAGATCACATTAGGATTATGAGGCTCTGACACAAGAATAGTGATGTGAACAGAGAACAGTGGTCAGATGTGACAGATGGTGTGTTGGTAGAAATTGTGAGACTAGGAAAAATGAGTTGAAGATAACATTGGAGTTATGAGGTTCTGACACAAGAAGAATAGTGATGCTCTAGACAGAAATAAAGTAATGAGTTCTGTTTTGGATATATTGAGTTTAAGATTCTTCAGAGCATCCACTGTGAAATATCTAATAGGCATTTAGTGATATGGGAGGCATAAGAGCGATTGTGACTATATTGAGACTTACTGGGAATATTAATCAGGGAATCAGTTGCCTAGAAATGATTGTTAAACACATAGTAACTGAGGGGGCCAAAAGAAAAGTGTAGAGAGAAAAGGGAAGCAAGTCGAGAGCCTTGGGATACATTAAGTACAGGGGTATGATATGGACAATTAGCCATCAAAGGAGACTGACAAAGTGAAGCCAAAAGAGAAAGAGAATCAAGGATGTGGTTTCAAAAGGGTGGCTAACAGTGTTAGATGTAGCAGAGAGGATAAAAAGGTAAGGACAGAGTTTTAACAATTTAGATATCTTTGGAGAGAGCTGTTTCAGTTGAATGATGAAGACAGAAATCTGAGTAAAAAAGGCTGAGGAGTTCAAATAGCAGAAGTGGAGGCAATTTGTGGACAGATTATTTTCACCCAGAATTTGTCTAAGAAAGGGATGAGAGATATAGACTGAAAGCTTGAGGTAATGGTAGAGTGTAGTGCAATTTTTCTAAGGATGAAGGAGATGAGCATATTTGTAGACAGCAGGGAATGAGCAATTAGAGTGAAGTTGAAGATGATGATGTGGGAGCGGGGAAGGAGAGGAAAGAGAAGAATAGAAAGATTAAGTAGAACAATCTTCTGGGGATGAATGCAAAATGCTGGACTTTCCAAGTTGATTTACTGGTCAGAAAACTGAGTTTCAAGTTCTGGAGCTTCCACTTACTAGCTCTGCCACCGTAAGCCAGTAATTTAACCCGGTTGGTGTCGATTTACTCAATTGTGAAAGAAAATGGTGGAAGCATGTAATTTTCATTCTGTCTTTATGTATCCAGTCTCTAGAACAATGAATTGTACACACACCAAAGAAAAGATCTATGATTTTGTCAGCTTAGTGAACTCCTGGTATAAGAAAACCCTCCACCCACACAGATCCCGCTTACTACTCATTTATAACTATGGAAGAGAACATGCATTTATTCATCACCTACTATGTGCCAGTCCCTGTGCTGAGCATTTTATGAATACTGTTTCAATGGATTCTCACAATGACCCTGGGAGGAAGGTGTTATTCTTATCCACATTTTACAGTTCAGCAAAGGTAAAGTGATTTGCCTAAGGTTTTGTACAACTCAGGTTGGATTTGAACTCAGATCTTCCTGATTTCAGGACCAGTGTGTGGATAGACTTTGTGATTCTTAAAGGCTCTGTGTTACCCATCATCCGAGAAGCATTCGAGTATTATTCCTGGGACAGGAATGGCTGGCAGCAGTGTCTTCATCAGGAGCCAAAACCACACTCGATGTGATGAGGAAAAAGAGAATCAAGGCTGTAAAGTAGGCCCGGTAGAAAACTACAGCATGGCTAAGGGAACTTCATGAGTATCTACTCCACAAAGGGGGAAAAATGGACTTCTAATAGGCAAGAGCTGTATCATTTTCCCTTTGTCCCATCAATTTCACCGGCTGAGCCCACTTTCCCATGAGTTTGGTATGTGTACTTGGGAGTGGGAGAATGTGTCAGACTTATTGGGGGATGTTCTATACCAAATGCTCACCTTAGTAAATATTCTAAAAGCTAATTAATTTTGACCTACTTATGATATCAACTAATAATCATGGTGAGGGGAAAGCACATCGATGGACACTTATGAACTATGTCATAAAAAGAAAAACTTTACAACCCCTCAGATCCAGCTACTTCTAAAGTCCTGAGGGACATAACTATGCTGTGGTTCTACACTTATCATGAGCCTGATAATTACAAATCACCGGATGTCCCACCAAATGATGGATTTTTTGTTCCCTTTGTATTAATAAAACCAACTCCCTTATTTGCTTCTCTGAGGAGCTTACATACTTGGGGAAAATAATGTACACAAACAAATAAATATAAATAAGTTGATTTCAGTGGGAAGGACACTAAAAACTCAGGAGGATCTTAGTAGGCCTCATAGAAGATGTGGCATTTTTTTGCAGAGTCTTTAGGGAAGTTAGGGGCTCTGTAAAGCAGAGGAGAATAGTACACTCCAGGCATGAGGAATAGTTCATATTAAAGCACAAAGGTGACTGGAATGTAAGATGCATGAAGGGAAGAAATGTGCCATAATCCTGTAAAGAAAGGATGAAGTCAGTTTGCAAAGGACTTTAAATGTCAGAGACATTTGTATTTTGTTCTCAAGGTAATAAGGAGAAATGGACGCTTCTTAAGCAGGGGAGGAACTGGATGAGACCTGTGGTGAAGAAATCTTAGTTTGCTAACACCAAGGATGCCAAATTGAAATATAGTATAGCTCCTATTCTCTCAAGGAGTCTGCAGGCTAGCAAGAGACACACATTTTCACATGCAATTAATAATACAAAGTAGAATGTAATGAGTATAAAGGAAAGGTCCAAATAAACTATAAGAAGAGATTGTTTCCAGTTTAGAGTATCATTGCTATCCATTAAATTGAAACTTGAAAAAATTTTGCAGTTACAACAGAATATTTCATTTTTTTCAGGAAAAACTTTCTAAATCTAATTTTGCAATCCCAAATTGAAGATTTTCTTTAGTTTTAAAAATTGTATCTAAAACATCATAGACATGTTGTACAACAGGATTTGTTCACATCATGCATATTCAATTCCACATCATGTTTCTCTATTTCTTGATGTTCTAATAATCAACAATTATGAATAATGGGACAAATTTTTATCATTTTCCTATCCAAACAATACTCTCTTTCCCCCTATTATTAAAAAACAACCTTCAAACTGGTTGTAGCATCTTTCTTTTTATTAGATCTCACTTTACCTCAGTTTTTCCATCATAAAGCACCAATATCAGACTGTTTTTCTTTATTCCCCACACATATAAATATTTCCCATTTGCTTTCTATTCTCCCTCAACATCTTTTTTGTCTCACATCTAACTACTAACACTTCCATTTCCAAAATGATCATTTTTTTCCTATCACTTTTCTGCTTAGACAACAACAAAAAATCTTACCTGGCAATCACTTCATTTCATCCATGATATAGTAAATGGCAGGAGCTGCCCCTTCCCCCTCCACCCACACATAAAATCATCCTCAGAAATCTGTCTCATTTTATAACTTGGCATCTGCTCACATACTTTACTTGTACCTCCCAGCCAAACGATTCATAGTATTTTTAACCATACCCTAAAAATGAACCATTCACCTTGGTCAGTTTCGTTTTTATCTCTAGTTTATCTCTAGTAACCACTATATTGTACATATTATACTCATATTACTAATGTGTATGTAACAATTAATGATCTCTTTGAAATTTCACATCAAAAATTTTGTAAGGTCTCTTAAAGGACTCATCCCAATAAACTTTTTTCCAATTAAAAATTAAAAGCAGTTACAACTCTAATATTTTGTCACCTCAACAATTTATATACTGTGTAATTTATTTAATTTTTAAGGTATTTCCTTTCATTTCCATCTTAGGCATTACAGCCTATGCCACTTTATGCATTTTATCCAATTCCAAATAAACTCTTGATTTTTTACATTCAGTATAAAATATTTTTGAAGTCATTTAAAAATTTTTGCCAGTAATTTATAAACATTCAAAATGTAGTTAAAATACTTGGGATTTTTCAGCAGAAAGAACCATAAGTGAATATATTATTTCTCTAATGAACTGAATCGATATTTTTATAATGATACAATTGAGACAACATACCTTAAGGGGTGATCTTTTTTAATTATTATGAAGATTTTTGAAAAATAGTCACCTACAGAATCAGTGATAATTTTGCATAAAATTGTGCATGTTTTGCATAAAACTGGCTTTTCTGAAACATTTATAATCCAAGACCCACGGTTAAAATTGTATTCCATATGCTAGATTTATTCCTTATAATCACAATTAATAGGACATCATTTAGAACTTTTAGTGGATTAAAAAATTAGAATAAAAGCAAAAAGCTAAGAGCAGTTAACAATCTGAAAAAATACATCAATATGAATAAAACTGCATGAGTTATGAATCACTGACATTATAAGAATTAAGATCACATTCCATTATTATATTTCTGCAATGTATGCATTTTTAAAACCCTACATTGCAAATAAATTCTAAAATGTGAACCTATTAAGGCATGCTGCTCTAAGCATTTGACAGGAATATAAGATCCTGTAAAATATAAAATAGACAAGTTTCTTTTAATTGCTACCAAAAGTTTTAATTAAGCAAACTGGTGGTATCTTTAATCATCAAATAAAACTGAAAGTAGAAATCTCACATTACTTTTATCGCAAGACAAATTTAGTTCATTTCTTTACTATTTTACCTTTTGATAAACCCGTGCACATCTGTCGAGCATGCAGCATCATATCCACGAGAATACATCAATGCCTGTGCCCAGCGGTGCTTTCATTTAATCCTTCTAGCTCCAGTAAAATCATATGAAGAGGACTTAATCAGGTGATGGAAAAGTCCCTACTTGCTTACAATCTTTTTATTTTCCCCAACAGACTATTTTTTTTTAAAAAATAAGTTTGGTATAAAATCAACACTAAATCCAGGATCTAGGCATAACATCCCCCAGGGATAGCCCAGTGGTCACTGTTGGATCGGAGTTACTCTTTAATGCTGTGGCTATGTGCTGTATATAGTTAGAGGTCAATTAAGAATGTTCCCTATGAGGAGGATTATGGTACTTAGCTGATTAGTTCCTCACTAGCACTGAACACCAATCACGGAATGAAGCCAAGGCATTCTTACCCCCATGCTTGAAACAAATTTCAGTATTTATACACTAGGCCTTAGAATTGGGATATTTCTAAGATATTATCAGATTTGTGATAATAGCATCCATTACTGAGAAGCATCCTGGTCAACCTTTTGCCACTATAAATAATGAAATGTTCTAAATATATATTTGTATGAAAGTCATTTGTTTATGGAAGTCACATAAATCTTCTCTCAGTTATTGAAGAATAAGGTTCTTCATCTTGATCTGAAATAGGTCATATTTTCAAAAGTGCTACAATGTAGGATGCAGCAGTGTTCTACTGAAATTTGATATTTTCCATGTAGTGAATTCAAAATTAACAGCAGACTGATGATTTCCAAAGCCACCCTTACCTTACCAAAGTCCTCACTGATCTCCCTCTCCTTGGAACTACTGAAGAAGTAAGAGTTAGTATCAAGCTAGATTTAACTACCTTTTCTAGTTCTAATTTCTTCATGCAGTATTAGTCATATACTCTCAATTAGGAGGAAGGAAGGAAGGAAGGAAGGAAGGAAGGAAGGAAGGAAGGAAGGAAGGGAGGGAGGGAGGGAGAGAGGGAGAGAGGGAGTTTGGGATAGTGGGAGACAGGGAGGAAACTATCTATCTATCTATCTATCTAT
>CM053773.1:134627588-134648119 GCA_028658325.1 Potorous gilbertii | reverse complement strand
GATGATATTCTGGAAAACAAAGGAGCTGGTATTACAACCAAGAATTGAGTATAATCCTTCCAGGGGGAAAAGAACATTTAATGAAATAGATAGGAATTTCCAGCATTCCTGATGAAAAGATTTGAGCTGAATAGGAAATTTGACATTCAAACATAAGACCCAAGGAAAGGTTTAAAAAAAGGAAGTAAAAGAAAAGTCAAAAGTCACTCAATTAAACTCTGTATAATTCTATATGGGAAGATGACACTCAGAACTCCTAAGAACTTTATCATTACTAGGGGTCTACATAGACAAAGGGCATGAGTGTGACTCAGTTAGTTGGGATAATCTCCAAACAATAAAAATAGTAATAAAGAATGAGAGAGATGCAATGGGAGATAGGGAAGGGAGAGGTAGAATGGGGAAAACATTTCCACATAAAAGGCATGTGAGAAAGAGCTTTTATACTGGAGGGGGACATAGAGAGGTGGCATGCAATACTTGAACTCATTCTCAAGACTGATTCAAAAAGGAAAGTGTGTGTGTGCATATGTATACATAAAAGATATGGGAATAAGGGTGGGGTTGACAAAAGGGAGGGTGGATTAGGAAAGGCAGCATTCAAAAGCAAAATACACTTTTGAGGAGGACAAAGATAAACATAAAAGAATAGGATGGGTGGAAATACACAGTTAATAATCATAACTGTGAATGTGAACGGGATGAGCTGATCCATAAAATAGAAGTGGACAGAGAAATGGACTAAAAACCAGAATCCAATGATATGTTATTTATAAGAGACACTTTAAACAGAAAGACACACTGTTGAAAAATAAAAGTCTTAAGCAGAATCTACTATGCTTCAGCTGAAGTTAAAGAGGCAGAGGTAGCAATCATGACCTTCAGACAAAGTAAAAGCAAAAATAGACTAAAGTACAAGAGAAAATCAGAGAAACTACATTTTGATAAAATGTACCACTACCAATGAATATCAAAAAATTTTTGTAGCATTTCTCCGATAAGCCTCATTTCTCAGATACATATGAAACTGAATCAAATTTATAGAAATAAGAGCCACTCCCCAGTTGTTAAGTGGTCAAATGATGTGAACAGGCAGCTTTCAGAAGAAGAAATCAAAATTGTCTATAGTCACATAGAAATGCTCTAAATCATTACAGATTAGGGAAATGCAAATGAAAATAACTCAGGGGTAGCACCTCGTACCTACCAGAGATGACAAATGCCAGAAGGGCTGAGGGAATAATAATAAGTACATTAATAAATTATTCATGGAGTTGTGAATTCATTCGTTCAGCTATTCTGGAGAACAACTTGGAGCTGTACCTAAAGGGCTATAAAACTGTCTGTCTTTTGACACAGCAATTCCACTACTAGGTCTGTACCCAAAAGAGATCAAGGACCTACATGTCCAAAAATATTTGTAACAGCTATTTGTGTAGTGGTAAAGAATTGGAAATTGAGGGAATGCTTATCAGTTGAGGAACAACTGAACAATTTGTGGCATATGAGGAAATACTATTGTGCTATAAGAAATGATGAGGAGATGGTTCAGAAAAAAGAAAACATGGGAGGACATATATGAACTGATGCCAAGTGAAGTGCAAAGAACTGGGAGATAACTGCTCACAGTAACAGCAACATTGTAATGATGATCAATTTGCCTACTTTGATCAATACAATGATCCAAGACAATTCCAAGGACTTGTGATGAAAACTACTACCTACATCCAGGGAGAGAACTGATGAACTCTGAGTGCAAAGCGGGGTATAACTTGCCAGCTTTCTTTATTCTTTTGTTGCTTTTTTCTTGCAATATGGCTACTATAGAAATATGTGTTGCATTATTTCACTCACATCATTGTTAACATTTTACTTGCTTCTTGGTGGAGGAGGAGTGAGAGGGAGAGAAAAAGTTTGGAACTCAAAATTTAAAAAGAAAAGTTAAAATACATAATACATTTGTTTTTAAAAGAATCCGAAGTGTGATTCTACAAAAGAAGTTGATAGTAAGAATCTCAGAACAGGCAATTTCTGCTTGGATTTTTGTATAATTAATTTATAAACTTTATTCTATGTATAAGTTATCTCTTTTTTACTCCTTCCAAACTGGCAATTCAAATTACTTCTATCAAAAGCAATTTGGCTAACTTACCTCTAAATTCACAGATACATTATAGTTAACACTTTTTGGTCACCATAAAGAAAATCAGCATTAAAAAATCTAATAAAGCTGTCTGAAATTTAAAAGGATTTTATATACTAGTTAAAAAACAAAATATCATTTGAGCCACATTGCTAAAAAGATTTTTTAGTTGCAGTTTTTCAAAAAACAAATTCTTCTATATGTAGTTCTCTTTCTGAGGACCTATAACATTAGGCTGTGAAATTTAAATATTCAAAGCTCCTTTATACTTTCCTAGTAGACTAGAGAAAAGTGGAGCAAAATCTGCTACTAAATTACTTTGTGATCATGGATAAATAACTTTTGTAATAGGGCTTAGTTTCTTCATCTATGAATCAAAGAAGCTGAATTAGATTGTATCTTGCCATTATAGTATTCAAATTTTTTTTTAGTAAACAACACCCCGTATGAGAACTCCCACTAGCAATACAAATTCATACCCATCACTGATGCAAATAAATTCTAAGAATCTGTCTGAATTACTGTAATGTTAAATAAATTACCCAGGATCACAGACAGTAACTGTGAAAGTCAAGATTTGAACAAATCCTTCTTAGTCTAAGTAGCACTAAATATTACCCCATGTTGACTAACATTCTATAATTATTTGAACTAAAAAGAGAGTGAAAAATAATGAACTGAGATACTACTTGTTATACTTGAACACCAATAACAATAATTTAAAATGTTGCCACAGATCTGTGGCAAACAGATCACAGCAACTGAATTTAATAGTCCTCAAGGATAAATCATAATCAGAATACTCCTTAGAGATCAGAATATTACAGTTCCCTGTACAATATTAGGGTGGACATCTTTAAAGATGTTAAGTATAGGTATTCATTAGTACCTCATGATATCAACCCTTCCCCCACTGGATTCCTTTCAAGGCAATCTAAAGCATGAAAGAGGACACCATTTACTCATTCTGCCTCTTCTCTGGAATTAGTTTCATTCCATATAATGTGGCTTTAAAAAAAAATTAATATGAACTAAACTAAATACAGGAACTCAGAATATTAAACAATATGATAAATGTAATAGATTTAAAAGGCATGCTGTGGGAACATAGGTATTATCATGTAAATATATACAGTGAAGTATGAGATTATATTGCTGTCACTCTTCAACATATAACCTTAACAAAAGAGAGGCAACATGGTAGAGTAAAGAATCAGCTTCAGTATCACAAAGACCTGGAGTCAAATCCCATCTCTAACACAAGAAGGCTGTGGGATTGTGGGTTAATATAAGTGCTCCAGGCAGCTGTTGGTGACTATAAATTGCAGAGAAGTTGCCTGCATACTTTGAGAAAAGTTTCTTTACCCAGAACTCTTCATACCATTGAAATAAAATGGTCAATTAATAAAAAGATAGGGGTTTGTTTGTTTGTTTTAAAGCAAGTCTTTTTACATGGTGAAGAGTTCAGGAAACAATCAGACTCTGATGATGTGTAATATGAATATCTAAATTTCATCAAATAGCACTTTCTATTAATATTCATGAGAAATTCTATAAGTAACATTATGGGGAATGGAAGATAAAATATTTACATTATTAAACATTACATTAAATGTTTAAATGTTATATTTCCAAAATGGAGTTCCCTTTAATTACTCTCCTATATAAATTTTACTCAACATTATCATTACATTTATCAATGTAAATTTCTAGGAATGATGATTCACTCATAGACAAGATTAAAACCATAAACTATATGGTACAATAAATTTTGGAAAGTCATTGCAAATATGAATTCGGCAGCTTCCATTGGTGTAATATTATTAACAAGATATTAAGGAAGCATTGACCTCTTGGCCTAACACAGCTGATCATGGAGACTTCTATGGATCAGAAATTGCGCCCTCTGTCAAAACCAATTGAGAATTAGAAAGTGGAATATGCTGCATAAATAAGAATTTTAGAACCAAAAAGCTTTCAAATAAAAAGAGCAAAACCTTTTATTTGTCCAATTCAATTCTATTTTTACGAAGGCAACTATTCTTCCTAATTCCAAAGCTTGGTTTTAGAAAACACGAAAACAATAGTAGATAAATCAAAGAAAAAATCATCATTCCCACTCCCAGGAACCAAAAGATGTACTCAAAACTATTTCCCAAACACAGTGTCACGAATTTTTAAAAAATAACCAATGTGAGAGGACAAAAAGAGTAGATGCTTCATGATAAAAACAAATGAGACTAAACTAATACACCACATTTATCAGTAGCAGGGAAGAAATTAAAGAAATTTTTGACATAGTTTGAAAAAGAATATATTATGTTCACATCAGAGCATTTTATATTACCTGAAAATGCAAAGTTATAAGCTGGCTTGTAATTTAAAAAAACCTTTAGGAGTGCAATATTTGTTAATGAACCTTAATAAGCCAAATCTACTTGAAAACATGGATTTCATGGAAAATGATTTTTTTCTCCAATACTCTTTTCATTAGAACTAAAATCAAGCAAACTCTGGGTTATGTCAGTGTAACGTAATCATTTCTCTGTAGGATCTCAGAGTATTATTGTGTAGTAATCAAGTTATCTAAAACTCATTACGATAGAAATAGAATAAATCTGATATGTATTCTCAATAGCTTTACATTAGTAGAGTTTTTCCAGAAGATGCTACTTGTAGCCCAGTTTATTATGCCTAGCTCAGATTTGATGAAATCAAAATTATGATCATGTTTCTAGCACTGATTATCTGATTATAAAAAACTGATTATCACTGCCCTCTCAGGTGTCTTTGGGACTATAACAAGATTAATTTAAGTTGTGTTCACTATTCCCATTGTTCTAAGTGTGTAGTTTGCATCTCTAAACCTATATTCTAAAATGATTGCTAAAGGACACTTCCAAGCAAGGCTATTCAATCAGTAGCTTAAAAGCCATCCTATGTGTAATAAATGAAATAAGAAGGGCTTGGACAGTTACTTTTTATTTTCTCATGAAGACTAAAATTTGTGTTTTTGTGTATGGAGAGGGAAGAGAGTAGGAGGAAGAATCACTCTGAACTATTTGGAACAATTTAGGTCCACTAACCCTTTTAAAAATTTTCTGTCAATAAATTTTGTTCCAACTTCTATGGGCAGACATATGCATTCAAATACATGCACATGTCCATTCAACCCATCACATGTTTATTTTGTGCCTACTATGTACAAAGTTTTGTGCCAGCCCTGGGTATGATGATGATGGTGCTCTCTGATGTTTTATTTACAGCTAGAGAAGCAGAACTTAGAGCTTTATAATACTATTTCAGAGGAGAAGCCTGGTCAGTAGATAAGAAACCTGACTTAACAGCAGAGAAACTGAGTTCTTCTCGGTTTAAGGCTAGGTTCAGATGCTTATTACCAAGGCGATGTCCAAAAAGTCACCTAACCACTGGAGAACCTCAATTTGTTCATTTGCTTACACGCACACACACACACACACACACACACCCCTCATACTTGCTAAAAAAAAATCAAATGAGTCAATGTATTTAAAATACTTTGCAGACCTTAAAGCCTATACAAATGTTCTCTATTGTTAAGGTGCTTTATAGAGCAACATTTTGAAGAGGGCTGTTATTAATTCATTTGAGTAAAGTAAATGTAAACTTTTGTGTTACAGTTCAGCTCAGAATAACTCAAATTAGATCAATTCTGTTCAGATTCCAACAGGAAGAGAGACCATCTGCTCCTCCAGCTAGAAATAAAACATCAAAGAACATTTTTAAAAGATGAACAACATTCACAATTACTATTTTACTGAAACTTCACTGGAGTTTTGTTATTGAAAAGAAAAACGGAACCAGTAACTAGAACAATTTTTAAAAAATACAAGGTGCCTTTTAATGAACGTTCTCCCAACAGCCACGTTAAGTTTAAAATAAGTATCATCACTTCTTGAACTAATGTAGCAAGTTCCCATTAATTTGAATACAAAGAAAACTTTCATAAAATGAATCTATTTTCTGGTTCCAGTGGAGGACACTTTGTTCATACAGTTACTGTGTATCATCCATAGTGAATACTATTGTACAAGAAATATTTTCTTCAAATCTTGTTGCTATAATAGTCACTTTCTGGAAAGGAATTGATTCTGTTTCTATTGTAAGAAGAAAGCCCTGAGAAAAATTCCAGTTACGTTCATCATCCCAAACCAGCTGAAAAACCTCAGTACCACATTCATTCTCTGCCCTGTATCACAGCACTCCACCAAAACCTGCAAATAATACCCCCCAAAAAGACTCCACAACTCTCAGACCATTCACAAAAATGAAAAAAATAATTAAAAATTCCAGGATTGGAAAAAGGGGAAAAGTGAAGATTATGTGATTCACCTCTAATTCCCTGGTATTTAAATATCCTTATTATAAGAGACATTATAGTGTAGGGATTCTTAACCTAGGATTCATGGAACTCTAGATTTCAAGAATTCCATAGACATGTGGAAGAAAAAAATTCTCCTTTATTCTCACCAACTTCTAACTGAAATTTAGCATCTCCTTAAGTGAAGAAAATAGGGATCAAATATTAAAATGCCAAAGGGGTAAAGGATTAAAAGTCCCTGCTTTGAAGGACAGTTCTACTTTGCTCACCTTCCTTTAAACCATGAGTCTACTGAGCATAACAGAACAAGAAAAGAACTTGCCCGTTTTTAAAATATGGAAACTTAAGAGCAGATGACACTGACACCACAAAAGGTGATTTAAAAACCTATCTGGGGGGCTGTCCCAGTGATTTCACTGGTAGGAAAAATTTCTAGTAAGAAAAGTACCTTTAACAATTCAGATTAGAAACTGTCCATAATCTATGGTTTTAGAAATAGTTGCCTAGGGCACTAATACTTGCAGTGACTAAGCTCTACAGATGACTAGGGTCATACTGTAAGCATATGACAGGTAGTATTTAAGCCTAGGTCTTCTGAGGCAGGCTTTTTATGCACTACTTCGTACCTCACTTCTGGTTAAGAACTCTGAAGGTACAACTCAAAAAATTATAATTTCATTGGTATAGGGAAATACCAATGAAGAAACTCCCTCAGAATGTTAGAAGTGAAGCTTGAACTCCGATGTTTCTGATCTCATATGTAATATGGGCAAAAATACATATTATGTATAAGAAAGGAACAGGAGAGGAGGGAAATAACATGAAGACAAAATGACTGAACACAAACACTAAATCAAAGAAGATAAATAAAAATTGATAGGAATCCACAAGGAAAAATTTTAGTTGAGAAAAATGGAATTTGATTTCTATGCTCTTATAAAAAGATCTTGCCCTTTAATCACTTTTATCCTAAGAACTACAAAATACTTTATACAAACATCCCCCTAATTACTAACAAACACAATAATACTGTTTTAAACCCAAATATAGCTATTACCTTCCCCCTTTAATTTACTCCAATCAGCAAAAGAGGAATTAGCACCTTCTCACACATCCCTATGGGGAAAGAAAAACTGAACTCCTAACCAATAAAGCTTTCCAAAAATAGAATGATCTTCCCAGCAAAATGGGAGGTTCCCTCTCCTAGGAGGCCTCTAAGCAGATGTTGGAGAGCAACTTTTCAGTTATTAAAGCAGTTTCAGTTCAAGTTGTGGCAAGGCTCATATGGCTGCTGACGGTCCTACCAACCCTCAGACTCTGTGATTTGGTGATTGCAAGTCTCTTCCCATCCACTACAGGATCATCACTGATTTCATGGTCTCATTCATTGCTTTTACAAGTTCCACTGAACAGAAGGCTCATCCAACTAGGGACAAAGAAGAACGTATTTATTTTATGTGCTTTAGAATGGCACAATAGAGGAATTTCAAATACAGCTAGGGTTTCTTAAGCTAGAATATAATTGATGCATCAGAGAAAATAATATTTTGTTTGTACACACATTGAAGTATATGAGTAGCTATCAAATATCAACTCACAAATGTCCATATATTTGTACAAATGGAAAATATGATTATTTCAGGTGAACATTCAAATAATGGGTTACATATTTGTTATCTATATATGCAGGAGACTGTATTGGTTCTGATTTGGAAGGGATGTGAAAAGCTACCTTCATAAATGTGCCCTTCCTGATTAAAATTATCAGAAAAGAATACTAAAATATTATTTTGTACCTATATATCTACATATACAATTAATTCAGTGCTTGCCAGATTTAATCTTGTTGAATTTACATCACAATAGAGGACTATCATCCCAATTGCATATGCTTTATGAAAAAAGAGAAAAAATTGATTATTAGTACAAGCATAAAAACATTCATAATTAATTACTGACTTATTCAATTATAAAATAGAGCAATGGGAAGCACTATTTTCCTGATTTCATTATTCATTATCTCAAATCAGAGGAGCCAAACAATTAAAAAGAGTTTTATCAGAACTGTAAATATACTGCATAGCTGATGCTTTGTAATTTAAACAGTTTTAATTTTAATGACTTCAGTCAAGGTAAGGATGGCTTAAAATCTTTTATGCTTATTATATTTGTAAAATCATAAATGCTAGCTTTCTTGGAGATTAACATACCACATAACTATATTTATTTTCTCTTTCAAGGCAATGCAGAACTGTTCTGACTCTAAATCTTCATTGATATTAGGAGAAGGGGGAAGCTGAAATTGGCCAAGGAATTATAACACAAAATTTCTGCTTCTATTCCTCCCTGGATGCAATAGCCTCCTTACCCAAACTGGGAGGAAGAGGAAAACAAGACCAAAGAGAAAGGAGCATTTTGCCATCCACCGGTATGGAATTGTTCTAGGGTCAATGCCTGAGCATGATCCTCTACCTGACAACAAGTCAGCTAAACAGCCTCATTGGGGACAAAAACTGAACCAGTTTGAGAATCTATGACCAGAAAATTTTCTATAGGAAAAACTATTTGGAAAGGTTAACATATAGCACTTTCCTTCCATCATGACTGTCATATACACATCCAAACAATAAAAGTCATTACTAAGCAACAATCATAGTTCTGTATTATTGTGGGAACTTAATAAAATAGTAAATGTTGATCAAATCTTTGGTTTTATACTCATCTCCTAAAAAGAAAGATATGATCTCTCAATGTAAAATTCATAACTTTTCAGAAGCAGCACTTGAATTCTAGTCCAACTCTGCCGCAAACTTTGTTTCCATGGACAAGTCCTTTCTATACCTCAGTTTCCTTAAGCTATAAAATGAAGAGTTTGAATAAGATGGTCCCTTTCATCACTAAGAGTTTATGAAACTATTTTGTTGTTTTTTACTTCAGCTGAAGTTTTATATATATGTATATATATATATATATAGTATTTCCCTTTCATGTGGTTTTTGTTAGAGAAATCTAAATAAAATATATCTATTGCTTCTTTTAACTAGCCACAAAATAGAATAAAGTTTTAAAATGATCCATTTAGCAAAAGTGATATCATGAACTTTTGAAGAACTAGACTAAGGACCCACAGAAATACCATGCTGGGTTAGCATTCATGGATAATTTTTTATACCTTTCTTTCTTCCAAAATCCCTACCCCCAAATAAGGGGGTTTGTTATATCAGTATCTCCCAATCTTTATAATTCCTGGATACTCTTATAGTGATTTTCAATTTTGCAAATTGAATTGTCATCCTTAAGCTGTCCCTATATTCCTTTAGGTGGTGCAGTTAATAGAGCATAAGCGCAAGAGTCAGGAGGACCTGAGTTCAGATCTCACCTCAGATACTTGACACTCACTAGTTGTGTGACCTTGGGCAAGTCACTTAACCCCAATTGCCTTATCCTGGGTCATCTCCAGTCATCCTGATGAATATCTGGTCACTGGATTCAGATGGCTCTGGAGGAGAAGTGAGGCTGGTGACCTGCACAGCCCTCCCTCATTCAAAACAAAGTCAAGTGCAAGTCATGCCATTATCTCTCTGATGGCATGGTCTTCTTCAGCAATGAAGGATGAACACACACACAAGTTCAAAATCAGGTGGAGGACTCCTCCAATACTGTAGTCTCACAGTTCTTCAGTCTCTTCAATTTTCAAGATTTCCATCTACACACTACATTACCTAGCCAGGGTAAAGTAGAGGTCATATAAACCAGTTGGAATAAACTCCCATCTGTATCTCAAACACCATCTCCCCTCTAATCCAGTGAAACCAGGTCAGTACTCCATGACAAAGAATCCTAGAAATAATAGGGCCCTACTGGCCACTGTTGTGCTACCGTAATTGTCCAGGGTAGGAAACCCTGTAAAGACCTGATTGGACAGTTATCCCTGCAAGTACTACAAGCCCTGCCACATCATCAGCCACAGCTACTGAATATTCGGAAAAGAAAGTTTTCACCATCAAAACAAATGAGGTGACAAAGGGGTATGGTTTTTATTCATGAAAATGACACCTACCTTGCCACTGTACCTTAAGGACCACTGTACGTCCTGTAAATGCTGTCTCCCTCAAAGTGACTATGAGTTCCTTGAGAGTAGGTACTATCTCCTCTTTTAATTTCTATTTCCAGTTCTAGCAAAGTGGTTGGCACATACTAAGTACTTAATAAGAGCTTTTTAATTGATTCATTCATTCACCTATGGTGGTCATACTTTAGAACCTTATCTTTTATAATGGCATCACTTATGTAGCTATATCCCCAATACCTTTGCCAAGAAAACCCCAAATGGGCCAATAAAGCATTGGACATGACTGAAATGACTAAATCACAAAATCCATGCCTTCTCTTCTAGTTCTATTCGATTTCATGTCTCATCCATTAATTCTCCATTCCTACCAATTTCCTTATTTCACCAATATCCTCCCAGTTAATGAGGCTCAAACCATGGAAATATGGATACTCCCATGTCCCTTGCCCCCACTTCTCAGCACACTCATACTTTAGCTAGCACTTCCAGAACATCCTTTTCTATTCATTTGTATTAATTTAAGGCTATATCATTTCTTCCCTAAACTTCTTTCCTAAATTAGGAAACCTGTGATCTGATCTTCCTGCCTTCTCCTTTTCCCTTTGCTTATCTACCCTTCACACATTTGCCAAAATAATTTCCCTAGAATACAGATCTGACTACGTCCCTGCCCTGCGTTAAAATCTTCCATAATTTCCTTTTGACTCAGCATAAAATATGAACTCTTTATGTAATCATTTAAGGATCTCCTTGGTTTAATTCTAACCTCCCTTTTTGAGCTCAATTTCACCATGTTCCCTTTTCTTTCACACATTTAGCATTACATCCAAAGAGGTCTAACTAGCAATTCCTCAGTCTTTTCCTACATTTCTCTCTGTAATTACATAAGCCATAAGAACATCCACATTCTTTACTTTCACCTATTAAAACTATTCTCTTCCTTCAAGGGTCAGCTTATGTATCACTTTCTCCATGATGCCTTCCCTGATCTCCCCAGTTCAAATTGATCTCTTCTTCAAGTTTCCTACAGATTTTTGTCTTGATCTCTTTTCTTCCTCTATCAATTCTAGCTCTTATTATATTTATTTCTGTATATTCTATCTTCCCTATTATTATGTAACTGAAAGAGAGCAATTGTGTTATATCCATATACCACCTTGCTGCTTAATCATTTTTAAAATAAACAATTTTGGAAGATCTATAATCTAATTGGTTAAAATTAAAATCTCTTGACTCTTCAAACTCTGCAATTTCTATCTAAATCTTTATAAAACTCCTCCCTATAGGGATTTATTCAATATACTCTAACCTTTCTTGGGTTCTTTTTCCAGTCTGTTTTAGAGGTACCAGTGTAGCACTCAGGTTATCCCAATTCTCTTAATAAGATGGGCCCAATGCATACAGTAATTTTAATATAGCAAGAATTAATTTATAGTTCTGTATTCTCATTATTTTGCTTATAAATGTTTAATATGTTTTTAAACAAAAATCAAATTATTTCTGCCAGGTGAACATTAAAATTGATAGTATTATGCAATACAACTTGTATTATAGGTAAGGATTACCCAAAAGGCTATTGAGAGGTGTTAAAGTTTATGAGACCTACCTCAAATCTCCATCCTTGGCAGTACTATAGGTACCAATTGACACCTTCTAGTTCTTTGAATGCTTCTTCCTCATTTAATTCCAGTCAGTAAAAAAAAAATATTCTCAATAGGTCATGGGATCAAGATGACTTTCTATTATGGATAGAGTAGGTCCCTTTTTATTTGTAGCTGTTGTCTCCAGTGAGTCACAAAGGTTGGACTTAGGAAGAAATCTTCTGTTGAGGACTAAATTCAGACTTCAATTCATATAAGCTCCATTGATGGTAGACAAGGAAATTGGTTCATCCTTGAAGAAGGAGTTAAAGAACTGCCTTGTGACCTAGGAAGACAGCTCATCACTAGGGGCAGATTTGGCCAAATAGGAGAATATTCAGAAAGGTATTTGGAAAGTTTTTCCCCAAGCTTGATCTTTCTCTCTCCCTTTTCTGTTATAAAAAAAGAACAACACAACCTTGATCTCTAGTTTGGCTTTCTCCTGAAGGTCAGAAAGGCCTTTTCCCCTTTTTTTCTCTGTTCCTGCAAAAATCCCTGTAACCTCATTACAAGGCATCATCCTAGGATACATATTAATCTATGCTAATTCCTTCTAAGAATTAATATATGTTCTATATTTTCAAAATTGTTGGTAAGGATTTTATTTTCATTTAACAACATACATATCAGACAGATCTGTATGTTCATTACTGAGCTAATAATTTTCCCTATCGTGTAAATGGATGATCATTCCCTTTAAATATTTCTCCCTCGTTCCTATTTTTGCAACCTTAGGTGACCTGTCACTCTCACCTATCCATCTTATTCAGGCAATTTTTAAATCTTATTGATTTCACCTCTATCAGGACCTATCTCAACTCATTTCGCCACCACCAGAGTTCCGGATGTCATCATGTGGACTATTAATTGACCTCTATACCCCTAGTCTTTTCCCCTTCCAATCCATCCTCTCAATAGCTGCCAAATTGGTATTTTCAAAGCAAAAGTTCAACCATGTACCTGGGTGAAGAAACTCCAGTGGCTCTCTAGGATAAAACATAATTACCGCTATTTGTCTTTTAAAATCTTTTGTATTAGGATTCCAACTTCCCTTTACAGGCTGAATACACATTACTTTCCATGTCATCTATTCAAGTCAGTTAGTTGAGAATTATTTCTTAAGCATTTACTATATGCCAAGAACTGTGTTAGGGACTAAGGATGCAAAGAAAAGCAAAAACATTGCCCTTGGGGAGATCAAATTCTAATGGGGGGAGATGACATGAACAAATTGTAGAAACAAGGTATATACAGTGTAAAAGGAAGGCAGATCTCAAAGGAAAGCATAGAATTTGAGCTGAATCTTGAAGGAAACCAGAAAAATCAAGAGGCAGGGGTGAAGAGGGAGAACATCCCAAGCCTGGAAGATAGCCTATACAAAGATCCAGAGGTAGGATATGGAGTACTAGGTGCTGCAGGGGATAGAGCATTGGGTATGGAATCAGTAAGACCTGAGTTCAAATAAGTACTTACTAGGTGTGCGACCCTCACAAGTTACTTAATCCTGTTTACCTCAGTTTCCTCATCTGTAAAATGAGTTGGAGAAGGAAATGGCAAACCACTCTAGTATCTTTGCCAAGAAAACCCCGGATGGAATCTTGAAGAACTGGACATGACTGAAAACCAACTAAACAGCAACAATGAGGCAAAGAACAGTAAACAGGCCAGTAGAGCTGGACCCTTGATTGAGTGAAAGTGTGGAAAATGGAAGAAGCCTAGAAGGGTAGGATATCACTCATTCTGCCAATAAATATTTATTAAGCATCGACTATGTGCCAAGCACTGTGCTAAGTGCTGGGGATGCAAAGAAAACTCTCAAGAAATTCAAAGTCCAGTGGAAGAGATAACATACAAACTTCAAATAAGGTATATACAGGATACACTGGAGACAATCAACAAGTGGAAAAGCATTTGAAATAAAGGGGATAAGGAAAGGTTTCCTGAAGAAGGTAGAATTTTTAGCTGGTTCTTGAAGGAACCCAGAGAAGCCAATATATGGAGATGTTAGGTGAGAGCATTCCAGGTATTGGGGACAGGCAGAGAAAATATCAGTAGTCTGGAAATGCAGTATCTTGTTCAAGGAAAATCAAGGGGGCCAGTGTCATTGGGTCACAGTACATGTGGCAGAAAGTAGTAGAGAAAGGGGGGAGGAGGAATGCCTGGGTAAAAAGATTGAGAAGGTAGAAGGAATGAGATAAGAAAGTTTGTGAATGCTTTAAAAATCAAACAGCAGATTTTGTAATTGATACTCAAAATAAGAGATCCCCTTGAGTTTTATTCAGTGGCAGGCAGCTGTGGAGGGGAAAGGACTTGGCAGATTTATGCTTTAGAAAAATCACTTAGGTAGCTGAATAGATGATTTAGAGCAGAGACTGAGTTGAGGTGAGACGTGACAAGGACCTGCACCAGACTGGCTGCTCTGTAAAGGAAGAGAACACATATGAGAGATGCCCTGAGAAAGACACAACAGAATTTGACAACATATTGAATATACAGAGTGAACATGAGTGAAGAGACAAGAACATGATTTTAAGGTTGAAAGCCTTAGTGATGGGTAGGAAGGTGCTATCCTGACCTACTTGCTACTCCCACTATATGACATTTCATCATATTCTAGAAAGAACAGTTACCTTGTAGTCAGAAGATCTAGGTTCAAATCTTGCCTCTAACATTTCCTACCTATATTACTCTGTACTAGTCATTTAATCTCTATGGGCCTTAGTTTTCTCATCTATAAAATTAATAGATTGGATTACTTGGTCTGTGACCTCCCTTCCAGTTCTAGAGCCATGATTGCTTGACAATCTTTCTTGGTACCAACATGTTCTACATAAATTTGCCCTGATGGATGGTATTTTCCTATCATGTCATTAATAAAATATAACTAATCCACACCTTAAAGTCAGGGTAACCTGATATTATATCCTTCAGAGAACTCCTGGAACCCAGCCCAGCTCAGTCCTGGTATCTAATTTGAGTCATTGATGTAAATGAGGCTGCTTATCAATGACCTATTTATGTAAGGTGCTTAGCATCTTACTTGCTATTTAACCAACCCAGGGAAGAACAAAGAGGCATCAGATTCTCTTACCTGGAACTAATGTTTATGGGCACTTTTGCACACATGCAATAAAACAAAATAACTAATGATCATAAAGATAATCTCTAGACCTTTAAATATCTTGAAAGGAGTTCTGAGTCATCAAAGATTTGCATTGCCTAGAGATTGTGCATTTCATTATATCCTGCTTCTTTAAAAAATGCTAAGCCATAACTAAAGTAGCACAATGGAAAAAATAGATTTGAAGTCAGAATTTGACTGAGTACTTGACTCGAGTCCTGACTGTCACTATGAGCTTGGTCAAGGCACTTGACCTCAGTATTTCCAGTTTTCTCAGATAAAAAATGAGAGGGTTGAGCCAGATGACTTCTAAGATCTCCTTCAGCTCAAAATCTATGATCTTATGTATGGTGTACAAAACACAATGAATGGATTACCAAAGTACAGCATTCCTCAACTACATTAGATAACAAAGTACACTAAGGTGCACTGGTGACTCTTGAATGAAAAAGATTATCATAATTTTTTTTTACTCTGTGTAGATATAAAAACCATATCAAGATCATCCCTTGAAGACGCTCAGAATTAACAATGGGTTTATTTAATTAGGTAAAATTTAATTAAAATGAAATGCTCTAATGCTAGAGTTAAATGATCTCAGAAGAGAGCTATAATAAGTCAAACAATTAATTATGAAGTAGAAGAAATGTAGGTCAAAACAGGAGGTAGAAGAAAGGTCAAAGATAAAAGGCCCTCAGTTAGAGGAGGGAGCTAGTGAAATGGAAGGGTAAACAGTTTCTTAAAGATAGGACTGAAGAAATAAAGAAAATGTAAAAATCATCTAAAATGGAAAATGACTAAAAGCATTGTAAATACTGCAGCAAAAAGTATGGGTATGTCTTACAAAGATGCTTCCCAAAGATAGTAAATTGTGAGACAACTCAATTCCAAGTTACTTTAAATTCATCAGACTAATTATCCAATGCACTAATCTACTAAATTTCTTCTAAGGCTACTGCTAGCCCAAGGTATGAATGAATACAAAGGGAGCCAAAGTAGCTCTTTACCTTTACCTTCACCACTCTCACCACCAAATACCATAAAGCCATCTTACCTTCCTCCTTGGCCCCAAAGTCTCACATTAAGAATTCTTTTTCTATGTTAGACATGAAAAACAGGATGTCATTTCCAAATAGCTACTGTTCAAATCCATTTGTTGCTTAGAAGAATTGCTACCTGTTCAAAATAATATAGATCTTACAAATTCCTTTCATATATATTATTGTATCAATATTGATAGCCTATTCCTGAAGGATATCCTACCTTCAACACTATCTCTTTCAGGTGATTGTCCAGCCTCCACTTAAAGATCTTCACTATTGGGAGACTATTCTCCATTTCTTCTTGCAGTTTGATCACCTAATACTTTATCCCAACTTACCATCTATATTCCTGTGTATCCCTATTCCAAATTCCCTCTTTCCAAATGGATGCTATTTCCCCCAAGTCTCTTGCTATGCTCACCACTCCTTAGCTATATCTCTAAGGTACTATGATCAAAAAGAGAAAACTACTGCTGATGGTGGTCACTCCTTGGTGTTCAGGAATGGCAAGACTGCGCTCCAGGGAATATAAGATTTCTCAGAAGTTCAAGGGAACAGCCTTTAATCCTTTTTCTCTTCAAATTCACAAAAAGAGAAGAAAGTCATATATAGTTAAAGTGTCCATATTTTCAGAATAAAAAATCAGGACACAAGATCTGACAAAGAATATTATTTTTGCAAAGCTTCGTAAATTTCTTTTTTTTTTCAAAATTGCACTGCCCCAGAAAAGGGAGGACATATGTTGACATCATATATAATTACTCTGGAAGACTTTCTTGTACTAATAAATAAAAGCCCTCAAATATTTAAAATATTAAAACAACACAGATGGGATGTTACCTTAGCCTTAAAGAAATAAATTCCAAGATCTCATTTAAAAAAAAAAATTAAAGATTAAAATACTGGGTAATCATGAAAATTTTCAGGGAATAAAGAGAAGAAACTCTCCCCTTTCCCTAATATTTTATTTCCTTTTTTCTTTTAGCCAGTCTCCCCTCTCTTCACTGTCCCAAACTTCACTTTTCATATAGGAAAAAATGAAGGTTTCAGAAAGAGGACAGAAGAGAGGGAATATCAGAGGAAGAAGGCAGAGATAGAAACCTAATTGGGAAACGAAGAAGCTAGGGGAAGAACAAAAGGTGAAGATTGTCAAGGAAAAAACACAGAATAAATGAAAAGGGAACAGAAAAGGATAAGCATTGGTTCACCATTGGTGCTATACCAAGTGCTTTTTTAAATATCAGGACCACACAAAAGTTTTTTTTTTACAATAAAAGTTCATCAAAATATCGACAGAAAAATTGGATATAATGAGATGAGGTGAGGGAGCATGAGGATGGAAAGCAGTGTTAACGAAAAGCTTTATTTATCTGCTTAACCATCTGGCAGTAAGAGGAAGTTGAAGCCAACCCATATAAGATAAATAATAGAGAAGCAGGGAAATATAAAACAAGCTCTTCATTGATAAAAATGTATGTTTCATGCCACAGTTTGAGAATTATTTTTATCAGTCAAACAAATGTTATTTGGCAAACCAAAGGAAATCATTTGTTATCAGACAGTCAGTAAACTTCAAATGAAAGCAACATAAGTGATGATGTGACCAATTTATCTTCTTTTACTATCTCTTCAGAGACTCTAGCTTCTAGTACAGTGGCAAGCACCTTAGTACATAGAAAAGATTACTGAGAAAGATAATGAAGGTGGATGGATTTAAAAGAAAAATTCTGGGAAGCTGCATTACAAGCTTCATGAAGTGGAAGGAAGTTCCTCTCCTTCCTAAATAGGTCTCCTAAATATGGCTTGTCATTGATCTCTGATGTTAGGACATTAAAGATTCCAGTTGTTGAATTGGCACATCCTTCCTTGAAAAATGCAAAACTGCTGTTGATGAGCATTTTATCAGAAATTTTCCCCTGTTGAATGGTATCTCAAAGCAGGATTTTATTGGGAAAGTTGGAAAAAGATGTCCAGAGTATCTACTATTGCCAAAGAAAGGTTCCCTGAGTAAGAGGAGGGAGAAATGTGAAAATACTGAAGGTAGGGAAGAGGGAAAGTGATAAACAAAGGATAGGTAGGGAAACAATACTTTACTATAAAATGTTATAATGATAATCTCTGAAGCTTCCTGGACTATTCTAGCTCACAGAATATCTATAGAGTTAAGGACATCAGCACCCATTTTCTAGATTACATAAAAATGAATGATTTTCAAAATAAAAATTTAATGTAAATTACTTTTTTATCCCATCTCAATTTTTACATATAGTTGTAATGTAAATGGCTAGACTCAAAGTTTGAGTTTTAATATAAACAATACTATTCATTCTATGATATTTAAGTATGTATTTGTGCAACCTTTTTAGATAGTCAATAAACATTTATTACATATCTACCATGTGCCAAGCACTGTGAAAAGTACTAGGGATACAATGAAAAGTTAAAAAAAAAACAGAGCCTGCTCTTGAAGAGTTCACAATCTAATCCTCATTAGAGGATTTGCAGGTTCCCTCGAACCTGCAAATAACTATGCACAAATTAGTTACAGGCAAGACAAATTGGACTAAGGTGTAAGAAAACCAGGAAGATGATGAGGGGGAATGGGGTCAAGGGGGCTGTTTAGGTTAAAAAGAACTTTAAATGCCAAAGGATTTTATAATTGATCCTGTAGGTAGTAGGTAGTCACTGAAGTTTACTGATTTGGGGGTGGAGGCAGGCAAAGTAATATGAAGATCAATTTGACAGCTGAGTTGAGGATAGTCTGGAATGGCAGGAATTTTGAAAGGCAGACTAACTAGCATGCTAAAGCAATTATCTAGGTATGAGGTGATAAGAGCCTGCACAAAGTGGGTGGCAGTAGCAGAGAGAAGGGAATGTATTCAAGAGATTTTTACAAAGATAGAATTGACAGGCTTTGGTAAAAGCTTGGATATAGCATATGACAGAAAGTGAGATTGACATCTGTGTTTTGAATCTGTGGGACTGGGATTTGAATCTGTGGGACTGCCCCTTGGCAATAATAGGGAAGTTTGGAATGGGGGAGTGGTTGGAGGAAAAGACAGTGAGTTCAGTTTTGGACATGTTGGGTTCAGTATGTCTGATAGCCAATTTGAAAAAAATTCTATAGGTGAAAATTTTATAGATTAAAACATTTTATGGAAAACCCTGAATGTCAGGATCTATAGTTTATACTTTATTTGATAGCTATGGAAAGTCACTGAAGGCATCTGAGTAAAGACTGACCTGATCAGTGTGGTATATTAGGAATATTCCTTAGGAAGTGGTGAAAAGATGAATTAGAGAGGGGATAAACAAGTCAGAAGTATCAGTTAGGAGACAAATGCAATAATCCAGGAGAAAAGTAGTACAGATCTGAAAAAATGGGTTGCTGTGGAAGCTACAAGGAAGGTACACATCCAAGAGATAATGTAAAATTAGAATTGATAAGACATGATAAATGATTGGATTCAAGAGAACAATGAATGAAAGATGATTCTAAGGTTATTCATATGAATGCCTGGAAAATTAAAATAGGAGAGGTAGAAAAAAACTGGAAGGAGGGAGGATGATGATTTCAGATTTTAACATGTTACATTTGATATGCCAGTAGACCATCAAGATGGAGATATCAATGAGGTGATCAGAAATATAAGAAGAGCTTTTAGGAAAGACTGATGAGAGACAGAGAGAGACAGAGAGACAGAGAGAGAGGTATTTAAGGAGTTATATGCATAAGTGATTTTTTAAAAAAAGGCATGGGAAAAAGCACATGATTATCTCAATAGATGCAGAAAAAGCTTTTGACAAAATACAACACTTATTCCTACAAAAAACACTGGAGAACATAGGAATAAAGGGAACTTTCCAGAAAATAATAAGCAGTATCTACCTAAAACCTTCAGCCAGCATTATACGCAATGGGGATAAGCTAGATGCATTTCCAATAAGATCAGGGGCGAGAAAAGGATGTCCATTATCACCACTATTATTCAATATGGTACTAGAAATGTTAGCTGTAGCAATTAGACAAGATAAAGAAATTGAAGGAATAAGATTATAGGCAAAGAAGAAACTAAGTTATCACTCTTTGCAAATGATATGATGATATACTTAGAGAATCCCAGAGACTCAAGCACAAAGCTACTTGAAATA
>CM053773.1:134609777-134627088 GCA_028658325.1 Potorous gilbertii | reverse complement strand
CCCACTGGACAGAAGGTTTATTCTTCAAAATAGTTTTGACTAATATATTTGACCAAAGTAGATAGAAACAACTATATTTTAGCTTTTAAAAATGTTACTAATAAAAGAAATGAATGTAGAATACAGTAGCATTTACTTAGGTATAATTTTTAAAAATTTCATTCTTTATTTTTAACATTCTTCTTAAATTTGGAGTTTCCGATTCTCTGCCTCCATCCCATTCCACCCCCACCACCTGAAAAAGTAAGCAATATATCAGTTATACACATGAAATCATGCAAAACATTTCCATATTAGTCATATTATAAAACAAAGCAAAAACTAAAATGAGAAAATTATGCTTCAGTATGCACTCAGAGCTCACCAGTTCTCCTTTTGGAGGTGAATAGCATTTTTCGTCATGAGTCCTTTGGAGTTATCGTGGATTATGTATTTATTGTAAGAATAGAAAAGTCTTTGATAGTTGATCATCATTACAACATTGTTGCATCATTATTTCTCAGTTCTCATTTCATTTTCATCAATTCATGTAGGCCTTACCATGTTTTTCTGAAACTACCCCCTCTTTATTTCTTATAGCACAATAGTACTTTGGATCACAATCACGTCACAACTTGTTCAGCCATTTCTCAAGTGATAAGCAATCCCTCAATTTCCAGTTCTTTGCCACTACAAAAAAAGCTGCTGTAAATATTTTTTGCACATGCATGTTCTTTTCCTTTAATTTCTTTGGATACAAACTCAGTAGTGGTGTTGGTGGGTAAAAGAAGATGAACAGTTTTATAGCCCTTAGGGCATAGTTCCAAATTGTTCTCCAGAATGGTTGGACCACTTTACTACTCCACTGATAGATCATTAGTGTACTTATTTTTCTCTCATTCCCTCTAGCCTATGTCATGTTCCTTTTTTGTTATGTTAGTCAATCTGATAGGTATGAGGTGGTATCTCAGAGCTGTTTTAATTTTTACTTCTCTAATCAGTAGTATTTTAGAGCTTTTTTATGTGACTATAATTGATAGCTTTGATTTCTTCTGCAAACTGCCTGTTCATATCCTTTGATCGTTTATCAATTAGAGGCTGGCTCCTCTTTTTGTATATTTGACTCAATTCCATATATATGTATTTGGGAAATGAGATCTTTATCAAAAAAACTACCTATAAAATTCTCCTCACCCCTAGTTTCCTATTTTCCTTCTAACTTTGGCTACATTAGTTTTGTTTGTGCAAACGCTTTTTAATTACATGTAATCAAAATCATTTATCTTCTTTCTTATGACCCCCGCCTTTCTCTTGTTTGGTCCTAAACTCTTCCCTTATCCATAGAGTGGAAAGGTACCTTTTTTCCATGTTTCCCCTAATTTTTTTAAAAATTATTTTCAGTTTTCAACATCCATGTCCACAAAATTTTGAATTTCAAATTTTCTCTCCATCTCCCTTCTACCCCACTCCAGGCCAGCATGTATTCTGATTGCCCTTTCCTCCATCCTTATCCCCTTCCTTTCTGTTTTCCTGTAAGATAAGAAAGATTTCTATATCCCATTGCTTATATATCTTATTTCCCAATTGCATGTAGAAACAGCCTCTAACATTCATTTTTAAAGTTTTGAGTTCTACATTCTCTCCCTTACCCCCTCCCCACCCAATCTCATTAAGACAGCAAGCAATTTGATATGGGTTATACATGTATAGTCATGCAAAGCACTTCCATAACAGTCATACTGTGAAAGACTAACTATATTTCCCTCTATCCTGTCCCACTCTACATTTATTCTATTCTCTCCTTTGACCTGTCCCTCTACCAAAGTGTCTGTTTCTGATTACTCTTTTCCTCAATCTTCTATCCCTTCTATTATCCCTCCTCTCTTATCCCCTTCCCGTCTGCTTTCCTGTAAGGTAAGATAAATTTCCATACTCAATTGAGTGTGTATGTTATTCTCTCCTGAAGCCAAATCCAAATGAAAGGAAGGCTCACTTATTCCCTCTCAACTTCCCCTTCTTTCCCTCCGTTGTAAAAGCTCTTTCTTGCCTTTCTTGTATGAGATCATTTACTACATTCTACCCCTTCCTTTCTCTTTCTCCCTCTCAACACAATTTTTTTAGACATCATCCCATCATATTCAGCTCTCTCTGTGCTCTATGTCTGTCTCTCCATATACACATGTACATATATACATGTATGTATAAAAATGTATACACAACATACATGCACACACACATATCCCCTCCAATTAGCCTACTACTGAGAAAGGTCTCATGAGATATCTTTCCATGTAGAAATGTAAACAGTTCAACTTTAATAAGTCCCTTATGGTTTTTCTTTCCTGTTTACCTTTTCATGCTTTTCTTGATTCTTGTATTTGAAAGTCAAATTTCCTATTCAGCTCTGTTCTTTTCAACAAGAATGTTTTGAATTCCTTTATTTCATTGACATTCCATTTCTTCCCCTGAAGCATGATGCTCAGTTTTGCTGAGTAGGTGATTCTTGGTTTTAATCCTATTTCCTTTGACCTCTGGAATATATTCCAAGCCCTCTGATCCCTTAATGTAGAAGCTGCTAAATCTTGTGTTATCTTGATTATGTTTCAACAATATTTGAATTGTTTCTTTCTGGCTGTTTGTAATATTTTCTCCTTGACCTAGGAACTCTGGAATATTCCTAGGAATTTTCCTTTTGGGATCTCTTTCAGGAGATGATTGGTGGATTCTTTCCATTACTGTTTTACCCTCTGGTTCTAGAATATATGGGCAGTTTTTCTGGATAATTTTTTGAAAGGTGATATGTAGGTTCTTTTTTTGATCATGACTTTCAGGCAGTCCAATAATTTTTAAATCATCTTTCCTGGATCTATTTTCCAGGTCAGTTTTTTCCTCACTGAGATACTTCCCATTGCCTTCTATTTTTTCATTCTTTTGGTTTTATTTTATAATTTCTTTATTTCTCATAAAATCATTAGCTTCCATTTGCTCCATCCTAATTTTTAAGAAATCATTTTCTTCAGTAAGTTTTATGATCTCTTTTTCCATTTGGCCCATTCTGATTTTTAAGGTATTCTTTTCCTCATGGGTTTTCTTGACATCTTTTGCCATATGGGTTAGTCTAATTTTATTTTCTTTAGCATTTCTTTGGGTTTCCTTTAGTAAACTGTTGACTCATTTTTCGTGATTTTCTTGTCCCACACTCATTTTCCTTCCCAATTTTTCCTGTACTTTTGATTTTTAAAATTCTTTTTGAGCTCTTCCGTGGCCTGAGTTCAATTTATATTTTTTGGAGGCTTTGGATGTAGGAACTTTGGTTTTGTTGTCTTCTTTTGGTTGTATGTTTTGATCTTCCTTGTCATTAATGATATAAGGAAATACCTTTTCACTGGAAAGAATCTATGGTCTATTTCTCTCCCCTCCCCTGATCATTTTCCCAGGCAATTACTTGACTTTTGAGCTCTTTGTTAAGCATAGGGCTGCAGAATCATCCCCTGCTTTAGCAGTGGCTGCAGTCACCCTCGGACTGGGGCTGAGGTCAGATCATGCTTCTTCTCTAAGTCAGGTGAGAGACCCTTCCCACAGATATTCAAAGCTGTTCTTGATATTTGTGGGTTGAGAAGTCTGTAAACTGTGGCAGCCACCAGTAATTCAGTGTCCTAAGGCCTGTTCCAGCTCTGTGCATTCCTGGTTTACTCCATACCCAGTCTGGTATGATAGACTCTTCCTGTAGATCTTCTGGATTGTCTTGGCCTGGAAATTTGCTTCAGTCTATCCTTTCTATCCTTCTGCTGCTCTAGAATTTACTTAGAGTCATTTTTTATAAGTTTTTTCAGAGGTTTGTGGGGAGAGCTCTAGCAGGTCCCTGCTTCTATGCTGCCATCTTGGCTCCACCCCCCAATTTTCTTATATTACCTTTTATGTCCATTATCAGTTATCCATTTTGACCTTATCTTGGTATACTGTATAAGGTATTGGTCTATACCTAATTTCTGCCAAACTGTTTTCCAGCTTTCCCAGCAATTTTTGTCAATGGTTGAGTTCTTAACTCCAAAGCTTAGATCTTTGGGGTTTATTAAACACTTGATTACTATGATCTTTTACTACCATGTATTGTGTACCTAACCAATTACACTGATCCATCATTCTACTTTTTTTTAGCCAGTACTAGATTGTTTGATGATTACCACACTGTAAAATAATTTGAAATCTTAAACTGCTAGGTTGCTTTCCTTTATTTTTTCATTGATTCCCTTGATGTTCTTGACATTTTGTTCTTCCAGATGAATTTTGTTAATTTTTTTAGGATTATAAAATAATTCTATAGCTGACATTGAATGAGGAAATTAACTTTGCTAGAATTGTCATTTTGTCATATGTCCACAGCCTGTCCATGAGCAATTACTATCTGTCCAGTTATTTAAATCTGTCTTTATGTGAAGTGTTTTGTAATTTTTAAAATATAATTCTTGAGTTTGTTTTGGCAGGTAGAATCCTGAGCATTTTACATTGGCTGCAGTTATTGTAAATACATTTTCTCTTTCTGCTTCTTCCTGCTGTTTATTTTTTGTTAGTAATCTCAAAATCCTTATGATTTCTGTGGATTTATATTTCCTGAAATTTTGATGAAGTTGTTAATTGTTTCAACTAGTTTTTTTGTTGTTGATTTTCTAGGGTTATCTAAGTATACCGTCATATCATCTGCAAAGAGTGATAATTTTGTTTCCTCATTATCGATTTTTACCCCTTTGATTACTTTTTCTTGTCCTATTGCTATAGCTAGTAATAGTGGTACTAATGGACATATTTCCTCATTCCTGTTATTATTGGGAAGGCTTCATGTTTATCCCCATTATAGATAATGCTTGCTCTCGGTTTTTGATAGATACTATTTATCATTTGAAGAAAGACAATTGATTCCAAAGCTTTCTAGTGTTTTTAATAGGAATATACGTTGTTTTGTCAAAGGTTTTTTCTGCATTTATTGCAGAAATATGATTTTTGTTATTTATATGGTTAATCATTCTAATAGTTTTCATAATATTGAATCAGTGTTGCATTTCTGGTATGAATCCCACCTGATGATGGTGTGTGATCTTTGTGAGAGATTGCTGTATTCTCCTTGGTAGTGTTTTATTTAAAACTTTACGTTGTTGTCAAAGAAATGGGTCTACAGATTTTTACTCTGTTTTTGCTCTCCTTGGTTTAGGTATCAAAATCAGGCTTGTGCCATAAAATGATTTTGGTAGGACTTCTTCTTTACCTATTTAAAAAAATAGTTTATATAATATTGGAATTAATTGTTCCTTAAATGTTTGGTAGAATTCCCATGTGAATCCATTCATTCTGAGGGATTTTTTCTTAGGTAAGTAATCTATGGTTTGTTAAAATTTTTTTTTCTAAGACAGGATAATTTAAGTATTCTATTTCCTCTTCTGTTAATCTGTGCAGCTTATATATTTTGTAAAATATTCATCCTTTTCATTTGGATTGTTAGTTTTAATGGCTTATATTTGGTCAAAATAATTTCTAAAAATTCTTTAATTTTTACTTTTGGGCCATTCACCTTTTTCATTTTTGATATTAATATTTGGTTTTCTTTTTTCTTTCTTAAAATCAAATTAATTGATAATTTATCTGTTTTTTTCGTAAAACCAGCTCTTTATTTTATTTATTAGTTTAATGAACTTTTTTAACTTCCAATTTTATTAATTTCTCCTTTGATTGTCAGAATTTCCATTTTGGTATTTAATTGGGTGGTTTAAAAATTTAAATTTTCCAGTTGCATGTAAAAACAATTTTTAACATTTAAAAAAATTGAGTTCCAAATTCTCTTCCTCCTTCCCTCCCTCTTTATTGAGAAGGCAAGCAATTTGATAAAGGCTATGTGTGGGAAGTCATGCAAAACATTTCCTTATTAGCTGTGCTGTGAAAGAAAACATAGGACACCCCGGTCTCCCCCAAGGAAAACCAACAAAATCAAGAAAAATAAAGCAAATTTTTAAAAAAGTTTGATTCAGTTTATGTTTAGATTCCATCAGTTCTTTCTCTGCAGGTGAATAGAACCTTTCATCAAAAATCCTTTAAATTGTGATTGTTCATTGTATTACTGAGAATAGTTGATTCATAGCTGATTATCCTACAATATTCTCCTGGTTTTGTTTACTTCACTTTGTATCAGTTCATATGTCTTCCCAGGCTTTATTAAAAGCATTCTTTCCATCTATCTTATATCACAATAGGAGTCCATCACAATCATACCATAACTTATTCAGCAATTTCTCAATTTATGAGCATTCCCTTCCTTGATTTTTAGCTCTTTGCCATCAAAAAAAAGTTACTGTACACATCTGTGTACTTTTGTACAGACATGTCCTTTTTTTTTTCTTTAGCCTCTTTGGGATACAGACCTAGTAGTGATATTGCTGAGTGAAAGGATATGCACAGTTTTATAGTCTATTGTTCATAGTTCCAAATTGTTCTCCAGAATGGTTGGATCAATTCACAACTCCATTAAGAGCGCATTAGTGCTCCAATTTACACGTATCCCCTCCAACATTTATTATTTTCCTTTTCTGTTGTGTTACCCAATATGATCAGTGTGAGGTGGTACCTCAGTGTTGTTTTAATTTGCAATTCTCCAATCAATAGTGATGCAGAGCATTTTTTTCCCATATGACTAAAGATAGCTTTGATTTCTTCATCTGAAAACTGACTTCACATCTTTTCACAATTTATCAATTGGAGGATGAATTCTATCTTACAAGTTTGACTCAATTATCTATATATTTCAGAAGTGAGGCCTTCATTGGAGAAATTGTGGGAAATTTTTTTTTTTACAATTATGATCACTAACAGTGTATTTCCTTCCATTCAATTTTCCCCCTGGTGTATTCTTCTTTCTCTATCTCCTTTCACCCTGTCCCCCCTAAAAAGTGCTTTGCTTCTGACCACCAACTCTCCCAGTCTATTCACCCTTCTATGCCTCTCCCTTTCTTTTATGCTATTCCCATATAGCATATATAGGCTACATTCCCTGAGGTGTATATGTTTTTCTCTCTTTGAGCCAATTCTGATGAAAATAAGGTTCAAGCATTGTCCATCAACCCCTCCCATCTTTTCCTGCACTAATATAATATATCACTTTCCCCTTCCCTTCCCTCTTCTCCCAGAACATTTATTTCTTGTCCTCTCACCCCTTAATTTTATTTTTTTAGATATCATCCCATGAAAGTCAACTCACACCTATGCCCTTTGTCTGTGTATATTCATAACTGTCATAGTAACGTTAATCATCTTAGGAGTTATAAGTATCATCTTCCCATATAGGAATGCAATAGTTTAATGAATCCCCTCTGATTTCTCTTTCATGTTTACCTTTTTAATGATTCTCTTGAAAGTCAGTTTTTCTATTCAACTTTGGTATTTTCATCAGGGATGTTTAAAAGTCCTCCATTTCATTAAATATCTTTCTTTCCCTTGAACGATTATACTCATTTTTTGCTGAATAGGTTATTCTTAGTTGTAATTATAGCTCCTTTGTTCTCTCAAGCACTTCATTCTTTAACAGGAAAGCTGAAAAATCTTTTGTCATCCTGACTGTGGCTCCTGGATATTTGAATTCTTTCTTTCTGACTGCTTGCAGTATTTTCTTCTTGATCTGGGAGATCTGTAATTTGGCTATATTATTCCTGGAACTTTTCATTTTGGGATCTCTTCAGGAGGTGGTTGGTGAATTCATTCAATTTCTATTTTACTTCTTTAATTTCAAGATATGAGAGCAATTAATTTCCTTTGATAACTTCTTGAAGTTTAAATTTTTTAAAAAAGATTATAGCTTTGAGGTAGTCCAATAATTCTTAAATGGCTTCATCTCAACCTATTTTCTACGTCAGTTTTTTCTGCGATATTTCACATAATTCTATTTTTAACTCTTTTGATTTTTTGTTTTATTGTTTTTTGATGTCTCGTGAAGTCATTAGCTTTCACTTGCCCCAATCTACTTTTAAGGAATTATTTTCTTCAGTGAGCTTTTATACTTTGTCATCTGTATGGCCAATTTTGCTTTCTTAAGAAGTTCTCTTCAGTTGATTATTGTGCCTCTTTTATTGTTTGACTTATTCTATTTTTTAAAATGTTATTTTCTTTGGTATATTTTGTGTGTGTGATGCCTCCTTTACCAAGTTGTTCACTCTTTTTTCATGCATTTATTGCATTACTCACATTTATTTTCCAAATTTTCTTCTCCTCTTATTTGATTTATAAAATCCTTTTTGTATCATTCCAGGAATTGGGATGGGGGAGGGGGATGAGACCAATTCACATTTTTTTTTAGAGACTTTGAATGTAGTTCTTTTGATTTTGATGTCTTCATCTGAGTTTGTGTTTTGATGTTCTCTGTCACCATAGTAACTTTCTATTGTCAAGTTTTTTTTGTCATTTATTCTTTTCACCAGACTATTTTATTTTTTGCTTTAACTTTATATTAAAGTTTGGCTCTGTTCCTGGGATGGAGGTGGCACTGTCTTAAGCTTCAGTACTTTATGCTTCTATTTTCAAACCTAGGTCTGGAATTTTGTACATTTTCAGTTTTTCCCAGGTGGTATGATCTAAGGAGAGGTGTGGTCAGTGGTCTGCTTGCCTATGCTCTGGTCTATGAGTAACCGCTAGAATTCTTTTCCACACTATAACTGTGACCAAGGTCCCTGATGCCCTGTGGCTGCATACTCTAATGTGCTAGTGCTCTGTGACTGTCCTCCAACCAGTTCCAGCAAAAGGTTCACAGTCATCTCCTTCTGACCAGTTTTCTCATTCCATTACTGTCTATAGGCCGAGAGCTCGGGAAGCCACCACTGTCAATTCAGCTGTCCCCAAGGCCTGCTCTTGGCTTACTGGGGCATGGCCTGTGCTAGACTGTGCTTTACTCTCACACCAGTGAGACAGACATGTCCTGCCAACTTTCTAAGTTGTCTTGGTGTGGAAAATTGTTTTATCTCATTTTTTTGTTGGCTCTGCTGCTCCAGAAAATAAATTTGAGGCAGTATTTTAAAATGTTTAGGAAGACATTTAGAAGAGTTCAGGTGAGTCTCTGTCTTTACTCTGCCATTTTGGCCCCACCTTCTCTACAAAATTGAGGATTTTAATTTAAATTTGTTCTCTTTATAGTTTTTTTTAAGTTGCATGCTTGAGACATTGAGTTGTTCTTTCTTTTTTTGATGTACACATTTTGAGTTACCAAATTCCTCTCTCCCCCACTTCGAATGCATCTCACAAATTTTGGAATGTTGTCTCATTGGCATACTATTTAATGAAATTATTGATTCCCCCCTTTTTTGCTATTTAACTGGTTTATTTTTATTTCAGTAAATATTTCTCAACTAAATGTAAAAATTTTATGACAGATTTTTAAAAATTGAGTTCCGTTTTCTCTCCCATCATCCTACCCCTTTCCCTGTCCTTGAAAAATCAAGCAGTTTGATTTCATCTATACATGTGAAGTCCTCAAATCAAATTCAGGAGTGGCAGAGCTAACCATTGATCAAAGTGAGACATTCATCCAGGCCAAGACAATTTAGGAGGTCAAAAAATAAATCTGTGGCACAGGAGTGTAGGTTAAGCCAGAGTCCACATCAATGAAATACCAGTGGCAGTACTACGTAGTAGCCACAGAACTGCATATGGTCAACAGAGTTGCCAATCAGCAGCAGCTGTACCCATTGTCAGCAGTGACTCCCCTCTAATCTCTTTCTGCCCAGTTGTCTGATCCCATTACCATATCTGGGCTGAGAGTTCTTGAAACAGCTGCTACTGCTGTTGCACCATATGTGAGGGATTCTGCTTTTCCTGTACCTTGATGTCACATATCTCTCCTTTTCACATAAGTTTTCTTAGGTCTAAAAATGTCTCATCCTAACTTTTTGTTTGTTCTGTTACTGCAAAATTTGATTTGAGTTATTATTTAAAAATTGTCTGGAGTGGAACGTTGAGAGTTCAGCTGGTTTGTGTCCTCTAATTCTCCACCTTGCCTCCCCTCCCTTAGATGTAATTTTTATATCAACATTATAAAGCTTAAAGTTTTGAATTATTCCCTGCTTGTAATTTCCCTCATGCTTTACTTCATCTTATACACTATAAAGAAACACTTAAAATATCCTTTTATTTCCTATATTGAAGAGCCAGTTTGATTTTCCATAAAATGGTTCAGCATGCTTATTTAGCTTTTTTTCTTAGTATTCACACTGTGAATGTTTGTTCAAGTCAGACTAGTTTCTTCTTGCCTCCCATACAATCTAGGCTTATTGCCATCTATCTGCCTTTGCTTATTTTTCTGGTTTAGAACGTTTGCCTCAATTTCCTTCAGCAAAATTGATCCTGGGGGGCAGAGCAAGAGTAACAGCACAGACTTGCTAACATTCTCCTCCCAAACCCAGGCGAATACATGTAAAAAATGACTCTAAACAATTGTGGAGCTGCAGAACCCACAGAATGATGGAGTGAAGCAAATCTCTAGCCCAAGACAGCTTGGAAGGTTGCCAAGAAGTGTCTATCATGCCATGCTGGGAGATGAGCATAGTCTAGTGTGGGCCATGCTGGCACAGACAGGACCTGAGCAGGCCCTGGGGGGACTCAATCTCAGGCACCTGTGGTGGTTTCCAGGCTCCATGACCCCAAAATACCAAGGATGAATTGGAAGCTTGGTGGAAAAAAGTCTGTGGGATCTGTGTGAGAGAGTAGAATCATCAGGTCCCAAATCCAGGGCAGTGGAGGGAATGGAGGAGCCTGTGGGGGAGGAGCACACCACAGCAATGGCAGGGGCAACAACTGTTTCTGGAGCTCTAAGCCAACAGATTCTGGGAGGGTTCAAGCAGCTGACAGTACACCTTCACACCCTCCAGAAGCAGAGAACTACCTTGACAAAGAGCTGAAAAGTCAAGTAAATAGCTGGGAAAATGAGCAAAAAACAGAAAAAGACTCAGATTATAGAATCATGCTTTGGTGACAAGGAAGACCAAAGTATACAAATAGAAGACAAGACAGTCAAAGCTCCTACATCCAAAGCCTCCAAGAAAAATAGGAATTAGTCTGAAGCCATGGAAGAGCTCAAAAGAGATTTTGAAAATCAAGAGAAGTAGAGCAAAAATTGGGAAGAGGTAAAAGAGTGATGCAACAAAATTATGAAAAATGAGCCAAGTACTTGCTAAAGGAGACCCAAAAATGCTAAAGAAAATATCACTTTAAAAAATAGACCAATACAAATTGCAAAAGAGATCCAAAAAGTCAATGAGGAGAAGAATGTCCTAAAAAGCAGAATTGACCAGATGGAAAAGGTGGTCCAGAAGCTCCTTGCATAAAATAATTCCTTAAAGATCACAATGGAAGAGATGAGAGCTAATGACTTTATGAAAAATCAAGAAATTATAAAACAAAGCCAAAAGAATGAAAAAAATAGCTAACAATGTGAAATATCTCATTGGGAAAACAACCAACTTGGAAAATAGATCCAGGAGAGATTATTTGAGATTACTGGACTACCTGAAAGTCATGATCAAAAAAAGAGTCTAGACATCATCTTTCAAGAAATTATCAAGGAAAAGTGCCCTGATATTGTAGAACTACAGGGTAAAATAGATATTGAATGTATCCACCAATTGCCTCCTAAAAGAGATCCCAAAAAGAAAACTACTAGAAATATTATAGGCAAATTCCAGGTCAAGGAAAAAGTATTGCAACCAGCCAGAAAGAAAAAAATTTGAATATTGTGGAAATACAATTAGGATAACACAAGATCTAAGATCTTTTACATTAAGGGATTGCAGGGCTTGGAATATGATATTCCAGAGGTCAAAGGAGCTAGGATTAAAACCAAGAATCACTTACCCACCAAAACTGGGTGTAATACTTCAGGGAAAAAAATAGTCGTTCAATGAAATAGAGGACTTTCAAGCATTCTTGATGAAAATACCAGAGCTGAATAGAAAATTTGACTTTCAAACACAAGAATCAAGAGAAGCATGAAAAGGTAAACAGGGAAGAGAAATCATAAGGGACTTACTAAAGTTAAACTGTTTACATTCCTACATGGAAAGATTATAGTTGTAACTCTAGAGACTTTTCTCAATATTAGAGTAGTTGGAGGGATTGTATACATATGGACAGAGGGCACAAGGTGAGTTGAGTAGGTAGGGATGATATCTAAAAAAATAAAATTAATGAGTAAGAGAGGAATATATTGGGAGGAGAAAGGGAGAAATAGAATGGAGCAAATTATCTCACATAAAAGAAGCAAGAAAAAGGTTTTTCAATGAGGGGAAAAGGGGAGAGGAGAGAGAGAATCTTACTCTCATTACATTTGATTTCAGGAGGCAATAACATTCACACTCAATTTGGTATGAAAATCTTACACTACAGGAAAGTAGGAGGGTAAGGGGATAAGTGGGAGGTGGAGAAGATGATAGAAGGGAGGGCAGATGGGAGGAGAAGTTAATTAGAAGTGAATACTTTTGAGGAGGGATAGGGTCAAAGGAGAGAATAGAATTAATTGGGCAGGATAGGATGGAGGTAAATAGAGTTAGTCTTTCACAATATGACTGTTATGGAAGTGTTTTGCATAACTACACATGTAGAACCTATATCAAATTGCTTGCTTTCTCAGTGGGAATGGGTGGGGAGGGAGGGAGAGTAACTGAAATTCAAAATTTTAAAAACAAATGTTAAAGATTGTTTTTACATGCAACTGGGCAATAATATACAAAGGCAATGGGTATAGGAACCTGTCTTCCCCTACAAGAAAACAGAGGGGATGACGATAAGAGAAGGGAGGAGTATGATAGGGGAAGTGGTAATTAGAATGCACGTTGTCTTGGAGTGGGTGGAGATGAGAGATTAGGAGAAAATTTGAGACTCGGTATCTTGTGGAAGTGTCTGTTGAAAACTAAAAAGAAATAAATTAATTTAAAAGTTTGTCCTGTATTTCCCCAGTGTTATTTAATTAAAGCCAATATCCTTCTAGAAGAAACTTTCCTAGAGTAAGCACAACTGATATGTATGTATTATTTCATAATTAGGGATTCAGTCTGTGGCATTTTATGTCTTGATTGCCTTAAAATGGTTCTTTAGTTGAGGCAGCTAATTTGTGCAGTGCATGGTATGCTGGCCTGAATGTTAGGAAAATCTAAGTTCAAACCCAGCCTATCTCAGATACTTAGTATGTGAACCGGGGTAATTCACTTAACTTCTGTGTGCTTCAGCTTTCCCATTTGTAAACAGGGATAATAATGGCAACTAGCTTCCAGGGTTTGGGGGAAGATCAAATGAGATATTTGTAATGTACTATGCAAATCAGGAGTGGTATATAACAGAACTTTATTATTGATTGTGACAAATGAGAGACACTAGCACAAGCCCACCCAACATGATTATTGTGTGACTTTTGTTCTTGAAGAGGGACCATGACTTCATGAAGATGATGCTGTGACTGCAAGAGAATTGGATTTAAGTGAGGGAGTGCTGTGCAAGGTCAGCAGTTTCACTTACGCTTCTGGAGCCATGTGGGTCCAGTGGCAAGATATAGATCAGGATGACTGGAAATGGCCCCCGATGATGCCCACATCAAAGAAGGGACTGTACTCTTTGAGCAAAGCAGAATAATAGTAGTATAAAGCAAACATGAAATGCACAAACCTAGAGACATCTCCATACCAAATGTTCAGATAGACTATTTGTGCCCAAGCTGTGGTAGAGTCTTCAAGTTCTTACTGTACTGATCAGCCACAGTCAAACATACTTTACCATGACTCCAATTTTGTGGTGGCATTTCTCCTTTTCAAGTATTAAGGACAAAAACAACAACAGTATGTAAAAGCTAGTTATTGTTTTGTATATATCGTGTCTTCCAAACTGGGATTAAAATTCTTTAATTTTTTATATTTTTATATTTCTTCCTTATATTTAGTGCTGGAAAGACACTAAAACATTTGATGAAGTCTTACTGGATGATTATGTGTTTATGAATGAATAAATAATTTTTGAATTAAGTGAAATGAATAGATATATATATCTATAAGGAAATGAAAGTATTACAGCTGAGTAGGTAAGGAGTGAGAGATTCATGCTGGGCGGCACCATGGCATAGTGAAAAGAATATTGACTCTGCAGTCAAAGGAGTTTGATTTAAATGCCACCTCTGACATTTACTCTCCGTGTGACTTATAATACTCCTTGATTCTCAGGTTCCTCATATGTATAATGAGGGGGAACTAGACAAGATGACCTCTAAAGTCCCTTGAACTTAATTGAAACCAAAGTAGGTTCCCATCAAGTGGAGAATGGCAAAACAGATTATAATATTTAAATGTCATGAAATACTACTGTGATTGAAAACATTTTACAAAAAGGCTGAAGTCTTTAGAGAAACATGAGAACAACTGAAGTGATAAAATGTGAAATAAGCAGAACTATGAGAAGTAAATATTGTAAATTTTGTAAAATATTTGTAATATACATATAAATGATTGTAACAATGTACATATAAAAAAAACCAGAAGAAAAAGTATGTACATATTCTCAAAGAAGAGATGAACAATTATACCTCCTTTTCTTCTTTTCAGAAGTAAAGGATCTTTCCATTTCCATACTGCATATTTTATCAGATGTGCTTGATGTGTTGGGTAGTTTTCTGAACTTTAAGAAAAATTATTCGTATATTTTATTCTTGTGAAGGATTGCTTTCTGAGTAGCTAAGGGGTACAGATATATTTGTAATTGAAGGTGGTACAAAAATAAAAAATGTCAACTGAAAAAGAGTAGGAAATAATCTTTTCTTGACTGTTTCAGAGTAATTTGTCTTAGGTATACGTTCCATTTCATTTTTTATTATTTGGCCACATTTATTTGGTCACATTTATTTGGTCACATTTATTAACTTCTTTCTTAGATTATGAGCTCCCCAAGGGCCAGGGCAGTATTTCAGTTATATTTATATTCTCCTTAGAACTTGGCACAGTTCTTTGTAAATGGTTGTCACTAATTCCCACAGAACCTTAGCAATTTTTTTCGCTTTGTAATGACAAAATTGCCATGGGCTTTGAAGTTTCCTTCAGTCTAAGAATAACCCTAGATGTGTTCTGTGAGAAAGACAAGTTTCTCTCTAGAACTGAAGGCTACTTGGACCTTCAATAAGTAATAGACTTGATTACACCATTGAATTCCCCATACTCCAAGTACTGTAGAAACTCAGTTCATACTTCACATCTCAGATTCTGTCACATTTTCTTCAAACCAATGGTGTAAAACTGAAAGTTATCCTGACTGACAATTTTACTGATTCAACTCTTTACAGAATATGAAAGTGGCAAAGAAATTACATATAACACATATAACAGATATGCTACAAGGGGACAGTAATATACTGTCCTACTTTATTAATCAAAATCTTCCATTCATTTGTTTAGGTATGCCTGTCCAAGGGATCAAACATCTATATAAACTATATATGTGTATATATATATATATATATATATATATATATATATATATATATATGTGTGTGTGTGTGTACACACACACACATATGTGTGTGTGTGTATGTATACACATATATAAATGTCTCTCTCCCTCTGTGTATGTATAAACACAGATATACCCACACATACAAATTGCAATATAAATATATTTTAAATCACAGAATTCTGCTTTTCAGAGTGGTAGAAATACCTTCTTTTAAAACTAATTCTCTTTCTTGAACATCTGCTTGGTCAGAGAAGCAACTGGATAGGTTTTTTAATTAAAACTCTCCTTGACTCACAGTTCCCTTGATTATAAATTAAGTAGGCTGTTAGATATGTTTTTGTTTCTACTTTGTTTCTGTCCTGCTGTACAACAGCCTTCTCTCTGCATAAAATAGGTCTCTGCTAAGAATAAGTATCCTTGATATTTGTTGAGATGTGAGGAAGATTGAAATATGGCAATGAAATATACCTAATTCAATGGAAAAAAGGTTAGGTTTCAATTCAATAAGGAAAAAAAAGGAGATTTGTTCATAGTAAATGCTTAATAAGTGCTTCATTCATTCATGACGTAAGAAAAACAACTATGAGGAAGAGCTCAACTCCTAAGAACAAAATTCCTTGTTTTGTTGTAGGCTCTGTTTTTTTCTAGAGAAAATGGTCCTTGCACCAGAAAATATGGAACAAAAATTGTTAGCAGGGAATGGAAACCTGTGTTGGCACCCAACTTTCCTCAATGAACTAAACTTACCAGTACTGAAAGAACTACTTTCCAGGGTACTGAAAGAATTTATGGATATTATTGCTGTACATCTTTTTCAATAATCTTAAAAAAGTCATTGGTTCAAATTATAAACACTTAATGAAAGAGCACAAGGGTTTCTATAAAAGCTGAGGTTTGTCAGAAATTAGTTTTATACCAATATCTTACATCATATATAATAATAAACTCAAAATAGATCAAAACTGAATATTAAATGCCATGCCATTAAAAGACAATTAGAAAAGGACCATACTTTCCACAACTACGGTTATGAGATCATTTTTAAAAATTGTATTTTTAATAACATCTATATTACCTAATATGCCCTTCCCTCCTCCAGACAACAATTCCTTAAAACAAGGACTAAAAAGAGTTTACAAAAAAGAGTTAACAAAATTAACTAACGTATTATCTAAGTTCCTACATTACATATAGTATTCTATATCCCATCACTGCAAAGAAAGGAGATACATTTTTAGATATCTTATTTGGGTCAAAGCTTGGTCACTGCAATTTTTAAAATTACATATCTGTATTGTGAGCTTAACAGTCCTCAACAAGCACAAGTATTTTAATATGCAAAGAACAAGAAAGTTTTTATTAAAATTGTTAGTAGAGATTTTAAAAGTAAGTACATATACACACATATATATGCATATTCATACACAAATAGATATCAATATCAATATATGAGAGACAGGGTGAGGGTGAGGGTAAAGGAAAGAGGAAGGAAGGAAGTAGTGTGATTTAGTGGATTGAGAGCAAGCCTCAAAGATAAGAAGTCCTTGTTCAGTCCTACCTCTGTCACAGAGACCCTCAGTCACTTAGGGATCCAGGCATTTCTTAAGCTTCTAAGTTGCAGAATAGTTGCTGACCTACATTATTAGAGGAATTTTCCTTATCTAAGAGTTATCTATGAAAATGAAATAACAAGTCCATTATTGTTTTTTTATGTAGGAAGTTATCATTTTGATGTTTCCTGGTTCTGTTTGCTTACTTTCCACCAGTTCATATGAGTATTCTTTTCATATAAAATGTTTCCATATTCGTCACATTGTAAAAAGAAAGA
>CM053773.1:134587954-134609277 GCA_028658325.1 Potorous gilbertii | reverse complement strand
GTCATTTGCAAAACTACATAGATATGGCCTATATTGAATCGCCTGCCTTCCCAAAGGGAATGGGTGGGGAGGGAGGGATGGGGAGAAATTGGAACTCAAAGTTTTAGGAACAACTGTTTAGTATTGTTCTTGCTACTAGGAAATAAGAAATACAGGTAATGGGGAATAGAAAGTTATCTGGCCCTACAGGACAAAAGAGAAGATGGGGTAAGGGAAGGGGGGGATGAAAGAAGAGAGGGCAGATTGATGATATGGGTAACTAGAATGTTCAGTGTATTGGGGAGGGGGCAGAGGACAAATGTTGAGAAAATTTTGGAACCCAAAATCTTGTGAAAATGAATGTAAAAAGTTAAATAAATAAATTTATTAAAAAAAAAAAGTTTCAGAGAAACTTACAGACCGGCATTGGTAGAGGACAGTTTCTCTCAGGAGTTTCCTATGCCAGTAAAATCAGAGGTCCATTTCCTATTGAATTTCCTATATTGTTTGCATAAAATACATATGTATGTGTATGTATTTTTATATACACATACATGTATGCATTTCAAGCCTACACCTTCAAATGTGAACTAGACATCTATAGTGAGATAATATACTAGCATTTCAAAATCCAGTGTTATTTACTAAATAAGTCATGTACATTCATATAGTATGTACATATAGACTATTATGTATATAAACCTATCTAGGCATGCATGTATGCATATTTTAAATTGCCAGGGCTAAATTTATCCTGTAGCAACTTATAAATAACTAATAAAGTATTCAAACACGGGTAGTGCTCTGTAATTAGAAAAAGGTCATTTTTATGAAATAGAATATTTCACAATCATTTAAACAGATCAGTGCTGTTACTGGTCTAAGAATGTCCAAAAGAACTATGCTAATATAAGATAGCAATTTATTTGTGCATGCTTTTATTTTCTCTTACAAAGTCCCTTTAAAAGAATAAATGAAAAAAATCATCCTATTCTTATTTTTTGTCTTGAAATAATTTGTCCATGTGTATAAAAATCTATATTCAGGTACTAGGAATATGCTTTATTATGAAGTCATTATCAAGTAAAATGGATTTTAATATTAATTTTCCATAATAGCAACCAAGAAAATCAACAATTACGTTGTTTTCCATAGTGAAAAGGTATCAGAATAGTTTACCTTTGCTTATCCTCCTCCAGAAAAATATCATGAGATATTATATTTAACATGTAAAGAGAATGCAAGATATTTCAAACTCAATGATGAGTTATGTCATCCAGTAAATACTGACTACATTATAAGAAAAAAGTAGGATATATGCAACAACATAGTCCCAATACATTCTGTACCTTCAGACCAAAGAAGAGACTTACCTAATCACTCCTAAACCTACATCTCAGGTCTCATGAGTTAGAAGTAGAAGGCAAAGTCAGATAGAAGCAGGTGATCATGGATGTGCAAGAAGGTGAGTTATTAGGGGAAGGCATACCTGGGGTTCTACTGGGAGAATTCCATTTTCTTCATTCTCAACCAAAATCCTATGCAAAGAGACTTTGGCATTCATTAGGGACACTAAACAAGTACCTGGGAGCAATATGTGGAAGGTGATACTCCCTTTGAGATAAGGAAGTCTGTGTAACAGGACTCCAAAGGGCATGGCTACCAAGGGAAAGTTACTGACCTGCAATTGGTAATGAGGTACCTTGAAAATGTCAAGTGAATGTTATTTTGGGGGGCAAAGGGGAGGTCTGATAACATTGTATTAATAGCAGTTAGATATTCAATTTAAAACTGTACATGCCCTTATCAAGAAAGGTACATCTGACCCAAAACAGAAGAGAATGTTTCTCATTGTTTTTCACAAACTTTACAATAAGACCTGTAAATGTTAATTAAAGGATCACATTCTGTGCGCAGTACATAGTTATCTTATGTGTTCAGCCATTGTTTCATGTAGAGGAAACTGACATCAGAAGCACCATCTTCAAAAAAGAAGGATATAGGTGCATATGTGTGTGTATCATATGAAATGTGTTTATTACACACACATATAAATGCACAAAGTAAAGTTGCAAAGCAATAAAAACTTTTATTTGAGTTTGCAGCATCACTCCTCTAATTAGAAATTGCAGTTCTACCTGGTATGTAGGCACATTGGTTTGTAGTGAAATGGTCAACATTTGTATGTCAATCCTTTTAATAATATAGTCATTCACTGGTCATAAAAGAAGGATCTCATATTTAAAGACCCAACAATTAAATTAATATTATACACACCCCAAAATTTGTGTGATTCTTAGCACCTTCTTATCCCTTTCTGCTATTCCATCTTCCATCTCCTTCCCTTTGCATAGGTTGTCCCTTAAGCCTAGAATGCATTCCCTCTTCAATGCCATTTCTTTAGAATGCTTTGTTTCCTCCACTGCTCAACCTTCCTCATCCCCCAGCTTGTGTCTTCTTTCTTCCCAAAAATCTATTTGTATTTCTTATGTATATATTTAAATGTACACGTCACATCCCTTATTAAAATGTAAGCTCTGAGGGCAAGTCTTTCTTTTTTTACATCCTCAGGGCTTAATAGCATCAGGAGTATAATAGGCATTTAATAAATGCTTGTTTAATTGTCTGGCTTACTGATCCTGCACCTGTCACTACAGAATCAGGAGGGGACCACATAAGACTGATGCTACTTTTATATTTTTATATTTCATGGGTTTCCTTGGGCATAGAATTTGGTGCTTAGAATTCATGCAAATTACCACCTTTTAAGTTCCTGCTAAATTCCAGGCACAATGTTATGCACTGGGAATATAAAAGACAAAAATTAACCAGTGCCTACCTTCAAGAAGCTTACATTCTATTATAAGGAAATGTCTGGTTTACACATAAAAAATATAAAATATATTAATCATTTGGCACATAGAAGTTACCTTATAAATATTTTGTGACTAGAACCGAATTTGAAATCCCAGAATATACCCGTCAAGAAAGCAAGCTACTTGGTAAATGCATAACATGAGAAAGATCTGATAGAATCTATCATGAATGTTTGTTCAAGATTACATGAAATTAGAATGTTAGGCAACCTAATTAGACATCAGAAGACATTATCAAAAAAATACCATCATATCTTAAATTAGTGAATAGAAAATAAAGTTACAAGGAGAGTTAGACAGAATTGACCTAGTAGCTTCTATCTTTCTATCTTCAGTTATATAGCCAATAATCTCACTTATGAGAAACAAACATCGAAATTTACTAAATTACACAGCAAGGACCAGAGAGATTTTTTGTTAAGTAGGCTGAGTTACATCATCATTTAAATGATTAGATTAGAGTGGTAGAGCAAAATAAGAGGTAGGTGAGCAAGTTATTTAAAATAAAAAAATCACATTAAAAAAAGGTTGATATGAAGGTTAGAAAACTATAAAGCTAGAATAAAAGATAGAACTGCCTAGTAAAATTAAAGGAGGAAATGATGAGTATTCTGGTATCCTATTTTGCAGGGAGAATCAAGAACCAGAAGGGAAGAAGAAAACTGTGGCTTTCCTTTGTTTATTGCCTTTAATCATGTGTATTTTCTATATGTAATAAACAGCCTTCCCTACCATGTCTATCTATTGAAAAAAATTTTAATTTATAAGAGAAAGAAATAGAAGAAATGTATAGAAGTCGTATTTTAGGAGTGTAATTATCTATGTGGAGGAACAGCATACTGTATGTACATGGTGGATACAGATTCTGTTTCAGAGGCACAAAGAACTGACGTATTTCTGATATAAACTGTCTATGTAATCCTGGTCAAGCCACTTGACTGCTCAGTGGTCCAGGATGTAAAGCTCTTCAAAGCCTGGCCTCTTCCTACATGGACATTATTCTCATCTTTCACTCCCCTCCACATACTCTTACTTCTCTCTACACTGCCTAACTTGTACTTCCCCAAACACAACAATCTGTCTACGGTTTCAGCACCTTGGATGGGCTTTCTTGTATGCCTGGAGTGAACTAATTCTCAATTCTTCCTCTTGGTTTTTACGACTTCCTTCAAGATACAACTCAAATACCACTTTCTGCAGGGGGCCTTTCTTTACTGGTCCCCTAAGATTTCAATGCTTACTATTCTAGACAGTGCTTCATCATTTCATCTGTCCATCTATCCTGTGTGTATGTATGTGTGTACATATAAATATATACTGCTACATATATATACACACACATACATGTTCCATAGAATGCATATTATATATAGCACACTACACATATACTACATCTACAGTATACATGTGTGATGTATATATACATGTATGTATGTATATATGTATTCTATACACAATATGTATACATATATGTATACGTATACTTTGTGTGTTCTATATTGTGTACTCCATGCTATATAGAATTGACAATCTATTCCAGTTGACACTATTGACAGTATCTCCTCCTTCTGAAGATTCTCTCCTCTACTCCTCATGTTCTCTTCCTACTTGGCAAATCTTTCTCAAGTCTCTTTGCTGGCTTATTATCTCATATAATGTCTACTACCTATGGGTGTTCCCTCAAGGTTCTATCCTAGTCTTTCTCTCCTCTCCTCTCCTCTCCTCTCCTCCCTCCCTCCCTCCCTCCCCTCCTTCTGTCTCTCTCTCTGCGTGTATTCACCTCTGACATCTCCTCTGAGCTTCAATTCAGCATTGCTAAATGCTCATTGAAGATTTCAACCTCAATGTCCTGGTGGCCTTAAACTCAACAGGTCTAAAACTAAATTCATTATCTTTTGCCCAAATGCCTTCTCTCTTCCAAACTTCCTGATTTCTGTCCAAGGATATACCTATCTTTCTAGATTCACATGTTTATAACCTCAACATTTTACTGAATTCCTCATTTTCCCACACTATGCCTATGTACTCAGTTGCCAAATCTTAAAATTTCTTTTTCCACAGCTCTTGTATAATTATCCCTTCTCTCTGTTACCACAGATGCTTCATTAATTTAGATCCTCTTCACCTCTTATCATCTAAACAACCTCCTAATTGGCCTGTGTGTCTCACATTCTTTGCCATACCAAGTTCATACCAAGTCCATCCAAACTTCAGAAAAACAACTTTGCTTAAGCACAGATTTAACCATGTCATTCCCTATTCAGTTAACTACAATGACTCCCTGGTGTTTCTAGGATAAAATATAAAGTTGCTTTGCTTTTTGTTAAGTTTTTAAAACCCTCCACATGCTAACATTATGGCACATGATTCTGAATTTGCTATTTATGTTTGTGTATGTACAAAGACATTGAATAACCTACCCAATTGCATGCTCATTACTTATTTTTAATGAACTATTAAGTAATGAATCACAAAGATTGCACTAAATAGAAATAAATTGAAAAATATACTTCAAACCTCAGTAGAAAAGTGCAAACTCTTAAGTCATATGGATTGGATCATAGAGTTAGAACCTTAGACTCCACTGAGTTTAACTCTTACTTCATAAATAAGGAAACTAAGGTGCAGAAAAGTTAAATGACTTGCTAAAAATCATATAGATAGTAAATGCCCAAAACAGGACTGGAATTCAGAGCCTTCAGTTCCAGGGTTCAAAAACTTACCACTTTTGCATACCACTGACTATGCTATTGGTAGAAAACGTTTTCATTCCAAATTGAATTTAAATCTGAACGACGAAACTTCCCTCAAACTTATAGAATTGTTGTTTTTAGGCTATTGCTTTGTTTTAAGTGAACTACTTATATTTTAAGAAACATTTTGTAGTTTACTATTAATAGAGGTAAATTAGGATAGAGAAAAATTTTTTAGAAACAGCAACTGAGAAATAGTCTTACCCTTCTGTTTGATAATATTCTTGTAAACCTCGATTAAATATTAAAAATTTAAACATTGAAATACCATCAGACCTATCAAGAAACTTAATGGCATTCTGTTCCTAGGAGATAGCTATATCTTACTTAATGTCACGACACACAATTTTTTTTTAAATTCAAGGTGTGTATGTATGTGTATATATACATATATGTATATCTATGAAGATATATAATCCATCTATATACATATAATATGTAGTTTTATTTCTTGTTTTTAAAGATTGTTTTATCATAACCCAGGAGAGCTAGCCTAGAGTCAAGAAGACTCACCTTCCTAGGTTCAAATCTGGCCTCAGACACTTACTAGCTATGTGACCCTGGACAAGTCATTTAACCTTGTATGCCTCAGTTTCCTTATCTGGAAAATGAGCTGGAGAAAGAAATGGCAAATCACTTATGTCTTTGCTAAGAAAACCCCAAATGGAATCATGAAGTGTTGGACACAAATGAAATGACTCAACTACCATAACTCACAGGTTGTAGGAATCCATGATTAGGTTATACCAAATACACAATCTCATGATCATAGCTTTATGGGTAGAAGGAATCCCAGAGGTCATCTAATCCAGCCTTTTCATTTTATAGATGAGAATATTGTGACTCAAAAACATTAAATACTTCTCCATGGTCACACAGCTCCCAAGTGTCAGAGGTAGGACTTGCACTCAGGACCTCTGAGAGATGAGCCAATTCTCTTTCCAATGTACACACTATCTCCAGTCTGACTTCCTCCTTCCCCCCAAAATATCTTTATATTATGTACCAGATCCTTTATAAATAAGTATAATCCTGTACCAGCGTGATTCTGTAGTCCAAATTCTGTCCAAAATAGCATCTCCATGTGGTTCTTGTAATTAGTAAGCAACCATACTCTCTGGAAGAATTTCTCTAGTGTGGGTGCTTAATCATTTCAGTTTCATGAAACCAGGGCGAATATTCAAGGAAGTGTGAACAAACTGTGTCATATCTTTTAATACACGTGCATTTTTAATGAGTGTGCAAAGACCAGGAGGATGAATCATTTATTTAATTTTTCTTTAAAAATTTATGTGGGAGAATTAAATCCATACAAACTGTAGAATGGTAGAGGAAAAATGCCCCTTGAATTAAATGTTAGGAGTTTCAGTGAGGGGGATATTAGAATTTATTTTTTCCCTCTGTAGGATTGTATCTCTGATATTATAATGTAAGTCAATTTGAGAAAATGCTTAAAGATATAATTTACACAAAATTTTTCAAAAGCCTCTGTCATACCGCTTTGAATACTCTAAATATTTTTCTTTCTCACTCTCCCTCTCCCCCTTTCCCTTCTATTTCTTTTTTCTTGTTTGCTTCAATTACAGTCCCATTAGATTTACATTGTTAATAAAAACACCAGTGATATAGCTATTAAATATAGACAGTAATGAAAAAATCTCTTAAGTGCTACTATCATCAATTATAAATACCTAGATTCCATACAGATTTGAGTAAAACACCTTGAGATCTTTAGACATATTCTAAGATTCCCAAAACATTGGGACCAACTAACTGTAAGATTTTAGGGGCAAAAATGGCTGAGTGATGTGGGTTACCTGCCTTTTCTGTAACTTTGAAGACAGTGTAGGGAACTATAGGGAGATGCTGAAGGACTTTACTTGGCCTTAACTGTGCAAATTTAGAACCCCAGAATGCCTTGCATACATGCTAATACAGTATTCCCCTTACTAACACAAGCACAACATGGTCAAAGGAAGAAAGTTGCAAAGTCCTATTTCTAGCTATTGATGGATAGAGGAATCATCTATTGAGATCTGGTCCTATTGGCTCTTTCAAAGCTTCAAGTCTGACTTGAAAAGGAGCTGTCATCATTGGAAGTTTTGTCTTGCCTAAAGTAATAGAGCTACTAAGCGTCTGAGGCTGAATTTGAACTCAGAAAGTTCTGACTCCAGGGCTGGCACTCTATTTACTATGCCAACTAGCTACCTCAGAGAGTTATATTCAAATATCTCATTTTCCAACTAGATACATTCATTTTGTATTTCTTTGTCTTCTCCACCAGACCCCAGCAAACTCATCACTGGGAAATCTTACCATCTTGAAAGATCCAATCAGCGTTATTACTCAGATTTCATCAATATCCTCTGATTATAGTGGAGCGATAAACCTCTCCATTTAAGAAAAGAGAATAGGACTGACATCTCCTCAGACATGTTCCTCATTTTGTACTTCTTTAGATTCTCCACCATGCCCCCATGTTCTGTATCTTCCCTCTTCCCACCCTTTTCAGCTTACTTTTGTATGTTATCTTAAGCTCCTTGAGGACAAGGACCAGGATTTTTATCCCCAATGCTTAACACAATGCTTGGAACATAGTAGGTGCTTAATAAGCATTTAGTGACTATTGGCTAGAATTTCTACTATCTCCACTATGTGGATGAAGAAGGATAAAAGCTGGAAGGAAACCATACTGCAGGATGAGTCAGAAAACAATGGACATTATCCCTTGCTTTGCCAAGAATTCACTTTGTTAACCTGCACAAGTTAGTTCACCTCAGTTCTGAATTGCCTTATCTCTAAAGTGATTGAACTAAACTATAAAGTCCATTCTAGTTCAGAGGTCATATGATGTTATGATCTCCACTAATACACTCTTTCCAGTTGTTAGTACTTTCTGCCTCTTCAAAGTATTGTATTTACTTATCTGTGCACATAATGCATCTCCTCAGTAGAATATAAGCCTTCAGAAATAGAGACTATTTAATTTTTTGTCTCTGTATCCCCAATGCCTCTTTAAATACCATCTTAACTGTTGGTACTCTCAATGTGAGATCCCTTCCTGTTCAATGACCACCAAATTGACATACTCTTGAAGGAATCATATCAAGATCATAATCTCAGTATAAATGAAACCAGAAGCCAAAAAGAAAAGGTATAGTTAAATGGAAAGATGGCTCATAGGTTCTGCTTGGAAAAATAAATAAAAGAACTGATGCAATTGGTTTTATTGGGCACCCAGAGAAAAACAAGAAACATCATTTTACGAAACATTTTCTTATATTGTTCATTATGAGCATATGTTTAAAAAAATATGACTCAAGATTAAAAAAGAAAGAAGCCACAAGTTTATAGACTACAAAAGCCTCAGATCTCCAAACTCTGTTATATCATGAACATATCCTTCAAGATTAGAATTGAGAGGCACTAGATATGGCAAGCACAAAAAATGTAATTAATATATATTTTAACTAGCCAGAAAATGACTAGTTACCAATATGGGAATCATTTCCAAAGCAGTTATCTGGGTAGAGGACATGAAGTTGTTAGAGCAAAGATTGAAATCAATACGAAATTAAAAGAATTAAAATTAGAAGGCATAATATGCAATTAAAATAGCTCCAACCTGACTGATTTACACAAGATTATGATTGTGAAAATTGGAACAGCATTAAAAGATAGACATCAGAATGAACAATTACCGCTTCCCTTAAAAAATAGTTTAATCTATGTGAAACAATTTCTATTACAAGGATACTGAAAGATCCTGGAAACCACTCTAGCCAGAAAATGCTTGATCTTCTCTCCAAGTAAAGAAATACAGCAGTCAAGGGCAAAAACCATTTAGAACACAAACTCATTTGTACAATCTTTCAGAGGAGGACAGAGGAAGATTATAAGCAGTATCACCTCATAAAACAGTGAAAAGCAGTGGAAAATAAAGAAGTCTACAGAAAGCTTGGCAAGAGACCCAAACTAAATCAGAGCATCTCAAGGGCATTTAAATATGAAAGTGGAAGGAGGAAAATGAACAGATGAAAAATGGAACAGATCTGTAAAGATTTCCATAAGAAACTCTTTTCCTCCATCAATTACATTCAAACTTTAACACCCAAGACATCGATTACTACATAAAGAAGTAGAAATCATGCTGAAGAAACTGAAGATACAAAAAACACCTCTATTAAACCAAGTATATACAGAAGCTATCTCATGTTGGTCATTAAATTATGAGGGAAATGAAAGACCAATTCTCAAAATATGGGAAATAAATAAGGATTTCAAATGTGTGGGGAAAATCAGAGACCTTATTTTTACTCCTAAAAGTTTACCTAGAGTATATCAATAACCTTGGCCTTAGGTATAAGGTCTATCCCTACTTTACCATCTCTATGAATTCTTTGAGAATAAACTACAAGTTGTATTCTATTGGAAGCCACACCTTTGTTGTCACATAATTTAATGATAATGGCAGAAGTCAGAACACCACTAAGCTTATTATCTGTTTATTATAAAAAGCAGCTATAAAAAAGGCATTTAGTAAAAACAATGCTGTTTTAAAGACTCTCTTCAAACAAGATTTCTTTCTTGCCTATATTTAAATAACAAAACATTCACTGGATGATCTAATCACAGAAATAAATTTGATGAACTTCTGATTACTAATATGACATAAGCCATGAACCAGGTGGATATATACTTGTCAAAGATATTTGCTGCTGTAATTGGATATTAGGATGTTCAATTCAAAGTTCCAACAAAAGGGATTCTTCTTATATAATAGTGTCCCAGATGCTCCTATTTGCGGATAGCATTGTACTACATTCGTCTTGGAACACTTCTAAACAAGTTCCTTAATACCCTCAAAAGAGGTCTAACTATCCACAAATAAAAAAGGATGACGCTGGAAAGTAAGATAGGAGACTAGTAGAATTTACTTATTTCACTTATTTTTGTTAGGTCTGGTTGGAAAAGGAATAAAATCAAAATCTAACCCAGTATACAGAAATCAAAGAACTGAAACAGGAGTAGGGTCTACAAATAGCAATGACTGAAACAAGCTAAGGGATAGTTTATATATAAATGCTACATGGGTTTTTCTAACCATCTCAACACAGAAAAATAGTAGTGATCTCAATATGTATCGTCAATTTCAAATTCAAAAATATAATTACATAATTATATTACATAATATTAATTTACATAAATTAATTACATAAATATTAATTACATAAATTGAGTTCATAAGATTAAATCTTGAACCACACACATAAAACACTCAGTATGATCTGATATTACATTTACTTGGTTGTAAATCATAGGTATTTTGCTATAACAAAATGGGAATGACATGAGTAAAATTACTCAAAAAGAGAAATAAAACTATCTTCTTCCTCTGCTACTCATTTGCTTGACTCCCACAGAGAGAAAAAGTGAGTCAATGGTGGGGGGACAGGAACTTAGTATGTTATAGCAGCTTTGCTTAATTTCTGCATTTCAAAATAATTAAAAAACAAAAAAAGTTTCTAAATTCTAGTTGATGAAATCAAGAACCTACATGAAAGTCAAGTATAATTACAATGAACTGTCCTTAAAAACTCAGCATTACTCCCTACTCTACCTTCTACTTTTATGCTCATGAGGTTCTCTTTTCTTTGCTAAATTTACTTTGCTAAACATATATCATCACTTCCTTATTACCTGCACTTCTCTTCAGTCTTGCAACCTGGTTTTTGACTCTATGACTTCATTGAAATTCCTCCCACAAATCCGAAATAGATACAAAACTTGCTGAACTATTTTTGCCCTTTTACCCTATCATCCTTCCTTTATTCTGTGACACTTGTTATATATTCTTATTCCCTTTATCTCTAACTTATTTTGCATATCAACAATTAATTCTTAAATATACACAAAATATCAAATAATAAACCACTGTATACTCTTTTGAAGCTTTCCTTTGATTTCTTCTTTTTTTTTTTTTTAGCATTTCCTTCGTATATTTAACTTGAAACAGTTTCAGGAAACAAGCTTTCAATCTGAGGATCCATGACCATTTATAAGGGATTCCCTTTCACTTATGGGTTGGTCTAGAATAGATCATCATGATCATCATCACTAACACATATATTGCTTTAAAGTTTGCAAAGCCCTTTATAGAGATTAATCCTTTGGATCACCCTCACAATAACGTGGTGAGGTAAGGATTACTGTTATACTCATTTTATAGATGAGAAAACTCAGGCACAGAGAAGCTAAGCGACTTGTCCATGGTCACCTAGCCAAGAAATATGTCAAGCTAAGAACTCAGGTCATCTTGACTCCAAGACCTGTGTTCTGTCCATTGTAGTATATAGCTAATGCTAGATGTAAGTCTATGATTCGGGAAGGCCAAAAGGGGAAATTTGTTGTGAAAAGTGGAATATTTGAACTACTATAATGTACTTAAAAGATATTACTTAATGCTTTACTTTGATGTACTGATAGACCTGTAATTTTTTCAGTGTAAGTATCCTCTCCATCAATGCACACCCACTCCTCCTTGCATGCCTATCTCATCTGCCCTTCTTTTCTATATAGTGAGAGAGCTAATAATGAAATTAATATGTCTATAGTCTAAGAAATGTATGATTTTTTTAGCACTCTTTGCCTCCATTTTCCATTCTCATCATCATTAGATTTAGAGCTGGAAGGGCCTTACATATCATGAATCGAAGGGTTCTTAACCCAAAATCTTTGATATTTTAATATACACGGTACCCCAAAAGTCTTAAGACAATTTAAAGCTATTAGTACTTAAAACGACCTTAAGACTTCAGGGGCACCTTGTATTTTGATAACTGCACTTCATTATAATCAATCTCCTTTTAATCCTATGCATTTTATTTTATGCATTTAAAAACATTGTGATAATTACACAGAGACGACCACTCTACCAGAGGAGTCCAAGACAAAAAAAAGGGTGAGGAACCCCTATTCTAGTCCAACTATCTAATTTTATAGATCAGAAAACTAAAGCCCAGCCAATGTCTTTCCTCAAAATCTCAAAAGAAGTAATAGCAGAAGTAGAATTCCAACCTCGATCCCAAATCTCCATCTAAAACAATCACAATACCCATTAACCATCACGAGGAATGCAGAAAGAACCACAGAATCATTTTTATAGCTCACTATGGCCAAAACACTTATCACCTAGTAGCTAAACCTCTCTTCACTTACCTAGGCTAAGCATCAAAGAGCAGACCCATAGAAATCAGTCAGTTTTAAAGAATATATCAAAATAAGAAGAACCCAGAACACCTTCAGACCACAATAAGGCAAGAGAGTAGGCCTTTTGGTGAGGCTCATTCAAATGCAGAAACTGCGATATCTAAGTACTGTCATTTTAACACTTCATAAAAATGTTTAATTATCCAAGCCTTTAAAGATTTCTTGACTTTAAAACACATTAACCAAAGTGGCCATTTCAAGGCTTTAAATTAAACTCTCTGCCATCTATCTCATTCAATTTTCAATGACCATAGAATATTTACTTCTAACATGATGAATTTTAAAAGAGTATAGGCTTTGGAACCTGAAGAGTTGGATTCCACCAATGGGATTTACTGTCAGTGTGAGCTTGGGCAAATCACCTGGTAGCTTAGAGTCTCAGTTTCTCCACTTTTTAATTAGGAGTTTGGGACATATTCAGTTGTTTCAGTCACATCCAACTCTTCATGATCCCATTTTGGGTTTTCTTGGCAAAAATAGTGGAGTGGTTTGTTATTTCCTTCTCCATGTCATTTTACAGATGAGGAAATTGAGGCAAGCAAGTTTAAATGACTTCTCTTGAGTCACATAACTAAGAATCTGAGACCAGATTTGAACTCAAGAAAATGAGTCTCCCTGACTCCAGGCCCAGAATCTGCCCAGTCAGAGGACCTGGGTTTAAATCCCATCTCTGCTGCTTAAGCATGTGCGATTTTTGGCAAGTGACTTTACTTCTCTGGCAGTCAGTTTCCCTCATCTATAAAATGTTGGTGACTGGACTAGATGGCCTCAAGAGTACCTACTAGCTCTAAATGCTATCATTCTGATCTCTCCCCTTCTTCCATTCATTAGTCACACACCTGCCAAAATAACCTTTCCTGAAGCACAAGTCAGATTATTGCAACCCTTCTGCTGGGTAGACATAAGTGATTTCCTGTTTCTTCTAGGATAAAATGCTAACTTCTCAGATTGGCATTTGCTATCCTTCACAATCTGGCTTCAGTCTATCTTTCCAAGCCTACTGCAGATTATATCTTCTATGTTCCAGCCAAACTCACATAATTGCTGTTCCTCAAACTCAGCACTACATCTAGTCAGTGCATTCTGTTAAAGTAATTCTAAACATCATAAACCATCTGGAAGTTGAATATTGGTTGGAATTGGGATGGAAAGTATTGGCTGAGAGAAGGGAACAAGAAAGTTCCAGCAGATTTCTTCTTTCATTCACAATTTTTCCCCCCAAAGTCCTTATGGATAGCATCTGATCATCATTTTCTCAAGAATCAAAAACAGCAACCTCTGGGGCACACACGGCAGAGAATGCTAGGAGAAGAGCTGGTTACTGTAGAGCTTATTAGAGAAGCTGGTCACTGCTGGAGTGAATAGACTGAAACCTCTGAGCACAGAAACCAGTTATGTCCTTTTCCATGATCACCTGAAAGTTTGAAAAGAATCCTTTGTCATCACCTGGGCTCTCAGCCAACAAAGCTTTTCAGAGATCTGCAAAGTAATTGAGGGTATGGAAGGAAGAGATTTCCATAGGTATGCCCTGCCTATCATTCAATCACTTGACAAGTTCACAGGTCTTTCAAAAGCTTATATAGGCAGATGAGATTTTGAGTGAGAATCAGTTGATTAGAAATCTATAGGAAAACAGTTTAGAGGAATTTGCACAATACGTTAATGACAAATGGGGGAATTTGGGGTGACTCCTGCATGCTGGAAATACTCTAAGCAAACTGCTGTTAGTGCTTATAATGAGCAATTGGCTGAAACCTCAGAAAGAAAGGAAAAGAATGAAACTTGAATTTGTGCATTATTTGACTCAAGACTTTGTGAAAATGTTTGTAACCTTTATCGATATTGTTCAGATAAGATGAGATAGTATAGGTATAATAAAGTACTTTGCAAACCTTAAAGCAATAAAAATATAAGCTATGATTGTTATAATTTTATTATTACAGTTTTAAGGATTTGTAGAACCATAGAATTTCAGGTCTTCAGTTAAATTCAAGTAAAAATATTAAATGCTATCTTGTGTAAAGCACTTTAGTAAATGCTTAGTGAAATATAAAGTTTAATTACAATACAGTCTCTGGCTTCATGAAGTTTACATGGTAAGCGGGTGATATGATACAAAAAACTATGATTAATAAGAAATATAATAAGAAATGTTAAGTGCATAAGAAAGCTGTGGAACACAATTTAATGTAATGTAAAGAATGTTAGACTTCGAGAAGATCTGGTCACTGGACTTTAGGTCAAAAAGAGCTGGAGGCAAATTAGAGTTCATCTAGTCTAACCCTCTCATCTATGTTTGAGTCCTGGCTCTATCCTTTACTAATTGAGTAACTTTGGTCAAGTTGCTTCACCATTATGGATTGCAACATCCTCATTTAAAAATGGAGGGAGTCTATCAAATGATCTCTCCATGGTCCTTTTCCAATCCAGAATTTCTTGAATATGTCTATAATTTTAAATATAAGGTCAAAAGCAGGAAGATATTGTTGACCTGGCAAGGGGGTAAGTGGGAATGGGAAAAGGCTTCATAGAAAATGTGGTAATTAAGTAGGTTCTTACAATTTGAGTCATAATTCAATAGAGAGTATTATAGGTACAGGGAAAAGATTGGGCAAAGACATAGGTGGTAGGAAAAAAACTAGGCTTATATGATAGTGAGCAATCCAGTTTGGGTAGGGTATGGGGGGGGGGGGTGTAAAAGGAGTAGTAGAGCCTTTTAGGCAGGATAGAAAAACCAAATTTTCTCCCTGAGTGCTGATACTTGAAAAGGGAATGCCTCCTTTTGTCCTGCCCACTATGCCATCACACTGTGAAAACTCATTTTGTGATTCTTCATTTCAAGCATCATAATTTTTTCCCCAGGTGAAAGAATTCCTTGTGATGGTTTCGGAGAATAATCAAAAATGAGTTTGGAAAGAAAGAATGCCAGATAAGGTTGGCAGCAGATTGCAGAAGTTCTTGAAATCCAGATGACCTTAAGGAACCGTCTAGACCTACTTCCTCATTTTACAGATATAAAGATGAGACCTAGAAAAATTAAGTGTCTTGCCAACAGTCATATATACGGTTACTGAGAGAATGGAAAAGAATATCTGTTTACTGAATACCAACATATATTTTTCCATTACCCAATTTTGAATAACTATAAGAATTACAGAATGTTAAAGTTGGAAGAAACTGAAGTAATCACTTAGTTCAACCTCCCCCATTTTAAAGATTAGTAAACTGAGACCAAGATGGTTTAGGTGATTTATTCATTATCCCGCAGAAAATGACAGAACAAGACTTACAAGCCAGATGCCCCGAATACTAGCACAGTGATTTTTCCATTACACTCCCTGCATATCATGAGTTATTCTCTGCTCTACAGACACTTCAGATATCCATCTATTAATTTTTGGCCTCCTATAGACTGATTTTTGAGACTCAATCTTAAATTTCACACAAATACTGAGCAAAAGAAATGAACTTGGAACATTTATTTTCTTTCTCATCCCATTTGATGCTTAAAAAAACTATTTCAGTTTTAGAATAGATTTAAAAAGGCCTAATATAGAGGAAAAGGAAGGTTAGACTTCTAATATATACTGCCGTTGGTAGACTAAATTTGGAATCATGTGTTCAGGTCTGGGTACCTTGTTTTTTAGAAGTACATTGATAACCTAGAAGGTAAAGAGGGTGGACAACCAGTTTGGTAAAAATCCTTGAGGTAATTCTACAGGAGGATTGTCTGAAGGCACTGGGAATGTTTAATCTGATGAAAGAAAGACTTGGGGAGGGATATAATATCTGTTTTCATGTATTTGAAGAGTTGCCATATAGAACAAGAATTAGATTTTTTCTGCTGGGTTTCAGAGGGCAGAACTGGGAGCAATGGTTAGAAAAGAAAAGGGGAAAAGCATTTATGGAGAGCCCAAACCATACCAGGCACTGTATTATAGTGCTTCAGATATTACAGATATGTCCTTATAAGCTCAATTGGAAAAACTTAATGAGAACTGAAATATAGATATTACTTCATGAGATCCTTGCAATAACCCTACAAGGCAGATGGTGTTATTATCGGAAACTGAGGTGAACAGAGGTTAAGTATCCTGTCCAAGTTCACACAACTACTTAATGTCTGTGGCTGTATTTGAACTCAAGTCTTCCTGACTCCAGGCCTTGCACTCTATTCACCATACTATATAACTGCCTCAGAAGTAACTAAATCTGGCTAGATTTAACAAAAGAACAGATTAAGACTTGACTTAAAGAAAAAAAAGTTTCTACGTATTAGAGCTATCCAAAAGGTGAACACCTGCCCTGTAAAATAGTGGGTTTCTTCTGACTCAAAATCTTCAAGAGAAAGGCTGAATACTCAGGTATCCTGTAGAGGAAATTCTTATTTAAGTACAGGGTAGATGATATGGCTTCTGACATCTCTTTAATATCTCATAAACGGTGATTCTCTGAAAGTACAAGGTAGGGAGTGAAGAGGGCAAGGGAGAGATAAGCCTAAGTGCTCTGGAAAATTTTAAGATGGAGAGAATACTAACTAGATATATCTTGGTAGGCTCAGTGAAGAGGTAAAAACTGAGCAGAGTCTTGATGGAGGAAAATAAAAAAAAATTTAACCTTTCCCTGTCCTCCTTTGTAAAATGTACTTTTCTAATATTACCTTTGGCTGATTTTACTGGGAGTATCCTCTTGCCCACTCCCCATTAGATTATAAAAGCTCCCGAAGGGCAGGGAACATTTCATTTTGATCATGTTTGCACTTCATAAACATCTATTAAATGAGCTGAATTAAGTTGTTTTAGAAATGCATACTACATGTTCCATATATGTTATTCATGCCTAGGAAGTCAAATTGAACTGAGCTAAACAGCAGTCTTGGCCACCAAAGTGCTTTAAGTGGATCAATCCATAAAAGAATCTAAAAGGCACCCACAGAAAAGCACAAAGAAACATAATAATACATTTTAAAATTCTATTCAATTGCCTGTTCTGTTTGGATTCTATATCTTCTAAAAATCCTTCTCTTTTTATCCTGCAGCAGTTGCTAGGGGAACCTATCAGGCAAATCTGTAGATCAGTTATCTCTCATAGGCAGATTAAGTTAAAATAAGCCAGAGCTGCCTTGGGAACTTTTCCATACTCCCTACCTCCTATGAACCTCATTCCAGTCTTCTAGAAAGTAAAAAAGAAGGAAACTAGCACAACAACTATCAAATAAGACTATATCTAAGAGGACAGGAATATTGGATAAAATTTGCCAGCTCAGTCCCTCCTACTCCTGCGTTACTAAGTTAGAGTGTTGGCCTTGGAGTCAGGGAGACCTGGATTTAAATTCCAGCTACAACACTCACTTGTGGTATGATCATGGCAAGAACCTTAACAAGAGCCTCACTTTCCCCATTTGCAAAATGGAACCCATGACACTATACCTCATGGAGTTGTGCGATAAACTCAAATATATGAAACAAAGTATAAATTTTTAGGGATCTCTATTTGAGTATAAGACCCAGGTCAGCCATCTCTTCATTTCCCATCTGGCTGAACTCCTCTGCACTTCTCCATCATCCCTCAGATATTTCTTCATCCTTCATCCTCCAAGATCACTTCAGCTCCTGGAACTCATATTTCATCAGTGTTGCCTGCCCCTGAGCTCCCTCCATATGCTTGGAAGATGAAGATGGGGAGCCTGTCCCAGAGCCTCCATTTAAAGAAGGGGTCCAGGCCAGCCATCTCTTCCTTTTATACCTAGATGCTCTCCTCTTGACATACCCCCAGATACTAGCTGCCAAAAGCATATTATAATCGTAGGCTCAGAAACTGGCTGCCAGAGGCATACTGGTGACTGAAAAGGCAAATAAAAAATGAAGCACATATTTATCCACAGCTTTAGAAAGATTCCTGGAGTCTTGGAAGAGATGAAAGGAGCTTATTCACCTTACTTCACATAAAGGTAAGGATCTGTGAGCTTTCTTGAGAGGTGGGTGGGAAGTCGGTAAGTAGGCAAAATCTCAAAAGCTTCCTAAATGACTCATTTTGTGTGTCAGCTGGTGTGACTAACAAGCCAGACTAACAAAAGCGCTGAAAATGTGAAAATTTTTGAGGTCAAGTAATTTGAGATAGTACAAGGAAAAAATGTTTTAGAAAAGTGAAAAAGAGAAGGTAAAACAACTAAGAAATAAAGATACATGTATGCACGTGTGTTTGTGTGCTTGTGTGTGTGTGTGTGTGTATATATCAAAGATATTCTATTCCATTTTATCAAACTGGCTTAAAAAAACTATACACTTAGACTTTTATATTATTACAACTTTCCTTAATATTTAATAAATAGCCTTTCCTTTTAAATTTTAAAAGTTGAAATGTATATTAATCACAGAACTCTCAAGGACAAAAGAATTCCAGTGCCCTGAGTCCATAGACAAATTAACTTCTCAGGGCCTCAGTATTTTCATCTATAAAATGAAGGAATTGCACTAAATTTAACTGTCCAAGCTTTAAAGCAGAGGCAGCCAGGTTGCATGCACAGTGTTTAGAGCATCAGACCTAGAGTCAGGAAGAGTTCAAATCCCACCTCATACACCTACTAGCTATGTCACCTTGGGCAATTCACTTAAGCCTAAGGTAAGGTTCAAATGAGATATGGGTAAAGTTCTTGGAACTAGGTGTTAATATCAGCGCTAGCTATTACTATCCTATTAGTCTAAACTTTTGAGTGTGGTACCATTTGTGAAAGATACCTTAGACCGTAGATGTAAACAATTTGATTTCAGTTCTCATTAAGTTTTTCCAACTGAGCTTATAAGGATATGCATATCTTTCCTAAGTATATTTTTGGCACAGGAGTATATCTTAAAAGAATAAATTAGATTTGATAATCCATGAAAATAATAAATTATAACATTTTATTTTTAAAGTAAACTGCAATTTTGTTTCCTGAAAATCAAATATTAGTGGTCTTAGAAAATACAAGAAGAAGGTGAAGAGAAAGGTTTTTCAAGGCATCTGCTAATGAAAATGTAAACTCTATGAGAATAGACACTGTCTTAGGGCATTCCTACCAATTGGAAAATTCTTTGAGGACAAGGATTAAGATTCTTATCTTTGCAGACCCCCCAGCGTAGAGCATACTGCCTATTACCTGTGTGCTGAACAAGGGCTTGTTGGATTGAACTGAATGAACTGCAAGCCAAGGAGATCTTGTCCATCTAATAAATATTCCTGATAGTAAGAGGAATTGGCTTCTTGGTGTCAGCATTTATCTTGTATAATTTCCCCACTCATCTTCAATCACTTCAATTTCCCAGTTGTAAATTATAGTTTTTATAGGGATAAAAAAGGGCAGTAGCTATTTCACTTGTAGGAAGAAAAATCTCTCTTTTTTCTGTATTTTTAAACTTTGAGTTTTACTTACTTACCAAAATAAGCTTTTGTTTTTGTTTTGTTTTTTTGGAGAAGAGAGGCAAGGCAAGTGAGGTTAAGTGACTTGTCCAAGGTCACATGACTAGTCAAGTGTATAAGCCAGTTTCGAACTCAGCTTCTCCTAACTCCAAGGCAGGTGCTCTATTCACTGTGCCATCTAGCTGCCCCTTAGTAAGCTTTTTTACAATAGTTTATTCTGATAAAATAAACATTTCACTTATGCATGCAACAAATATTTTTAAAGGCACTGGGGAAGTGGGATACAAAGTTGAATAAGTTAGCCCCTGACTTTGGATTGGGAGCATAATTTTTAGAGCTGGAAAAGGTATAATCCAGGGTTCTTAACCTTTTTTGTGTAAATCCATTAGGAATCTAATGAAGCCTATAAATCACTTCTCAGAATAATGCTTATTTCTTATATTTATAATTGAAAGAAAAACTAAACTTTATTTCAAATAGTCTAAGAAAAAACATCAATTAATATTGTTTTCGTGATTACTGTGATTTAGCTATTTTCACTTGGAGTCGGGAGACATGGGTCTGGGTCTCACTTCAAATATTTACTAGCTCGATGGCAATGGGCAAGTCACCAACTCTTACAGCCTCAGTATTAGCATCTAAAAATAGTGATAATAGTATTCATTAAAGCATTTTGCAAATTTTAAAGCAAAATGCAAATATAAATCATAATTACCACTATAATTTTATTCTTTAAATCATGCAATAAAGTATATAGTTACCAAGGAATCGTTATTGAGTACCATCTAAAAAGCAATGGAAAGACATTATCTATAAGGAACTACGTACAAAAAAGACTAAAAGATACCATCCAAAGGTGGTAAAACAGCAAAAAGGTAAAAAAAAAATAAAGAAAAAGGGATAACAGATGAACTTCTTCTTGCTGGACAAGCCCTTAGATAATCTCCAAAGGCCTGGAGAAAGATCCTTGCCTACTGGATAGACCCTCTGCAGGATTTACTGCATGAAAGGACATTAACAAGACTTGTCCAGAGTGAGAAGGTATAGA
>CM053773.1:134567660-134587454 GCA_028658325.1 Potorous gilbertii | reverse complement strand
AGGCAACAAACCATATTAACATTAGTCTTGACAGGACTGGCAAAGAAGTTCATTACACACACACACACACACACACACACACACACACACACACACAAACACAATTATAATAATTCCCATTCTATCTTATTAAGATCTTTCTGAATCCTCTCTTTGTCATCCAATACATTAGCTATTCCTTCCAGCTTTGTATCATTAGCTAATTTGATGGGTGTATTGTTTATACCTTTATCCAAGCCATTTTAAAAAAATGTTAAACAGTACCAGTTAAACAGAGCCAAGCTCAAATCCCTGAGGTATTTCACAGGAAGCCTCCTGGTACATTGACATTAAACTACTTGCAACTACTCTTTGACTCAAGTCTTCCAAATAATTGCTCAACCTATCTAACTTTTTATCATTTAATGCAGATCTCTCCATTTTCTCCATAAGAACAGTAAGGTTGTTTTTTTTTCAAAAGCATTGATAAAATCTAGGTAACCTATATCACTTATATTCCCTTCAACCACTAATTAATAAGTCTGCAAAAAAAAAAAGGAAATGAGGTTGGTCTGGCATGTCTTCATCTTAATGAAGTCATGGTGAAATCACACTTCCTTTTCTTGATATTCAGTAATATAATAATTTAACATATAATATTAAGTATATATAATAACTTATAATATAATTATAATATAATAACTTATAATATAAGTATATTAATAAGTTGTCCTAGAATTTTCCCAGGAATTAAAATCAAGTTCACTGTTTAATAGTTTGCAGATTCCTCTTCCTTCCTTTTTTTTGGCAGGGGGAGATTCATGACTTTTACTCTTCTCAAATCTTGTGGTAACTACCCCATTTTCCACAAGTTTCAAAATATCCCAGTGATAATGGCTCAGCAATCAAATGTATGAGCTCTTTGATAATTGAGAGTGTAGTTCATCGGAGCTAGGTGACATGAATTTAATAAGAGTATGTAAATTCTCTCAGCATCTCCTTGTTTATCTTTGTTATGAACTCCCTTTTAGTCATTTTCATTCTGTCATCTAGAGAGCAAAGATCATTCTTCTTGGTAGAAAAAAATTGAATCAAAATAAAAAGGAAACAGCTCTTCCTTCTCCATATTTGTCAGTTATTATAGTCCTATCTACTCCAAGCAGAGTTCCTATACTTTCATTGATCTGTCCTTTTATAAGAGTATAGTTTGGGAAAACATCTTTTTGTTGTCCTTAGTTTCCCTTGATAATTTGAGTTCTTTTTAAGCTTTAGTATTCCTGACACTCTTTTTTCAGGCCCAAGTCTCACTCATATTCATTCTCTATTATCTGGTTTTGCTTCCATTTTTTATATGTAAGTTGGTTTATGAATTTCCTCTGTGATTATATCAGTCTCTACAGACAATTTTCATTTATCCTTTTAAACTAAAATAATTTCCCTTTGTGTCTTGAAATTTCCTTCTTCAGCATTTCCCATCTTTTTTGAGTATTGCCTTCACCAGAGTATTTTATTTCATTAAATCCTATCTATCTCTCCTCTGAAGTCTTTGGGATATTTCCTTGAGAAAGCAGCTCCCTTGGTAATGCTCTAATATTACCAATATCTAGTGTCAAGATTCTAAGGAAAAGACTACAGCTAAGTTGTGGCAGAGCTACATCAGTATAACTAGAAATGAACTAGAACCTCTTGTTGAGCTTAGTAAATGTAGGCAAATGTGGGCAATAGAGACATGTAAGGCTATAACTACACTAACGACCTCAGGTACCTTGCAGGGCTGACTATGATTAAACTACTGAGAGATAGTTTTCTCAGGTTCTGTAGCAGTGTCTCTGGTGTGGCCAGTTCAGAACCATGGACAGTTCCTGTTTACTCAGCTCAATGTCCAACAATTACATTTGGAACTTCCTAAAGTACAGAAATCAAAAGCACTTACCAAGCATAGTATAGTTGGTGGTGAAAAAGGAAGTATCATATCAAAGCCCTTTCCTTCCTTCCTTAAATCAAATAGTAGATATTAGAAAAGTGTATATTAAAATATAGGGTCTTCCAAAAAAGCCTTCATGCAATTTTAAGCTTTACAGGACACTCTGTAAGATCACATAAAGTAAATAATAAAAATAACAATTAACATTCATATAGCACTTACTATATGCCACGCACTATGCTATGAACTTTACAATTATTTTACTTGAACTTCACAACAACCATGAAAAGTGGATGTTATTATTTTCCACATTTTACAGTTCAGAAAATGAAGCTAAATGATTTGCCCAGAGTCACAAAGCCAAAAAGCTTCTGAGGCCAGATTTGAATTCAGGTCTTTCTGACTTCAGGTTCAGCACTCTATCTACTGTACCACTTAGCTGACGTAGAGGAAATATATACAAAAAAGTTATTGAATATCTACATATGAGAACTAGTGGTTTTTATATCGATTGAAGTGAATGGAAAATAGATGACAACATGTAGAAATATTAAACATCCGTAGAGAAAGCCCAGTCAATTAATATGTGCTGAATATTTATAGTACACATTCATAATATACTGGGTATTGAGGACATAGATTTGAATTTAGACATAGATCTAATCCTTGAGTAATTAAAGACTTCATTATAAAAGAAGATGCTTGCCCACAATTTGTCAGCCCTTGTACATCTTTTTTCTCTACCACGGCTCCTTTAAAAAGCAAGGGACAAGGTGGAATCACAGAAAAAGCAGGGTACTAGGAGCCAGAAAGCATGAGATTGGGTTTTTACCCCCATCACCGTCCACTCATTACATCTTACTTAATTCTCAGTTAACCTTCAGTGTCTTAAAGGTTAAATAAGGGATTTGAACTAAATAATCTCTAATATCTTTTCTAGTTCTAACATTTGATTCAAAGTTGTACTAGGCTCTTCAATTTTGCCCCCTAGTGGAAGCTCATATGTAGAATGTAATTCCTTTAAGAAGCAAGCTTTAATTTTGAGACCCTCAATACTTCTCAAATTCTGTAGAAAAACCCAGGTTCTAAATTCATATTTTTATGACCCTTACTAGTACCACATACATTTGTGAGTAGCTAATAAATCAACATGAAAAATATCCCATTTCCTAGGATTTTAACTGAGCTTAATTTATTTTTCACCAATAGGACAAAACACCACAAATCATCTTATTTGTCTTACTGAAAATCCCTAATAGCTATATAGAACTGACAGGTATTTAAAATTTACCTAACATATTCAGTTGTTTTTCTAAGTGGCAGTAATGCAAAAACGTTTACCTTAATACTGCAGTTCTTGTGTCATAGTAAGCTTATCTCAAGATTGTTACGAACTGCAGTAAAAACTCCAAAAACAGAAAACTTAAAATGGGCACATCAAAAGCAAAAGCTTTATGAGACTTTACTTGGGTATTTAACCTGATAATTGTGCCAGAATTTTCCCAACATTTATGCTGTCAACATGCCTACTCCTTAATCTCTAAGAATAATTTGTTCTTATGAATTATTAGCACATGGGAAGTTCACTGTGTTGTGAACATACCAAGTCCAAATAATATATACTGTGCACATGGCACTCACAGAGCTATGAAAAGAAAGCACGCTGTTCTTTCAAAGTCAAAGTAATCATTAATGTGCTATAACGAATAAATCATATCTCTGCCACTGATCCTGGGCACCCCATGATGTCTTCATTATAAGCCACTGTTACAGTCAATGCTCTCTAGAGAACTAAGTGCCTGGTTTGACCAAAATACTACTACATCAGTAGACTATCTGAAAATTCATTTAAAAGTAAAGCAACACTTCAGAATGTTAGTAGTTCTACTGTGGAGAATGTTGATACTGATGTCAGGCAAAGGTGAGCTTTCCATTTCATTTTCACTCAAATATTTCATAACTATGATCCATGAACCTGAATATAAACTACAAGTATGTTTTTAGATAAAAAAATTATTTACAACTTTAAATCCAAAAGTCATTCTACTGTAAAGATCAAGCACAGGCCTCTCTCTCTTCTCTTGCTTATCTAAGGACCGGGGGAGTAATGGACTCTTCTTTAACATCTAGCCTGAATAAAGGCACATCAGTTGCATTATGCCCCTGTGTGGCCAATCTGAATGGTGAATTCACCTTCACACATTTTATAACAAGAAAAGAGTAGAGGGAAATACTTTTTCATTCTAAGTTATTCAAGGAGAGCTAAAAATGGGGGGAAAGAGACATTTGGGGTGCATTTTGCATCAATGACTATCAAAAGATAGTCATCATTATGCAGTGATGTGTTCATTTGAATATTGCCTAAAGCAATTATGAACTCCAGTGCAGTGTAGGGAATGCTGCTAAAAATATAGCTTCTGACAGAACAATATTTGTACATTTGCTTCTAAAGACAGAAAAATTGCAAGCAAAAGATTTCATAATGCATTCAGTACTTTAGGGCCTTTTTTTTTCTAGGAGACAAAAGCAATTATCTCATGTCCTGATTAAATAACTTAATTGGAAAACTGAGTTTAGAGAAACAAAATAAAATAATCCCTTGTAACGGGAATTTAAATTATAGTGGTGTTTTAATACACTGTATCAAGCAAACATAGTCCTGGGTAAGGCTTAGATAAGCTATGTACAATATTGATTTTTCTTGCAATATCTTTGGTTATAAAACATATGCTATGAAAAATTACTAAAATTATTCCTTTTTTCTCCTCCATAGTTAAAATGGGAACCAGAAATTATTGTGATAGGTGTTTAGGAAATAAGTAGACAGCATCTAGTTGGTAACATAAGGATCTTTCTATAGAATGTCCAGTGACTTTGGAAGAGAAACTTAATGGTTATCTCTGCTATATATAATTGAGTGGCTAACATAGCAATCTACATTAAGCATCACCCATTGTGATTTAACACAAGGGATAAATTAATATTATTAGGAAATTTACAAACTGTACTGCTTTTTGAAATGGCTTAGAATGACATCCACGGAGGAATGAATAGTTCAGACTTCTCATACATTACTCTTAACTCATTAGTTTTAGGTCAAAGTTCTCATCCTATTCCATTAACTAGAGAATTTGTGAAAGTGAGATATAGGAGAACAATGAAAATCAAGTTACCAGGGTGGGAGGGAAGCTTCTTTCTTGACATAGTTGACAAATCAATTCACTCAAGAAATAACTCTCAACTGCGTGATTCACCCTGTGAGCCAGGTTATAGACTTCTGGCTTACATACAGTACTGACATGCACAGCTGGTGACTCTCCTAGTAACCACACCATAACAGCAAGAAATTTCAAAAAGAAAACTAAGATTATGCTTTACCCATTGATTTAAAGGGAAATTGTAATGATTTTCACAATCCTAATAAGGTTACATTTTGATTAATCCAACCAATTAAATGTATAAAAGATTAACAAAAATAACTGAAATATTAGATCAGGAAGAGATGGTGAAGATCATATACACCAATTCCCTCATGTTGCAAATGAAGAAACTAAGGTGAAGGGAAACAATGAATGTTAAAAACCAGTGCTCAAAAATGGAAACATTTTTATCATGTTTCAGATTATTATGAATATCTTGAATTTGGCATATCATAGGGGAAAAAGTTGTAGGGTAATATCCTTCTAATGACATACACATACTTATGGTTTTTCTCTAATATATTATATATTCATTTTTTCTACCTGATGGCATGATAGAATATTTTGCAGTAATATCTCACTCTTTGACTCAACAAATATGAACTAATGTTGTGTGGGTATGTGTATAGTCATCTTTAAGAGCTTTAGTAAAGAAAATTATCAACCAAAAAGAGATCTTTCTCATAATAACCAAGCACTAAAATAATTAAAATATTAAATGTATAAAATGTGCATTTTTACTTTTGTTCATGCAAACTTATTTTTCACATTATACAACGCTAAAATACTGACTACAAATTTACACAGCTGCCTATGCCATTTCTTCAGCAAAACTGATCAATGTTTTAGGCAAAATTTAGCTGGTTGATCATATTCCTAAGTGACATCAGAATAGTCATCAAAGGAATAATAATTTAAATTAGGTTTTTAAATAAATAAAAACTAAGAAATATGGAATCATAAAATTGCTTTAATTAAAGTAGAAGACATGTTTTTCTAAATGCCATATACTCTAGTGAAAAGAATCAAAACTGGTAGAAAAAGAAAACAAAATTTAAAAAACTCTGAAGAGACCTGACAAAATGAAACAACTTTATGATTACTCCAGAAATTTAAAGTTTGGTTATAATATAGCAAGCAAAATCTTGTTGTTTATATATTAATAAAAAGCAGTTTTGAAATTATAGTCACAATAAAAAAATGTATGGAAGTCAAAAGCCTATGATCTCCTCTTAACAGTATACAATTCCTTTCAACGCTGAAATTCTCTTAGTTCAAAATTAATGATGTTAACATTGAAACTGAATCCTCAGTAAGTCCTTTGGTATCCATAAGAGCAACACTCTTTCCAAAATAAATTGGTTCTTTCTCTTCATGCCTCATGACATTAAAATTGAATTCTTTCTTCCTCTGTCTCTCTTAAACATCTCTGTTTCTATCTCACAATACACATTTTAAATTCAACATTGATTTCATTTTACAACATAAGCTTTAGGCATTCCAATAGGACGGGTGGGGGGTGGGGGGGCCAGAATCAGGAAAAGATTTGTAGAGGTTGAGGACAAATCTGTAAGCTCTGGTAGCTGCAGGCCTCAGAAATGTTTGGAAAACATCATGGTTCTGTTTTATTAATAAATGTGATTTATGGTACACAGATTTTCAACCAATATTACAGATGCTTAAGAGATGTAATTCCAAGTGGGAAGCCAACAATGCCTCTGAAATACAGAAATCCCATTGTGTTTCATAAGCACATGCTAATTTCCATATGTTGCTGTATCTTTTATAGTGTTCCTGAAATAAAATGTGACAACACTCAGCTAGTTAATTTAACAGCACTCTTTGGGAGGGGAAAGTTAAATGTGTGCAAAATCAAGAATAACCCAGGCATTCCATATGTTAAAGAAAAGGTCATAAATATCATCAACATGAATGCACATCATGAAAACAACGATAACTTTTTAAAGCTTCCTTTTCATTTGTTAAATGAAGATATGACCCACAGCAGACATTGTGCACATTTCTCAACCATTCTTAACATTAGGCAGGCTAAATAATCCAATATTCTCTGCACTAGTTCTTCCTGATCATTTCCAGAATGTTTCGGTGCATAATCCTTACCAAACCCTACAGTATTTTTCTGTATTGGATAGAAAGCTTTATATTTAATGAAAATAGAAACATTTGGATTCTGACTATTTAACATTAAGAGTGGGGTGAGTGGATCTGAAAACTTTCCTTTTTAGTTAAAGAGAAAAGGTTTTTGATAATATAATTTCATGGTAGGACTTGAATGGAATTTTTCCTTTAGTACCAGTCAGGAAAAAAAAAAATCTGAAACATCTGCTCATACTTCAACCCTGATACCACACATACACACGTGCGTGCACACTCACACACACACAGAGACATACACATGAAAAAGCAATATACATTTTTAACAAAGAATTCTTCAAAGCTGCTTGACCTACTACTGCAAAGCATCATAAGCTGTTCAGTAACCAAGCTTGTTAGAAAAGATTATTTAGCCTGCACTACACAGAAAAATATCTTATAACCAGAAATGTCTTCTGCATGTTTTACAAAGAGCATGCCTAGTGGCTAATTCACATCTCCTCACAAATTGCTTATGGTTATAAAATCACATCCTTCTTTCTGTATTTAATCCATGCCCTAATACTAGCTTTTGCCATGAATCTCCTAAAACAATTCAATGGGATCAAGCTGCTGGGTAACTGAAGCCTGTTTCAGGAGTAGGGGTCATTACACTTTAGGTAACCTTTACATTTCAGCATATCCTTATATTTCCTCTAAAAATAAAATTTCTTAAGAAAAGTGCTTCACAGCTTGCAGTTATGATCTAAGAGATACTCCTTCCCTGGTACATAAATGCTAACAGTTCTTACTTAAATACAGCAGCTTCTCTCAAGCAGCCATCTAAACCAAGCTTTCCGAGAACATAGATTCTAAAATGAAGTCAACAAAACAGAAGCCCCGAAAATGAGATCAATCACAAAATGAAAGACGCCTCCACTCACCTTGCATTGTTCAGCGTTTGTCCAAAAAGCTCGTTTTGCAAAATATTTGGTGGGGATGAGAAAACCCCATGGAAATGAGATAAGACAGAATTGCAGACCTGGCGCAATGTCTCAAATTGCATTTTCTTTCCTTTTTGCTTTCCTCTTGTTTTTCCTTACCACCTGTCTTTAAAGTCATTTATTTTGCAGGAACCATCACATGCAAACATGCCACTCAAGTTCCATATTTCTCCTGATTTCTGGAAAGGCTGTGCTTAAATGAGCAGGGCTTGAGAGCTAATTGTACGGTCATTATTCTTCTACTTCCGTCGTAGAAGGTTCAGTGCCTGTGTGGCTTTCTCCTGACTGTAGCAAGAATTCCAAACAGCAGTGAGCTTTTGGGGCATTCCCAGCTGAAGTGTGAAGCTGAGCTCCTTTCATGTACTCCACTCATATTTCTCTAAGCCTATTAAAAACACGCAGTGAATAGGTGCTGTCGTCAGGACTTTCAGCACATCTGGCTGCTAGCAGTAAAATCTCAGAAGTCACAAAAATGGGGACGAGGCATCCTCGGGCTGTTACTACTCTGGAAGAGGAGGAGGAGGAGGAATCCTGCATCTTTCCCCCCCCTCTCTCTTCCTCTGTAAAAATGAATAATACCAATGACAGAGCACATAGGTCTCTTTAATGTGCAGGAGGCTACATAGGACCAGAAGACCACTCTAAAAATAACTATCACATTCCTCTTATGATAACATACAGCAATAAGGCTTTAACAGCAGACCTTTCCTCTGCTGAATTTACAAAGCTGTACCTGTAACAACATATTTGGAAAATGCTCATCCATTAAATTAAAATTCTTCCTGAAATCTTTTTAAAGAAATTATTCTTATTTTCTTTCTCTTTAAAAGATAAGTATTTCTATACTCCAATCCCTAGCACAGTTTTTTTTTCTAATTCTAATGGGCATTGCAACTATATGAATATTTACATAATCTTAAAAGAGGAAAAAAGGTTTAAAATCAATTTCTATTCTAAAAAACAGTATATGTTAGAAGAGGAGCACAAAATACCTTTTAAACCTCTTATCTTAGCTAAAATGTTGTTCATGTTAAATCACCAGCAAAATCAGAGGCTTGGAGTCTACTCCAATAAGAACACACACAGAGCAAAGGTAACAAACTGAACTAGTAATTTCCTATGTGACATGCAATGTCCAGCATTAAGAAAGTAAAAAAATTAATTATTGAGTATGAATTTTTAAAAAATATATTAAATCCTTAATCAAAACAGAGTACAGGGATTTTTAAATATTTTAACATTGCCAAATTGAAAGAACAACATTAGTATAACTATAAATCCATTGGGTCCTCAACAAATATTAATTTATGGTAATTTCTTCTGAAAATGCATGAATTTCTACCCTGCTTTTTATATTTTACCCACTAGCTTCAAAATATTCATGCAAAGTTTCTGCTAATTAAGAAATCACATAGATAAGGCCAGAAGTGAAGCTCTCACAACTATTATTATTTGACTACAAAAAAGGATGGCCACAGCGTATAGCATTTTCTATCAAACATAGAAAGGGAGAAGAATGTTTATTCAGGGTTATATTAGAAATGCAGAAAAACCAGCTCTTCCTCTATTCTCAGTGTTTAATTATCACAGATAAAATACTAAAATTCAGTATGAACTTACACTATAGATTTAGTTCTCAAAAAGTTTATGACAATTGAATTTTCCAGTCAATGATGTACATTGCAATTTCAGAAATTCTTCAGTCTTCATTTCTCGTAGTTCTTTATGACTCCTACAGCAATATTCTCTGCCTCTCTTTTACCACTGAAGCAATTTTGCCAAATGAAGCAATTAATAATCTATAAATTCTTAAATTCACTGGATACCTAACTACTTAAATAAACCCATGTAAAATCATTTTATAAAATGAATGATTCTTTTTAATGTGAATAAGATATTGATATGATTTGTAAGTTTAATTTTTAATGTATGAATGTCTTAAAGTGAGAAAAGCTGTACAGATTCCTTTTAAAATTCACCTTTATATTTGTGTAATTGTATGTTTATTTGTAGGTGGAGGCTGTGTGTGTGTGTGTGTGTGTGTGTGTGTGTGTGTGTGTGTGATTTACCAAAAATTAAACTAGGTGAAACCATTCCTGGTCCAAAAAAATTACCTTCAAGTAATGAAACTGATTTTACTATGTAGTTTATAAGGGGATTCTGAGGGAAATTCCATTAAAGGAGTTACAAGACTGTTCTGAGAAATGGCTGCATCAGTTGAATAAGAGTGTAGGTTTTTCATGGAGACTACTTTGAAGCATAACCCTAATTTTAATGTAAAAGTTCTGCTATATTTATTTTTTAAACATAGCAATCCCTGTACTTAGTAGAGAGAGAACAAGCAACACAGTTTAATATATGTAAATACCAGATGGTTCAGCTTTAATCTCTGACATCATTTTACCAAATGTGGCAGTAAAGGTTCAGGAATGCTTCAAGTGATAGTAATGTTCACTATTTAAAACTTGGGCAAGGCACTCATATACAACTACTGTGCTTGTAATGGCACTTACTATTGATAGCAAAACTACTGAGTAACAAAAGCAGCATCTAGTCTTTCATTTTAAATCTCCATATGGTATAGGTTCACTAGATACCTATATAGTGAGCAGCCCTACTGTGAAATAGTGAAATACACAAACTGCTGGATCCATAGTTGTTAACATTTCCCGTTATGTTCAAGTCTCCATTGGCTACATAAGTGATCACATGACTGCTCCTTCTGTCTCTACTATTTCAGGAGAAGAATGAGTGAATTTACAGCTATCCTCCAACCACAGTATCCTGACAACTCACAGTTGCATTGAGCCCAGCACAGTAACTCTCTTACAACTGGTGAGACAAAAGGAGAGCCAAGAAGATCGCAGCAGCTGGTTTTCTAAGGGTTGCTTAATTAGTTTCTATTAGGAAATCTAGCACTTTCTTTCCTTTTGAAACATCCCTCACCAAAAGAAGACCAGATATTCCATTTTGTCTCAGTCAAGAAACTAACTACATTTTGGAAAGAGTTGGAGACTCCTGACTACCCAAAACCAAGAATGATACTGTTGATTGCTCCCTTTGCAGCTCTTTCTGACTCTATGACACCATTTGGATTTTCTTGGCAAAGATACTAGAATGGTTTCCCATTTCCTTCTCCATCTCATTTTACAGGAATGAGGAATGAGGAAATGAGGAAACTGACATAAGCAGGATTAAGTGACTTGCTTAGGGTCACAAGGCTAGTAAGTGCCTGAGGCCAAATTTGAACTAGGTCTTCCTGACTCCAAGTCAGGTGCTCTATCTACTGCGCCACCCAGCTTCCAAAAAGTATGACCCTGGCTCAGATTTATTTATTCATTCATTGCTTAGCAATGTTCAAATAAATCAATATGCCAGGTTGGCAAAGCAGATTTTTTCATTTTCTTTTTTTTTTGCCAAATTAGTGTAAGTTAATTATGTCATCCTTTCCCTTTTCCTGTGCTAATCATGCATTGCTAAAATTGAATCATTGAGCATATAACTTTAGTCTACTGAATGAAATGAGGATATGAAAGACAGAAAATACATCAGGATGAATAAGGAGGCAATCAATTTAATGTTGAGACCAGCCTAACCTTTTTATATCTTCCTTATAAATATTTGAAATAGAAACTTTGTCATTAAAACTGAAAGTTCTGAATTAAAAAATACTTCTACATAGTAGTTCAATTAAATCCCTTAAAAATCCATCCTGAACCAAAAGTCAAAACTGACAAGTCCTATTTTCTATGAATTAATGATAAATTAATCTGAAAGAGAGCAGTACCCACTAAATATTCAGAGTATACTATTTAAAAACATCTGCTTTTATTCTTTTAATTTAAAGAAATGCGAAATGCTGGTGGGAAGGTGGGAAAATTGGCACACTAATGCAATGGCCAACTAATTCTGGTGTAGTTGTGAGCTGATTCAACAATTCTGCAAAGAAATCTGAAACTATGACCAAAAGGCTATAAAACTGGACATACCCTTTGACTCAGCAACATCACTACTAGGTCTGTATCCCAAAGAGATCAAAGGAAAGGGGAAAGGCCCTATATTTATATATTTATATTTATAGCAACTCTTTCGTGGTGGCAAAGAATTGGGAACTGAGGATATGCCCATCAGTTGGGGAATGGCTAAACAACCTGTGGTATATGATTGTCATGGAAAACTATTATGCTATACAAAATGATGATCCGAATGATTTCAGAAAAACCTGGAAAGGCTTACATGAACTGATACAAAATTAAGTGAGCAGAACCTGGAAAACACTGTACACAGTACTAGCAATGTTGTATGATGATTAACTGGGAATGACTTGGCTATTCTTGGTGATACAATGATCCAAAACAATTCCAAAGTCCTCCTGATGCAAACTGCTCTCCATCTCCCAGAGAAAGAACTGATAGAGTCTGAACGCCGAAAGAAGCATACTAATCTTGTTTTGACTTCATTTTTCTTGGGGTGGGGGCTTGTGGCCTGTGTTTTCTTTTGTAATATGGCTAACATATAAATATGTTTTGCAAGACTTCACAAGTCTCCTCTATAATAAACTGTTTGTCTTTTCATGGATGGGGGAAGGAAGGGAGCAAGAGAATTTAGTACTCAAAATTTTTAAAAATAGTGTTAAATTATTTAACATGTCATTGAGATGAAATAATTTTTAAAAAGAAATGTGATCTTATACATGTAAATGTTTAAAAAAAACTTTTGCCAACACTTTTGAAATAGCTAAATGAATCTACTTCTAAAACCATATATTATACACATTATAATCTATAGAAAATAAATCTAGAAATATTAAAGGAATTTCCTATTATCTTGAAAAACAACCCTGCTCTGCTGTATACACAGCAAAGAAAAAAAAAGTAAGAAACCAACTCTTCCATTTTGGAGCAAGGTCATCATAATTGCATAGGTCTATGTTACCAAAAAGCACATATCTTATCATAGCTCTAGAGACTGAACACCTGTGATTTTACTGGTACACCGTACTCCCTGGATGAGGAAACTTTCTCTATTAATGAAGATCAGCACTTCCTCTTCAACTTAAAGTCTTATGGCTGCCTAGAGCTCTGAGAGGTTGAATGATTTGACCAGGATCTCACAGACAGTTTGTCACAGAGACAGAACTTCTTGGCTTTGAGATCAGCTCTATAGCCATTAATCCAGAAGTATCAAACTCAGAGCCATACTCAGCCCAAACCAGATTAAAATGTAAATTGGGAAACATTTTTTAAAATAGAAAATACAATAGAACATTGTTGTGTTAATATGTGATTTTCTAAGCCAATATGCAGCCTGCAGGGATTCTTATGTATGGTCTAGTGATCTCTTTTGAGTTTGATACCACTGCACTATACCATGCCGCCTCTCATGTAGCTTAGTATTATTGCAAATCAAGTTTTCTTCATCACCATATTGGAAATATTTTACCAAGACATAGTTCACAGAAACTTTCATCCTAAGTATGCAAAATCATCAAAGGAATTAATACAAGTGAAAGGGTCTTCTGGCCTATTTTCAAATTATTTTAAAAGTAGAGCACTAAAAAATAAAGGATGTGTTTGTCTTTTCATTAGTCAGGGAATGTCTTCTCATTCTAAATGCTACTCAGTGATGAAGGAGAGGAGAAATGGCCAATACTCTTTCAGTACCCTAAAAAGTAAATCAAATGTCTAAAGATGACAAGATACATCGATTTTCTCACAAGTTCAGGAGAGTTGGAAAGACAGTTGAAGTGCTAAGATAAACTGTCAAAAAATGTCTCTAGTTGCTTATATGTTGAAAACTCAGAGAGCTCCAGCCTACATGCTTTGTTAATAAAGAGACCTCTACGGACATAAAAAAATAGAGCTATAATGTTCATTCTCAGTTCAATTTCATTCTTTCATGGTATCAATAATTCAGATGTAAGGCTTATCAGATTGCTAGGTGACATGAAACTGGTATCTAATCTAATGTATTAGATGATAGAATTAGGGCCACAGAGAGCACACAGGACTGAATCTAATAGGATGGAATTTAATAAGAATAAATGTAAAGATTTACATAAGGGCTCAAATATTAAATTTCACAAGTACAAGAGAGGAGAGGTTTGAATGAAAAACAATCTTGGATTTTTAGTGAATAAGTGCAATATGAATCAGTCATGTATGTGATATGCAGCCAAAAGTGTAAAAGAGACACATAGTATTCTGGATGAAGCAAGTGAAAATCTGATTACACTTTGCCCTGGAGTATTTTACTTAATTCTAGGTACCACATTTCACAAAGACCACAGAAAAGATAGAAAATATCTACAGACAGCCATGATGCTGAAGGGGCTGACGTCAATATGCCAAGCATGGAGAAAAGAAGACAAGGGAGATAACAATAGCTGTTGCAAGGTATTTGGGGGAATCTCATTCAGAAAAGGAATCAGACATATTCTGCCACATAAGGCAGAATGAAGACCAATGACTGAAAGTTGAAAAAGTCAATTTGGGTTTAATGTAAGAGCAGGTAGATGGTAGATAGGGTGCCAGGCAGATTCATCCTCTTGAGTTCAAATCCAGCCTCAAACACTTACTAGCCATGTGACCCTGGGTAAGTCACTTACCTCTGTTCCTCATCTGTAAAATGAATTGGAGAAGGAAATGGCAAACCACTCCAGTATCTTTGCCAAATGGGGTCATGAAGAAATGACTGAACAATAACGAGGGCAAACTTCCTTCAAAGCTATCCAAAAATGGCACAGGATGCCTTAGGAAGTGGCAAGTTTTCTTTATTTGATGTTTTTAAGTAAAAGCCAGAGGAACAGTTTGCAGGTATGCTGTAAAGGGGATTCTTATCAACATTTGGTTTGGTCCTTTCCAAACTCTGTAATTCAGTGACATTTTTGATAGCTTAACCATGATGAATTTTACTTGGTAAGCTTGCTATACCAATTACAGCCTCACCTTTCAGAGTTGGTAAATATCTAAACAATCTCTTTAGTCCAAGCAACATAACAAGTTCTCAAGCAAATGTTCCTAAAAACAATTTTTATTACATTGTAAAAATTATTATAGATATACAATATCAAGTTCTATTTCATCCCAAATGGAAGAGAACTGTAAATCTGGATTCATTTTGGGGAAATTGGTTGCTTTAGGCTCTCAAGAATTTAGTGAAAATTTCCCATTAGTAGAAAAATGTCAAAAAACTTCAATGGTGCACCTATAAAGAAAATGAATATATAATATCATAATATTATAGGTTTAGAGTTAGAAGGGATCTTCACAATCATAAGATTTGGTGCCAGAAAGGACCTTAGAGATATTTTGGTGAACCTAGATGATGAAACTGAAGGTCAAAAAGGCTGGGAAGTGACATGTCAAAATTCACAATGACTAAATAAGTGCTGAAATTTAAATTCAGTGCTTTTTCTCACTTTCCTTCTCAACTTTCTCTCTCAACTTGGGCTTTATCAACCAGAATATTGAAATGATGTTCAAGTGAACATCCATTAAGTAAATCATACATGGTGCTGAAGACTGAAAGTCTTATCCTCAAAAAGACCTTATGATCTAAAAGAATGGATAAGATAAATAGAATTACAAGTAAAAGCATTTGAGGACTAACATTTAAGTCCACCCATTTCTCTGAAATTTAGAGATATCAAGTAAGTGCTTATCATTTTTCACTCCCCTGCTTATATCCAGCTCTAGAATATTCTTTGGAGTTCACTCATAAAAATTGGCAGTCAATAGTATCTGCTTCATAGGTAAAGGGAAGAAACAACAAAACAGTTCTAGGGATCTCTAAATTTCCCCTCTATTCTCCACAAGTATCCAGCTCCACTTCCCACATTTCCTATTATACTGGAGATATTTAAGCTGGAAAAAAGAAGGCTCGTATAGAAATATCAGACTTGCCCTGATTGGCATCAGAAGGTTTTGGGTCAATATAAAAAACTTTCTATGCATCAGAGATGTCCAAAAATGGAATCGTCTGTTACTAGAAGATAATGATTTCCCTATCACTTAAAGTCTTGAGGAAGTAGGTTAGATTATCACTAGGGACAATATTAGCAATGTGACAGGAGAGCTTCATTTTCCAGGTAGGAGTTAAAGATTACCATTCTTCTGGATATAATTTCCTCTCTTCCTACCCTTCCACATCCTCCATAATGAACTTTTCCTTGTAACAAAAGAGCATATTAGTAAAACCAATAGATACAGTGACCTCATCTGACAGCCTAGGCCACATTATAACCCCTCAGCACCCCCATAGCATCCCACCTTTCCAAGGAAAGGTAAGCAGTTCACTTTCTTATTGGAATTGGCTTTTCAACCAATTCCAAGTCAACTTACCCTGAGATTCTATGATTCTAAAAGTAAAGGTGCTTAAGCTCCAGACTTCCTTGAAAGGAAATTAAATCCTAAATGTAAGGACTTTGAAGTCCTTTACAACTCCAGGGGTTAAAAATGCCAGCTGCTTCACATGTTTATAGCTCAGAGGCAGAGGACATTCAGAAACATTATGATTGATTTTCTTAAGTACAAGTTCTTTGGGATGGAAGATATTCCAGAATATCCCTAAAAAGACAAACAACATTATAATACCTGTAGAATAAGCAGTGTTGGTTATAGGAGGAAAGGTGTATCAATTCTACGTACCAGCACCAAAGTTAACTCTTTTAGAAACTCTCCCAATCTTTCTTACTGAATAGAATGGAAAGGGAAAGATATCTCTGAACTGTCAATTGTGTGACCTCCCTGCTTCTATCTACTGATTATCTACCTATATTCATGGATAACTAACAATAAAATTAAAATAGTAGTCCCATTTCAAGAATATAGATTAGAAACCTATTCCCAATAACTGATATGACTGGGACCCTTAACAGAGGCAATCTATGTAGTCTCAGTGACTCTTACACTGGTGCTTGATAGTCTAATGTCCTTTAGCATTAAATTAATTTCTAATATACTTGTCAGCTTCCTGATGACTGTGGAGGTATCTTTGTCAAAAAAGCCACACTATAAATAGCTTTGAGAGGGGGACATTGCCATGTTGAAGTTCATCAGAAAGTAACCAACATAGTGAGGAGAATTGAAATCATATTATATGAAGCCTGGCAAGGGAAGAGAACACTAGGGTGATGGAAAGAGCCCTAGATTTAAAGTTATAAAATCAAGATTTAGTTATAAGACAAGGGTTCAAGATCTGGCCCTTTCACTTACTATCTGGGCCCAATTTACTTTGGGCAAATTACTTTAACATCTCTGAGCTTTAAATTCATCTGTAAAAAGGAGAGACTTGAACTGGAAAAGCTTTGAGCTTCTTTCTTGCTCTAAATCTATGATACAATGAGCTGTGTTATGTAATTTAGTGATAGTATGTAAGTCATCTTTAAATTTTTGAAGGATTGTTCATGGAGAAGAGGGTTATGACTTATCTTGCATGACTCAAAGAGGTCAAAATGAGGATCCTATGGTAGAAGTTATAAGGAGGTCAATTTCAATTCGATATATAAGGAACAACCTCCTAAGCAATCTGAAAATGTAATAGGCTACCTCATAGAACACAGAATTGCCTTTCACGGGAGGTATTCAAACAAAAGGTTGACTGACAGCTTTTCCTGAATGTTGTAGGGGCATTCGTGAATCTAGACTGAGAATGAATTCTGATCATCATCTCTTAGGACCTTTCCAATTTGACAATACTATTTCTGACAATTTTATGATGGCATTTGTTACTCTATTCAACAATTATTGAAGGTCTGAAGACTTCCCACTGCAAAATATGAGTCAATAGCCAAACCCAATACGAGTCAGTATCAGAATGTATCCCAAGGAAGCCTATGAGATTCACTAAAGTGCAGAGCAGGCATAATTCAGTGTAATGATATTAGCTGATCAGGGAGTAAAAGAGCATTCTGTTTCCCCTCACCTAATGCAATCCATCATCTCAATTCATTCCATTTTGAGGAAAAAGTAAGAGGTAGTATTTTCCCCAATACAATCCCCTGCATTTCCTATTACATTTGTTTTCTTTTTTGAAACCTTAGCCATGGCTGCCATAAGAATCTCCTCAGAGGCTTGAAGAACATCAATCAGGTTCACAGCTGGAGAAAGAGTGACCTAAATAAAGGTATAGCAATAAAGCTCAAAGTGCTTTCCTTTTGCTATAACTTGGTCCTTACATTAGGGAACACTTGACATAAAGTGTAATGTGCTTAGTCCTTTGCAGGACAAAGCATTCAATTAAAGAGGCAGCATGGTACACCCAAATACTTGTATCTAGTTGTGTGAGAAGCAAAGACAAGCCAGCATGCTCTTTTCAGTTGTCATTCTCCCTATCTCATTTATCACTGCTTCTCTAGCTCCTCCCTTAGACTGTCTGAAGTCAGTAGTCAGTCAGTCACCTGGTATATGTGCCACGCACTGTGCTAAGCACTGGGGATACAAAGAAGGGCAAAAAACATGACCAACAGTGGTCAGGGGCAACTTTCTGAGTAGACTAAGCCAGCAAATAAGTTGGGTGGTGACTTCCATTATTATGGGATTTTTTAAAAATTTCTGCATACATATAAGGCTTTGAGGGAAAAGTTAAAGCAGTTAACTAGTGGAGTTTTGGGTCTACCCAAGGGAAAAAGGATTAAGCAGCTGCAACTACTCCAACTTCCTGACATTCAAATAGAAACTAAACAACTCTGGCAAGTGAAGATTTCTGCATTGACTGGGAGGGTGACTTTTAAAAAAAAGACATATGATGCCTATTGTTTTTACATCACAGTTATTTCTGAATATCAATCCTTTTCCTCCTACCTCTCCTCATCCTCCATAAGCCTCCTCATGAACCTTTCCTTGAAACACAAAAAAATACAGCTAACAAAAGCTAACAGATACAGAGATCTCATCTGACAGTGTATGCCAGATTACACATCCAAATTAGCCCAACTTTCCAAAGAAAGGTGGGAGGTTCACTTGTTCTTTGGGGTTGGCTTTCATGTCCACTCTAACTCAACTCAGACTGTGAGATTTTATAATTCTAAAATTAAAGCTGCTTAAGCTTCATACTTAAAGGAAATTAAATCCTAAATGTAAACATCACCTTTTTAATCACTTTGCAACTTACTTTACTCTTCTTATTTTGTCCTTTGCTTTGCCACATCACTCTGCTAAAAGACTCTGGCATGCCAGCATTGACACCTTCACACATCAATTCTCTGCTGTACTCACTTATGGCTTTCACTTGAAGCAGCCAATTTAAGGATGTGAAGGATTTCTGAAGGAAGTCAGAAGTGTTAGGAGATTACAATTACCTCTGCCACTGATTGATGAATATCTTCCGGTGTTGCAGTTCTTTAGCAAAACAAGGCTAGATTCTCAAAATAACTCCTTTGGTAAGGGTTGAAAGTGGCATCCCCATAATCTACTTTAGAATAAAAAAAAATCAGGGAAAACATCCTTCACCCTTTCTAACTGATAATGACTCTGGGAAGGCCATCAGGAAACTTCAGATGTCCAGAGGCAAGCCAAAAATCCCAATTCATATACCCTTCACAGAGGAAGGAACTATGCAGTGAGAATAACCTGGGGGGACTGGGGGTGGGGGG
>CM053773.1:134548221-134567160 GCA_028658325.1 Potorous gilbertii | reverse complement strand
CACACACACACACACACACAAAAACCACTCTAAGATGCAAATTAATTGTAAATGTACATATAAATGCATGAGTGTATATATTTTGTACAGACATACATTTCTACTCTTTAAAGAACAGTAGTCTAATGCTTATCCTACAGATAACAAAACCAATTTCTAAATACACAACAACATAAAAATTCTTCAGTTCTCTGGAATCTCTTCATGACTTTGTAGTCTCTCAAAGAAGGTTACAAGAACTCTGTAGACTTGGGAACAAAGTAAATTAAATCAATAAAAAATTCATCATTCAGTATAGTTTATTTTCTTTCCATACATGTCTGGTGCATTATCTAGGTGAAAACCTGCCTCCCAAACTTGTTCAGCTACATCTTAATCATCCCTGTTAAGTATTTTATTTGCTGCTTTTCAGGCTTCATCCTTTATAAAGAACATAAAAACCCGTTACTTGTATGTTGTACTTCTAGTCGAAAGCAAGTAAATATTAGCCATGACTAAAGCAACGTGGAGAATTACTGAACTTGCTAAAGCAAAAACTCAAGCCAACAATCCCGTATATCATTCTGGTATGGAAACATTGACTCTAAGAGAGCACTCCTGTCACAGAACTGAATTCCTTCCTGTCCCTGAAGTAGGCCAGAAGAGTTCTAGGCTCTGAAGCATCCACTTCACAAGTTACTGGGGTAGTTTTTTAGACAGTGGGAAACATGTGGCTTTAGAGCAGTCTGTTAGGTAAAGATGGCAGTGGTAGAAAACTATTGAACTTCAAACTCAACATGTATAATAATGTGAAATGGGAACCAAAAAAATCTAAGCGACTTTGACTGTTTTGAGAGAAGCATATGGCCCCGCATGATAACAGTCCCACTATACTCTGCCCTGGTCATACCTCATCTGCAGTACCTTGGTGAGTTCTGGGCATGGCATTTTTGGAAAGACATTAAGCTACAGAGTATCCAGGCATCAAAAAAGAGTGGTGTATTGTCTTAGGATCATGTCAAACAAGACCTGACTAGATGAACTATGGATATTTGGCTAGATCTGTATGCACAGGGCTCCATGTGGAAGAGGGATTACAGAACTTATTTTTCTTGACCCTGAGGGAAAGTGCAAAGGAATTCAAAACCTACATACTATTAAGCAATGCATGGGTGGGTTATATAGAGAGGTAAGTTTAGGCTTCATATCAAGAGAAAAAAATTCCTAATAATTAGAGCTCTCCAAGAATTGACATGGAATGCCTTAAGAAGTAGTGAGTTTCTCCTCATTACATGTTTCCAAAGAAAGACAGGATGGCCATTTATCAGATGTCATAGAGGGTGTTTTTGTTCAGATCCAGGTTGGACTAGGAAACATGAAGCCCTCTTGAACTCCAAAATCCTGGCACTAGGGAGCTAACAACCCAATTCTCGTCAGATACGTAGTATCTAAAAGTTAATATCAAAACCGCAGAAAACACAAAGCATAATGACAGTGCAAATCAGATCCATTTATCTTTTTCAATGATCACATATGAGCTACTTTGTATTCAATGTGGCCTGCACTCTGCATTTTATCCCAAATCATTTCAACTATGATATAGAAGGTTGTAATAGCAAACTTTTGGCTTAAAAGAGAAGGGATACAAAAATGGCTAAGAGATACTTACTAACTAACAAAAATCTAAGAGTTAATATCTAACTACAAATATATTCTATGTATTTTAGACAAAATTAGCAGGAAATAGAAATTTAGTGTAACCCTCACTTCTGGGCCACACCCTCCCCAAGAATCTAAGGACTAAATAATATTTCAAATTCCCTATTACTGACTTGAGTCACCATCCAGACTGTCTAATGGAACTCTACACCCCCCAGGTGAGCTGGAGTTTTGTTATCTTTTGCCAGGCCCAATTTCTACCCTTCCCCTCACAGCTACATAAAGGATGATGTATGCTTTACCTTGAAGAAGAGATCATGTTCTAGTAGGAGAGGGCTGGTTCCGCCAAAGAATAAGGCCATCCTTAGTCTGATACCTTAACATGGCAGTTCTTTAAGATGTTCCTGACACCTGAACATCCCTAATGTTGACTCCCAGATAAACTCCTAATGTCTGAACTATAGACTTCTCCATAAGAGCTGGTGAATGCCCCTTGAACTTAACTTTGTAAGCAACTTTCCAAAGTCCCTTAACCATCAGTTATCCCATGAGAAATCCCCAGATCTGAATATAGTGCCTAGGCCCTTCAGCAGCTGGACAGCTCAATGATACTCTGTCAGCACCTCTCAAGAGCAGCTTCCCTCAGTGCTGAGCCCTCTAGTGACAACTAGCTGTTTGTGTAGTTCTTTTAAGGGAGCAGTGACTCCTTATGCAATGTGCTCAAAGCCCTCTACATTTATACTAGCAAAGCAAATTTATGCTTAGCCAACACTTCCCCCCCCCGCTTTTGCTTACAAAAAGATAGTGCATAAGCCTATGTACTTCTTTAACTCAATGTGAATTCGCAGGGTACTTTATAGAATCTAACAACAAAAGATTTAGAGCCTCTTGACAGTTCCCAAATTCAGTAATTTAAAGGACTTAGAAAAAATACTCAATTTCTTTCCATTTATCTATCCCTATCCCATAGGATATAGGGCCCACATGCCAAACAAGTCCCAGGAAAATCCTTGAAAGTAATCCTGGTAAATAAACAAACTCAATCTATTAATTGCCCTGGGTTAATTAGCATAACATGTATCTTACCTGGAGTGCTCCAGATACATTTTTGGAATGATGAAAATATAATGCAATCAAATTCACTGAATTTATTTCTCTGCATTTCCATGCATAAACATCCCAGAGAAAAAAAATCAAGAACTTGTAAAAAATCAAATTTATTCATGTGAACATTTATCTATTCACCAACCAAGTATTATTGAGGCCTTCTGAACACAAAAATAAACCTCATCAATTTAAAAATTGTGATGATACCTAATGAAAATATCAAGACTGTCTTTTTAAAGCTCAGTCATTACATAATTGATTCAAGAATGGTTAATTTATAAAACACATATGGTAACATATACAAAGTTGAAAATTTCTGCAAAATAATATGCTTTTTCACCATATGCTAAATAAGGAACCACAAAAATTAATTTACTCTTTGAGCACTAATTAATTAAATACATGCCTGAATCTATATGATGTCTACATATAATTTAACATATAAACCATTATTGTTTAATTTTCAATAGCAATGAATAAATCTTTTTTCAGTATGGTAATTGATTTTTCAAAATAATTCCCTGATACTAGAACTGCTAAAATGCATTTTATCTTCAATGTATCTAAATTGACCATATTTGCTCATATTGTAGGAAGGATATTGAAAAATCAGAGTTCTGAAGCCAAGTGATCAGGATCCTGAGGAGAACACAGCATACACAGGTCAACTGAAGGAACTAAAGATGCTTAGTCTGCATGGAAGGTAGGATTTATATAGTGCTTTAAGGTTGACAAAGTATTTTGCACATATTATCTCATTTCATCATCACAACAGACATGTGGAGTTGGGCTATTGTTATCCCCATTTTTATGGATAAGAAAACAGCTACTAAAAGAGGCTAATTGACTCCCGGAGGGTCAAGCAGCTATGTGTCTGAGTGCCAAGTTGGATCTAAGACTTCCTGATGCCACACCCAATATTGTCTCTACTTCCCAATGACATGAAAGCCACCTTCAAGTAGAAGGCTTATATCCGTCCTACTTAGCCTCAGAAGGTAGAACAAGGGAAAATGAGCAGAAGTTACTCAATATAAATGAAAAACTCCCCAACAATTCAGAGGACTCCAAAAGTAAAGTGGGTCAGCTCAGTTGAATTTTAATTCAATTCAATGGAATTCAGCAAATACTTATTAGTATTAAATAAAGAACTCTAGGGTGGGTCCTGGTCTTTGTCTTTATGGAGTTTGCAGGCTGGTAAAGGGAAAAAAGGAATATATAATGGCAATAAGAGAAAACAAGATTGAATTATAGAGCTCTATGACAAAATACTATTCAAGGTCAGAGAATCATAACTTGGAGTTGGAAGAGCCATCTCATCCAACTCTTAAATTCTCCAAATGAGAAATTTGAGGGCTATAAGGGTAAAGTCATTTGCTTAAGGTCATAAATTTGGTGCATGTCTAGGTCCCTTGACTCCAAATGCAGCATATTTTCCATTGTGCCATACTGTCTCATCAAAGGTTAGAGGAAGGAGGTCAAAATTAGTATAGGAGTTCAGGAAAACCTTCACTGAGAAAGTGTCAATTGAAGTGAGTTTTAAAGGGTAGATAAGCATTCAAGAGATGGGGAGGACAGAAGGTATTCACAAAGAATCACAGAATCTCAGTATTAGAAGTTAACTTATCAATCATTTAATTTAAGCCACACCTGAATGAGAATTTCCTCTACAATATCATGAAGAAATAATCACAGAGCCTTTGCTTGAAGACCTCCAGGGAGGCAAAACACATTCTGTCCCAAATTAGACTATCCCACTTGTGTGCAAAACAGATTGTCAGGAAATTTTTCATTACAATAAGTCTAAGCTGAATTCTGCAGTTTCCATACACTGCAATAAGTTCTACCCTTTTGAACCAAAGATAACCAGTTAAATCCTTCTTCAAGACTATCATGCCTCTCAACTAATAAGTCATCTCTTCTACAGGATAAACATCCTCATGTCCTAAAATCTGAGTCTCATGTGGCATGTTTTCCAATACAATTCCAAACAGTTGTCCTTGTCTGGTCAAGCCACAGGTTGTCTTATCTATATCCTTCCTAAACCATGGCACCCAGAACTCAATCCAGTACTTCAGATATATTTCAACTAAAGTCATCAGTAAATCAGTAAATAAGTTTAGTATGTTCCAGGCACTGGGATACAAAGCTTTAGGGATACAAAGAAAAGCAAAAGATAGTCCCTTCTCTCACAGTCTTATGGGCAAGGCAACAGGTAAACAGTTATATACAAATAAGATATATACAGGATAAATTAAAAATAATCAACAGAGTGAAGGCACTAGAACAAAAGTAGATCAAGAAAAGCTCCCTAAAGAGATGGGATTTTAGCTGGGATTTGAAGAAAGCAGAGAGACAGAGATAAGCAATGCAGGCATAGGAGGACAGCACATGAAAATGCCTGGAGTTGGGAAATGGAGTGTCTTGTTAGAGGAACAGTAAGTATTCCAGTATCACTGCATCAAAGAAAACCCATTGGATAGGGAAGACACCAGAATTAAGAAGGCTTAGTAAAGTCTTCCTGTAAGAGATTAGATTTTAAGATATTGAGGCAGAGCCAAAATGATGGAGTAACAGCCAGGACTTGCTAGTGCTCTCTTCACAAACCCTGCCAAATAAGTGTAGAAAATGACTCTAAACAAATTCTGCGGTTGTAGAACCCACAGAATGACAGAATGAATCTCTATCCCATGACATCCTGGAAGGTCACTGGGAAGTGTCTATAGCACAGTACCAAGAGCAGAGCACAGTGCAGTCTAGGCTAGGCTGGCACAGACAGGACCTGAGCAAACATTGGGGGTACTGAATCTCAGGCACTTATGGGGATTTCCAAACTTCATGACCCAAAAACACCGAGGATATATTGGAAGGTCAGTGAAAGAAAACCTGTACGAGTAGAGTGGTTGGACTCCAGTCCCAGGGCTGCAGAAGGGGAATATGCTAAGGAGAGCCTTCAGCAGTAGCAGGAGCCATTGTATCTGGAGCTCCGGGCTCGCAGATTGGGGTGGGGGGGCAGGGGGGGTGGGAAGGATGAATTGGCTGACAGTACACACCCAATCTCCACTGGATGCAGAGAACTAGTGTGACAAAGAGCTCAAAAGTCAACAGACCAATGTCTGATATCATATACAAGAATAAAGTCCAAATGGATATATGATCTAGGTATAAAAATTGATACTATAAACAAATTAGGGGAGCAAAGAATAGCGTATTTGTCAGATTTATGGAGAATGGATAAATTTTTGACTAAACAAGTGATAGAAAACATTATGAAGTACAACATGGATAATTTTGATTTCATTAAATTGAAAAGGTTTTGCAAAAACAAACTCAGTGCAACCAAGAAAGGAGGGAAGCAGAAAATTGGGAAAGAATTTTTGAAACTAGTGTCTGTGATAAAGATGTCATTTCTAAAATATATAGAGAACTGCAAAAGAGATCCAAAAAGCCAATGAGGAGAAGAATGCCCTAAAAAGCAGAATTGGCTAGATGGAAAAGAAGGTCCAAAAGTTCATTGAAGAAAATAATTCCTTAAAGAAAGAAATGGAGCATATGGAAGCTAATAAATTTATGAAAAATCAAGAAATTATAAAACACAACCAAAGGAATGAAAAAATAACAGGCAATGTGAAATATCTCACTGAAAAAAACAACTGGCCTGGAAAATAGACCCAGGAGAGACAATTTTAAAATTATGGGACTACCTGAAAGACATCATCAACAAAAGAGCCTAGACATCATCTTTAATAAAATTATCAAGGAAAACTGCCCTGATATTCTAGAAACAGAGGGTAAAACAAATACTGAAAGAATTCATTGATCAACTCCTGAAAGAGATCTGAGAAGAAAAACTCTTAGGAATATTGGAGCCAAATTCCAGAGTTCCCAGGTCAAGGAGAAAATATTACAAGCAGCTACAATGAAACAATTTGAGTATTGTGGACATACAATCAGGATAACACAAGATCTAACAGCTTCTACATTAAGGGACTGAAGGGCCTGGAATATAATATTTCAGAAGTCAAAGAAGCTAGGATTCAAACCAAGAATCACTTACCAGCAAAACTGACTATAAGATTTCAGGGGAAAAAATAGTCATTCAATGAAATAGAGGACTTTCAAGCATTCTTGATGAAAAGACAAGAGCTGAGTAGAAAATTTGACTTTCAAACACAAGAATCAAGAGAAGGATGAAAGGTAAACAGGAAAGAGAAATCATAAGGGACTTATTAAAGTTGAACTGTTTACATTCCTACATGGAAAGATCATATTTGTAACTCTTAAGATTTTTCTCAGTATCAGTGTAGTTTGAGGATCTATATACACATATAGATAAGAGGGCACAGGATGAGTTGAATAGGTAGGGGTGATATCTAAAAAAATAAAATTAAGGAGTGAGAGAGGAATATATTGGGAAGAGATAGGGAGAAATAGAATGAGGCAAACTATCTCACACAAAAGATGCAAGAAAAAGCTTTTTCAATGGAGGGGAAGAGGGGGGAGGTGAGACAGAAAGAGTGAACCTTACTCTCATTGCATTTGGCTTAAGGAAGGGATAATATGCATTCATTTTGGTGTGAAAATCTATCTTATGCTACAGGAAAGTAAGGAGAAGGGGAAAGTTGGGGGAAGGGGGATGATAGAAGAAAGGGTAAATGGGAAGAGGGGGTAATTAGAAGCAAACACTTTTGAGGATAGGGTCAAAGGAGAGAGTAGAATAAATGGGGCAGGATAGGATGGAAGGAAATAGAGTTAGTCTTTCACAACGTGACTTTTATGAAAGTATTTTGCATAACTACACATGTATAACCTATATTGAATTGCTTGCCTTCTCAGTAGGAAAGGGTGGGGAGGGAGGAAGGATATTGGAACCCAAAGTTTTAAAAAAGAACATTAAAAATTGTTTTGATATGCAACTGGAAAATAAAACATACAGGCAATGGGGTATAGAAAAGCATCTTGCCCTACAAGAAAATAGAGAGGAAGGAGATAAGAGAAAGGAGGGATATGATAGAAGGGAAGGTAGATTGGGGGAAATGGTAATCAGAATGTTGGTTGTCTTTGGGTGGGTGGAAGGGCAAGATGGGGAAAAAATTTGGAACTCAAAATCTTGTTAAAGTGAATATTGAAAACAAAAATAAATTAATTTTTATAAAGAGAAAAAATAAAAGGAACAGCAAATTGAACATAAAAAAGTTAAAAAAAGAATAAAGTGAGTATTTAATCCCCCCTCCCAAGAAAAGAGATTAGATTTTAGTTGGGATTTAAAGGAAGCAAGGAAATATGTAGATAGAACTGAGGAGGCAAATCATTCCAGGCATGAGGGACTACTAGGGAAAATTCACAGAACCAAAGCGCTGAGGGTCTTTTTTTGTGGAATAGCCAGGAAGAGCAGTATCACTGGATTAAAGGGTACAATGATAGGAAGTAAGGTAAAAGAAGGCTGGAAAGGTGCAGGAGGGAGGTGTGTGAAGGGCTTTGAATGCCAAATGGAGGAGGTTATATTTGATCTTTGTTAGATAGTGAGGAGTTAAGGGTGACAACAAAGATGGTAATGTCCTAGACAGTAAAAGTAGAGTAGAGAAAAGGGGAAGCTTTAGAAGGAAAGATTAATTTAGAGTAGAATATAGTAGACCTAGCACCCCTTTGTTTTGAATACTGTACCTTTTTCAAAGTTGCCTTTCTCAAAGCTCACTAGCTTTTTGGCTGCCCCATCATATTGCTAACTCAAACTGAGTTTGTATTACACCAAAATGACCAAATCTATTTCCCAACACAAATTGTTATCCAGTGATACCTCACCAACCTCAGATCTGCAAAGTTGATTTCTAAACTCAGTTATTGAATTTTACTTTATTTGGTTCATTTCATTACTCTGGTCTGTTGAGGTTTGTGCTGATTCTTTCTGTTAATGGATTAACTATCCTAACTTTGTTTCATCAGCAAATTTTACAAACATGCATTGTATGGTTTTATTGGAGTCACTGATGAAAATATCGAATACTATAATAAAGTCAGGCTCTTGTAGAACTCTATCCAACTGAAAATCAATTTATTAATGCCTACTGGATCTGGACATTCACTGAGTTATGAATCCACATAACTGTACTACTATCTGAACCACATCTCTCTATATTATTGTCAATATGGGAAAATTGGTGATTTTTTTTTCAAATATTTTGTTATAATTTAAATATATGTACTCAGAATTTCTCTGATCTACCATTCTAGTTGCCTTATCAAAAAAGAAAAATCTAGTACATTAATTTGATAAATCTATGTTGACTTTTAATGACCACTGCTCTCCTTTCAAAATTCTCACCCATCATACACAGAATAATTAACTGAACATTGTACATGTTTTAGATGCCTGCTATGTAACACATACTATCTTAGGTGCTGAGAATACAAATATAAAAATAAGACAGTCCTTACTCTCAAGGACTTTATATTCCATCAGGGGAATAAATATTTGCACATTCTATTTCATATAAAGTAAATTTCAGCATGGAGGTTTTCATAGACAGAGGCAAATAAGAAAGGCCCCATTTAAGAATCACTACTTAAGTTTAGCTTTGAAGGAATATGGAGATCCTAAGGGACAGAAGTGAAGAAGGGGTACATTCCACATGTAGGAGACAATGAATGCCTTGTATAATGAATAGCAAAAAGAACAGCTTTGTTCAGTAAGAAGTAAGAAGGGGAGAAATGTGTAATAGACCTGGAAAAAGTACCTTGAAGCTAGGTTTGAAAGGCCTTTAAATGATAAACAAATGAATTTGTATTTTATTTTAGGAGTAGTAGACCCTGGAGTTTGCTGTGTAGGAAAGTGATGTGATAATATATGTACCATATAAATATCATTTTTGGCAGCTATATGGAACATGATTTGTTGTAGGGAGATACTTGAAACAGGAGACTAATTAGTAAGTTATTGTAATCATCCAAGTGACCGGCAATGAGGATCTAAAAACAAGGTTGTTCTTACACAGGTGGAGAGAAAAGGAAGAATGTGAGAAATGTGGAGGCAAGAATGATATTTGGCAACTGACTGAAGTGATGAAGTGAGTAAGCTTGAGGAGGTAATGACAACATTGAGATGGTAAATCTGAATGACTTAGAGAGATGGCAATGGCCATGAGAATGATAGGAATATTTGGAAGCAGAGTGGGCTAGGGGTAAGGATAATGACTTGTTCTGGACGTGTTGAGTTTGAAATGCCTATGCAGCATTCATGCTGGATTGACCAATCGCCAACTGGTGATTTTGGACTGGTGCTCATGAGAAAGTCTAGGGATAGCTACATAGAGGTTGGGGTCATCAGCATGGAGATGATAATTGAACACACAGGAGCTAATGAAGGATCTGGGAGTAAACGTGTAATATGAACAATGGCACAGAGGCCAGAGAGCACAGGATATATGAGGGAAAGTATCACATAATTTCACAGTTGGAAGTAACTTTAGTGACCATCTTATCTTATGTGTATCTGAAATCCCCTCTATAAACTACCAAATTCACAGACTTTCAACCTTTGCTTAATGACCCTCCAATGATGGGAAACCATTATCTTCCAAGGTAACCTATCCCAGTTACGAATCTGTTAGGGCAGGCTTCGTAATTTCCAACCATTGCTCCTATGGGGTCCAACTAAAGAAGTTTAACTCCTAATCAACATGATATCCCTTCAAAGACTTAAAGAAATACATCATGTCCCACTGAGAATTCTCATCTCCAGGCTAGATATGTAATTTATTTCAAATTATTGTCATATGCAATGGAATCAAGTCCATTCACCATTCTGACTACCCTTTTCTATAGGTCCTCTAGGACTTCTTAAACTTTTTCCACTTGTGATCTCTTCAACACTTCTTAAACTGTGGGGTATGACCCCATATAACACTGCAACCCACAGTTTAAAAAGTGTTGCTTGACAGTTTGGAACTGTGCCCAAAGGGCTATAAAAATGCGCATTCCCTTTGGCCCAGCAATATTGCTTCTAGGACTGGGACATGTACAAAAATATTTATAGTAGCTCTTTTTGTGGTGGCCAAGAACTGGAAACTGGGGGGATGCCCATCAATTGGGTTGTGGCTGAACAAGTTGTGATATATGAATGTAATGGAATACTATTATGCTATAAGAAATTATGAAGAGGTGGAATTTAGAAAAAAATCTGGAAAGATATATATGAACCGATGCCAAGTGAAGAGAGTAGAACCAAAACATTATACACAGTAACAGTCACAGTGTGCAAGGACTGATTTTGGTAGACTTAGCCCTTCTCACCAATGCAAGGACCTAAAACATTTCCAAAGGACTCATGATACAAAATCCCATCCACATTCATAGAAAGAACTATGGAGTCAAAATGCAGAATGAAGCAGACTATTTTCTCTTTTGTTATGTTTTGTTTTGCTTTTCTCATGGTTTCTCCCATTCACTATAATTTTTTTATGCAACATAACTAATGTAAAAATGTTTTTAATGGAAATGTATGTGTGGAGCCCATATAAGATTGCATACTATCTTTGGGAGGAAGGGGAGAGGGAGGAGGAGAAAATTCAAAACTTATGGAAGTGAATGCTGAAAACTGAAAACAAATTAATACATTTTAAAAAATGAAAAAGAAATGCTGCTCCAGATTATCAGTGTTCTTCCTACATTTCAGTACCAAGAACTAAATATTGCGCTCCAGATATAGTCTGATCAGGGCAAAGAATAACGGGAATATCACTTTCTTATTCCTGGACACTATGCTTCCCTTACCCACATATCCTCTTAATTTCTGTGACTGCCATATTCCACCATGACTCACATTTGACTCACATTGACTTTTTAGTCAACTGAAATTGTCAAGGAGATTCATAGTGAAAAATTGCATTAGGGTGGTGCAAGAAGACAGAAGGATGCAAAAAATGTAGAGGATTTAGTAATTGTCTGGATGGAGACATGGTAACGTGATAATCCAAAATAATACCAAAGTCTTATAGATAGGATACTAACTGAATAAGTCAATGATAGAAAGAGTGAAATAAGAAAAAACAGATTGAGGGGGAAAAATGATAAACTTTTGTTTTAGATGTGTTGAGTTTGATGTGCCTGTAGGAAACTCAGATGAATCTATCTTGTAAGCAGCTACAATTCAGAAGAGAGGTCAGAACTAGAGACACAGATCTGTGAGACATCTGCACCGGGTTAGTAGTTGAAGCTCGCATGTGAGATTGTTATGGGAGAGATTCTCTATACAGAGAAGAAGGTTAGGAAGTGAACCTTGGTAACACACCCTCTTTTAATAGCAAAGGATGAGGAACCAGAGGACATTGAAGGAGAGAAGTTAAAAAGGCAGGAGGAGAGCCAAGAGAATACGATATCTTTGAAGGAAAGGAAAGGAAGGAAACAACATCCAATGGAGGAGGTGTTCAACCATGTCCAATACTGCAGAGGGGGTAAAGTAGCATAAAAACTGCCAGCAGCAATGTTTGCCTTTTTCCAATCAAGAGGTATTTTTGTGATCTTTGAAAGGTAAGTTTCAGTAGAAGAATCAGGCAAGAAAGGAGATTACAAAGTGCAAAGGAGAGATTAGGCAGTGGAGTAGATGGTGAGGAAATGAAAGGATTGGGTATAAAAAACCTTTTTGGATGAGTGTGGGATGGAGGAGAGAGACAGAATCAGTAGCTACATGGATTAAAAATGTTTTTCTCTTTTTTTTGTTTCTTGCAACTGGGGAGAACTGAGCATTTTTATAGGCAGAATAAAGACCACTACAGAGAGAAGATGAAGATGCATGGGAGATGGGTGAGGAAGACCAGGGAGGAGATGGAGAAGGGCCCTAACAAAAGTAGAAGGAAATGAATGCAAGAACACAAAGGAGTTAGAACTAGAATCAGAAGGGATGCCTCTTTATAGATGACCAGAGAGAAGGAGAGAGTGAATGATGCTGCTAATAAGTTTTGGGGAATAGCTAAGGAAATTTAAAAGAACTCATAGAGAATGGTCTCACTGGGTGGTCTTCAAGCTACAGTTGGAAAGAGTATGTTGTAGAAAAGAGTAAGTGATCTTTGAGAACATTTTGACCCTAAGAGCCTATGATTGTGTGGACCACCTCCCCAGCCATTAGAGCCATAGTATTTTCCACCAGCATTCCACCAACTTCTATTTTCAAAATTAATTACTGAATGAGTAAGAAGTTACCCTATGATTAGGAATACCAATAAATAAAAATGTTTTTAATTTCTCCAAATAAATTTTGCTATGTCTTGGCAAAGTAGATGGAGACCTGACCTCAGAGTCAGGAAGACATGGGCACAAATCACATCTCTCCACTTAGTAGTTACATGATACCAGACAAGTTACTTAACCTCTCAGTACTCTCCAATATCTTTGTAAACCTATAAGTTTCAGAGCAGTTGTTGATCTGCATAAGTGGAAGGAAATTCCTCATATGGAGCTCCCCAAAGGGATGAAGTCATATTTCCACACCCTCTCCCCCAAAAAAGCCTTTTTTTCATAGATCTAAGAATAAAGGTAATATCGTTAAAGTAGATGTGACACTAGAAATGAGAACCAATCCATAAATCATGAATATACAAATTGTTCTTCCTCTGCATGGGCATTAATCTTTTTAACGTACATATTTGAGTTATTGATTATTGTAGTCTCCTGACAATTGCCTCTATTTTTTGCTTAATCTTTGTTAATGGGCTTAGAAATCAGTAAAATAAGGCTACAAAAACTCACAACAACTTTCACTCCTCTCAAGACACCAAAAGAGTGAGGAACTGGTGGTAAGAAATAGAAAATGTGCTTATTTATAATCTTACAAAAGAGTTGAAGTATTTACAATTCATGGCTTTTCTTTCCCTCCTCTGAGTATCTGTCTACATCTGAGTCTCTCTCTGTCTCTGTCATATATGTGTGTATACATATATAGATATATACATATATTTCCTTAATATTGTTAAGTAATACAGAAACACTCATTGTCTCCAGAAGTAGCACATTATTAGAGCTAAAAGGGACCTCCCAGGCTAAATCCAACTTCCTAATTTTATAGATAAAGAAACTCAGGCACAGAAACATTGAGAAACTTGCCCAGAATCACACAACTAGTAAGTATCTAAGTCTGCATTAAAACTCAGGTCTTTTTGACTCTTAATCTTATCTACTTTATCCACTACAAGAGGGATGTCAAGCTTTAGTAGAAATGGGGCCACCAAACCATATTAAGGATCCCTATGGGCCACATATTGACTTAGAAAACTCCATATTAACATTATTGATATTCTCTTTTATTTTTATTTATTTTGTTCAATATTTCCCAATTATACTTTAATCTGGTCTGGGCTGCCCTTGGGATTGTTGCCCTATGGTCTGCACTGCAGCAACTAACCTTTAATTGTTTAAAAGTCTAAATGTTAGAAAGGTCTTTTTCCCTCACATTGAGTCGAAACCTGTCTCTTTTCAACTTTTACCCTTCTATTCTAGTTTTAAGATGAGAAAGAATATGATCAAAAAGGTTCTTAGGAAATTTAGGAAAAGTGAAGAATGCATTAGAGAAGGGAAAGACTGAAGGTATAGAAAGACCACTCAGGTAGCAATTACAGTAGACTAGGTGAGCAATAATTAAGATGATTAGGATAATTATTGTGAGAGTAGATGGGGTTGAAGATGGATGTTAGAGATGGTGACAAACTAGATTCATTATGCTGTGGAAACTTATTGGGTGTGACAGAGCAAAGAGAAGGGAAGAAACAAGAAACAAGAAATATGGTTACCATATACATCCCTTATTTAACTGTAAGCTCCCTGAGAGCTTACAATTTCTCACCACCAATTAGATGGCTAATTTTCATCTTCATATCCTAGTACCTGGCACAGTAACTTGTACCCAGTAGGAATTTGATGAATGTTTGTTGCATTGAATTAAATGGAGAAGATATTCAATAAATACTGAGAAGGAATGATGTAACACTTGCTGTAATAGAACTTCCTTTGGTCAAATGTGCAAAAGATGGGCCACAGCAAGAAAATGGTGCCGATTCTCTACAGTGAGCTGAAATAGGACAATGGCAAGAAAACTGAGAATAAGGAGTACCTTTAATACATTTCAAAGTACCACAAATGATGTGGCATAACTTTGTGGGAAATGAGCAACAGAAAGACTGACCTCAATTGCACCAATCAAAAATGGATTTTTTGGGTAGCATTAAAATGTTTATGTGGATTTTTCAAAAAAAGAAAAGTTGACTTTGAAAGGAAAATCAGCAAACAGTGCCAGGTTCAGCAAATAGGGGCGGTTTTAAACCACAGATAGTCTTAACATATGCAAGCTATGTTCAGCCATTTCTCTTTTTAGCAAAATCCTTTGATAATGCCATCTTTGAACAGCAGAATGTCCCCAGGGCTCTGTCCCAGGCCTTGTGCTCTTTAATATTTTTGTCAGTAACTTGGATGAAAGTAAGATGACCTGTTTATCAAATTTGCAGATGGCACAAAGCTGGGAAGAATAGCTGACACACTGGATCATATTTATGATCCCAAAAGATCTCAATAGGCTAAATTGTGGATGAAATATTTTCATTTAAAAAGGATAAATTTGAAGACCATGCCTGAGTTTAATTTTTTTTTGCAAGAATAGGACTGGGGAAGCAAAGCTATTTCCTAATGTTCTATTAGTTTCTATGAAGAGGATGGAGGTTCTCAATATGACTCAACCATGTAAATTAGTATTTTAAAAAGTTAATTACCATCTAGGGTGCACCCTAGCAGCCTCTAAGTGGTTGAGTGGATAAGAATGTCAGGTCTGGAATCAGAAAAACTTCTTGAATTCAAATCTAGACTCAGACACTTACTAGCTGCATGACTCTGGGCAAGTCACTTAACCCTGTTTGCCTCAGTTTTCTAATCTGTAAAATAAGCTGGAGAAGGAAATGGCAAACTACTCTAGTATGTTTGCCAAGAAAACCCTAAATGAAGTTATGAAGAGGAAGATACAAATGACTGAAGAACCACAAGTGCTCCAGGTCAGGGCCCAACATCTGGTGCAGGTATTCAGTTCCAAGTGTCATGTATTAGGAAGTTCATAGACAAGTGATAGCCCAGGCAAAGGAGGGCAGCTCTCAGGATGAGGACTAGAGAGGATGCCACATGAGAATTGCTTGATGAAGTCAGAGATGTTAGATTGAAAAAGAGAAAGCAAGGTTGGGTGGGGATGGGGATGGCGACATCCATCAGCTCTCTTTAAGCACTTGAAGCACTATCCAGTAGAAGAAAGATTGGACATGTTTCACTTTTAAAGGTACCTTAGTAATAACAGCTAGCATTTATATGGCACTTTAATGTTTGCAAAGCACTTTAAATTCAGTCTCATTTGACCCTCACAGAACCCAATGAGTTAAGAGCTGTTGTTATCCCCATTTTACAGATGAAGAAATGCGAGGTGACAGGGGTTAGGTGACCTCCCCACGATGACATAGGTAAGTGTCTGAGGTCTTCCTAAATACAAGAATGCTAGAGTACGCTATCCTCTGCACCACCCAGCTGCCTAGCTGTGACTGTTGTTGTGGAGGATGCTGTTGCTATTGACACTGAATGAAGAGGGAAGAACTAAGAGCAATGTTCACATGTCACTTAAAGAGAGTCTGTTCTCAGGTCAATGTAAAGAAAAGCATTCCATCAATTAAACCTATCCCAAAGTGAAGTGGATTGCCCTCAAAGAGAATGAGGAGATGGGAGATCTCCCTCACCAGAGCAAAGAGAGGATGTACACTTGCTAGGAATGGTATAGAGAGGATTCTTGTTAAGATGGTGTTGGATTAAATGACTACTGAATTCCTCTGAAGCCCTTACATTCTGGGATATCAAAGATATAAACAGAAGACTGTCCTTGATCTTCTTGTATATAACCATATTATGGTTATTTTTCCATTCTGTTATCTCTCATAACAGTTGAAGTTATATTTTTCAAGACAGTCCATCAGTATTCTTATTGGTATGGTCTGGAAAGGCAGCCATTACATGATGGCTAGAAGAGTGATTCAAAACATGGAAGACCTGACTGGGTGACCCTGGGTAAGACATTTTAAGTGCTCCAGGCAACTCTCTAAAACTAAAACTATAACCCTAAATTGCAGAGAAGGTGCCTATTTGCATTGGTAGAGGGAATGTGTTCAACTGGGAATGCAGAGGGACCATTTGCATCATTAAATTTCCTTAGGGATCATGGATAAATGTGCAACTTAGGCAACAGTAGATACAGCAAGGAAGTTGGTGGAGGAAGGAGGGAAGGAGTAGTGATCTTGGAGAAGTGATGGAACAAAAGAACCAGGAGGCAGAGAACATTCCCCTGGCAATTTTCAGCAGCAGGGCTAAACTGAGGCCAGTTTCCAGCAACACTGTGTTGCACCAGATAAGGACCATCAAGAAATATAGTAACAACTTGCTCCCTGGTTCTGTGATTCCATCAGTCCTTTCCCAAAACTGCAGTTTCTCATCTCTCCTTCCCTCCTTTCCCCACCAGCTTCCCTCCTATCTCTACCATTGCCTGGAGTACCCATTTGTCCATATTCCCCAAGGAAGTCTGATGATGAAAATGCCACCCTTGCTTCCTGATAATTCATCCCAACAGCTTTAGGGATAAATGTAATCCATGGATCCTATCCTTGTGACTGACAGAATAGCACTTTAGGAAGAAATTTTGACATTGAGTCACAGATCCAAATTCTCAACAGCCTGTCCTCAAATACTTGGGAATATACATAGTTACACTAGCAAACTATTAATTGTTTCTCATGGCTTCCAAATGGCTGATTACATCGTCTTTTCTTCCCTTATTTTTGGTCAATGAATCATATCGACTCTTTGTTATCCAATGGAGGTTTTCTTAGCAATGATACTGGGGTGATTTAGCATTTCTTTCTCTACATTTTTTTACAGATGAGAAAATTAAGCCAAATAGGGTTAAGTGACTTGCCAAAGGTCACACTGCTAGAAAGCATATAAGGCTGGATTTGAACTCAGATCCTCCAGACTCCAGGGCTGGCATTATTGCACCACTGAGGTGCCCCAATTATGTGTTCTACTTTCCTCAAACCAAAGTCAAATAGTCTGTTATTCAATTATATGGTTTATCCTGGCCTGTGTAATTCTTTCACATAAGAATCTCTTTCTAAAAAACTGCATCTTTCTAAATTGCTGAGGTGGTAGAGTTTCAGAATTAACTTTTTATGTACACCCATGACACAAAATATACATTTAAATATTAACAAACACATGAGTCATATGTGGTATCTTCAGCATAGGAGAGCTCCTAGTGTGGGAATTCCCTCTACCAATGCCCAGCACAGAGAATGGTCTAGTTGCACTTTAATAGATAGATTGTAAGGATCTATCTGCAGGGTAGAGGCTGCAGAGACAAGAATTGAGCCCATGCCTTCCTGACTCTATATGCAGGACTGTAAGACTATATCATGTGGCCTCTACATGTAAACACGATAAACCATGATAGAAAAAATTTTGGAGGCAGAATGATGTGGCAGATAATCTTGGCCTTGGAGTCAGTTGCTGGCTGAGTGATGATAGATAAGTCACTTAATCTAAGCCTCAGTTTCCTCATAAGCAAAATGGATAAAAGGGTTGGATCTACCATATTGGGTTGTTGGGAAGAACAAACAAGATAGCAAAATGCTCTTCACACCTAAATGTATATTTCAAGTATTATTATTGATATTAATTTTCCCATTAGAGGATATAGGAAGCTTTCAATTGTTCTTGACCACATAATGGTAAGGAAGAAAAAAAATCCTTAATTGTTGTTAACATTAAAAAACAAATTACTTTATTTCCTTTTCCACATGATAGTTCTTTACATTTCAGATGACAGAAGTAAATTTTCATTACTGCAATTTTAAATGTTATATTATTGCATTTGATAGCTTCTTAATTCTTTTTTTTAAAGTGAAGATAAATTAACTTTGGCATATGCACTTAAATTGAGCAAAATATTCTCTGAATAAACTGCCATTTGAATATCCCATGTGGGAATTCAGGCCTAAACATCACACTTGTCACACATGGTCTCTAAGCCTCCTACATTCATGTCCTTCTGTTATAATGGCCCTATGCCTGCTCAAAAGTTAGTTGTACTTTGCCAAAGGCACTTGCATAACACCAAAAGTCCATCTTTTCTGAGTATAC
>CM053773.1:134464710-134546829 GCA_028658325.1 Potorous gilbertii | reverse complement strand
TGATATGGGTAATTAGAATGTCCAGTGTATTGGGGAGGAGGGAGGGGACAAATGGGGAGAAAATTTTGGAACCCAAAATCTTGTGAAAATGAATGTAAAAAGTTAAATAAATTTATTTAAAAAAAAAAGAATCTATTGGACTATATAATATCTGAATTTTTTTCTAAATCTGAGGTTCCAAGAGGAAGGGGTACATTGAGAATACGTGAAAAAAAGATTGCTAGATTTGGCGACTGAGGGATAAAAGTAGTCAATGTTTTTGGGGAGGTTTGTTTATGGTATTTATGATATTGTCACCTACTATAAATAAGCAAAAGTTATAAGGTCACATTCAGGTTTGGAAAGGACCTTTCAGGCTATCTTGGTCTCATTTTCCAGATGAAATTGAGCTCAGGCAAATTGAGTGAAATGGTCAAGGTCACTTGAGTAGAAAGTGCTTGGATTCAGATTGACATCATCTGACTCTAAATCCAATGTTCCATTTATTCTACCAGGAAAGATGGATCACTATATCTTGTCAATATTTCTTTAGAGTAAATGAAGGTTTCTAGTTCAAGATATTTTGTACCAGTAGGACCAGACTAAGGTAAGATTACCAAGGTAGATAGGTATATTTGAGGATTATCTGCAAATGCCAATTATCTCTTAGTATTAGTTATATCTCAGTGAAGTTGCTATGCAAGCTTGGGTTTTAAAAATTATAATCTGTATTTGAAAATAGTGGTGGCACATGCCTCTAATCCTCGCTACTGAGGAGGTTGAGGTTGGTAAATCTCTTGAGCTCAGGAGTTCTGAACTGCAGCAGGCTTTGCAGATCAAGCATCTGCACTAATCCTTGCATCAGTATGGCAAGACCTTGGGACTGAGTGCCACTAGGTTGCTTAAGGAAGAGAAACTAGTCCAGGTTGGAATTATAGCAGGTCAAATCTTCTATACTCATGAGTAGTGAGATTGGGTTTGTGAGTAACCCCTGCACTTCTAGCCAGGGCAAGATCTATTCTTAAAAAAGAAAGAAAAAAATGAGTTAATAAGTTCAGATATTAGATTTTTTCTAAATCATTAGGGTATTTTTCCAACCCTAGCCTAGTCCTTTTGTATCAGTAGGTGAAAAACTTTAATGAGGAAAATTCTTTCATAGAAGACAGACATTATATTTGCTTTTCCCAGGGAGTAAAGTGTTTTTGTGAAATAGATTCCAAAATCGTGGATTAATTTTTTTTTGTATTGCTTTTTAAAATTTTCTACAATTCAACAAATTTGTCATTGAAATTTCAAGCTATTAAATATTTTTATTTAAGAAATCAAATATGACTCAATGTCAAACATAAAACAGCCCTTGTCCATTCTTGGAATATCATTTTTAGAAAAGCTCATTTACAGGTAAAATGTTTGGAAAGAAGTGTGAAATGTGAAATTAAAAAGTTTTTTTCCTTGTAAAGCATAATCTATAGAAGATACATTTTTACATGAAAACTATAAGAGTAAATTACTTTCTATATTGTGGTTTTTGAGTCTACTTCTTCATCTCCTGAACAGTAACAGATAACCAAATTGTAAACATAAAAATGAGACCATTTGCTAAATATCTTGTTTTGTCCACATGTGTGATTTCATTGGTGATAAACTTAGATTGCCATCTTCTTTGCAACTTGTTTGAGATAGTTTTCTAGGGACCCCAGAGGTTGTGACTTATGTAGAGTCACACTTATGAGAAGGTGACATTTGAACCCCGGGCTTATTGATGCTGGGACCATATCTATTGACTATGGGATGTTATCTCTCCTTGTGCCAAATATATCCATTAATACAAATACAAAACACAAATATAAAAATACAAAATAGCATCTGGGAGGGCATAAAAGTAAGTTTGATTTTTTTGAAGTTTTTTTTTTAAGGTAATGAGCTATGGGCCAGTGAGCTAGACATATTCCTCGTAAATTCTAAAGCACATTGATAAAGGAATAGTTGGTAAACATCTAGAAAAGGAAGTAATGCTCTAAAAGAGCTAGAATAGATTTATCATGAAATCATCATGGCAAACTAATATCTTCCCCTTTTTTTTGATTGAATTATTAGGTTGGTAGCTATGGGAAATAATGTTCCAACAAAAATATGAAGTCTCTTATGTTATGTTTCTGTAAAAATTAGAGACCTGATAGTGGGACAGTGGCATAGTCAGGTGGATTTGAAACTTGTTGAATGGCCAGACATGAAGAATTGTCATTAATGAGTTAAATTAAATGTGCAATGAAATTTATTGTGGAATGTCCCAGAGTTGTCCTTGACCATGAGCTATTTGTCATGTTTATATTGACTTGAAAAAAGAATGAATGTATGGTCATCAAATTTGCAGATGATATAAATTTAGGAGGGATAGATACCATTTTGGATGACAGAGCTAGGATTTTAAATATTCCTACCCTAGTTCTCTTCCTTGCTCAGTAAGTGTCAGTGGCTTCCTATTGCATCTAGAACTAAATAAAACTTTTGCAATTTTGTTACAGCCTTCCTTCCTGGGTTAATTTGCACATTACACAATCCTCTTTACACAATCCATGAAACAGCCAAAATATTCTGCCAGGTGACCCTCACACATGAAATTCCATCTCCTGTCTCTATACCTTAGAAAAGATTTTTCCTCTCTTGCTAACCCCTTCCTCCCCACCATGTTCAGAAAGCAACCTCTCTTCATCTCTACCCTGGGATGTTCTGGTGCCAGCTCAAATCAGCCTCCTTACATTGTTAGTGTGAGCATTTATATCTTGGAAATACAAATCAATGCTTCATTTATTGTCTAAACTTAAGAAAGTGATGGAGAAAATGCTAGTAATATAGACTAACTTTTAAAGTATGTCTTATGCATTTTTTCCCTTAATAGTATTTTATTTTTTTCTAATTACATGTGAAGATAGTTTTAAATATTCATTTTTATAAAATTTTGAGTTCCAAATTTTTCTCCCTCCCTCTCTCTCTTCCCTTCCCCCTCCCCAAGACAGCAAGCAATCTGATACAGGTTATACATGTACAATCACGTTAAACCTATTTCCACATTAGTCATGTTGTGAAAGAAGAATCAAAGAAACAAAAGGGAAAAACCACAAGAAAGAAAAGAAACAAACAAAAAATAAAAATAGTATGCTTCGACTCCATTCAGACTCCATAGTTCTTTCTCTGGACATGGTTAGCATTTTCTATCATGAGTCTTTTGGAATTGTCTTAGATCATTGTATGGCTTAGAAGAGCTAAGTCTATTACAGTTAATCTTTGCATAATGTTGCTGTTGCTGTATACAGTGTTCTCCTTGTTCAGCTCACTTCACTCAGCATCAGTTCATATAAGTCTTGCCAAGTATATAAGTCTTCTGAAGTCTGTCTATTCATCATTTCTTATAGCACAATAGTATTCCATTACATTCACATACCACAACTTGTTCAGTCATTCCCCAATCGATGGGTGTTCCCTCAAATTCCAGTTCTTTACCACCACGAAAGAGCTGCTATAAATATTTTGGTATAAGGAGGTCCTTTCCTCTTTTTTATGATCTCTTTGGGATACAGACTTATTAGTGATAATGCTAGGTCAAAAGAGTATGCACAGTTGAGTTGCCCTTTGGGCATTAGTTCCAAATTTCTCTTCAAAATGTTTGGATCTATGCAATATTTTTGAGTGCTAGTTAAACTCCTGCTGGGCTTACACATCCTTCAGTCCTCCTAGCCATTAACACCCAATGAAATTACTTCGTATTTATTGTGTTTGTATGTGTTTTGCATCTACTTATATGTCTACATGTTTCTCCTGATAGAATATAACTCCTCAAGGGCAGGGACTATTTCGTTCTTGTCTCTGTATCCCTATTATTTAGAATAATGCCTGGAAGTTAGTAGGTATTAATAAGTGCTTGTGGATTAATTAAAATACTTCAACAGGATTTCATATAGAGGTAAATGTAAAGTCTTACACTCAGGTTAAAAATCAAGTTCATATGCCCATGATGGGAGGGGTATCAAGAATATTGTTTTCTTCAAAGGAAAGCGATCTAATTGGTGAGAAAAAGGTCTAGGGGTTTGGGTGTACTGCAAGCTCAATATCAAACCACAATGTGATAATGGTAGCGAGAAAACCAATGCAATCTTAGGCCATGTTAAGAGAGCCATGTTATCAATAATGATAAAGCTGATATTCAGAACTCCTGGTTAGAGCAAATTGGAAATGCCTTGTTGAATTCTGAGTGGTGCGTTTTAGGAAAGGCATTTGTAAATTGGATGTCATCCAGGGGAGAACAAGTAGAACGGTGAAGAACTTTGTATCCATATCAATGACTGTTGATGGAAGGAACCATAGGGACTACAGTTGAGGCTGGAGAGGATAAAACTCTTGGTGTGTGTTGGGGGTGGTGGTGGGGAGGACATGATAGCATCTTCAAGTAGTTAAAAGGTTAGCACATTAAAGAGATACGATGCCTGGTTTTTTTGTACCCAGAGGATAGAATTATAGTGAATGGGTAAAAGTTGCAATAGATAGCATTTATATGTTTATATTTAACATATTTAATTATATAACTTCATAACAATTTGGTCATTAATCTTATTAATATTCTACTTAAATATATTATATGCAAATATATTTTGTTTTGAAAAGCACTTTACATACTTTACCTCATTTGGTCCTTACAACAACAGTGGAGTAGTACAATTATTACCTCCATTTTACAGATGAGGAAACTGAGGCTGAGAGCGATTAAATGACTTGCCTAGGGTCATACAGGCAAGGTAAGAGTCTGAGGTTAGATTCAAGCTCAGACTCCAGGGCTGAAGTCCAGAACTCTAGCCACTGTACCACTTAGTTGCCAAGTTGTAGAGAACTATATTTGAGTTAGAAAAAAAACCCAACTTCTTAATAATTAGAGCAATCTAAAAGTAAAGTCATATGGTTTGGTAGGTAGTAAGTTCCTTTTCACTAGAAGTCTTCAAACAGAGAATATGTGGCTATCTATCAAGGACATTATTGAGATAAGGATAAGAATAGATACATTGTGATTCTGATGCCCTTAACCATAATGCCAGCTCTACTTTGGTAATTTCTGAAAATTACTCTGAATGTGGAAAACCATATCAATAATCTAGAAGAAACTATTTCAGAAAGATATTGGTTCATTCTAAAAGAATATGAAATATTTGTCTTCATTTTTCATGCATTCTGACTGAAATTTAGCAGGTACCACTCATGCATTCATAGCTAAGAGGAAATGAATGGGCTTTTTGTCCTCTACTCTAGGTCCAGCAATACTAGGTTCACTGGAGGTTAGCCCATAAGAAACAATGGTTAGTAGTCATTCTATTTAAAGCCCCCAAGTATAGCAGAGATACCTTCTGGATGAACTGTGATACAATGTGGCTGCTTTTGGATGCCCATGTTGTGGGATGCCAGTGGTATCTGGGTTTTCTTTGGGATGAACACTTTATAGTTAGATCTATGAGCAATAAATTGTTAGGGAAAAATTTCCTTTCAGTCCTGAAAGTAACATACAAATGTCCCTTACATTCAAGGCCAGTCTTACACAATGGCAGAATAGGCAGGCATATTGAGATAATTTGAAGCAGGTCTCAGGCAGTATTGTGATAAACCATATTAAGAAAATCCATGAAGGGGAGCTTCCAAGAGGACCTGTAAAATGGAGCAAAGATTAAATTACATGAAAGATTAAATTAAATAAAATTTAGTTATTTTGAGGGCATGAAACTAAATGTAGGTCCCCAACTAGATCAGTTCATGGGGAGAAGGAACTTAAACTAAGATTTACTGAGGACATATGTGTAAGGCACTGTTAGGTACTGGGGATGCAAAGACAGAAATGAAACAGATACTTCACTCAAGGAATTTGCAATTTACTGGAAGGCAACTTATGTCATTGGCAAAAGTACAAAGCAATGTCCAAGAGCCAGGGTAACTGTACCAGTGGGTTGGAAAGCTGATGGAAGTTCAGGAAGATGAATGGTAAGCATTTAGAATATCTAGTATCAAGGAATGAAGATGAGTATTGGAGAAATTAACTAATAAATTGGAGATTTAGTCCCTAGAAAGTGTGGGAGGACAAGATAAGGACCCCAGTATTAAAGAACTTTAGGGTAGTTAACCCAGTTATGAGGAAACTAGTATACTGGCTGAGGTGACTGGCAGCGAGAACAACGTTCTCCTTGTTTCAGATGTAGGTAATCTGAGAAACATGAGATTAGTAACAGACTTGCATGTAGTCAGTTCTTGTTCTTTGCTTTAATCATCTGGTAACTTGGCCTGCTTAAGATTCACATTCAGATATTCCCAGAAGTGCTTAGAGACATTCACTTTCCTGGGGATAGAGAAGGCACACAAATTCCTTCAGTAGAGCAGAACATAGACTTGAGGAATGAAGGGACTGGTCAGTAAAAGCAGTGGAGCCAAGATCCCTAAGAACTATGATTTTTTCGAAATTAATACCCAGAATCAGTACTCTGAGAAACCTACTTAGCAGTGTTGAGAAGGCTGGACAGGACCAGGATAATCAGCAGTGCTTTGAACTCCTTGCTGAGGCTTTCTAAGTACAGCTGTATGGGGTCATTATTAGATGAATGGGGCTGCGACTCCCATGAATTGACTGCAGCTGTCAAGCTGGGCAGCTGTCTTGTTTACCCACCAATAAAACAGGGGGGTGTTCAGAGTCTGGATAGTAGTTCCTTTGTCTGGGATTGGTTCAGGACCACAGACAGCACCAGCTTGCTGTTGGCAATCCTGCCACAGTGTTGAGCTGATGAACTACTGACTTAGGACTCTTTGTATTTCCTTTGCCTAGGGACAGCATTAGTACTGATGTCTGAGGGAAGCTGGGTTGCATCTAAAGTTGGGGGTTGAATGGCCACAGGGGTGAATAATCCTAGAATGCTAAGAGAGTCAGGAAATACCATCAGGTGTTCACTCTCCTTAAATTCCTTAAGCAATTTCTGGAGGACTATGACTGGAGCCACCCAGTGGGGTGGGGATGGGGATTTGATATTTTCTCCTTTTATCTGCTGATATCTTCAGTGTCCTTATGATATTTATGGTTTTCCCTTTAGCTAAAAATTGTTGCATTGCTTCTCAATGGCACTTCTTATTCATTCTAATTCAGTTACAAAGTTAGACCAGTTTTCATGGTGTTGTTTTCCTTAGATTCTGGTAGTCTGCTTGGACTCTCTTGGGTGCCCCATTTTGATTCCACTGGGTAGGAGATAGAGACAGACTCCAGGTAGGTTTGCACTGAAATTAAATCTTGTTATTGACTCCAAAGCACAAAGGGGAATTTCTTTCATAGATCTATTCGCTAAGAGCAAAACATTCCTAGAGTTTTTATTTGTACTCCCATTGAAAATCATCTCCTTCGGTTTAAATTTAAGTTATGGATTCTCAATAAGTTGCTGATCAAGAGGGAGCAATGCTAGCAGATACCAAGTCCAGTCTAAGGGCACATTATGGCATATGCAGTCTCTAGCTCCTCAGGAAGTATGTGTTTCATTTGATTTACTTTCCCTGAATCACTGACTACAAACACTATTTCTTGTTTAATCTCCTTGGCCAGGTGAAGTGTGTCTTTAGTGTTTTCTTTACTTCCTGTTGAAATAGTGATGTTTTTCAGAGTTCATACTTTTCTCTTGAGAAAGAAAAGTTCTTTGGTCTCAGTTTCATCTAGTAGGTAGAGGAAAGATACTGCAGTACCTGTAATCTCTTCTTCCTAGTGAACAAAGTTCCTTTTTATAGCACAACAATTTCTGGATATAATTCCTCCCTTGCCTCTCCTTTCCTGTCTCTTCTCTTCCATTCCATTCCAAATGTGCTGTCAAACAATAGTTAAGCAAAACTGACCAACACAGTAATCACATATGGCAGTGTATGCATACATACCAGGGCCTCCCACTTTTCTATTTAAAAGAGGAAGCTAGTATCTCATTCTTGGGGCCAAGATTGGTTATAAAAATAGTTACATTTGGCTTAAAGTAGCCTTTTGGCTTATATTTTAGTGGGTATTATACTTCTGATTCTCCTTACTTCACATTTCTTACTTCACTTCCCTCATATCTGTTTGTGTGTCCATGCCTCTCTGAATTCTTCATACTTGTCATTTCTTATAGCGATGATGGTCAACTTGTCATTTCTTATAGCGATGATGATCAACAATGAGAATACTAATAACTTTCGTATCGCACTTCCCACATGCCAGACACTCTTTTAAATCCTTTACAATTGTTTTCTCATTTATTCCTGAGAATAATGCAGGGAGGTAGATGCTATCATTATTCCCCTTTTATCGATGAAGAAAATGGAATGAAAAGAAGTTAAATGACTTGCCCAGGGTCACATGGATGGTAAGAGTCTGAGGCTAGATTTGAACTCAGGTCTTTCTGATCCCAGGTTTAGAGCTCTATCTACTGTGCAACCTAGCTGCCCCATGTGTGCTAATATTCCATTATACTTATAAACCATAATTTTTTCAACCATTCCCAGTTGGGTGGGTTATTTCACACCTTTGAGTATCATGACTGGGATGAGGCAGAATTTACTTTTATTGATTTCATTTGCTATGAGTAATCAATCAGTCTTGGAAGTGTCGACATAGTATTAACAGGTAGAGGTTTCTCTAATCATATTCCACTAGGAAGTACCAGTATGAGGGGATTTATAATATGTTGCTCTTCTCTTTAGGTTTCTGGATTTTCAAAATGATGCTCTTACATAGTGCATGCTGTCAGCAGCATCAACTTCCACATATGTTTCACAATTAAAAGTTATATTTTAGTGTGATGACTATGTGTTATGTCAGACTCACCTGATAAAATTTCTAGTTGATCAATAATTCAATTGTAATATATGTAGGGTTTTAGCAGTATGGGGTTGGGGATAGATTCCCAAGTTCAAAAATCAATTTGATGTTTCTTTATCAGACTTCAGAGGTTTAGGCATCTTTTGGTGAATTCAGGAACTCTGACAACAGGTTTTGGTATTAAATATGGAGAGCACTGGGATATTCCCAAATATTTGAAGTATTGTGGAAGACTTTTGGCCCTAAAGGGTAATTATACATAACTTGATATCCATTATTAGCTTTTACAAGTGAGCATATACTCTTCAGTAGGCATTGGGCCTCACTCAATAATTTTGCCAGGCAAGTCTGCCTTCTCAGGAGCTAAAGCTTCACCCTTAGTGGAGATTCAAAATCAAGCAATGAAGGAGGCTAATGATCCATCAGAAACCTCATATCTCTATCCATAAGTACCATCTTCAAAGAAGTCAGAAGGCATTGAACACCGCAAATATCAAGCATTACAAAACATGAAACTGGATACATCTTAGCATAAAAGGAATGACTAGATATTGATGTGGGAGTTCAGAATCATATATTTTGTGTGCAACCAAGTTAGAGCAAGTTAGTTAGAACAAAGGTCAAAAGTAACAGCAAATTAAAGCCCAGGGCAGATACACTGCATGAGATAATGAGAACTACCCCATAATTTGTTTAAACAATCTGACAATTTTTAAGAAAGGAAATGGCAAGAAGTTGACTCTAATTATGATCAGTTCTTTTTGCATTGGACCTGCAATTTCATGCTTGTGGAGAGCTACATTCCAGTCAGCTCAGAGTACAACAACAAAGACCAAAAATGAGCAGAGAGTTTGATATGAGACCCAGCTATACAAGATTAAGCTGAAATAATTTTTAGGTGAGCCTGGAAAGTGGCAACAAATAGATGTGAAATGGAGCAAGTTTTATAGTATTTCCAGAGAAGGCAATTCTTATCATCAATGATAGTGAAGCCAATGGAGTCAGACTCAATCACCTTAGTGTGTGGCATACTATGTGAAGTGGCAATGACACCTAAGGAAATGAAGCTGGAAGGGGCAGCAGGACCAGATTGAAGACATGTAAGAGAAACCCATTCTGGAGGTGATATGCTTTTACAAACAATTAGCAATTGATTTTTAATTAAAATATTTTATTGTATTTTCAGCTCTGAATTCTCTCCCTCCCCCCACTTTGAGAAGGCAAGAAAAAATAGATACCATTATAAATATGTAGTATAATAAATAAAATAAATAAAACAAGTTCCTGTCTTGTCCATGTTCCCTTACCCCACAAAGAGAAAGAAAAAATGCTTCAAATATGTTCTCTGTAAGTCCATCATATCTCTATCTGGATGTGGATAACTTGGTTTATTATAAGTCTTTTGGAACTGTAGTTGTTTATTGTGTTGATTAGAGTTCCTAAATCTTTCAAAGTAAATTATCTTTACTATGTTATTGTGATGATCAAAATTTTTCCTCTGATTCTACTCACTTTACTTTGTATTAGTTTATACAAGTCTTCCAAATTTTTTGAAACTATCCCCTACAACACAATAATATTCCATCACATTTATATACCATAACTTGTTTAGACATTCCCCAGTTGATAAGCATCCCTTCATTTTCCAATTCTTTGCTAACACAAAAAGAGCTGCTTCTAAATATTTTCCACATATGGATCCTTTTTTGATTTCTAGATTTCTTTTGGGGGTATAGATCTAGCAGCAATATCACTGGGTCAAAGAGCATGCATAGTTTAATAGTTTCTTAGTCATGGTTCCAAATTGCTTTCCAGAATGGTTGCATTAGTTCATAGCTCTGCCAACATTATATTAAAGTACATGTCTTCTGATAGCCCTTCCAGTACTTATGATTTTCCTTTTTTGTCATCTCCAATGATCTGATGGGTGTAAGATGGTACCTGAGTTGTTTTAATTTGCATTTCTCTGATCATTAATGGTTTAGAACATTTTTTTCCCCATGTGGCTATTGATACCTTGGATTTCTTCCTCCCAAAACTATCCAGTCATATCCTTTGACTATTTATCAAAGTCACTAATTTTAAAGATGACTCAAAGAGAGGAAAATTTCAAAAGTATTGAAAAGATATAGATGGTGCTATTAGCACCACTCCCTGGCCCCAAAGTGTCTATGAGGACATTGGCGACTCATGACCCATATACCTACTTTTCCATCTCTATAAAACCTTTATAAATATGTCACACTTAAAAATATTCTTGATGAAAATATAAAAGAGAGAACAGTTAGGATGATACAGAATATCAACTTTTTGAAGGGATTTCTAAGTTCATTTAATTCAACTTGAGCTTGAATAAGAATCCTCTCTACAACCTAACAGACGAAGGGTCATTCTAACTTTTTTTAAACTACTTTCAGTGAAAGGCAGCCCATTATCTCCTAAAGTGACCCATTTCACTTTTGCATTGTTTATTTTGTATTTAGAAAGTTTTATTCCCCTGAGGTTAAGGTTAAATTTGCTTTTCTGTCGCTTTCACTAATTGCTTAGTTCTGCCTTTTGAGAATAAGAAAAAGAAATTGAATCCCCCTTTAAAAATTTTCTTATTTTGGCACCTAGTAGGTTAGCTACCCCTCCTACCTTTGTGTCCCCTGCACATTTGACAAGCATGTCATTCTTGTCTTTCCCCCAAGTCTTTGATGAAAAATGGGAAACAATACAGGAGTAAGCACATTTTCCTGATGATTTTCCATGGCAGACCACTTGATCACAGTCATCTGTAAAATTAGCTGGAGAAGTACATGTCATACTACTCTAGTGTCTTTGCCAAGAAAACTCCAAATGGGGTCACAAAGCATCATTCAGAACTGAAAACAACTGAACAACAACAACTGAAGGGAAGGAGTCAATGGAGAAAGTTGGAATATTCATAGTAGAAGATAACTGTTGGAACCACACCATGGATAAGGTGGGGAGGAGAGATCAAAGAGGAATATTCATAGTAGAAGATAACTGTTGGAACCACACCATGGATAAGGTGGGGAGGAGAGATCTAAGAGGAATAATGAGATGCAGGGAATCTATCTTCAGTGACCATAGGGAAGGGAGAAAGAATGGGTAAAAACAAAGTGGAGAAGCTTTGAGGAATGTGAAAGGAGATTGGAGAGAAGTCACATTAAATGACCTCATTCTTCCAAGTGAAATAGTCATCTGTTATAAATACTGGGCATTGGGGGCCAAAGGGTCATGGTATTCATAGTAGGAAGGGATATTAGAGAAATTCAATTCAAGCCCTTTAGTTTACAGATAAAGGAATTGAGGTGTAAAGAAGCTAAATGACTACAAAAGTCACATCAATAGTAAATGGCAAAACTGGTATTTGAACCTATATGTTCTGATTCCAAATTCACTACTTTTTATGGATGATTTTAATTTATATTTTCTTTTAAAAACACTAATTGATATCTTATATTTTTATACCACCTTCAGTCTTGAATATATTTCCTTACTCAGAGAGTCATTGATTGTAACAAAGAATAAAAAAGGAGGAAAAAAAGCACATCAATAAAACTATACAATTACTGAGTCTGACATTAAATTCATTGTTCTGTATCCATAGTCCCCAACTTCTACAAAGAAGGAAGATAAATTTTCTCATTTATTCTTTGATCCCAAACTTGGTCCTAATTGGTTTATTCTCATTGTTGTGGTCATAGTTATACCTTCCCTTTTACGTTGCTGTCATTATCTATCTTGTTTTCCTGATTGTGCTTACTTCAATTTGAATCAGTTCATCTAAGTCTTTTCATGCTTCTTTGCTTCTTTGTATTCATTTTTTATATAATTTATTTATTTTTCATTTCTTAACACTCACTTGCACACGAATTTGAATTCAAAATTTTCTCCCTATCTCTCCCCACCCTCCACCCCAAGACAGCATGCACCCCATCCACCCCTTCCTCCAGTTTGTCCTCCCTTCTATTACCCACCCTTCTTCCATCCCCTTTTCCCTCCATTTTCCTGTAGGGCAAAATAGATTTGTATATGCTATTGCCTGTATAGCTTAATTTCCAGTTGCATGCTAAAACAAATTTTAACATTCATTTTTAAAACTTTGAGTTCCATATTCTCTCCCTCTCTCCTCATCCACCCTCATTGAGAAAAGAAGCAATTCAATATATATCATACATGTGTAACAATGCAAAGCACTTCCATAATATTTATGTTGTAAATGATTAAAATTGCATTTCCCTCTGTCCTAGCTTGCCCTTCACTTATTCCATTCTCTCCCTTGACCTGTCCTCCCACAATAGTTTGCTTCTGATTATCACTTTCTCCAATTTGCTGTCCCTTCTATTATCTTCCCTCTCCTATTCACGTCTCCCTTTGCCTTCCTACAGGGTAAAATAGATTTCCATATCCAATTGAGTGTGTGTTATTCCCTCTTTAAGCCAAATCCCATGAGAATAAGGCTCAATTGTTTCCTTTCACCTCCTCCCCTTTCGTTCCATTATAGAAGCTTTTTCTTCCTTCTTGTATGTGAGATGATTTGTTACATTCTACCTCTCCATTTATCTCACTTCTAGTAATTCCATTCAACAGTAAATTTTATTTGTTTTAGATATTCTTCATATTCAGCTCAACCTGTGCCCTCTGTAGATATATAATATTATGTATATATATATATATATATATATATATATATATATATATATATATACACACACATATATACAGTACATACATACATACACATATGTACATACCTACGCATATATAATATACATATACATATATATATATATATATATACACACATATATACACACATACATACATATTCCCTCTAACTACCCTAATACTAAAAAAAGTCTCATGAGTTACAAATAATTTCTTTTCATGTAGGAATGTAAATGGTTCAACTTTAATGAATTCCTTAAGGCTTCTCTTTGCTATTTACCTTTTCATGTTCCTCTTGATTCTTGTATTTGAAAATCAAATTTTCTATTCAGCTCTGGTCTTTTCAACAATAATGTTTGGAAGTCTTCTTTTTCATTGAAATTCCATTTTTTTCCTGAGGTATGATTCTCACTTTTGCTGGGTGGGGGATTCTTGGTTTTAATCCTATCTCCTTTGCGCTTTGATCCCTTAGTGTAGAAGCTGCTAAATCCTGTGCTATCCTGATTGTATTTCCACAATACTTGAATTGTTTCTTTCTGACTGATAGTAGTATTTTCTCCTTGACCTGGGAACTTTGAAATTTGGCAACAATTTTCCTAGGAGTTTTCCTTTTGGGTTCTCTTTCAGGAGGTGAATTCTTTCCATTTCTATTTTATCCTCTGGTTCTAGAATATAAGGGCAGTTTTCCTTGATAATTTCTTGGAAGATGATGTCTAGGCTCTTGTTTTGCTCATAGTTTTCAGGTAGACTAATATTATCTCTCCTGGATCTATTTTCCAGGCCATTTGTTTTTTCAATGAGATATTTCACATTGTCTTCTACTTTTTAATTTTTTTGGCTTAGTTTTATAATTTCTTGGTTTCTCATAAACTCATTAACCTCCATCTACTCTATTCTAATTTTTAAAGAACTATTTTCTTCTGGGAGCTTTGAAGCTCCTTTTCCATTTGGCTAATTTTGCTTTTTAAAGAATTCTTCTCCTCATTGGCTTTTTGGACCTCTTTTGCCATTTGGATTAGTCTATTTTAAAAGGTGTTATTTTCTTCAGCATTTTTTGGATTTCTTTTAGCAAGCTCTTGACTTGCTTTTCATGATTTTCTTGCATCGCTCTCATTTTTCTTCCCAATTTTTCCTCCACCTCTCTTACTTGATTTTCAAAATCCTTTTTGAGCTCTTCCGTGGCCTGAGACCCATTGCATATTTTCTTTGGAGGTTCTGTATGTAGAAGCTGTGACTTTGATGTCTTCCTCTGAGGGTATGCTTTGTTTTTCTTCTTCCAAAAGGATGGAAGAAAATATATTTCCATGAAGAAAGTAACCTTCTGTAGTCTTATTTCCACCCTTCTGAGTCCTTTGTCAAGTGAAGGGTATGCTCTAGGGATCTATAAGCTTTCAATTCCTCCAAGATGGCACAATCAAGGGAGAGGAGTTTACTTCTCTTCTGGTCTGTGCTGTAGTTCTGGGAGCAACCACAAGCACTCTTCTGCTTAGCATCTGAAAGTAAGATTCCCTCTCCAGAAGCTCCACTAGCTGCACCAGGCCAATATTTCTCCACACCCCAGGACCACCACTCAGGACTGAGACACAGATCCACTGAATTCCCTCAGGGTCTTTAGTCTGAGGACTCCAAAAAGTGGATGCTTTTGTCATAGTGCCTACTGCAACCCTTAGGCTAGACCAGGGCTGGGGCGGGACCCAGATCCCTTCTCACTGAGGTGAAAAGAACTTTCTTACTGACCTTGGAAGCCATCTTTGATGTTTGTGGGTTGAAAAATCTGGGAACCACAGCTGTTACCTGTGATTCTGTGCCCTGAAATCTGCTCCAATCCTGCCATGTAGCCAAGGCTGGACTGAGCTCTATTCTGAGCCTGGTGTGATAGACCTTTCCTATTGTCTTTCTAGGCTGTCTTGGGCTGGAAATCTCTTTCACTCTGTCATTTTGTGGCTTCTTCTGCTTTAGAATTTGTTTAGAGTCATTTTATACAGGTATTTTATGGGCTATGGGGGTAGAACTAGGGTAGGTCCATTTTTCTACTCCTTCGTCTTGACTCTATCTCCCTCTTTATATTCATTTTTAAATGTTCTCTTTCATATTGTTTTCTATTACAGTAAGGGGAGAGATAAAAAAAAGTGCATAGAAAGAAGAAGTACATTATACTGAAGAAAGTGCTGGATATTGAGGCAGAAGACTTTGATTAGGATTTTGTCAGTTGCTTGCTTTGTAATTTTGGACTAATCATTAAACCTCTCTCAAATTTAGTTTCCTAGTCATGAAATAAAGGACTAGATTAACTGATCTCTAAGGTTCTTTCTAGTTCTTTATTCAGGGATCTGTAATCATGTCAATAAATATTTATTAATCACTTTCTATAAGCCATTGTGTTAAGCTTAGAAGTATAAAGAAAGGGGAAAACATGATTTATGCCCTTTAGAAGCTCACACTGTAATGGAGAATTTAACATGCAAATAACTATGTAAATACAAGATGTATACAGTGTAAATGGAAGGTGGTGAGGGGGAATGGCACTAGTGGGGGTTGGTGTTAGGGATGGGAAAGGCCTCTTGCAGAGGGTGGGATTTGAGCTGAATTTTAAAGAAAGCCAGGAGCTAGAGGGGAGGAAGGAGAACATACCAGATATGAAGGACTCCCAGTAAAAAGGCCATCTAGAGATGGAGTACAGTGTGTGGGCCAGAGTAGCGGGACCATAGATTATATGGAGAGGAGCTAAGTATAAGAAGAAATGGGGCCAGAATGTAAAGGGCTTTAAATGCCAAAGAGAGCATTTTCTATTTGATCCAGAGGGTAACAAAGTTTGGGACTGCTGTGGTGAAGAATGGAATAGGGACTTGGTAAATGTATAGTAGAAGATTACTGAACAGCAGGAGAAGTCCGCATGGGGAGCCTTGCCATCTGCACTGTCACTGTTCCCTAGGGATCATGGCATCTTGCTGTCTTCCCTAGAGCTGAACTCTCCTATCCATGCTCTCTTCCTTTATTAGAATGTGAGTTCTGTGAAGCTTGTGTTTATATCTCTGGCACTTAGCATAGTGCCTGATACATAATAAACACTTAGTAACTGCTTTTTTCTTAATTTCTATGTGTCATAAACTCATACTGGATGAAATCTACTTTTTTATACTTTCTCCCTTGACACTTAGAACCCTCATAGTAAGAGGAGCAAAAATGACTGGTCAGGGTAACAGGGATGTGAATTCTCGGGTGAGATATGGCAATGGAAGGTCTAGACAAGTGGACAGTATTTACCAAAATATTAAAGTGGCAGACCATGGGATCTAGGTTGTATATAGAGACAAGAAAAGCTAGTATGGGTAGAGAGAGGCTTGGAAATCAGTGGGTCAAGGGTTCTGAGGCTATGACTTCCTTCGATACTTGCCTTTCCTTTTAACTTCCCTACTTTTGTTAATGATAGCACCATTTTCCTAGACCCTCCAGTTCAAAATCTCAGTCATTGTTATATTTCTCCATTTCTCTTCCTCATCTATATTTCTAGTCAGTTGTCAAGTCGTGTTGAGATGATTTTGGTGTTTTGTATTTAAACTCTCCTTTCCACTCCAACTGGCACTACCCTAGGTCAGATCCTTATCACCTCTTGCCTAGAATACTGTAATAGTTCCATAACTAGTCTTCCTGTTCTTTCTCCTTTTTCTGATCCATTCATGATGTCACTGTTAAAGTATCTTTCTAATGTACAAATCTCACCACACTCCTCTCCTCTTTTCCAAAATCTCGAGTGATACTACATTATTCTCCTTATTTTGGCATTCAGAGGTATTCATGGTTTAGCTTCCATCTACCTCTCACCTGCATTATCTTATAACAATCACATTCAAGCATCCTATAGCCTTGGCATATTGGAGTCATCACTCCATTCCAACATCATCCTGTCCTTATATGCTGTGATACCTTTGGGTATACCATCCACCATGCCTAGGTCATACTTCCTGTCATCTTTTTGACTTTCTTCTCCATTCAAGATCCAGTTAAGATGTCATTTTGTTTATGATGCCTTATTTGAAACCCTGAATCAAAAGTGATCCCTTCCTCCTTGAATCTCAAAGGACATTCTGACCTCTCTTTTCCTCGTAAGCATTTCTTCACTCACTTTCCCCTCTGAGGACATAAAACTGTGCTGTTTTCCTCCTTGTATACCTAGAGACCAGGTGTGGGTCTTGCTTGTACTAGATACTCAATAAATGTTTGTTGAATGGAAGTTTCATTGTGAACAATAGTACTTCCACAGCTGATTTCAGTTTTTATGATAAAAACAGAATACAAAAATAGTCTTTTTTTGCTGCAGGTTTGCTTACAGATAAACTGAGCTAAATGCCTTTTTTTTTTGAGTAGTAAATGGTGAGTCAGCCCTGTCCAGAAAGATCTCACTAATTCTGGTGAATATGAATTTGGTACCAGTTTAGTTCAAAATTGTTTGCAATGACTCACATAAGTACTGAGATTTGCTTCTTGCTAGAAGACAAAACCCTGAAAGTCAAGAAATATAGTAATATGGTTTTTTTGAGAATCCAGCTTAAGCTTCCTGTCAATGGTATAATGCTTAGCACTAACAACACTTGTTAAAATAATTAGTTAGTTTAAAATATGAGTGAAGTTTAATATAATTTATTTTTTAAAAAATGTTTTATTTTTAATTTATGGAATAAAGTTTGCATTTCCATAACATAGTATAAAAAAAGAGATAATTACACATGAAACTGCAGATCTGTTATGTATAACTTGTTGTTTCTTTTAAATATATAATAAAATTATCATGTAAATTTCTGGTTTTCTTCCCTCCCCCCACTACACTAGAGATGAGTACCATTAGACAAAAATTAACCTCTGCATATTTCCATTTATCAGTTCTTTCTCTGGATGCAGATAGCATTTTCTTTGTATGTCCTTTATTGCTAATTTAGGTATTTACAATAGTCAAAATAATTTATTCAAGCAAAGTCATTCTTAAAACAATATTGCTGCCACTGTATACAATGTTGTCTTGGTTCTGCTCACAATGTCATTTAAAAAATAAGAATATGACAGATGGGTGGATAGCTTTGGGGCCAGAAAGTTGTGGGTTCAAGTCTTGATTCTGATATGTTGTAGATACATGTGTGACCATGGGTAAGTTATTTGCCTCCAAGTTGCTTTCCTTTAGGAATAGAGAAAGTCTATATTAATGGTTCCAGTTCTTTTCACAGGTAATGTCACAGATACTTTCCAAAAACTCAAAACACCCCTCCCTTCAACTCCACTTTTTCTAACATCAGTTCAGTTATATTTTTCTCATACAAAACAACTTATGCTAAAATCACATTGATGTAGTCTATGTAGGAAGTATTCTGGACCCCAGAAAATATTTGGAGCAGTCATGGATTATAAAATCTGTTGTGACAGACATTAAATTTGATTCTAAATTCTGGCAGTGGAAAAAGGATGAAGTAGATAAACAACATATGTCTATTTACTGTGCTGAACATCCCCAGTAAAAACAGGTCAAAATTATTCAGCAGGAAAGAAAGTGATAATTGGCTGAGCGTGAGTGGAGCCTATGTTTTCCTTAACTTCAGTAGTTTTTGCTGCCTCCATTTCTGGGCACTGAGGCATTCTGAGAAGGCACACATTTCATAGCACAGCCCTACGCCTTTGTGCTCTCACACATGTGGCAGCCAAATGCCTTCAGCCTCCTTTCCTTGCTGGCATGGCAATTCACATTAGGTTGGCTTAGCTCCCTCTCAGCTCCTGGCCCAGACTTCCCTCCTCCTCCTGTCCTGCTTCCCCTTCTGGCAAGATTCCTCTTCACCCTCCGGCTTCAGGTCCCTTTTCTCTTGGGTTTGGCTCTGTGCATCTTTCCTATTCCGGTCTCACCTCCTGTTTCTACCCTGCTTATACTTATTTCTACTTCTTTTCCTTTCCCCTGCTCATCATTCCTCTTGTAAACCATACTTTTCTTCTTGGTAGTGCTCTCTTCTCTGAAACCAATTCACTTTTATACTTCTAGACTTGCTTCATTCCTTGTAGGGCTCAACATCATATGAATTCTTATACTTGTAGTAGGTGACTGAGAAGAAGAGCATTTTCTTTAACTGTCTGTGAGGATATTTCAGTTTATTCCCCCAAAGCATAAGAATTATCTGAAATTTCTCCAAGAACTCCTTAGGCATGATGGTTTAAGCTGGGCTCTCTTTCCTCACTTCTCCTTAAAACTCACAACTTCCTTCAAGACTCTGCTCAAATACCACCATTTTCAGAAGCCCTGTTCTAGTTTCCTCTTCCCTCCCACCAGAAGGTACTACTACTACCAGTCACAAGGGGTGGAGAACTTGTGGTCTTGAGGCCACATGTGGCCTTCTATGTCCTTGGGTGTGACTTTTTCTTTGAGTCCAAATTTTACAGAACAGATCTTTTTATGAAGGGGAATTTATTCTGTGAAGTTTGGATTCAGTCAGAGGGCTGCACCTGAGGACCTAGATGGCTGCAGGTGGCCTTGAAGCTATAGGTTTCCCACCCCTGTGCAAGTGTACTCCCTTCTGAGGTTATCTTCCTTCTACTTTTCTTGTGTCTTTTATATTTCTGTTTATGTACATGCTACTTACCCCGTTACAATGTGAGTTCCTCAAGAGCAGGAACTGTTTTTGATTTTTTTCTACCCCCAGCCCTCAGCATAGTGCCTAGCACATAGTAAGCACTTACAAATACTTGTTGATTGACTTAGATGAAAGGCTATGATTTTGCCACAGGCATTATAGATTTGCTACAGGGATGGTCTTGGTTCATTGCAATGTTTCCTTGGGATATGGATATCTCACTGAAATATGGAAAGACTGAGTGTACAGGATGAGAGCAGGTACTCCTCAGATTTATGTTTCTGTTATGTTTAGTTCAAAAGTTGCCTCCAATCATCTATTAAAATAATAATTTTATATCTCAATATGCAATAGACATCTATGCTTCTATCTTGTGAGGGCAAGAAATCCTGTGGGTCCACCTGGAAGCCATGGTTGCCACCAAGTTGGGAACTGGGAGGACTAGTAGTAGAGCTGAAATGGTAACTGAAGATCAGGCAGAGATGAGAGGAGAGCAAGAAAAACATATAGGGTGAGAAAGAGTGAAGCGGGGAAATACTTCACATATTTGTCTCACTAATGCATAGATCTTACCACGTCACTCCTCTGTTAAAAACCTTTAGCAGACTCCCAAGTAAAGTTCAAACTCTTAAGGCTGGCATTCAAGGCCCTTTACTACCTATAGTCTACCTACCTTGCTAGCTATGTCTTTCACTACTCACCTCCATATGTGCTATGCTGCAGTCAAACTAGAATACTCCTTGTCTTTTGCATACATTTCATCCCTCTACTCATTCATGCTGTTCCTTTTGCCTGGACTTTCCATTTCTATTCTTGATATCTTTCCTAGTTATCTTTTATGACCCAGCTAAAATGATCCAGGCATTTTATAAGACTCTAAAATTCTCCAAGAAGTTTTCCATATTCCCTAGCTCAAAATGATCTTACCTTCTCTAATGTTTCAGAGCACTTTGCAGAAGTCCAATGATCAAATGAAAGAATATGGATAAAGTGCTTTGCAAACTTTCAAGCATAATATGAACAGCAGTTATTATGCTTTTATGGTCTACCATCTATATAACATAATCGTTATACATTTATAGAATTATATAATGTATGCCCATATTTTATTTATATACATGTATATGACATGTTTATATATTATATTTCCCTTGTAAGATTGAAAGTCCCAGGAAGGCAGGTATTGTGTCTTCTTTTTTCAAAAAATTCAATTTTATTGTGTTTTCAGTTCTGAATTCTCTCCCTTCTACCTTCCTTTCCCTGATCCACTGAGAAAGCAAGAAGAAGACAACCCATCACAAATATGTATAGTTAAGCAAAACCAATTCTCATTTTAGCCATGTCCAAGAAAATATGCTTCAGTTTGCACTCTGAGTCTATTGACTGCTCTGGAGGTAGATAGCATACTATGTCTTAATTTTCTTTTTGTTTTCCATAATATATTTCTTTGAACATAATAGGGGTTTAATAAATGGTTTTTGAATGAATGAATGATGACATGTAAATGAGCTTTGAGGGAACAGTGGGAAGTAGGTTTTAAGCAACAATCAAAAAATAGACAGAGTATAAAATAGTGGGAGGCTGAAGAGATAGAATAGCAAGTGACTTTTGGAGGCTTTGGTAGACAGAAGGAAACAGGAACAGGAAAATGAAGATGAGGCAGTTCTGCAAGTGGGATGGAGAAGAAAATGTGAGAATGGAGGAAGAATGAAAAGGAAATGGGCAGAGCCAAGAGAACATTGTGTACATTAACAGCAAAATCATTTTAAGAGTGACTTTGAGCAAATAAGTTATTTTATCTATTATAAATATCCAAATTGACTATAAAGGACACATGAAGAAAGATGTTACCTGCATCCAGAGAAAAAATTGAGAAATAAAAGTAGGTATAGAATAATTTAACATATACACACACACACACACACACACACACACACACACACACATATATACACATACACATGCACATATATATGTATATATATATATACATATACATAACTATTTGTGTCTTTTGTGTCTAATGGTAGCCATCTCTAGGGCAGGGTGGGGGAGGGAGAAGAGAAGGAAATAATTTATACAATAATTTTGTTGCATATTTGAAAGGAATAGTAAGTTGTGAATAGTAGATTTATAGTTTCATGTACAATCATCTTTTTATTGTACTATGTTATGAAAACGCTTGTTTAATTGACAAATTAAAAAGAAAATAAAAAAAGAAAATGGGAAATAAAAAACTGTGAGTAAACAACAGGTAGACTTGGCATTCCAGTACACTGGAGTCATCTGGTAAATTGGGTTGGAAACAAGGTATCAGGAGGTAAGTGATGGAAAGCAAAGTTAAGAGCAGAGAGGGATAGACATCAATGGTACCTTTTGAAAGTTAAAAAACAGAGAAATGTGCTGGTAAGGAGTGATGGGGAATGAAGGTGATAGTTTATGTAAGAAAGAAGGTAAATGAAGGTGTAGAAGCAGAATCAGACAAGAGATGAAGGGTAGGATTGGGGAGAGACATAAATGAGAAGACATGAGAGACAGATAAACATGAAATATGGGAATAAAAGATAAACTTATGGAACATTTACTAAGTTAATTGAAAATTTTTTAGGGATTTTTGCTAATCCACATACCAAGGTTGTAGACTTCACTCTTTTCAGTGTAGGGAGACCGAGGTCTTTGAAAACATGTTGCTCCTTTTAAGCTAACACTGTAAGAGTGGATATTGGCAACTCATGATCCCAAGTATATTCCCAGTGAATTTTTGATTGCTCCTGAAGTTTCTGAGGCTGATGGTGGGGAAAGAGAAGGACCTGGGCTGCCATGGCAGAATGCAGTCGTTATTTCAAGACCCTTAGCCTGACCTCTTTCCTACATTACTGTTTCTCTTTGGAACTCAGAGCACTCATTTATTGTGTGTGCCAGGCATTTGGCAATTAATTGTGAACTGCTTTGTGATGTATCTTGTACTGCTATTTAACTTGTGTATTTATGGCATAAACTCCTTGAGTGGAGAGACTATATAACTCACAGCTTTATAGCGCTGTGCACATAACAGATGCAAATTACTTAATGGTTGATTTTCTTTTAATTTCATTGTCATCATGATCTTAATTGCCAGCTTCTAATAAAGCAAGTACTGACCTCTCCCTCCGGTCTTGTAAATTTTAGCTTTTCAACTTGTCCTCTAGTCAGTGTGCTTTCTGTTATTTTTAGTATGACTCTGGGTTAGAACAAGTTTGGGCTTGAAAAGGAACCCAGCATGGTGTAGTGAAAAGAATAGTGAGCTAGGTCTCAGCTGATGCAGGTTCTAGTTTTAGATGTTGGTAATTATGTTGCTTTGGAGTCACTCAAACCTCTCGACTCAGTTTCTTCATTTGTAAAAATGATATAGCAATACTTGTTTCGACTTATTTCTTGGTAACATTCCTTATAAAATAAAGAGCATCATACAAAGTAGTATTTCAGTAGAGCTGAAAGGACTTAATTTCTTTTCTAGACCTATAAGAAACAGGAGCAGAATGTCATATACCTACTTCTTATTCTTGCTTACAAATTCTCAGGAATCAATTGCTGAATATAAATAAGAGGAAATGTAACATTTTTATTTTAATAATATTTTATTTATTTTTATTACATTTTTGAGATGCAAATTCTTTTTTTAAAAAGTGTTCATTTTTTTAAAGTTCTGAGTTCCAAATATCCCTCCCTCCTCTCCCTTCTCTCTGAGGAGGTAAGCAATCCGATATAATTTATACATGTGCAATCATGTAAAACATTCAGGATATGGAATCTTACATGGTGACCTGTGTTCAGAAGGTAGAAATAAGTACTCAAGACAGGCAGTTAAAATTCAGGAACTAGAAATAAGGATACTCATGCAGTGATGAAGCGAGCAATAAATACAACTTTCTCCAAATCAGAATTCTTCTTCATCTCTACTATTCAGTTAGGTGCAAAGTCCTATCATTTCTCCTTAAAAAAAAAAGCTATAATATGTAACAATGATCAATCGTGAAAGTTTAGCTACTCTGACCAATACAATGATCCAAGGCAATTCCAAAGGACCTATAATGAAAAGTGCAATTCACCTCTAGAGAGAGAAGTGATAAACTCTGAGATCAGATGGAAGCAGACTTTTTTTCACTTTGTTTCTCTTGCAACATGGCTAATATGAAAATGTGTTTGCATGACTTCACGTGTATAATTGATGTCATATGGCTTGCCTTCTCAATAGGTGGGGGAGGTTTGGGAGGGAGTATAAGAATTTGGAACTCAAAATATAAAAAAAAAAATAGATAAAAAGCTGTAACTAGCAATCTTTTCAAATAGGGCAAGTGGCATGCAAACTTTCTTCATATCAACTTTTAAAGATAATCTTATATGGAAGAGGGCCTTACGACACTTCATAGGCAGAGAATCCAGCTAGTACAAGGCTGATTGTGAAAACGAGATGGGGATCTTAGGAAGAAATGGGGGACAAGGAGGCACTCATTTGGTGAACAGTTGCCCAGAGTGAGGGCAGGAGGAAACATACCATATGTTGGTACCTATTTATTATTACTAATTAGGTACTAATTAAGGGCAGTTTGGCATGGTGGATAGAAAAGCAACCTTGGAGTGAGAAAGATCTAGATTCAAGTCCGGACTCTTGTACTTACTGTGTATGTGGTTGAGCAAATCACTTAACTAGTTAGGGTCCACAGCCATTCTCTGTAAGACTATTAGTGCCAGAAAAGCTGTTGTTATGTATTGGCAGAGGGAATTTCTTTGGTGATGGTTCCCTAACTCAGTGAAACTATGGGTATGGACTAAAAAGCCCCATAAAACTCAGCTTAACTTCTTTTATGCTGCTGAGAGCTGTAAGTATCAATATGTCTGAAGTGCATCACTCTGGGGCATCTCATACTAAGTGCTGGTCTGCTTAAAAACTCTCATTCTCTATATTTATACTGTCACCACCCTATGTAGGTCTTCACCAATTTATTTTTTTTATATGCTCTTTGATGGTTCTTCTTTGATCTGTCCTGCAGATCACTGCCAGATTAATATTGTTTAACTATCACTTTAAAGAAACTTTGATTAGCTCCATATTAACTATAGCATCAAGCTCATCTAAACCTAGCTTCTTTGGTTGCAAGCCCTGTCATCATCTTGCCCCACTTTATATATCCAAGTGCATCGATGCAGAATGAGGGCAGCAGAACCAATAAAACAATACAGAATGATGACACCAAGGAGCTCACAGTCTAATGGGGGAGACAACATGTCAACAGCTATGTACAAGACAAGCTAAGCACAGGGTAAATTGGAAATAACCAACAGAGGGAAGGAACTAGAATTAAGGGTCATTACTAAAGGTTTCTTAGAGAAGGGGAGATTTAATCTAGGACTTGAAGGAAGCTGGGGAAGTCATGAGGGGCAGAGAATTCCAGATGTGGAGGACAGCTAGTGAAAATACTTGGAGTTTGGAGAGGGATTACCTGGTATGAGGAACAGAAAGAAGGTTGGTATCACTGGAGTAAGTGTAAATAAAGTAAAGTAAGTAAAAAGTATCTGGTGGTTAGTGTAAGAAGATTAGAAAGGTAGGAGGGGGTCAGATTACAAAGGATTTTGAATATCAAACAGAGGATTTTATATTTAATTTTGAAGGTGATGGGGAATTACTGAAGTTTATTGAGTGTGTCGTGGTGGTGGTTGAGGGTGGCAAATGACATTGTCAGACCTGCTCTTTAGGAATATTTATTTTACAGTTGAGTGGAGGATGGACAGGAGTAGGGAGAGACTTGAGGCAGAAAGAATGAGTAAAAGGCTACTGCAATAGTCCAGCAGTCAGGTGAAGTGCTAGAAGAGAGAAGGAAGTGGGTACAACATTTGTTATGAAAGCAAAATTGACAGGATTTGGCAACAGATTGACATCTAGAGTATAGGCCTGGGTGCGTGGGAGGATGATGGCACCCTCGACAGGAATAGGGAAGCTTGGAAGTGGGGAGGGTTTGGAGGGTATAATCAACTGGAACAGCTGTAGAATGGGCTAGCCCACAAAACATCAGTGCAGAAGTCTTGCTTCTGACTGCTTTTATCTGCTGCCTGCAGGCAGGATGGGAGAGAGTGGGAGAGAGGCTGATGCAGTCCTCAAGGGCTACTGTCTGTATCTGCCTTTGTATACTCTACAGCTTAGCTGACCCGATTTTAAAAAAAATTATAAATTATATTTATAAATCATTTCAAGGTTTACAAGGCACTTTCCTAAGTAGTATAATTATTTATTGTTCTTCTTATTTTACAGATGAAGAAACAAAGGCTTAGAGACATTAAGAGACTTGTCTAGAGGCATACATTTATTAAATGTCAGAGCCAAGACTTGAACACATTGGTAATAATACAAAGAGCTGGTATTTATGTAGTGCTTTAAGATTTGTTAAAAAAACAACCTCTTACATTCATATAATACTTTACAAATTTTATCTCATTTTATCTTCACAATAACTCTGGTAGGTAGGTGCTATTATTTTCCTTGTCTCACAGTTGAAGAAATTGATACAAGCAGAGGTTAAGTGATTTGCCCAGACTTACATAGCTGAACTCAGGTCTTCCTGACTCCAGGTCCAATACTGTATCTACTAAGCTAGGAGTATCTGAGGCTGGATTTGAACTTGGATCTTCCTGACTTCAGGTCCAGTACTTCTGACTCCAAGATTGCTTCTGCCTTTCTTATCATTAGATCAGTGGGGTAACAAGATTCGTGTCAAGCGTTATACCAGGCTCAATGTCTTGATGGTCTTGTGTTACAGTGTTTTCTAATCTCCCTGGTCCCTGTAGCAGTGGTTGTTTCTTTCTGTCTGGAGAAAATAACAATCCCAGCTGCTAGGATGTATAGTATACATCTTGAAGCAGATCTGGAATCTCTATGAATTCAGATCAGTACACATTGGGAGTTTTAGGATTATTCCAGTAGGTTTGCCTAGTACTGATAATGGTGAGTGGTTTCACTAAGTGAAAATTGTATGAATTACCTAAAAGGGCATACATATTTTCCTTTCCTTTGGTAGAAAGACAGATTGAATTTAGCCTGCCTGAGGTTGTTTGGACTATTTTTAACCATTTTGAGCCTTTGTTTCTTCATCTGCCAAATGGGGATACTAATACTTAGCTACATCCATCGTGCAGACATTTCAAGGATTGAGTGAGCTAATATATGTGCAATAACTTCCATGCACATGTAACAAATCCTTGTTGACTAGATAAGTGAAAAAGTTAAATGGGAAATATAAATATAAAGGTTGTTGTTGGTAATCTTAACAACAGTGTCTCACCAAACAGGGGAAAATGCTGAAACAGGATATGAGGTGGGATCATAGTGGCTGGATGAACCTTGGAAGCTATCTCACCCAACTCCTCATTATAGAGATGAGGAAACAGGCTTGAGGAGTTTAAGTAAATTTACACAGGTGACATATCTGAGGCAGGATTTGAACCCTGTTACACACTGGATGCTTAAAATTTTTTTGATCTACACCTGTGATTTCATTATACTGATGCAGAATTGCAACTTCTCTACAACACATGGCCTTAGAAAGTTGCTTGGGGATACTGAAAGATTATGTGAGTTGTCCAGGTTCACACAGCCAAGCCTGTGTCAAAGGCAAGACTTGAATTCAGATCTATATGATTCTGAAACTGACCCTCTATTCATAGTGCTGTACTGCCTCTCTACAGGATGCTTCATTTTTCCTATAAGGTGGTGCTTAGAATGAACAAAAGGCTATCACAACAAATGATGAGGGTCTTCACCAAGATGATGATGGTGTCAGAAGAGAGACGGAGGTAGATACAAGAGAAGTGATAAAGGTAAAATTGATAGAAGTTGGTGACTGAGAGGATGGTGGTGACTTCACAATAATAAAGGTAGGAAAAGAGGAAATTTTTTGGGGAAAAAGAGTAAGTTCAGTTTTCGACATTTTGAGTTTAAGATGTCTCAGGACAGCCAGTTCAGGATATCCAATAGATAGTTGGAGATACAAACCTAGAGATTAACAAGGGTTAGGGTTGGATAAGTAGGTTTGAGAATCATTAGTGTAGTGATGATAATTGAATCTATGGAAGATGATAAGACCACCAAGTGAAATAATATAGAGAAGAAAGAGAAGAAGGCAAGGATAAACCCTTGTGGGACACATTACAGCTAGCGAATGTGACTTGGATGAAGATTCTACAAAGGAGACCGAGAAGGAGCAGTTAGACAAAGAGAGAACCCAGAGGAGAGTAGTGTGAACCTAGAGAGCACAGAGTGTCCAGGAAAAGACAGGGATTGACGGCGTCAAAGGCTACAGAGAAGTCGAAAAGGGCAAGGATTGGAAAATTCTGTTAAATTTGGCAAAAGAGACCCTTAGTTACATGGAAGAGAACAGATTTGGTTGAATGAGGTAAAAAATCAGACTACAGAGAGTTAAGAAGAGTTAAGAAGGAATCTAGTAGAGGTACATTTTTTAGATGGCCTTCTCAAGATATATAACCATGAAATGGAGGAGAGATATGAGATAATGGTTATTGGGGAACGTATGGACATTTAGTATATTATGACCAATTTTTAAAAATTGCAACATTTTATTGTATGGCCCTGATCTACTCGCAATACACGTGCTCTAAAATTTTTACAACATAAATAGGCATGCCCTTGCTTTAATTGTTCAGGGATCAGGAGGACCAACTCACCAGATACAAGTGGCTCAAATCCTGACCCAATTACATTTTTGCTGTAATGGTGGGTTAGAAATAACAAGCTGTTGTAGGAGGGTTGCCTTCTCTCTCACTTGCATTGTTCTGCTTTGTTTGTATAATATGGTGGCTCTGAGTTTACCTTATAAGACAACCTTGGAGTCAGAGAGCTTGGGTTTAAATCTTTGCTCTTCTCCTTTCTCAGTGTGACCTTGGGTAAATCACTTAACCTGTTTGAGAGTCAGTTTCCTTATCTGCAAAAATAAGGTATTGGACTAGATGGCCCCTAAGTGTATGACCTTATAATCTGCTTCTTGGTTTTCTATACTAATAGGATTTCTTTTGGTCTTCACATTTTCAGATTGAAGATCCCTAATTTAAATCACAGGAACAACAATAAACCCTACCCGTCTTCATGTCAGTCGGACCCCTAAATCAGGCATTTGCAGTCATTTGCCTTACTGGAGTCCTGATCTCTTAGAACTGGACAGGATAGTGCAGATTATTTAGCTTGACTCATATCTGAAGTGTGAGTTCCCTGTAAGATAGTTCTAACAGGTAGTCATCTATCCAATTTTTGCTTAAAGACCTCCAATAACATGAAACATATCACCTCTTAAGTCAGCCCATTTTCACTTTTAAATAGTGCTTAATTGTTAGAAATCTTTTCTTTACATGAGCCCAATTGTTTCTTCCTGTAACTTTCATTCTTTTGGTCCCCTAGGCTAACCAATATTCCATTGCATCTTTCGCATGACAGTTCTATGAACATTCAAAGACAGTCATTATATCCTCATTAAGGCAATACAGCATAGTTCCCCAAGTAATGGGCATATCCTCAATTTCCAATTCTCTGTTACCACAAAAAAAGCAGATATAGATATTTTTATACGTATAGGTCCTTTCCCCCTTTCTTTGCTCTCTTTGGCAGAGCAGTGGCATAGCAGGATCAAGAGGTATGCCCAGTTTGATAGACCTTTGAATATAGCTCGAAATTGTTCTCCAGAATTGTGGGACCAGTTCATACTCCACAAGTACTCAGTAGTGTACTTGTTTTTCCATATCTCCTTCAGCATTTATTATTTTCATTTTTTGTCATATTAGACAATCTGAGAGGTGTGAGCTAGCATCTCAGAGTTGTTTTAATTTGCATTTTTCTAATCAGTAGTTATTTAGAGTCTTTTATCATGGGACTATTGATAGCTTTGAATTCTTCTGAAAACTGCCTAAATATCATTTGACCCTTTAACAATTGGAGAATGGATCTTATCTTTATAATTTTGGCTCCATTCCCTAAATATTTGAGAAATGAAGTATTCATCAAAGAAACTTGCTGTAAAATATGCCTTCCTCTCACTTTTTTGTTTTCCTTTTAATTTTGGCTGTATTGATTTTGTTTGTGCAAACCCTTTTATGTTTTCTGTACTCAGAATTATCCATTTTACTTCCAGTGATCCTGTCTTTTGTTTGGTCATAAATTTTTCCCTTATCCACATACCTGACAAGTAAGTTTTCCATGCTCCCTTAATTTGCTTATGATATCACTCTTTATGTCTAAATTATTTATCCATTTTGTTCTAATTTTGGTATAAATCTGAAGTGTTGGTCAATGCCTAGTTTCTTATAGAATACTTTACAGTTTTCCTAGCAATTTTTGTCAAATGTTGAGTTCTTGCCCCCAAAGTTTGGATCTTTGGATTTATTAAACAAAAGATTACTACGCTTATTTGCTACTGTGTATTGTGTACCTAATCTATCCCACTGACCCACTACTCCATATATTAGCCAATACAAGATTATTTTGGTGCTTCCTCCTGTAGTCTGCAGTCTGATACTGCTAAGCTGCCTTCTTTTACATTTTCTTTTCATTGATTCCCTTGATGTTCTTGATCTTTTGGTTTTCCAGATGAATTTTCTTATTATTTTTTCTAGTTCCATAAACTAAATTTCAGTAGTTTGATTTGGCACTGAATAAGTAAATTAGCTTAGATATAATTGCCATTTTTGTTATGCTAGCTCAGCCTACCAATGAATAATTAATATTTTTCCCATTCTTTTGATCTGTTTCTATAAGAAAAGTGGTAAGCCTTCAATATAAGCTTGTTGATTTGACTTGACTTATAAGGCATATATGACCCTACGCTAAATTTCTTCATCTACAACTAACAATAATAATATTTGTATCAGTTAACTCATGGAAAAGATCCTAAATGCATTATAGAATATTAATAAATACCAATGCAGTCTAGGAACATAATTTTTTGGTTATATGGTCAAATTGTTCACACACATAGAACTTGTTGTCAACTAAAATCCTTTGGGCCTTATCAGACAAACCATTGTCTGATCACTTTTTTCTACTCTATATTTATAAATTCAATTTTTTGAAATTCAAAGGTACAACATTACAATAAGTTTCATCTTAGAATTGGAGGATCCTTGACTATAACATGAAAGGGACTTTAGGGGTCATCTAAACCAGCCCTATTCCCATTTTACAGATGAGAAAACTGACTTAGCAAGGTGGAATGGTGTCATTTTGGTAGTAAGTATTAGAGACATGATTTGAACTAAGGTCAAAGGGCTGCAGGTTCACTTGGACTGACATATTGCTCTTTGTTACTTAGATCTTAAGTTTATTGGTCTTAGCATTGGAAAAAATAACGCATGAGAAACTCTGTCTTCTGGGTTTTGATTCCATATTCAATATATTGGCTCTCCCTCCCTAGGTCCTGTCATGTGGAATTTTGACAAGCATTACTTCATCTATCATTGATAAAAATGCTAACCAGAACAGTAATCTATGCCACTCAACTGTAGACACCCATCCTAGCATGATTATCTGATAAGCATCGTAATTGTTTCTGGATATTTATTTTTTTCAACCTGAGATCTTATTAGTAGAGGCAATTCTAGTGAGACAATTTCCTCTAACAGTGCAAATCATTAAGTGCAAGTCACTGGTGACTTAAAGTTCTTAAAAGTGACCTGTGACACTGAAAGATAAGTGGCTTGGCCACAGTCATAGCCAGTTCCTGTCATAAGCTGTACTTAAACCCTGGTCTTCCTGATTCTGATGCTGGCTCTCTAATTACAGAATAATAACAGGAGACATTTATGCTTAAAGTTTCCAAAGTGCTTTAAATGTATGATCTCATTTGAATCTTACAGCAACCCTGAAAGCTAGGTACTATGGTGATTATCAGCGTTTTACAGAAAAGGAGACTGATATTTAGAGAGATTAACTTGCCCATGGCCACATGGTTATTAAGTATCAAAGACAGTATATGAAGCCACCTTCCAGCTCCTGAGAGACATGCTGTGTCATCCATATCTCTTCATCTCATCTACAAGGAAATATATATGTGTGTATACATATATGTACATATATGCATACATACAGACATATATATTTTGGACATTGGGGGAGAGAGTACAGAGAGGTTAAGGAATTTTACCAAATATCTCAATAAAAACCATATTTACGTAGTATGAGTGTGTGGGAGCTCATTCTAACTGGCTCATTGTTAAATATTCATTGTGAACATTTATACCTTAGAAATTGGGTTCAAATTCTGCCTCTGTTACATATTGACTGTGTGACCCTGGGCAAATCAGAAACTCTTAGTACTATAGGCAGTTCCTTAATGCTCTATCTTGCAAAGAAAATGCTTCCCTGCAGTGGTAGAAGGTTTCTTTATTTGAGTGTTCCCATGCCAGTGTGTGTGTGTGTGTGTGTGTGTGTGTGTGTGTGTGTGTGTGTGTCCTTCACTGCCGAAGAAGACCATACCATCAGAGAAATAATGACATGACTTGCACTTGACTTTTTTTGAGTGAGGGAGGGCTGTGCAGGTCACAGCCTCACTTCTCCTCCAGAGCCATCTGAATCCAGTGACCAGATATTCATCAGGATGACTGGAGATGACCCAAGATGAGGCAATAGGTGTTAAGTGACTTGGCCAAGGTCACACAGTTAGTGAGTGTCAAGTGTCTGAGGTGAGATTTGAACTCAGGTCCTTCTGACTCCTGCACTGGTGCTCTATCCACTGCACCACCTAGCTGCCCCTTCCCGTGCCAATGAAATAGCAAACTAATCCCTTTCCCTGTAAAATTTTAATGTCTCATTTTGATTTTCTAACGAGTAACCTGAAGGACATGAATATGCTTTATATTTATCGTTTTAAAGAAGAGATTTTCAAAATGATCTATTTTCTCCTTTATTCAGAGTTATTTGAAAGTTATTTGTAGCTTTCTGACTAATGCACGATGCCAACATGGTTAGAAATACAAATACTTGTCTCTCTCTCTCCTTTTTGCCAGCATGCTGGATCATAGTTCTGGGCTGGGGTGTCTTTTTATATTTCCTGGCTTGTACCAGCATGTTGTCTCTTCATCAGTGGCAATCATATTCATTTTTTATGCAGATCAACTATAAACTGGCAGGAGTGAATGGTTATAATTAGTTGGTAACAGAAGAGATTGGCAACTTTACAGTGATTCTTTATTATGAATTGAATGCTTTGAATCTGTGAATTAGGATTCAGTTATAAAACATTCAACAGCTCTCAAATAGAAATGCCTGAAAGAACCATTTTTAGACCAGTGACATGAAGATTTAAATAAAAACTGGCTGCCAGTATTTCAGATAATGTAATATCTAAGAATGTTTAAATGTGGGGCAATAGCCCAAAGCCAATAACTGCCTGATTAATTTATACTCCGTAACTTTGTTGATGTGGGTATTTCCTATACAAATGTAGATTGCAACCCATCCATACTTTTATAGATGAGATCCACAAGTTATGGGAAAACAAAAATGAAAATATCTCCTACCTTTGGCTGCTAAGCCTTTCCAACCTTACCTAGACAGATTCATTAGCCTATTGTCAAGGTCTTTCCATTTAGGTAGAAACTATTCCATTGGAATGAATTTTAGGCATCCTGGGTCATGTCTCTTCCATGCTTAGAATAGGACTTCAGTGGAGAACCCAATCTACATTTTTCATGAATATATAAATATGGCTGTGTCTATCAGGCCATTGACTCAGTCCTACTTGTACAAATAGATGGAAAGACCTGCTTCATCCTGCCCTTCTTCTGTTCACCTCTGTTAATCCCAACCCTTCTGACCTGAGTGAGGCCCTGATTCATTGACTGCTTCTGGTGTTCAGAGACACACAGCAGTCATCAACACATTACTCTTCCTATCTTCTGTCTGCCACTGCAGAGACACTTTGCTACCCAGTTTTTCCGACAGGTAAAATGCCTTTCATAATAGGAATGTACTTGGATAGTACATCTGATAAGTGAATTTACTGAAAACAAAAATGAAGCCATTGGATGTAACCTCCCTCTTCTACTTTCTTCATCTCAAAATCTTTTGACCTTGTTTCCCACTCTCCTTCATTCTCTTAGTCTGTGGCAAAGAATCAGCCTTTCTTGACAAGATCGACTTCTCTACATGTACGTTTGAACCCATCCCTTCCCTTCTTCTCTAGCAGATTGCATACTCAATCATTCTTTATTCTCTAATCTTCCACCTTTCTATATCAACTGGTGCTTCTCTCTGTATCAATGTGTTGGAAGACAACTGGTTGCCTTCCAATATTCCCATCTCCTTCTTCCTTAAAAACCCCATCACTAAATCTTACCATCCACTCAAATATGATATCTCTCCTCCCTTTCTTAACTAAACTTCTTGATATAATTGTCTACACTCTCTGCCTTTAATTCATCTCTTCTCATTCTTTTACCTTTTGCAAACTCTCTTCTGACTTCATCTTCAATTGAAACTACTCCCCCCAAAGTTATCAGTGATCTCTTGTTTATTAAATCTGATTACCTTCTGAATTTAAATCCATCTGAACCTATGTACTGTGTTTGACACTGCTGGCCAACCTCTTCTTCTGGATACTGTCTCACCTCTGGGCTTTTGTGACACTATTCTCACCTGGTTCTCTTTCTTTTCAGTTTCCTTTGCTGACTCATCTTCAGCATCATGCCCCCATATGGTAAGCATTTTCCAATATTCTATCCTTGGCTCTCTTTTCTTTTCCTTCTATACTCTCTTTCTTGGCAACCCACCTCCCATGGTTTTACCTTTTCATTTCTCTGCAGATAACTCCCAGATCTATAGATCCAGGCCTTTTCTTTCTTGAACCTCAGTAACCCATCACCTATTGAATATTGAATATTTCAAACTGGATGTCTTGGAGACATCTTAAATTCAACATGTCTGAAACTGAACTCATTATCTTCTCATCTTCCCAATTTCCTTTTTTCCCCCAAGGCACCAGTGTCTTGTGCTTGTAATCTCAATATTATCCTGAATGCTTTACTTTCCATCATTCCACATGTCTGATCTGTTGCCAAATATTGCTGTTTCTGCTTTCTCAACATCTCTTGCATCTGATCTCTTCTTTCTACTCAGGTTGTTACCAGCTTAGTTCTGGCTCTCATAAACCTCTTGCTCAGGTTATTGTGTTATTCTAATTGTTTTCCCTGCCTCAAGTCTCTCTTTCCTCTTCAGTTAATCATATACACTAATACCAAAGTAATTATCTTTATGGACAAATCTCATCATGTGATTCTCCTACTTAACCAATTCCATTGTCTTCCTGATGTGCCTTTAAGATTCCTGTTTAGTTTATAAATTTCTCTGTTTTGTTTTAAAGCTCTACACAACCTGGTCCTAATCTAGTCTTTTGGATTCATTGGACGCTGGCTACAATTCAACCAACCTGTCCTTCTTTCTTTCCTCATACATAATACTCACTATCCTATCTCAATGACTTTTCATTGGCCTCTTCCACTCTCCTTACCATTTACATTCATTCTGAGCCAGAAGGGCAACCCTGAGGGTCTTCCCCTCCCAGTTTTGATTTTTTTTTAATTAAAGGAACCATCTCTTGACTCACTTCTTAAAGAGACCTATTCCTGAATGGGTATTACCTCACTCAAAGTGAGAACTTAAAGACCTTAGCCAGGGTCTCATATTGCATCCTGGGCCATCTCTAGTCATCCTGATGAATATCTGGCCACTGGACCCAGATGGTTCTGGAGGAGAAAGTGAGGTTATTGACCTTGCACAGCCCTCCCTCCCTCAAATCAAAGTCCATTGCACATCATCTCTCTGATATCATGGTCCTCTTCCAAAATGAAGGATAAACGCAACCTCTGTCTTACACAGTAGTAGAATAGAGCACTGGGCTTAGAGTCAGGAAAATCTGAGCTCAAGTTCAGCCTCAGATGCTTGCTAGCTATGTGAGCCTGGGCAAGTCACTTAACCTCTGTTTGCCTCAGATCCTCATGGTAAAAAATGGAAATAATAATGTTATCAACCTCCTAGGCTTATTCTGAAGCTCAAATGAGATAAGGCACTTCGTACAGAGCCTAGCACATAGTAAGTGCCATAGAGATGTTAGCTATTGTTGCTACTAACGTAGCCCAGGCACCATCTTCTCTACGATCCTTTTCCTTGTCCCCCAATTGTTAGAGTACTCCTTCTCAAACTACCTTGCTATTAACTACTTGACATAAACTTATATTTAATCTACATATACTTCTATATGTCCTTGTTGTCTCCCCATAGAATGTTAGCACATTGTTTCATTCTTTGTATGTATATCCCCAGCACGCAGTATAGTGCCTGGTATGTAACTCTTTGAGAAATACTTGTTAATTAATTGATTTATGTGTTGTATAGTATGATCTTCCCATCACGACTCATTGAATTTAGTCACATCCTTTATCCAAAAGTAGAATGCCTTCAGTTATCTTGGGCCTTATGGGTTCTGTCCTCATCAGGATCTACCTCTGTCACTAGTCCCATATATCTCACTCTATCCTGGATAACCTATTTCACTCTGGCCATTTTCTGTCCGTTGTGCTAATTTTGATTTACTTTCCAAATTGTGCCTCCAGAGATTATACTTGGGAGGCACAAAGCCCCTCAATTTATTTGCCCCCCCCCTTTACTTCTTCTGCCTCTTGCATTGAGAACTATAGGAAAAACATGACTTTTGCCTCTGGAAAAGTTATGTCAGTATCTATACACATTGTTCCATTCACCATTCCTCTAACTTCCTAGACCAAATGACCAATATTGGCCACTACTTCTCCAGCTGTGTTCTCCGTTTTTACTTGCATGTAGGCTCTTTGAAGGTAGGGGACTTGCTCACAATGCTTAGTAGATGGCAAAGGCTTAATAAATGTATGGTTCACCTCCTTCCGTTTGCAGAGTTGGGGATTGCTGTCTTTGAGGTTGGTCCTGGCCATCCAGAGCTCTTTCCCAACTTTACTATTTCTGTCAATGGTGATATTATTCTCCAGGTCACTCAAGCTCCAAACCTCAGTCACCTTTGACCCCTCTTTTTCCTTCTCATTATGTTTCATAGATGGCATGGATAGTAGGAACTGTGGTATGTGGAATGAATGAAGGAAAAACCTGAGGTTTTTAGAGATGGTGCTGTATTTTGCATAAGATGACATGTTTTGAATTAATAACTAGATCAAGCAGAGTTCCTTATTAGACAGTAGTGTGACCCATTCATCCATTCCCTATGACAGTAGATGTAGAGGTACTTATGCTGTACAGATGCACTCCATGTCCGTCATACTGGGAGTGATGTGCTCTGATTAAATGAATTTTTACCTGAGGTGGAATGAATATAGAAATATAAGGAAAGCTGGGGAACCCATTTTGAGGTTTTATGAGTCTATATATTCAGATAATTTCCTTTCAGGAGGCAGTGTGTTATGTTGGTCTTTCTTAGTTTTTCTGCCTGTTCGTCTACCCTTCCCTAGTCTACTTTGCTGGAAAATCATCCATGTTCTACCCACTATGTATGGGTATATCCCAAGGCTTTCTCCTGTGCCATCTTCCTTTTTCTTTCTATCTTCTATTGGTGACCTATTAGCTTTTCCGGGTTTAATGATGTCTATGCCGATAACTCCCAAATCTACAAATCCTGTCCTCTTGTCTCTCAGGCTTCAGTTCTGAATTACCAACAGACTGTTAGGGATTTCTACCTCGGTGTCCCATAACCACCTCCAATTCACCACATTCCAAACAGAGACGGGAAGGAATAAGCCTTTATACAGTGCTTACTATGTGTCAGGCACTGTGCTAAGCATTTCACAAATATTGTCTAATTTGATCCTCACAATGGTCCTATGAGCTTTTAGGTGCTATTTCTATCCCTATTTTATAATTGAGGAATCTGAGGCAAACAGGTTAAGTGACTTGCCCAGAGTCACTTAGCAAGTCAGTGTCTAAGGTAGTATTTGAACTCCGGTCTTACTGATTTTAGGTCCAGTGCTCTATCCACAGTGCCACTTAGCTGTAGAAGTCATATTGCCCACCACAGTCCATACCAACTTCTCTATTTCTGTAGACATTACTGTTATCTTTCCAGCCACCCAGTTTCCCAAACTCAGTCGTACTCTAGTTTCCATCAAAATAAGTTCCATTTTCTACATGAAGTCTTTTAAGATCCTCCATGAGCAAGATATTTCCTTTCTGGTTCTCAGATATATAAATAGATTAACTGGATTATATCGAACACTGGTCATAGAAGACTATGCTTAGGAACTGATCTATATACCTCCTACTGAGAAGGAGGAGTTAATCAGGAAAACAGAGGTCTTAATAAACAAAGAGGCTCTGTCAATAAGGAGAGTGAAAGGAATGGTTAAGTCTGAAAGAGACCAACTTGCTTGCATGAAATAGAGTGGAATAGTTAGTGCAGAGGAGAGGTAAAAAGTGCTATGAGAATTCAGAGGAGGAAGAGAGTTCACAGTGATCTGAGAGTTCATGGAGGAGACTAAATTTCAGATGGTCCTTGGAATATAGGTTGGAGTCATTTTTAGTGAGTAGAGATTGGGAAGTATTCTCTGTCTTGACCTCAAACTATTTGGAGGCTTCAGTCTTGCAAGTACGTTTATAAATTTAACTTCAAAAACAAACAAATAAAGAACCCATGTTCTACTTTCCATTTTTAAAGCTCAGTTCAATGCCACTTCCCAAGAAGCCTTCCCTTGATGCCCCCAGTTGCTAATGACCTTCTTCCCTGGATATCATATATCACTTGATTTTGCAACTTTCTAATATACCTGTTATGTAATACAGTGATGCCAAATTCAAACAGAAATGGGGCCACTAAACTGTGGGCCACATACTGACTTAGCAACCATACGTATATACACACACCCATACATATACACAAACATTCAAAAACACATACATGCACAATATGTATGTACACACATAAACACACGGCTAATATGTGGCAAGTTTTGCTAAAGCACTTCTTTCTCATTTTTAAACTTTGTCATGAGAGATATCTCACTGGACAGAAATGGGATGTATATATACATATATATATTCATAAATGAGGGAACAATAAAACACACCAATGAAAATGTTACAGTTGAAAGGATTCTGGCTCTGCAGTTAGAGCACCTGGGTTCCAGTTGTACTCCTGATATTTACAATCTCTGTGGCTATAAACAAGTTGCTTAATTTCCTTTGGCCTCAGTGTCTTCATCTGTAAAATGAATAAACTAGACTATCTAGATAGTCTCCGATTTTCCTTCCAGCTCTAAACAAATAATCCCAAATAAGATCAAAAGCATAAAAAATTGCCCTCCAAATGTAAGTTCAAGGTAAAAATGTACTTAGTTTGGAAAAATTCATCAGATTTGGTATTTGTTTTCATTAATTTTTTCTGCCCATTATTATAGAAACTAACAAAGGATATTACATAAGAATTTTGAAAAGTGATATCACTATTACATACATTTGTAGCTAAATAGAAAGGTGGCTTATATGTTTTCCTTGGAGAGATACATAAAGAAATAGAAAGAGTCAGTTTCACTGTGTGCCTAGGAGCAATAAGACATGTCATTTCCTGGAATACTTGAGTATATGTCCCCTTGCATGACTGATCAATGTATTAAATAGTCTTCCATGAAGAGAGGGAGAGGTGTGGTTGAATGTGCGCTGGGATTGGACTCCTGAGACCTGGATTTAAATCCGGGTTTTGTTACTTCTCTTAGGGTGACTTTTAGCATGTTATTTAAAGCCTCAGAAGACATAGGTAAATCCCATCTTTGCCATCTATTACGTTTTGTGACCATGAGCAGTCTTTATTGTCCATCTGGGCTGCAGTTTCCTCATCTATAAAATTAGGGGGATGGATTAGGTGATCTCAAAGGTACCTTCTAACTCTGATTCTGTAACTTCCTTTGGATTTTGACAATCCAAATGGAAATAATTCCTGGCATGGTGCTGGTAGACAGTCCAGGTTTCATGGGCATACGACAATGAGGTCAGCACAATAGCTCTGTAGACCTTCAGTTTGGTAGTCAATCTAATACCTCTTCTCTCCCACACTTTTCTTTGAAGCCTGTCAAACACTGAGCTAGCTCTTGCAATGTGTACATCCCTAGAAAGTATACTGCCAAGGTAAGTAAGCTTACCCACAGCATTCAAAACTTCTCATAGATATTATAGTCTTAATGCTTGTAGAAAGAGAACTAGACAAAATGATATCCTGAAGTCCTGTTTTTTAGGCTACTCAAGTTAATTTTTACTTAATCCTCATATCTGAAATCAGTATAAAAACATATCATGACATTGGGGGACCATGATGAACTTTCATTAACCACTGAAATAACAAATTGCAATCCACTTTTGAGAATGTATTGTTCCTGGAATGGAGACATGAGTTCTTTTTATTCTTCTTTGAGTTATGGCAGGAGACCTCAATTATTCTTGTGATTGGCAGGTTTCTTTATCATCTGTCCGGTTTTGAATCATTCTACTAGGTTATGTCAATGTGATTTACTGTCGATGAATTCTTTCTTTGTGTATTGAGTAATTTAATGTCCAAAGGACACAAAATCTTTAAGAGGTGGACAAATTCATAAGTGAATTGAACACATGTTTAAGTCCCTGTTGCTGAGTGAACTTCCTGTGGACAGGAATTCATTTGAGAAGCAAGATGGGAAGACTGGGAAAACATGATCTTAAACTGAGCTTTTCAGTCTCATTTCAGTTTTCAAAATGAATTTTTGCTTGCATGGGGTTAGAGACAGTTTTCAGAGAGATCATGGAGCATTAATATCAATCCTTTCTCTGTTTGCTTCTCTAGTGCTGCTTCGGCATAGTAAGGAGGGAAGTTGGGAATTCTTTGTGGAAAAGAATAAAGCAAGGTGAGGAGAGGATTAGAATGCTAAAAAGAAACTTTGCATGTATTCTACTCTATTCAGCTCCCTTTCCCCAGCCTTTAGGTACTCACAGAAGTCATGCAACTTAAGGTCATCAATCTCTAGTCTTCAATCCATTGGTTTGGGGGACAATTGACCTACCTATTCCTGTCCATCAGTTTTGAGCTCTCTAGCCTCTGCTAAGTTTGTGTTCAATTGTTCATGTATGCAAATAATTAGAGGAATTTCCTAGACCTGTAGAATCATATAATCATTGATGGAGAATTGGAAGAGACCTTAGAAGTCACTTATTCCATCACCCTCCTTCATAAATCTTGAAACTGAAGTCCAGAGAGGAGATGTATCTTGATCAAGATCACAAAAAACCAGAAGTTTTTGAGGGATCATAGGTTTGCAGATTTAGAGCTAGAAGTGACTAAAGGTGATTGAGGCCAACTTTTCCATTTTACAGATGAGAAAACTGAAATGCAAAACCTGTTTTGAACTTATATATTGTGAAAGAACCTACGTACTGTGAATTCAAATCCAGTGCTCTTTATACGGCACCATGCTACCTTTTAAACTATCACATTACATGGCCAAAGTAAGAATCTCCTCAACCCTGGATATCATCAATGGTGCTTCCACTTATGTTTAATGTTCTTAACATATAAATATTGTGAAAGATAATTTTTTTGGTGTATCTATAGGGATAATTTTTTTCTCTATTGAATCAAATCCTTTTAAATGAGTTGACAAACAGTAATACTAGTGGAATCTTGTATACTGTGCACCATTTAGTGTGATTATAAAGGTGGTTTGCTATACAATATAATATCTGGAAGTTTGCCTTAACACATGTATGGAATATTTTTATAAAGATTTTGTAGAGGTGAGATAGTAGACATAAGACTTACTGGTTACTGATGATTTCTTAATCTGATTTTCTTCAGTACTAATAACATCACTTCAGAGGCAATTATATTCTGTGTCTCTGTTGTATATAAAAACCAGTAAAATGTTAGTCTTGTTAATCAGTCAAATTGTAATTTGTTTATTTATTATAAAAATGTTAGACATCAGGGGATAGAACCAAGATGGCAGACTAGAGAAAGCATTCCACTGAACTTTCCCAATAGTCTCCTGCAGACAACTTTGAAGTAATGGTAAGATCATTTCTTACCTGCCTTCCCTTTATTGGCAGAGCCAGTAAAAAGTGAGGATGAGGCATTCTTGCAGCCCTTCCTTGTTCAACTGAGAGAGACTTATATCGCTGCTTGTCCCTGGTGCAGTTTGTTGTGCTTGCAGGGAGCACCAAAATTCCTAGCTACAGCTCTGGCTGCCATATCACATTATTGGTTCCTCTGTGGTAGCCTTTAGGCAATCACACACGTCCATGCACTTAAGGTCATCAGTCTCTAGTCTTCATTTGACCATTTGACCCTCCTATTCCTGCCCATCAGTGTTTGAGCTTTAGAAGTAAGTAGGTCAGGTTAGTGATCACCAGCATCGGGCACATCTTTGATGCCACTTTAAATAACTGTTCCTAAGAAGTACACCATAGAGTAATTGGGCACGTCTGTCGCCTTGTAACTGACCAACTCCCACTGAGTCCATTCCCTGATGTCCACATGTGTGCTTGTAGTTAGGATCAGGAGGTGTCAGCTTACCTCTGTGCAACTCTACATGCGGGGCTTTTTAACCTTTCATTCTGTTTCTGTGGAGGGAAACAGCTACTTCTCACACTAGATCTTCCCTCATCCTGTAACACCCCTTTGCTGTCAGATTACTGCTTCAGTTCATTCATTTGTTCACCTCTGCACATGTATTCTCTCCCCTCTGTAGGCCATAAAGTTTTTGAGGGATCATAGGATCACAGACTCAGAGGTAGAAGTGACTTTAAAGGTGATCGAGGCCAACTTTCCCATTTTACAGATGAGAAAACTGAAATACAAAAGTGTAATTGAGTTATCCTGGGTCACAGGGCTAGTATATAAGGATAGGATTTGAACTCAGGCCTTCTTGATTCCAAATTGAGTACCCTATTCATGACTCCATGTTGCTCATATCCTTAGTGCCTAGTACAGTGGGTGCTTAGTAAATGTATTAAATTGAATGGGATTCTACCTTTCTTTGGGGATTACTTTCCATCCATCATACATGTTGTCTTCCTTCTTTTCCCCCCTTCCTTGATAAGTTCTCTTATTTATCTCTGAGTTACGTGCAACATCTTCAGATTCTTTCAGCAATTCTGCTTGACCTTATGGAACCTTATGATTTGAGAGGAGATACTTGCTATAAAAATGCACTTATGATTGCAGCTACCTCCTGAACGGAGATCAGCATCTCATAGTGGTACATATTGACTGTAAAAATCTGGAACAGCCCCATACTACCCAGAATCTAACCCAGCAACCAATGGGAGTGCTTTGCCAGCTAGTTTGAATTTTCCATGATTTTCACCCTGGGGCACCTCAACTGGAGAGCTTTTGTACTGTTGTAGAAATCAGAGCATGGGCACCCCAATCCTACCACCCACTCACCTACCTTGGAAAGTATGATGATAGTTATCTGAAATTTAAATGGTACTTTAAGATTTGCAAAGTGCTTTATTGTCCAGATCTCAATTTATCCTTGTTACAACATTATAAATGTTAACTATCATAGAATAACAGAGTCTAAAAGTGGGAAGAGATCGAAAAACCCGTCTAGTTCAAACTATACCCGAAAAAGAATCTGTACTTTAACACAATTAGCCTATACTTGAAGATATACAAGGAGGGGAACCCACAGCCTAAATTGGCTGCTTTGCCACTTCTATGTATTACTTCTGTTTCTGCCCTTTGGGCATAAATAAACTAAATGTACTCTAACATGTACTCCATGGTTGCCCTTTGGATATTTGAAGATAGCTCTCATTCTCCATCTTCTCTTCTCCAGGCTAAATATGCCCATTTCATTGATCTGATCCTCATATGACATGAACTCAAGACCCTTTAGTTTCCAGGCTGTCTTTAAACTGTGGTGCCCACAACTAAACACGGTATTCCAAAAGAGGTCTGACAAGGGTAGAGCACAGTGGGATTGTCACCTCATTTCCATAAACTATGCTTCTCATAAGACAGCCCACAATCATATTGGCTTCTTGTTTTCCCCTTTATTTTGGTTGTCACAGTTCAGTGCTGATTTACATTGAGCTCATAGTCCCCTAAAACTCCCAGGTTTTTATCAGAACAGTTGCTGTTGATCCTTGCCTCCACCATTTTGTACTTCTGAAACTGATTTTTTCCTTTGGGCTCAAATGCAAGACTTTACATTTATCCCTATGAGTTTTAATCTTATTAGATTTAGCCCAGTATTCTAGCTTGTCTAGATTCTCTTGGATCCTGACTCACTCCTCTACTGTCTTAGCTATCCTTTCAGCAATTCCCAGTAATATAAATTCAGCCATTTGATTGTTTGGTCATTTTTCTATCATATCTGATTCTTTATGATCCTACTTGAGATTTTCTTGGTAAAGATACTTGAGTGGTTTTCCATTTCCTTCTCCAGCTCATTTTACATATGAGGAAACTGAGGCAAACAGAGTTAAGTGACTTGTGTAGGGTCACATATCTCATAAGTGTCTGAGGTCAGATTTGAACTCGGGAAGACTCATCTTTCTGTCTTCAGGGCCAGCATTCTATCCACTGTACCACTTCACTTCCCAGACCTTCTGGAACAAATTGACTAGCAAGAGACTTAGAGTCACTAGATCTAGGCTCCACTGGACCCATCTTAAACAGATGAGGGGTTCTAGGATTGAAAATGCATTGGTATTTGGAAGGTTCTTCCATGTATGCACAAAACTGTATGTACCATCTGGGGAAACTCCCTGAGTAGGGTTTTACATGTGTCCCAATAGATTTATGCCCAGTCACAATGGACTGTACAAGTGCTATAATTATGTTCATTTTACTGATGAGGAAATTGAGGCTGAGAGAGGTGAAAGGAATTTCTCAGGGTCACATGACTAGTAAGCGACATAGGGAGGACTCAAACGCAGGTTTTTCTTCAAGTCCAGTGCTACAAATAGGTCACCTTCCTAGGGCTAGTTTACTATCATGATAAATCAAAGTCCTAGGACTTGGGGAGGCATCCTGGGAAAAGGAATAAAGATTGCTGTCATTTGCAAGAGTAGAATTTGTAGATTGTGAAATGGAAAACCAGAGGCGTCTGGATTCAATAATCCTGCCCTCCAAGCTTGTGCTGTATTTATCTTTTTGATGTGACAAGACACATAGAGCTTGACTTCACCTGGGCTCTTCTTGTATATTTGTCTCTTGCTCTTATCGTTTGTTCTGACTCACATGTGGAAAATCTCCTCATATACCTGGGGCATTGCTAGATTTCTGGCTCTTTGACTTGTGGTTGTGTATATCAAAAGAGTGTTTGGCCTCTCCTTTTCAGGTACTACAGATTGGCCATTATCCAGGGAGGTCCTGGAGACAGCTCAAATTGACCTTTGTGAGAGCTGATTGTTAAATTTGCAGTGTGAGCATTTATACCTCAGAAACTGGCAAATGCTACAAATCAGGGCTCAGTTTTTGTTTTATTGTTGATTGTCTAGACTTAGAAAAGCAATGGAAAAATATTAACAGTGCAGATTAAACTTTAAAAGTGTTATGGTTTTATTTGATAAAAGCTATTGGGAAATCTGGAAAACAGCATGGTGCAGATGATTCTTAGATCTATTTATCTATCCTTAGCCTCTCTTCTGAGCTCCAGTGTCACATCACCAACTGCACCATGGACATGTCAAACTATATGTCCCAAACTCAACATGTTCACAACGTAATTCATGCCATCTTTCCTTCTGAAACCTCTTCCCAACTTCCCTATTTCTGTCTATGACATGACATCCAGGATCACATCCTCGTTGTCATCCTCACCTTCTCAAACTCACTCCATATACCTAATTTGTTGCCAATTATATATTATATGTGTGTGTACATATATATGTACACATATATGTATGTACATGTGTGTGTGTGTATATATATATATATATATATATATATATATGAACTGTAGGCCAACTTTTATACCTTCATATTTCTTGTATACATTCCCTTCTTCACTCATACTCTTATGCAACGAGATTATTGCTACAACCTTATAGTTTGTCTCCCTGCCTCAAGTCTCTCCACACTCTATTCCTTTGTTCACTCAACTCCCAGAGATATCCCTTTAGTGTAAGTCTAACTGTTTTACTGCTCATCTCACATATACTCTAGGAGCTGAATATAGATAATAGAATATAGATAATTTATCATTGTTGATATAATACTTAACATGACATGACTATGTTGGGTTGGGCACAGTCAAAAAATAGACACAATCTGGATTTTCAAATACTTCCTATATGATGCCTCAAGTAAATGCTATCCAAAGCAGGAAGGTAAGAAAAAAATGATTTAAGAATTCACTGAAACCGAACGTCAAGTCACCTAGCTCAATGTGGATGGTTAGGAAACCAGAACAATTGGTTGAGAAACCTCGTAAGCAACTGTCAAGAAAGGGCTTGTCTCTGAGCAAAGAATGTGATGATTTTGATTCTAAGACAGGGAATCTCAAATGACAGTCTCTTAGAACAGTGGCTACAGCCACATAGCAAATACAGATGTCAAATGAGATCAACATCATAGAAACTTTAATTGGAAAGTATTAATTCAGATGAGAAAGCAGATTCCTGATTTTCAATTATGTGAGAAATACTATCCTTTCCTCCCCTCATTCCAAGAATTATTGTGGAAATACTTCTGCATTTTCATCTCATGTTGCGTAGATGATATCTTATTGTAAATTAAAATTCAAAGAAGAAATTTGTAATAGCTATGTTTTTTTTGTTTTGTGTTTAATAATCACATTCTAACACAACTCTGCTATGATTGAACTCTATTTGGATTAGAGCCATGTAAAAGTGGAATGGACTGCCTCTCATATCTTCTGTTGTTGTTGACTTTTCATTGGTTGGGAGTGTCAGTGAAGGGTTTACTGCTCCAGTTGGGTTAGAAGTCCTCTGAGGTCCCTTTCTGAGCATGCCTAGGATACTGTGAAACTGTTGGTATCACATTTATTTTATCACTCTCATCCTCTTCATTCCCCTGACCTTTCCATTATCACTCATTTTCAATCAGTCATCTTTGAGAACTGTAACACAAAAAAGTAGTAATTTAATACTTACAATAATTGCTTGCAAGCCAGTGTGGTATAATAGAAAACAAATGGTATAATAGAGTCTAGAAAACCTAGGTTCAAGCCCTCTCACGAATAATAGTTGTGTGACCCTAGGCAAGTCATTAACCTTTCAATGTCCCTGGCAACTCTTTAAGAATATAAATTGCATAATAGTTGCTGGTCAGTATTCAAAGATTGTTTTCTTATTGAAGATTCCTTTGGATGAAATCACAGATCCCAACCTTCTTCTCCCACCAAAACCCCAAAACAAACAAACAAACAAAAAAAACCCCAAATGCAAGAAAGCAATATAAAGCAAAAAAAAAAAAAAAGCAGCCTTATCTTGAGGACAAAGTTGATCAATTGTCACTGCTTTTCCTAAGAGCCATTTCTTTAATTCAGTTGACTTTACCAAATATAGTGTGTCCCAAAAGTCTTAGTGAAGTTTTAAGCTTTAATAACCATTAAATATTATTGTTAGGTGCGTATTTGTTAAGGACAATGCATTATGCTAGATATTGGAAGTAGAGAGACAAAAATAGCCTGTGGACTCAACAGCTACATTCTAGTACTAGGAGGACACACCATGTGCACCAAGGGATTACAAAGATGGTACAGTATAATTTCAGGTGGTACAGAGTACTGACGGTGAGGATCAGACAGGAGATGGCACTGAAGCTATCCTTTTAAGTAAGCTTGGGAATACATTAGGGTGAAAGTGTGGAGGGACTGGGTGGTGTATGATCTATGTGTAAATGCTGGAAATACCTTCTATAAGATGTGACATCTCTTTTCCTAGAAACAATGAAAAACAGGCTGACAATGATTCGGCCTGGACTGTTTAACTGTTATTTTGCCTAAAAGCATAGGGCTAGACCACATGACCTCTTGGCATTATTTTTAGGAATTATAAGTGTACTTTTGGTCAAGTATGTCTTTAATCAGTTGCTTTTTAATACAGTTTACCAATTTTACTCGTTTTGCCTTTACTTATATATTTATCATCAATCAATTCATATGGTCTTTTATTTTGAAAAAATATAATTTCTTTTTATTTTTAGTTATTCCCAAACCTTTTCTACACTTTCAATAGTGTTGAAATCCTGCTCCTTGGAACCAGTAATTATAATTCACAGTCATTTCTTTCCTTGTAGATGCTTAGGAAATTAAGGAATGTTCATAATTTAATAGCATTAATACAGCATTAACAAGTAATAAGTTCCTAAAAATGGTCTTTCATGTATTCATATTATTGCCATATTAAGTTCTGTCTAAGAGGAGGTTAGTCATTCTGAGGCTGAAGAATGAAGTGCCGATCTACAATGATCCTGATGGGGGGAAACTTGAATTTTAATATCTTTTGTTGATAATGGATTTTGGAGAAATTCTTTATATTTCTATTCAGGCTTTCTGGAATATTCACAAATATCCTCCTTTAATATAGATTTATGTGGCACAGTGGATAGAGTGCTGGAGTCAGGAAGACCTGAGTTCAAATCCAGCCTCGGACATTTATTGCATGTGTGACCCTAGGCAAATCACTTAACCCTGTTTGCCTCAGTTTCCTCATCTGTAAAATGAGCTGGAGAAGAAATGGAAAACCACTCTAGTATCTCTGCCAGAAAAAAAAAACCAAATGGGATCACCAAGAGTCAGATGCCACTGGACACAACTGAACAGAAATAGATTATTAGGTTTGGAATAAAAAAAACCTTTAGTTCAAATTCTAGTTCTTATTACTACCTGAGTGACCTTGGGAAAATTGCTTCACTTTTGTGCAGTTGTACTAGAACAGGCGCTCCTACCTTTTCATGTGTCTTGGGCCTTTGACAGTCAGATGAAACCTATGAACCCTTTCTCGGAATAATGTTTCTAAGTGTGTAAAATATACAGATACGAAGGAACCCAATAATATTTAAATATAGTTATCAAAATATTTAAAAAATAAGTTCACAGACAATAGGTTAATAAACCTGTGATTTCTAAGGTTTCTTCCAAAATTATAGATCACATTATCCTATACGTCATTCTAGTCATTTTCTTTGCAACATACTCCAGATTGTTTTGTCCTTTAAAAAAAAAGGGTTTTTTTTGTTTTTATATTACAAACATTTACTATTAATTATTCCCACTTTGTGAGAGATCTTTTTTTTAACAAAATAGCTAAGTAAAACCAATAATTCAATGACATCATCTGAAAATGCATGCAATATTTCACATCTGTACCACTCCTCCCATTTCCCCATTGGAAAAAGAAATAAACCAAAAGCTGTTTTTCCCTTTTCTACATTGGAAAAAAAAGAAAAGAAAAATAATTTTCTTGGAACAAATATGCATAGTTAATTAAAACAAATTCCCTCAGTGGTTGTATACAAAAATGTATATGTCTCATACACAACCGGAAATCTGTTACTTCTCTGTAATGGATAATGTGCCTCTCAGGACTGAACACAATCACTCCAGATGTCTGACCAGAAGACCAGGTCCCAATCAGTGTGAATAGTGAATCACGTGAAGTGTTTAAATGTATTAGAATTCACACTATTTGAAGTTATAATTATGTGAAATACAGTAATAGGTACCAGTCCAATAGAAATATGTAGCACAAATTCAAATAATGTGCCCTTATATGGGATTCATTATTCACATTAATTGGATAGAAGGAAAATTGGAACTAAAGGAATATCATAAAGGTGTAAGAATAAAAGTTCAGTCACTCTTTATAGTATAGTAAATATTTGGTAATTCATGCTAATGACTAAAAGATTCAAAACAATAGATGATCAAAAGATTATTTACACGTGACTTTGGGAAAATATCAGGAGCATTTTCCTAATTATCCTTTGTTTAGGTTAGTGTTTTAAGGATGCATTATCTTAGTATATACACCATCTGGCAGTGAAAAGGAACATCCTGAATGGTAGGGAGAGATACATTTGAGATTCAGCCTTTGCCAAATGTAGTCTCCAAAAATGAATAATCAAAAGTTGGCTGTGCTTGCTAACCTGGAAAGGGCAGCCTCAAAACAACAACAAAAAATAACCACAAACCAAAACCACTAGAATTGTGCTAGCCTGCCACTTGTTAGATGGTAACATGGCTATCATTGGCACTTTAGAGAGGAAAATCCTTAGCCCCAGATAGTGAAGGCTAATGACAGGTAGTATATTTCACCCAGAACTGCTAAAATGTTTGTATACTGGGGAAATCCAAAGTAGATAGGAAAAGAGGCACTTACTTAGATGTCTTCAGACATCCAATTGTTTTGTGTTAAGTAAGAAAACATCTAGCTGTTTGGCACTGGGAGTATATATTTAGTCAGGATGACTTCTCATTTGGTTATCACTATTGTTGTAAAGCAAATTTTCTATCCATAGTACTGTCATAGAATTATAGTTTTAGGAGGTCACTTATCCTTCACTTTATAAATGAGGAAACTGAGACCCAGACAAGTTAAGTAACTTGCCCCAGGTCACAATATTACAAGGTCATAACGATAACCACCAAAATTTATAGAGTAGTTTATATATACATACATATATAAATGAGAGCAAATGAGATTACGTGTATATGTGATTACATATGTGGTTATATATAATCTTATATAATATATATGAGATTATGTATATAATCTTTATCTATTTATATATAAAATTATTTCAGCTTCACAACAATCCTCTTAGACAAATGCTATTATTGGTATTCTCTGTCATTTTACAGATGAGGAAATTGAGGCCAAAAACGTTTGCATGAATTGACTACAGTCACACAGTTAGTAAATGTTTTAAGTGGTATTCAAGCTCAGGTGTTTCTTCTTTTTTTTTTTTTTTTGCATCAGTCAGGTGTTTCTTCTATACTGCCTATATATCTAGAAAAGTATCAAACTTGGAATTTAAACTCAAATCCTCTGACTTCAATTTAATTTCTCTATTGTTCAATAATGCCTCCAATGACAGAATAAATGTTTTCTTTTAATCCACTGAAAATTATTATTAGATTGTAGTATGAACTTTTACATATTATACCCCTAAAAGAGAATTATATTTTAATTTAGATATAAGGATTAAAAATCATTTCCCCCTGAAATAAATGTGTGTTTATTTGCATGTTCTTGTGTTTATACACTTGCATTAAGGCAAATAAACATTGTGTGTATATGTATAGATAGATAGAGCAATGGAATGTACACACACACAAATATTACATGTACATCAAAATAATTGACTTCCTCCCCTTTTGAATTCAGCCAATATGTAGATGTTTTAGCAGTTCTGAATTAGTTGTCCTATCTGTCAGTAGCTTTTAATCCATCTGGATCTAAGGCTCCAGAACAATCATACCATTATTAATTTAGTTTTTGCAAAACACTATTAATTTTCTCAGTAGCAGTTTGGTTAAAATAGCAGTCAGATTATTTAGTCTTAGTACCGTGCCTGGCAAACTGCAGATAGCTGTCACATCATTACATTTATCAACCTGAACATAATATATCTAAATAAAATAGTTTTATTACCAATTTAGCATATTTAGCATATAACACTTTAAGTTTTTATAACACATTTGTTGGAAGCTTTCTATTAAGTTATTAATATTAATTAATAATTTTAAAGAATATCAAGATAGCAAATTTAAGGTACCACTACATTACCATAATCATATGATTAAAATGAATATGCTTCTAATAAATAATAGAAATACTGGTAATGGATCTGTAATAACACAAACATTTTACTTGTATAACTTGAACTTAAAATATTACTCATACAAGATAGTTTTTGTTACCCAAACAGAAGATGTAGCCCAGGCGTTGCAATGTGTCTCCTTCCTTTGATATAGTAAGATTCAAAGAAACTGGATTCAAAGTCTTATTTTGCTTCAAAGAGTGATCCAGAACAAGATGATGCTAACTCGCTCACATACAATTTTCTTTTTACTTTTTGTGTGGTTACTTACAATTTTCATGAGCTGCCTATAATCAATTTCCCCTAGAACTGAAATAAAACAAATAGATACAATTTTATCATCCAGACAATGAAAGGAAAGGCGAGGTAGATGTCTTAATTTATAAATTGTCTCCAAAATTTTCAAGAAATTTTGTTTGTGGAGACATATGTCATCCTCCTCTTTTCCAAGTTGGAAAGCACACAAGATATTTTTCATTTCGGGGCTTTCTCATAGATAGTATACCAAGAGGTAGACCTTTAGTGCAGGGTGGATTTTCCTATCAGTTTGATCTTGTAAGGGTATAGATGTGGGTTAAGAGACACTTGACCATTTGTTATCTGCATTTAGCAAATAGTTTAGTTCCTTGATCGTTGAAAGAAAGAGGAGAATAGAGCTATCTTTAGACGTGTCGATTTCAAGCTTGTCTATCTTCATGTGCCAGGTTATCTCCTAGACTCCATGGAAAGAAAAAATCCTACAATCTTGAAGAGATCTCTGAGGTTATGCAAACCAATATCTATTCATGTTTTCAGTCCTGCATATAACATCCTCCATTTGAAGACCTCACTAATTCCCAAGGAAACATATTTTCCATTGGAAATGGTCTTTTGGGAAGTTATTCCCCCTTTTATTGAGCCCAAGACTTTATCTTGACATTTCTTTCCCTTCCTTCTGCTATTGGAGATTATGCAGAACAAATCTAATTACTCTTATATGTGAAAATCTTTTATATTCTTGAGGAGTGAGATTATGTGCCCCATTAGACATCTTATAATTTCTAGTTTAATTTTGCCTGTTCTGAAAAACCAATATTCATATACCTGGTCTTAGAGTCCTCTCATGATCTTGGTCACTGTTCTCTGGAGACACTCTGAACTCAATGACATATCTTAGAAATAGTCTAATTGCTTAGGACAGATGTCCTATTAAAGATTTCCTTTGGCAAATTGGACATATATTGATTTGCATTTATTTGTTTGATTTTCTTGATGTCTTACTGCTGAGATAGTCTTATAAATAAGACATTTTCATAAAGAAAATGTTGATAGCAGGTTGAATAATTGTACATGCTTGTCAAATTGAATTGAATTAAATTATCATGATGCTCCAAAATTTTTGATTCTCATACCAGTATGACTCTCAAAGTAGCAAGTCTATTCTTTCATCTGGTTGCAAAGACCGATACATCTATAAATGTATGAATGTGACTTTATTTATTTGTATCCCACAAAGAATTGAATGGGAATCTCAATGGAGTAGAATAGATACAACTTTAGCTTTAGAGTCAGAAAACCTAGGCTTGAAACCTGGCTCAACCACTATTCTGTTTGCATCACATGGGGCAAGTCACTTCATTGCTTTGAGTGTTAATTTCGTTATCCACAAAATAACAGACAAGATGAAATTCTATACGCTTACCAGCTTGAAATATATGATCCATATGATTATAGTCCCTTTCTAGTGTAATTCTTACAAAGACAAAAGCTATGCTTTGTTCCCATCGAGGATTATTGAAATCAGAGAGGAGTTGGAAGATACTTTAGGTAATTTTAAAAAATCTGCTTATGTGTCATCAATTAAGAAAACCAGGGCCAATGAATTGAAGAGAAAGTCTATGAAAGTATCTACTAAAGTTGGTAATAGTCATAATGCTGGTTTTGCTAATAAAAATAGGTGATATTTACATAGCGCTTACAATGTTTCAGACACTGTGCTAAGCCCTTAATAAATTATCTCAGTTGGTTTTCACAACCATGAGAGGCAGGTGCTGTTCTTATCCCCATTTAACAGATGAAGAAACACACAAATATAGATAAAGTGAATTGCCCACTGCTCTTGAGACTGTAAGGCAGGATTTGAATTCAGGTTTTCCTGACTGCAGACCTGGCTCTCTCGCTACTTTATCATCTAGCTGCCAAAAGTGTAATGAACATGGGATTCCAAATAAAAATGTGTTTTTTTTAATAATTAACTCATTGATTTGTTCGTTTTGTTATTCTTTTACCTTTCATTCAGAAGTGCTTATCAAATGCCCATTCTGTACAGGAGTATGCTGGAGCCAACTTGAATGGGCTTGTGAGAATTAGTTGTTAAATTTTCTGTGCCAGTATTTATTTACACCTTGGAAACTGACAAAAGCTTTAAGGGCTTGATTTATTGCTTTGTTGATTATATCGACTTAAGGAAGTGATGGAGAAAAAGTTGATACATAGATTAAGCTTAAAAGTATATTATGAATATTTTTCTCCCCACCCCTTGTCCCTAGTCAGTTGTGAAATATTTTTCCAGTACTACACTGTAGTGTATGACACTGTGAAAGGTATGCAGACTGGTAAGTGTTATGTAATTGTGAAGCTCTTATTACTTTTGAGAATTAAAATTAAATGAAGAAATCAAAGGTGAAAGATCTACTGCCAGTGTGGATACTGATTTTCCCCCCTGTCTAGACATTTAATCTAGTCAATTCAGGCATCGCTGATTTCTTATCTTGACATATTTTTGTTCCACTCTTTAATTTGTACAGTAAATTTGCATGTTTTGAACACAGTTGGCTAAGATTTCAAGTAACTGTTAACTGCTTTTGTTAAAGGAGACACACTAGGGCATACAAATCAGAGTTCCTCATTATGCTATTGAATTATATAATAGCTAATTCTTTCCACTAATTTAATAAACAATGGTGGTACCAATCAGATAATATATAGAAATGCTGCAATGAAAACTTAATCAGGAGTCAAGCTCAGCTAGCCCCCAAACAATAAACATCAATTAAAATGAATGTCATAATCTTATTTTGTTTATACATTTAGGATAATTAATCGAGTTCTTTAGCTGAATCAGGAGGAAAAATTAGAGTCGCAAAAAGTCAGAGCCTCCTTAAATCTGATTTTAGGAACTATGTTTCATAGTTGAGTACTTTTGGATTACTTTTGATTGTACTTTTTGATGATGCCACCATGTTCCTTAGACTTTACCAAATAACTCTACTTTCTACCAGGGTAAGAAATTTTAAAATTTAGGGACTGGCTTTTTTATGGTTTAATTTTAATAGACAAATATTAATTAAATTTATGTGGAATATAATTCCATATATTTTATATTATAATAAATTCCATATAAAATTCATATAATTTCCATATAAAATCCATATAATTCCAAATAAATTGTATAAAATTATATGGAAACCACTGTGCTAGGGATACAAAGGCAAAAATAAAATAATTCCTGTGCTCAAGGAACATACATTTCAGGGGAGGAAATCAACTTGTACACAAATAAAGAAATGCAAATAATTTAAAGAATTTAAAAAGTGAAAATAGGGATTAAGAAATACCTATGACTATTATGGTAAATAGATTTCTATGGTAAATTCAGATTTGGAATAGAAAGAAATGCATCTAAGTAATCACATAGCATTTTTTTTGGACAGAATTTTGTGTCAAGACAATTAAACTTTTTAGGCATTGTCAATCCTGAAATCATTCTAAGTATTTTTTCAGGATGTGAAATGAGATAAGAAATTTAGTATATTTAGTGGAAATTTAGTAATAACTTTTCTTTGAATGCTTCTTCCAAAAAAGGGAATTTTATTTTTTTCTTATATCTATAACAATTGATAGAACAAATTAGAATCTCAGAACTTTTAAAGGATATTTTTATATATCCAATGGATAATCCAACTTTGATACCATCTAGGAAGGCAAGATAGCCTAATGAATCAAAGGAAGAGGATTTGTGCTATTTTTCTTCTATCAGCATTGTTGTTTTTCTCCTTTTCTGCTTCATTTTTTTGTCTTCTAAAAAATCATACTATAGGTAGAATTCCATTTTAATATGTCCCTTTGTAACATTCAGTCCAATGTCGTAGAACAATTTCTGTGTCTCATAGCCTTAGTTAACATGGCTGATCCGAACGTATCACATTTCACTCCTTTGAAAAATCCTGCTAACAGATGTCTTCAAAAATCCTTATCCAGAAAATCTGAGATGTCCTTTGGGTATGAAATTTATGTACAGTAATTGAGTTGAATACTTAAATGCTGTTAAATATTCTCATTACAATTTGATATGTTTTTTCCATATTAATGATTTTGGTGATTGGAGACAATTAATGTCCTTTGGGGGGGGAAGGAATTATAAAGAATTAATGTTAATAATAAACATAGCAAAATGATAACCTGACCTGGTGTCAAGTTTTTGGCTGTATTTTTAAAAAATCTTTTCTTCAAAGTAGAAGAGAGATAAAATATAAAATCATAAAATTGTAGAACTGGATGGGTATTTATAGTCATCTGATCTTACCCTCTTATTTTAGAATGAGGTAACTGAGATCCTTAGGTCAGTTGACTTTCTCTAAGTCCTACAGGTAATTAGTGACTGAGCAGGGAGCAAAAATCCAGCCACCTGATTCCCGTTGAATATTCAGTAAAAATAATTTTAATATAATATCCACATTTTAGTAGCCACTGACTTTCTCTTATTTCTTCTTTTCTTGTTATAAATGCTGCAGCCAGTTTACATAGCTTGCCTGTCTTGAAGTTAGACCAGGTGCTGGGAATCCAACAGACAGCATCAATCTGGTATAACTCTGCAGGTGGGGTGAGATCAGCATGATATCTTGAGGGAGAGGCTCTGCATTATCAGATGGCTGATGTGATGCAAAGTCTATGGAGCACATGGGCCTCCTTCATTCTTTCCCCCAGAAATTGGTCTGGCAGGTGGAATTGGAGGGCAGTAAACTGTGAAGGTAGTTGCTGGTGAATAGATTTATCGGTTGTGGAAACACTCTGATATCACCCTGCAGTGTACAGAAAACAGTTACCAGGAGTCCTGGCAATCATGGTTGGCAGCACACCACCTTTTCCTTTGTTGTTTTCTTCTAGCCACTATTAATTAGGAAAGTGACAATGGTGGTAGCTATCCAGACCCTATAGGGGGTCTTTTGTTGTATTGGGAAACGGATGCCTTGGATGATTTCTTTTTGTCTTCCTGTACATGGAAATTAGCTCTTCCCCACAGGGCTTTGTGGTAACAAATGAAATGTTGCCATATTATTAGTGTATGGTAACATATACTATACGTGTAGTCTAGTGTATATGCACTGGTAGAGAGCTCTCCTGTTAGAAAGGACACTCTCCTATCAAGAGGAGTTTATGAGATGTTGGATTACACCTTGACCTATTCTATTGTCCTGGCTTCGATTCTCCTTATAAAACTGGGAGCACAGACGGTAACTTAACTTTTGATCATGTTCACATGTATGGGTACAACCTATGTATTGAATTTGTGAAAAGCTTTGATGTGACACCACAGTGAAACATCAGATCCCAAGTGAGTTTTAGGTGAGGTCAGAGATTAAGTTTGGAGTTGAAAGTGGGACCCTAATTCCTTAAAAATGTATTGTAATGACTCAGAAATAACATGAGGAGAAGAGCCTTGGTTTTCTGTACTGTAAAATTAGACCATTTAATCTTGTGTATTCTTTAGTGTATTCTAATTTGTAGACTTCTCCAATTTCTGTTTGCTCTTTGGCTTGAATAAGTGGGTTTGTTTGCTATTTGTGATAGTCTGTGTATAAGATCTGCTGCTAATTTAGCTCCTAACGCACTTGCTAGTCTGATACATTCATTGTTTGTTCTTTTATTGTTTGTCCCTCACTCTTGAGGAGAACCATGACTTCAGGAAGATGATGTCATTATTTGCAAGTGAATTGAATTTAAGTGGAAGGATGTGTAAGTTACGTGCCTCACTCTTTCCTCTGGAGCCATCTCAATGAGCAATGGGGGGGTAATCATGATTAAACACTCAATAATGATGCCCCTTGCTTAGCGATCTAGGTGTAAATTCCCCTAGATTTATCCCTTGGCTGCTGCTATTTAACTTTTTAAGAGTGTGATTATAAAAGAGTTTAGCCCCAGGTATTTTCCTCTCTGATTTAGGCAGCCTCTCTCTCTTTGGAAAAATGGTCCATAAGGAAATAGTCTTCCTAATCTGAATTTTCTAAAGATGGGGTGAGTGAACATGCTGCATATGAATAGATATAAGAGATACATTAAAGACTATCATATTAATCATATCAAGAAGTCAGTTCAGGTTTGGAGGGAAGGATCAAGGATAATGAGATTATAGCTCTCAAGCTGGATAGATCTAAAGGGACCTCGAAGTCTGTCTAATCCAACCCTCTTATAATATAGATGAAAAAAATGAGGGCTAACAAGTTTAAATAACTTGCCAGTAGGGGTAGGATTTGAACCTAGGTCATCTGACTTCAGAACTAGTGTTCTTTCTGTATTGACCTCTTTGTTCTATATACTAGTCAGTTTGGACACCGACCAATTGTATCATGATAACTGAAATTAATATATCTATCTGTCTCTTCCAAAATTTCTTTATCTAGAGCCTGTATGAGAAAAATGCCCTGAATTTATTTTCTAAAAGATATATGTCCTATAAGTAGATGATGCGAGAGCCTGTGATTTTTGTTTCCATTCTTCCATATTCCAGGAGAGGATGTCTGATCATCTTGAAAGATGTTTAAAAATGCCCCACCAGCAATAGAGAACATGCATTACATTCTGGGAGATTCTGGGAGTCCAAGCTACTGAAATCAATGAGTTACTAAAATCATGGGGATTGGATGAACTGAACTCATTTTTAACTTCTTTGTAGTAGGGGAATTTATAGGTTTCTCATCCAGTCACTTTGAGGAGTGAGGTAGATTCAGAGATTGTTTATGGTCTATGGAGAAGAGAAGTGGAATTAGGTAAGGGCGAAGTTAAAAGTGAGGGACTACTGAGGGAAGATTTGCAGGGAAATGACTTAAAGGATTGATAAGCTGGCCAGTGTTGTTGGATCAATGTCATCTAATGATTTTCAGGAAAAGGTTCTCAAGCAAGTAGACATTGAGAAGGAATTGGATAAAGGAACAGATTGATGTGAGTGGTTGATGGAATCATGAAATTCTGAGTTAGAAGTCACCAGATAGAAATTGTCTAGTCCATCACTTTTTAAGTGTGAGTTGTGACCCCAATATGGGTCAAGGGGTCTCCAGTGGAAAAGATTTAATAAACCCTGCTCTAGTCCAGTGGTGTCTGACTCAAACAGAAATGGAATCCCTGGAGGCTACATATTGACTTGGAAAACCACAAATTAACATTATCTATGTTGTATTGTATTTTTATTTATTTTGTTAAATATTTCCCAATTACACTTTAATTTGGTTCCAGCAGCATTTGGAAATTTTTCAGGTTCTCTGATCTAGTCCAATTTCATATTCAGTAAGTTAAATTGTTTTGGTTATCTCTCTTGGAAGGATCAAAACCCGTTAAGTGACTGACCTGTTGGTTTGTTCTGGATATTTCACTCTCATTTTGGGCTTTATTGAAGAAATATTTCATTGTTTTCTCCTTTGCTGTGCCTTTTACTTGTCATGCAACTCTGTTCATTGAGAGGGGACATAATTATGAGGAGGTAGCCCTAAGTGACAATACCTCTTGGTAACTCTCCACACAGTGGTCCGTGGCTTTGGCTTTGGAAACTACTGGGTGATGGATGAAAATAAAATAGTTGGCATTTTATAGTACTTTAACTTTTGCAGAGCACTTTACATGTATCATTTCATTTAATTATCCCAATAACTCTATGAAATAGGTGTTACCATTATTCACATTTTACAAATGAGGAAACAGACATGGGGACATTAGTTGACTTGCCCAGGATCATAGAGTAAATTTCTGAGTCTGGATTTGAACTTATTTCTTCCTGACTCCAAGTACAACACTGTCCATTATGTTACCTGGCTGATTCATGAGTGTGTGCGCACACACACACATATTTAAGATACTTGCCTATGTGAGGGTTACTTATTTGGTTGGCAAAGGTATGATCAGATAAGATGTTATATAGTAATAACTAACATTTGTAAAGCATCTTTAAGATTTACAAAGTGCTTTACAATGCCTCATTTGATCCTCCTGGAAACCTTGGAAGGCAGGTGCCTTCCAATTCACAGAAGAAAAAACTGAGGCAGACAGAGGTTAAGTGGTTTGCCTTGGTTTACACAGCTAATAAGTATCTGAGGTTGGATGTCTTCATGAATTCTAGATCCAGTGCTCTAGCCACTGAACCACCTCGCTGCCCACGTGAGTTAGAATTAGCATTAAGGTCAAGGCTGCTCTTGTTGATCAATTTGTTTGGATATACTTCAGGTCCACATATGATACTTTCTGATTGTACTCAGAGAGCAACACAAATACAGGATTTAAAGGTGGAAAGGGCCTTAAAAATCATCTTACCCAATCTTCTTATTTTAACAGTGAGGAAGCTAAAGTCCTCAACTGGTTGCTATTAGGTAAGAAATTCTTGTGGAGATGGTAGAGTGGTCAACGTAGGTTGCAGGTTCCCTGTTTTGCAGGATGGGGCTCTAAAGTATTTGACAATGAGTGGTTATTAAAAATGATTATAGGCTATGCCACTGTGAAATTGAAAAAACTGATAGTCACTAGTTACCTCTGTCCTAAGGACTCTTTGGATGGTGATTTCAACCCTTGACAATTTCTCCATTGGTTTTCATGATGAAGGAAAAGAATTGGAGCAAATGGAGCAAATGGAGAAAAATGGAGAAAATGGAGAAATGGAGAAAAGCAAAAAGGGAATTGTTTTAAAACCCTTGCTCTGATGGGGCCCACTCTACTTCATCCACTCAGCTGTCACATTGATCTTCCTAATGGGCAGGTTTGACCAGGTCACACTCCTTATCATTCAGTAATATTTGGTACTTTCTTATTACCTCCAGGGTCAAATACAAAATCCTCTGACTTTTAAAAGCCTTCATAACCTGGCCCTTTTCTTCTTTTTCAGTCTTCTGCTTTCTTACATACTTTGTGATCCAGTGGCCCTGGACCCTTGCTGACCTTCTTTCTGTTTTGTGACCATGATGCTCCATTTCCTGACTTGGAACATTATGACTTGTCTGTCCTTGGTGCCTAGAACTTTCTCCCTCCTCATCTCCTCATTGACTTTCCTTCAAGTCTCACTTTAAGGATCAGCTTCTGAAAGAAATGTTTCTCAGTCTTTCTTGATCTTAGTGCCTCTTCCCTGAGAATATATCCAGTTTACCCTGCATATTCATCTTTTTTCACATAGTTGAATGTTTTCTCCACTCTTAGACTATGAGTTCCTTGAGAGTAGGAACTTTTTTTCCGCTTCCTTTGTATTCTTAGTGCTTAGCACAGTGCCCAGTGCTTAAAAATGTAGTTGACTAACTGGAAAGCAAATTATTTATTTGGTTTTATCCAATAGGTAGAGTGGGATAAGAGGTTCATATGACTTTATTAAGGGCTCAATATTTTGTCTGCTTCCAAAAAAACCTTGTAGGAAGATTCAAGTTCACTTGATATTTTCTAAAGTTAAACCTGTGGAGTAGAGATTAACATTGGAGATTACATTCTTCATGTAAATGACTTGAGACACTTAAAAAGAGCTTCTTAAACCTAACTTTGGCTGGGGAAATATAACATTGGGGGATATTCCCCCACCCAAAGTTAGTCCTAAGAGGGTCCCTGTTTTTCAGCTACAGGCAGACAGCAGGATAGCTTTTTTGCTTGACTGCTTCATATTTTCTATTTAACATAAAAAACAGACAAAATAAATAGAATAGTGTTTGAAAGTAAAAGTTTCTTAAAATGGTAAAAATTCCAATGTCTTCTCAAGACATAAAAGTCACTCTGGGTTCCTGAAGGCAATGAGAGTGGAGTTTAAGCCCAGACAGATCTTGCCAAGCTAGAATGGATGAATTCAAAGGGATGAATTTGGGGGGTGTGTGTGTGTGTGTGTGTGTGTGTGTGTGTGTGTGTGTGCATGTGTGTGTTGAGTATTTTGGGGAGGGTATGGAGATCTAGATAGATGGTTACATTCAAATATTTGGAAGGCTGTCATCTGAAAGAGAGAAGAGATATATCCTGCTTGGAGCTATAGAACAACCAACTGTATAACTTTTGTTCAAGTAGTTTTCTTTATTACCAGGTCAGTCAGTCAATAAGCATTTATTTTTTAAGGATTTTATTAAGCCAGGTACTGTGGTGAGCCCTGGGGATCCAAAGAAATGCAAAACAGTCACTTCCTTCAAAGATTTTACAATCTATTGGAGGAGATAATGTGCAAACTATGTACATTACATACAAGATATATTCAAGGTAAATGAAGAGGAAAGGCATTAATGGGGTGGGGATGAGAAAGACTTCTCGCAGAAGGTGGGATTTTAGCTGAAGGAACTTAAAGGAAGCCAGAGAAACCAGGAGAAATAGTTGAGGAGAGCATCCATTCCAGGCATACAGGGCAATCAGTCCAGAAACATGATGTGGGGGAGATGGAGTGCCTTATAGGAGGAAGAGCAAAGAGGCCAGTATCCCAGGATTGCAAAGTATGTGATGGAGAGTAAGGTATAAGAAGACAAGCTGAGGGCTTTTGTGGCCACAACAGCTCTTAAATTTCCTTTATAAAGTCATTTAAGTGATTGAGCACTGCATTAGTCAAGGAAACACCCACAAAGGGCACTTCACAGAACTCAAGGAAGTAAAATTTCTGATGAGATTGAAAGACTTGATAAGAATTAGGTAAAGTTCTTGGCATCAACTAGAAAAGGCTACGTGCTGCAAAAGGTGAAGTGGCCAGAGGGCCCTTGAGGTAGTTAGAATTCTTTGTGGAGAAGGGCTTTGTAAGTGGCTGGATAGAAAGAGAGACTGTTCAGATGGAGAGTACTTCTCCTACACTTTTTGTATCTGAAATCAGAAGTTTATGTATTATGTGTACAAGAGGGTAAAGAATAAGGTCTGGACCTGTAATTTATTTGGTATTCATTCATTAAACATTTGTTAAGCACCATAGTGCCAGGCACTGTGCTAAGTGTTGGGGATAACACTTGCCAAAAGAGGCAAAAGACAGTATTGCCTTAAAGGAGTTTGCAATGTAGTGGGGGAGACGACATGAAAACCAGTATATATGAAGCTATCTATATACAGTACAGGATAAATTGGAAATAATTAACAGAGGGAAGGCACCAGAATTAAGGGGTCTTGGGGAAGGCTTCCTATAGCAAGTGTGACTTTGGTTGGGACTTAAAAGAAGTAAGTAAGGTCAGTAGTTGGAGTGGAAAAGGGAGCATGTTGCAGGCATGAGGGAATAGCTACAGATAATGGGAGACTACCTCTACCAATGAATATTGGCACACTTTTGGCAATTTATACTTAACCACCCACTTTGGCGGTGGGTGGTTAAGTGACTTGTGCAGGTTCACACAGTCATGTACAGATCTTCAGCCATTTCCACTCCTCTTCTAAAATAAAGACTTAATTTTACCTTCAACACATATTATAAGATAACTTTTCCCTGCTCACACAGCTAATATGCATCAGAAATAGGACTTTAGCCCAAGTCTTCACGACTGCAAACTTGGTTCTCTAGTCTAATAAGTTATGCTGCCTCTTGGTTGGGAGAAAGTAAAGAAACTGAGGGCAAGGTGTAGCTGCTTCATACCAGACTTCATGTAGACTCAGAACTAATGATAAAACAAATAGCTACTTACCTTTCCTAGAGCACAAATTGTATCCAGTGAAATTGGGATTAGAAAAAATAAGCTGATTAGAGTTTAATTTTATTTGCTAGGGTTTACATAGTAAGGTTATAATTTCATTTTGTCTAAAACAAATCTATGATTTAATACCTGTGACTCTTCTATGAAGTTATTTGTGAAAGGAAATTGATATTGGTGAGAGGGAGCATGGTGTATTGGATAGGCAGCTGACATTGAAGTCAGGATGACCTCAGTTCTAGTTCTATTTCTGACACATACTAGCTGTGTGACATAACCTATCAATGTTCCAGGAAACTTTCTAGGCTTGTACCTTACAGGCAAGTTGGAGATCTATAATAATGGAAGGAATCCTGATGAAATCATAAGTTTGAACCAAAAATAAGCTACATTCATCACAGAACCCCAATTCGTTTCTTATTAAAGCAAGAGACAAATTCATCTTTAGGATCTCTATGAGAACACTTAATTTTAGATATAATACTTACGTTTTTATCTCATTTATATAGAAGGGTGAGAAATAAATGGTGAATCAAAAAACAATGGATGAAGAGTATTATGTCAATAATAAAGCATTAACTGAGAAAACATTTCATATTTAACCTAGGGGATAAGTTTTAGGGAATTTCCTGACGCTCAGATAGGTGAAGTGTTAGTCTAAAGTCAAACAGCCAGGTCTGACTTGAGCCCAGGTCTTCGTGACTCAGGCACTCTATCCACTTAATTATCCCTTCCACATCACAACTTTCCCTATGATAGTTTCCATAATCCCAAATCATGTAAAGGTTAAATAGAACTTTTGGGGGAGTTTTTTGGAAGCCAGAGACAAAATGCAAAGGTCAGCAGGTGATACAGAGCCTATGACCAAATACTTAACCCAGATTTTACAATAAGGTTCTGTAAACACCTCATTAAAAAAAAAAGAAAAATATTTCCTATTTCTTCTTTGGTTTGAAGAGAGAGACAAACATTTTACAGGGATTTTCTAGATTACTAGGGCACCAGACCCCTAACCCTCAGGATGTTGAAGGGATAACTGTACATCACACCCACCTTTCAGGATTACTTGGAAATTTTCCCTTCCCCTTTCAAAATAAAAACTATCTTTACCTTCAATACATATTATTTGTAAATTTTCCTTTTTTTAGTAGCTTAGTTCTTTCCATGTGACAGTATTGATGAAAATATAACATACAGAGAGCTTGAAAGATATGGACCCTGCTGGTTTATCATTTCAGCAGCACATCCACCTTCCTGCTTTTAAAATCTCAGATCACACAGCTTCAATTTTAGATGTGAAACGAAAAAGAAGGAATCTCATGCCCAGTATCTCCCTGAGCTCCTAGGGGGTGAATCTGCCCTTAGGGAAAGCCAGATCTTATTTTATTTCTCCAATATTGCATAGATAGACAGTAGATAGGGAGACGATGCTTTATAGTTCCACTGCACTCAGTTGTGCAAACTTATCTTTTTAGGGCCAAAGAAGAACCCAAACCCCAGGCGACGCAGTAAGTAAACCGAGAGTGCAGTAGACTGATTTCTCGCCCTCTGTCCCATTCTGCTTCCTGCCCCTCAGATGGTATTAGCTTACACTAATACTTGGTAGACTTCAACTAGTGTGTCATCTGCTGCTTTGTCGACTGGCTTGTAAGACAGCTAGCTGCCTGTAGCTTCTTACTTCATCCACGATAGTGGCTGGATGTCGTTTCTTGCTGCCTGCTTGTGGATTGGTCAAGTGTCAAACCTCTCTTTCTCTCTACTCTAGTTGGCTGACAGATGATCGCAGCTCACACTCCCATTGGCTGTAGCTTTCTCCCCGCCTGTCTCTCTCTTTCTCTCTCTTTTTGTTATGATTGGATAAGAAAACATTTGACCAAAGAGTGTTATTGATTTGGTAATTTAGTCACATTATTTGCTTATTTAAACAGGTGGTTTCCCTTTAGTGGGATCACTGAGCTGGTAAATAACGTTCTTCAACCACAGCACAAACAACAAAATGAGAAGGAGCCCCAGACGTAAGTAAGCTGCTCTGTGTAGACTAAGTATTGTCTTTTAGTATAATGCACTGTAGAGTATGTTTTTTAAAAAATTACTTGCCTATTGAAAAGAATAACCTCCGAAAGGTTTCCTCCTTAGACTGTCACTACCTTTGACATCTGGCCTCTGGAAATTTAGGGGAAAAAAAGGAACGTAGGATAATGGGATTTCCAAGGTGGAAAGGACTTCAGAGAGAATACACAGTTTCGTCCTCTCCTATACCACATGAGGAGACAGAATGGGGAAATAACTTGGGCAAGGTCATATAGTCAGTGTCAGAGGAGGATGTGAGTCTATGTTTTCTGACTCCAAATCTAGTTTTCTTTTCTTTGCACCTTGCAACGTTTAAGAAAAAGGAAACTGGAGGAGAAAAAAAATTAGTTTTCTCTGAAATTCCTATATAAATAGTATAAACAGTATGTACTGCTTAAAATATCTCTGTTTCTGGTAATATGTCCAATTACTTGTCTCATCTGAAAATTTCAAAAATTGACCATCCCTTTGATGCTTTAATGATTTCCTAACTTCATAGTCAAAAAATTTATAATACCATTGTGTGAATGATCCCTCTATCAATGCATATTGTGATCTTTCCATACCTTAGTATATGTTTTTCAAGATTTGCTATGGTTAAAAACAAGTCATCACCAGTTGACCAACATACTATAAATGAAGCTTTTCAGTAAAACCTTTAAGAATCCATGGCCACTTCCAAACTACACAGAGCATTGGTGTAGAGTTTTGGTTCATTTTAAAAATTCTTAGTGGAACTAAAAAAGTATGAAAAATGAATCATAAGTATTTCAATCTTATATAAGAAGACAAGAACTTATGTGAAAGACAAGAACTGCTTTTCTTCAGATATCAACAGAAGAAACTTCTTTCCTCCCCTCATGATTCTGCTTTGGAAGGAGAGTATTAATTTTTCTCTTCCTTCCTTCCTTCCTTTATTTCTTTCTTCCATTCTTTCTTTTATCTTCCTGTTTCTCTTCTCCCCTTTTCTCTTTCTTTTCTTTCTGCCTTCCTTCCTTTCTTTTTCTTCCTCCTTCCCTCCCCATATCCCTTCCTTCCCTCCTTCCTTCTTTCATCTTTCTTTCCTTTTTTCTTCCCTCCCTCCTTATTTACCTTTCTCCCTCCCTTTCTCCCTCTTCTTTCTTTACTTCCCTCCCATCATTCCTTTCTTCCCTCCCTCCCTCTTTCCCTTTATCTTTCTTCCCTCCCTTCTACTTTCCCTTTCTTCCTCTCTTCCTTCCTTACTTCTTTGTAAAGAATTCAAAACAAATATGAACCTACATAAGACCATGGACTGACTGACCTGCTCAAGCTTATGGTTAAATTTTCACTCAGTATTTATACCTTGCAAATCAGCAGATGCTACAGATCAGGGCCCAATTTAGTGTTTTGTTGATTATTTAGACTTAAGAAAGTGATGGAGAAAATTTTAATGCAAATAAAATTGAAAAATGTGTTGTGTACATTTTTTTTGGAAGATCCAGTTGCTAACCCCTTACCAGCACACCCTAGATAAACTACTGTGACCGTAATCTCCTGGAACAAAAGGTGTAGTACTGAGAAGGTAGGGGAACTGCATACTGATGGAGATAATACTTCACTTCAGAAGTCATATAAATTATGAATCTAGGAAGGATGGTGTTAGAAGTTTAAATTCTATAATTTAAAGACAACTTCACAGAATCTCCCTCTTTGTCCTTATCCTTAGTTAAATATATCACATACCATAATACTCTGAATTGTTTGCCTTTCTTTGCATCCCCAGCACTTAGTACACTGCCTGGCATATAGTAGGCATTTAATAAATAGTTATTGACTGAATAAATGACTTCTCATAGACTCCCCAGCAGCATAGAGAGTAATGAGATAGTAACAATGAGGAAGGAGACCTGGTTGCAAGGAGTGAGGGAAAAATTATAGTGAACCAGAGTAGAGGATAAAGTGTTTGAGGGAATTGTTGTTCAGTTGTTTCCAACTCTTCCTGATCCTACTTGGGGTTTGCTTGGCAAAGCTCCTGTAGTGTTTTGCCACTTATTTTCCTAGCTCATTTTACAGATGAGAAAACTGAGGCAAGCAGGAGGAAGTGACCTGGACTAGGGTCACACAGAGAGTAAGTGTCTGGGGTGGAATTTGAACTTGGAAGAGGTGTTCCTGATTACAAGTCCAGTGATCTACTCACTGTGCCTCCTAGCTGTACTTGAGGGAAGGAATTGCTTTATTTTTGTCTCATCATCCCCATCCCATGGGACATTGCCTTGTGTGTAATGATTAAACTTACACATAGTTTATTAAATTGAAATAAACCGCAGAAGTTTTCATGCACAGTTGTTAATGACCCTTCAAGTCTCACCTTGAAAGATACTAAAAAAAAAGCCATGAGATTTTATTGCTGTTGGAAACCAGAGATTTTCCTCAACTTCAGAGCTGAGGAAAATAAACTGCAGGATTTTAAAATGACATGAAATATGCCATTTCATGATACTTGGCACTTATTTAATTTTAATTATTTTATTTCTTCTAATCAAGATTCTAATTCTAGATTCTAATCAAGTTACATTGGGAACTACTTTGAACCTAGACTGGGAAACTTTTTTTTTGTCTTATATCTTCATTGTAATTTCAAACTCATTTTTAGATAAGGATGCTGGAAAGGTGAAGGACTTCTCTCCAATACGGGGAAAAAGGACTTTATTCTTTTCTGTTAGAAGAACAAAAGAGACTTCATTCAGTCTCTCCTCTGGATAGGTTAGATTTTCCAGAGACTTTTAACTAAAAGAAAAAACTAGGTAATTATATAAAGAGCCAAACTCCTGAGAGGTGGCCATGGCAATATTTTTTGGTATCGTGAAATTCCGTATTCTGTATTTTCTGCATAGTTGGAGAGACCATTATTTCAGTCTTTGCAATCCTAGCTCAGACGAGATATTAATTCACAAGTCTCATTATTTTTGTAGAGGTTTACCACTTGTCCACAAGAAATGGTGTAAAAGACATCATCAAGGGAGCACATGACTGGAAAATGGAAGTAGGCTGTTCATGCTGTTGAGGGTGAGACATGATAAATGGGCAGTCTAAAGATGGTACTATTATTTGAGATATAGGAAACAATTTAAAGACAGGATTCTAGCATGTTGGATGAATCCTTTATGACTGAATGAATGAATGATGAGTGAATGAAAAAATATTTGTCAAGAATTTCCTATGTGCCAACCATTGTGCTAATTATGGATGATACCAGTACAACTGAAGACAGACCCTGCTGTCAAAAAGATTACACTCTAGTTGGGGAGACAGTGCACACAAAAGAGTTGAGCTGCAGTGTGAATGGGAAGGTCTGGAAGTCCTCAGAGTTCAGCAACACAGTATATTGCAGCACCCGTGTGTCCCTGGGATGCATCAGAGTGTCTGTTCCATAGGGTGAGGTGCCTAGAGGAGAAATCAATCTACCATCACTGGAAAGGGGAAGGTAGGCTTAAGAGTCAGTACAGCAAGCATTCTTGATTCTCTCTGAGAAGAAATTTGAGGTTCTCTGTGGCAAGGGTCGGGGAATAGAGTTTAGTATCCAGCCAAGAAAGAAAAAGGGAAAGGGTGCATTGGTACATATGTTGAGGGAGAAGGAAGGGAAATTGGCTACTTAATATGAGCTATATCTAAGATTTATCCGAGGATATGTATAAGAATCCCACAGAATGAGCAAATATGAATGGGTTATGGTCAGAATTACATTAATGAGGTATTAAGTCATCAAAAAGATGACCAGGCAAATATTTCTCAGTTCAGATTTTATGCTTTTGACAATAGTGTACTCAATTTTACTCTGTAGTTAAATACGTTTTCCCTAATCTTACGATTTTTGCTCTAATTTTCTAACCCTCCCATGGTGTATGCCCTTTACTACTTTTTAATTCTTTTCACTAATAGTAAGAAATCTCAGTGCTCAATTTTAAGTTTTTCTTCTGAGTTTTGTGAGAGCTTACCAGTTCTGTCCTTTACTAATAACTGAAAGCAGACTACTTGCAGTGGTATTTCACCCTCTGAAGTGTATGCACATTTAACATCATTTATTCCCCTTAATTACAACATTAAAAATTCAATATGTCCCTAGGTTCTTTAAAGCTTTCTAAAAGATAGAATTTATATCTATGTATTCTCCACAGAGCTAATTCAGTTCCATCAATTCACTTCATATTCAATCCAAAAGTCAATATGAACTGTTATATCCATCGTTTTTCTGTAGTGTAATCACATTTTAATAAATGCATTTTCCCTTCCAGATCATGGACTGTGTAAACTATAATTATTAGAATATAAATTTCTTTAGGTCTGTGTCATTTGTGTTTTGTTTCATATTACATTTTACCATATGAAGAAGACTTACTCATTAAGATGTGAGTAGTTTATTTGAAATTATTACCATAAGGTGAGTAGTGCATCTGGCCATGATCGTCTTTGAGGTGAAGCAGAGATAATATTTTGGCCCACTTAGTTCAATTTTTGCCCCATGCAGCTCTTACAGAAAATTATTAGTATATAAGCTGAATAATATAAATTATGCTTTTTTTCCTTTCCTTTCCATACGTTCTATTGATCCTAATGAAGCATGAAAGTATGAGGAAGCAGGTTGTAGAAAAGACAAAATCAGATCCAAGTTAATCTTCAATTGGAAAAATATTGAATACTCTTATTTTATCTTAAATAAATCTTGGGATATACTAGTACTAGTACAAAATGGTGAAGGCTTTGTGATGCCTATACTGTGGTTAATTAATTTGTGTTTAAGACTTAAGGTGAAATGACAGCCTGACTCCTGGTGTGACATGATAAATAATAAAAGTACTCTTTTTAGGGAGTGTGGAAATCTCTTATACTTTCAATTGTTTCTTATAATTTTCTCATGGGTCCTTAGAGTAATCTACTTCCAAAACGCTTTCCTTCATAAAAATTGTTTTGATTTCTTTTTCCAATACTTTTTTCTTCTATTTGTGATATTTTTTTTATCATTATGAGAATCTGTGATTACATGTACCTGTAATACATGGGAGCTACTGAGGTATTACACATCTCCACAGTTTAGTGCACTTATGTTCTTCTGCCTGCTTTTTATAGTTCTTCTGTCTCTTTTAAGCTATAATGAGAATATATGCCCCTTGCAACTTTTACCTAGGACTTATTCAGTGTTGGAAAAAAACAGACAGCATAACATTTAAAATCACTATTTTATATTGTGGATATGTCATTGAAAATGTGTTACAATGGATAGATAGCTGGCCTCAGAGCCAGGAAGACCTGAGTTCAACCCTTGATTATTACACATACTGTCTATTTGATTGTAGGAAAGTTACTCACCTCTCAGTGCCTCTAGCCTTCCTGAAGCAGATTAAAATGTATTTGGTAAATATTTATCAAAATAAATAAAGATAACAGAAAATACAGCTAATATTAATACATACCTTTCTGAGATAATATGCAGAATATAGTTTAATCATCTCTGTTCCTATATGAGTTGACACCATTGCCCTTGCAACACTCTAAATTATAGGAAAGATGACACCCTGCATTGGTAGAAGGAGGCTGTTCATCTGAGAGTTCATTATGCCAATGAAATTAAAATGTGGTCCCTGACCCCTCGTAAGTCAGTAGGCTCCAAAGGAAAGCTGGAGACTATTTCTAGACTTTATTGCAGAGTAAGTTGCATGATTTCTTGATGGATAGTTTTCTTGCTGGATAGAAAGGCCTTTTCTATGCATCTACATTCTGGATAGTTGTGATTGCTGGAAATGGAACAGAAATATAAGTGATACTTTAATGGTGAAATCTATGAAAAAATCAGTCTCATAGATCTATAGATCTTTTAAATTCTAATATTTTATAATACAAAAAGAGGTAAAGCTATTTTGCTAAAGATAACAAAAATCAAATTATAGCTTATTACCACTCTTGTAGGCTTTAAGGAACTATAGTATTACTATAGTAGTTGGGAAACATAAAAATTAAAATAGAAGAAGAGATTCATTTATTTGAGTCTCTTGCTCATCAGAATATACTCCTCCCCAACAAACATTGTAAAATAACGTTTGAGGCTTCTTGACATGAGCCATTTTTGATACTTGGAGGATTAATTCCTCTTTCTTTTTCTGTATGAATAAGTAATCATATGCCCAGATTCTGGGTTTCATGGAAAATGTCATTCAGTATTCCTTCATTTAACAGGAAAATTTAAGATATGATTTAACATTTAAGGTAGCTGATTTGCTCAGGGTCACAGTGGTGGTATTGTAGTATGGCTGGGATTTGAAAGCGGGTCTTTTGAGTCTAAATCTAGGACTCCATCTTACTTATCTTCTCTTAATGCTGTTGAAGAGTTGATACATGGAAGACAGCATAGTCTTGTTTTACTTTGTCCCAGAGGCAGAACTAGAATTAACAGGTGGGAATTGGAAAGAGACAAATATACATTTGAGGTAAGGAAAACATTTCCTAACAATTTGATCTTTCCAAATCTGGAATGGGTTACCTGGGATGGTAGTGAGTTCCTCTTTTCTGGAAGTCGTAAAGCAAAGACTGAATGCACCCTTTTTCATTAGTTTGAAGAAGGGATTCTTGTTTTGGAATGGGTTGAATGAAATACCCTTTGAACGAACCCTTTCTTATCCCACATTCTGTCATTCTGCAAATGTGAAATTTCTTTTTAATTCCTTCGTTTGTAATTCTTGTGGTTATGACTTCAGCTGAAGCACTGCTTCCAGTGTGGTCATGTATTAATGTTTCTCCTGATGAAACCTCTTCTCACTAGATTTCTTAATGATATATTATGACATATCTATGAAGGTATTCTTCAGTTGGAAGACAACCTTTGGAGTTCAAACTCCTCGTAGAGTTTGGTACCCTCAAAAGTGTAAAGGACCTAGATTCATGTAGTAGTAGCCTACTCCTTGCACTTTGGTTTTCGGCAAAAGTTTTAAAACCTATTGTAAACATTTTTCAAAATTAGGTATTAATGTGCTTTACTATATTTGTAATTTGTTTTTAAAGAGACATTTTACAAATTTAGGCAATTGGATGAATTCTGATATGTCTTAATTTCCATCCAGAGCAGAAGAAAAGTATATTGAAAGTTAGAAAATTTTGGCTTTATTTATTTATTTGTTTATTCTTTTCATATGTTTACATAATTCCAATAGTTTGAGGGTAACTAAATTTTAGATGAGCCTCCAAGAACTCCTTTTCGGGAATTAATAGCTAAGATTAGGTAAAATTAATAGCTGCTTGAACTGGCTGGTCCTTATAAAACATGTAGCACCTTTCCCCCTGCTCTGTGACCAAAGTGGACAGTCTTCTGAATGCACTGTCTAATTTGGGCTTCACAAATTAGCAGTGATTGATTTAGAAAACTTGGAAGTGGTCCAGAGAAGAACAGGATGCATGATTAAATGGTTGCAATTGAAGGTCTATGAAGGTTAAGAAACTGTGCTTGTTTGGCAGTAAAAGGTCATTTGTAAGTGAGGCAGAAATCTAGGTGAGAAGAGATAGGGGTCAGGATCAAATTAGTGATTATGTTGTATCATGAGATTGGAGACTTAGACCTGGAATGATCCTTAGAAGCCATCTAGTCCAACCTTTTGTCACTTTTCTTATATTACAGTATGTACAATAGATGAAAGAGCAACACCTATTTCAAAGTGTTTACAATTTTATTATTAAAGGGTTTTTTGTTTATTTGTTTTTGGCAAATATGGATACTGAGGCCCAGAGAAGTTAAGTGAGCTACCCAAGGTTACACAGGTAGGAACTAACATGTCTATAGTTGAACTTTTGTCCTTCTAGTCAAAGATATTTCAAAAGAAAAAACAACAGAACTTGAGGTTCTTGAATCTTTGATATGTGTTATTAAAGTATATACTTTGCTATTTTGATATTAAGGTACTATATGAATATTAGGATCAACTACTCTGAACTGAGACCAAGAAGAATTGTTCCACTTGGAGCAATATAGATCTAGGTAAGGAAAAATCCTTCCCGGCAAGAAAGTTAAGTTCAACTAGACCGGATTAGTGAGAGAAGTCTCGGGTTATTTTTCTCTGGAGAGCTTTAAGCACATAGAGGCATATATCTACTCAGAATTTAGATGGCCTGTGTCTAGAGGTGAGACCCTTGCAGGATCTTCTCATATTAGTCTATCTACTATCTACTATTAGTCTATCATCTATCTACTATTAGTAGATAATATCACTGCAAAGTCAACATGCAAAAAAATTGAACTCAATATCTTCTATCCAAGAAGGAATTCCATAATAAGGAATTCCCTATCTGCCTCCTTCATTTTTTCATAGTACTTTTATCTTGGTCTCCCTGAAGATTTTAGAGATACTTCGAGGTTGTATCTAGGTGTGTTCTGGATCCAACTTGCATTGGCTGGAGAAGGCTGATGGTTCAATTTTCAGTGTGAGCATTTGTACCTTGGAAATCAGCAAATGCTACAAATAGGGGCTTGGTTTATTGTTTTGTTGATTGTCTAAACTTAGGAAAGTGATGGAGAAAATGTTAATACTACAGATTAAACTTAAAAAGTATTTGTGTACATCAATTCCCTCTCCCCCCAAGATCTCGTTATTAAACATTTACTAGCACATACCAGCATGTACCTACTTTCATTGCTTGTTAGTAAATTTGGTTGTTTCTTATTTTCAAATGCTTTTTGGATTTTCCTTTTATTCTACATTTGTACTTATCCTTATAGGAACTCTGACCTTTATTACGTCATGCCTAAATTTATGCTACAGTATAGTATCTTAGCTGGTGTCCTTTCCTTTTGTCTCCCTTCATCTATTTTGTTGCCAGATTAATAGTCTGAAAACACTATTTTGTCATCTCATGAATCCATATCCCATTGAATCATATCATAGTTCTTGTGTTGGATTTTCTAGACCCTCCATACTTTGCTGTCATGTCTATCTAATGTATTTCTTCCTATTTTCCTGCATGGATTTTTGCCTTCTCACTTGTCTCTTGCACGTTAAAAGTTCATTTCTGTTTCCGCACTTTGTTCATGTTTTTCTCCTTACCTTCTTTTCCTATCTATTCTTTAAGTACCAAAGCAAGTCCCATCATCCCCATGAAACCTCTTCGGATGAGGGCTTCAGTGCTTATATTCATCAGCAAACATTAAGCACCCATTACTGCCAGACACTGTGCTAGGAGATGGGGATGCAAAGTCAAAAGTGAAATAGTCCCTGCTCTCATAGAACTTCGGAGAGGTGTAATCATGGCTCTCCTGCTCTGCACTCTGGGCTTTATCCAGAAGTTAATTCTAAGTATTTTTCATCATCTCTCAGTAATCATTCTGGCTCTCACTCTGGCACTAGTCATACTTGTGTCCCTTCCCAATATGAACCCCTTGGTGAACTAGTTCATGTCAGACTATCTTCTCAAATCCTCTCATCCTCCTCTGTCCTATCACTGCACACGCATTGTTAAATTGCAACACTATGTTATTCTCACCATTGGTTTCTTCCTCTCCTACTCATGTTCTGCTGAAGGGAGTTGGAGGTCATACTACCAAGATGAATGGGTATACTACAATTTATATTCTCTGATTTCAACTGGGCCCTCACTGGAGCAAGGCAATCCTTCTATTATTCCTCCCTAATTAATTCTACAACCCACCCTCCATAATGGCTATTTGAACTCTTTTCTTCTCTCTTCAAGCCTCCCATAGCACTCCCTCCTCTCTATTCATTGAAGTCCCATACTTCTCAGTTTTCTCATCTACAAAATTAAGGGGTTGTACTAAATGGTTTCTGAGGTCTCTTCCAGCTCTAAATTTATGATCCCATGAGGAAGTTGGAGTAGATAACCTTCAAGATTACATCTTTATAATTTTAAAAGTATGATAAAGGATTTAGGTTACTCTTCTATATATTGTAAGTGTTCAAAAAACAACTTAAAATAGATCATGTTCCTCTTTATTGAGAGACAGTGTGGCATAATGAGATTTATACCAGATGGAGCATCAGGACACCTCAATTATAGTTTTACCTCTGCCACTGATAACCGGTTGTGTACCTTTGAGCAAATTATATAACTCTTTCAGTTGTCAGTTTCATCTTCCATAAAATAGAGGATCCCCTATATTTTCTGCCAGTACTCAGATACTATGATTACACAAATGTGTGTATAGCAGAAGGTAGAGGAATTCTTGGCAGGATATCATGGAGGCATATTTCCCTGTGCTTCTCCCAGTACCTTTCTGGATTAGTTTCCCTTCATTTGGGGCACATAATGTTAAAGCATTTGTCTTTTGATTTGTGTGTTTACTGGTAGGAAGCTCAGCTCTTGGTAATGTTAAGCAATTCACATTCTTTGAGTGCAGAAAGGAGAGAAGCTAGCAAACTTCTGTTCTCAATATGATTGCTCAACTTAGGGCAGCTATGAAATGGCCCACCCACAGGAGCAACTTGCACCAGCAACAGTTGTCAGTCAACTGGCATTTTTTAAGCACTTTATTATAAGCCAGGTAGTTTCCTGGGGATACAAAGAAGGGAAAAGAGAAACCAAACCGTCTTGGTTCTAAAGGAGCTCTGACATCTTAAAGTCCTTTAAAAGCTGACCAACAATGAATATTTATTATTTTTACTATTACTCTTGCTTCCATTGATGATAATAAGACTTCACATTTGTAGAGAACTTTATTGTTTTAACATAAGGCCTGACACGTTTTAGGCACTTAATAAATGCTCATTGATTAAATAATTATTGAAAAAACACTTTTGCTTATACTATTCTATTTGAGACTCACCACAATGGGAGAAATAGTATGATGGAAAGAGCACTGGCTCTGGATAAATATTTGGATTCAAATACTACCTTTGATGCTTATTGCTTGTGCAACCTTTCTGGACCTCAGTTTCTTCACATGTAAAATGAAGGAATTGGACAAGAAAGCCTTTAAGGTCTCTCTCAACTCTAAATCTATGACTCTGTAAATTCTTGGAGTTAGGTAAGACAATTTATTTATTTATTTATTACCTTTGCCATTTGCAGGGGTGGAGTCAAGATGATGGAGTCAAAGCAGTAACTCAGCTAAACTCTCCCAATATGCCTCTCAACAACCTTAACTATCACCTCAAATCAAATTCTGCAGTGGCAGAACTGAAAAAAGGTCAGGATGAGACTTCTTCTAGTCCAGGACAAGTTAGGAGATCAGAAAGGAAGATGTGTGACATGGTGGTGGAGGTTGACCCAGAGCCCAGGTGGAAACAATACCAGTTGTAGGACTAGTGGTAGTGACAGAAGCAACAATAGCTTTGGGCATTTTCAAGCCAGAGACAGTAAGGGGACCTTGCAGCTGGTCAGAAAGAGATTATAGGCATCCCTGTGCTATCATGGATGCAAGACTGGATGTAATTTGGCAACTCTATTGCCTATACCCACTTCTGAGTCACAGTTCAAGGGCAGAGAGGAACACTTTCAATAAAGAGGGAGCAGGGACCTCGAGAAATCATATCACTTCTAGTCTCAAGGTAACAAGGACACCAAGGAAAAGAGAAAAGGACCCTTCCTGGGTAAAGACCAGAGTGCAGACCAGGAGAGCAGTGATCATATCTCTCCCCAGATCCCTCCACAATAGAAGCACCAAACACTTCCAAACCCCCAGAACTCGTTCTGAAAATAGTAGAATGAAAATGCCTGAAGCTTGCGACAGTATCATTACTCCCCATACTGGGAATAAGTTGAAGTTTAACATAAAGTTCAAAATCAAGAAATAGGATGAAAAAATGATCAAACAGTCAGAAAAGAACCTGACCATAGAAAGTTCTATGGTCATAGGGAAGATCAAGATATAAACTCAGAAGATGAAGTCAAAACAGATACAAGCAAAACCTCAAAAAATGTGAATGGAACAAAAGCAGAACAAGAATTCCTGGAAGAACTAAAATTTATTTTCAAAATAAAATGATAATAGTAGAAGAAAAATTAGGTAAAGAAATGAGAGTGAAGGAAAAAGTTATGAAAAGGCAGCAGTTTGATATGAGGTACAAAAAATGCTGAAGAAAACAACACCTTAAAACAAAGTCGGTCAAATGGAAAATGAGGTACAAAAGTTCACTGAAGAAAATAATTACTTAAAAATTAAATTGATCAAGTGGAAGCTAATATTCAATGAGACATCAAAAAAAGAAAACAAAGTAAAAACAATAGAAAAAATATGAAATATCTAATCAGAAAAATAAATGACCTGGAAAATAGATTGAGGAAAAATAATTTAAGAATTATTGGATTACCTGAAAACTATGGTCAAAGAAAGAGCCCAAACACTTATTTGAAGAAATTTTCAAGGAAAACTTCCCCAATATTCCAGAAGTAAAATAGAAATGGAAAGAATCCACCAATCACTACCTGAAAGAGATTCCCAAATGAAAGCTCCTAAGAATAGTATAGCCAAAATCCAGAGCTTGAAGGTAAAAAAATACAAATACAAGAAATTGCAAGTAAAAAAAATACTTCAAGCAGAAACTATTCAAATATTATGGAACCAGAGTCAGGATCACACAAGATTTAGAAGGTGCTCTATTATAGGAGTGATACTCTTGGAATGTGATATTCTGGAAGGCAAAAGAACTACAACCAAGAATAACCTACCCAGAAAAACTGAGTGTAATCCTCCGAGGCAAACGGATATGTAATGAAATAGAGGATTTTCAAGCATGCTTGGTGAAAAGACCAGAACTGACTAGAAAATCTGACTTTCAAATATAAGACTTAAGAGATGCATGAAAAGGTAAACAAAAAAGAGAAATCAGAAGAGACTCAATAAGGTTAAACTTGTTTACATTTCTATATGGGAAGATGACACATGTAACTTCTAAGAACTTTATTTGGGAAGTTGGAAGGATTCTGTAGAGAAAGAGGACATGGCAGTGAATCAATTATGTTGAGATGATGTAAAAAAATTGATGGATGGGAAAGAAGGATGATGCCCTGAGAGAAGGAGGAAGGGCAAAGAAGTTTGGGGAAAATTATCTCACATAAAGAAGAACTTTTATGGTAGAGGAGCAAGCAATGCTTGAAACTTATTCTCATCCAACTTGATTCAAAGGGGGAATATAGTTACACATACTTACATATATGTATACACAAACACACACATACTCAGTTGGGGATAAAAATCTATCTCATCGAGTTGGAAAGGAAAAGAAGAAGTAGATAAGAAAAAAGGGGGAGTGATAAAAGGAAGGGGATATAAAAGAAGACAGTGGTCAGAAGCAAAGTCGACTTTAGAGGAGAATTATAACAATAAGAGAGAGAAAAAGTTAAATAGGATGGAGGGAAGTGAATAGTTAGTAATCATGATTGTGAATGTGAGTGGGATGAATTTGTTTATAAAATGGAAGTCAATAGCAGAATGAATTAGAAACCAGAATCCAGCAATATGTTGTTTACAAGAAACACACCTGAAACAGAGAGACATACACAGAGTAAAAATAAGGGACTGGAGCGGAAGCACAATAAGGCTTCAGTTGAAGTAAAATAATCAGGGCTAGCAATCTGTGCTCTCAAACAAAGCAAAAGCAAAAATAGACCCAATTAAAAGAGATAAGCAGGGAAACTACCTCCTGCTTAAAGGCAACATAGACACTGAAGTGATATCAGTGTTAAATATATATGTATCAAATGACATAGCATCCAAATACTTAAAGGAAAAGATAAATGAATTACAGGTGGAAATAGTAAAACTGTACTAGTGGGGGAACTGCAAGAGATGGCCAATGTCTCTCTATGGCTCAGCGGAGCAACTGAGAAGAAAGACACGGGTCAGGCAGAGAGTGTGAAGAACAGCTCTCATTTATTATGCTGAGGGTAAGGATCTATATATTTATATATTTTTATTTATATTTATATTATTTACAGAGAACATTTTTAGTTTACTTCTTCTACTTCCTAATCTGGTTCCTCCAGGGGGACCACCATGGGGTCAGGGTCAGGACTTTATTATTTTTACACATCAGGAGTGGGATGGTAAGCCAATTATCCTGAAAATGTCAGTCCTCATGCTACTACAAGTCTCAAATAAAACCTTGGCAGCACCTCACATTCTGGACTCCATCAGTACTGGCCCTCTACAGGGAACCTCACCTTTCCCTTATCAGATCTAGACATATCTAACCATAAAATACATAAGAAAGGAATTAAGGAGAAGAAAAGAATGTCAGAAAACTTAAGTATGCTAGAACTCAGGAGAAAATTGAATGGGAATCGAAGGGAGTAACAGGGTTCCAGAAAAACTTGGAAGGACTTATATGAACTGATAGCAAATGAAGTGAGCAGAACCAGAAAAAGATTGCACATAATAACAGCAATATTCAAAGAATGACTATATAACTATATAAAAACTATAAACTATTAAAACTTAGCTACTCTGAACAAGACATTAATCCAAGACAATTCCACAATTGCCATTCATGAAAAATACTGAATGCTGATTGAAAAATACTTTTTTTAAACTTTATTTTTCTTGGGGTTTTTTGTGTTTTTTCTTTTACAACATAGCAAATATGGAAATATGTTTTGTATGACTTCATTTGTGTAATCAATATTATATTGCTTGCCTTCTCAATGAATGGGGAGGTATAAGAGGGTGGGAGAGAATTTGGAATAAAAAATTTTTAAAAATAAATGTTAATTTTTTATATGAAATTGGGAAATATTTAATTAAATAAATGTACATTTAAAAAGTATTATTGCCTTCACAAATAAAGAAACTGAGGCTGAGGTTAGGTGGCTTGGCCAAGGTCACATAGTTCATGGGGACTCTCTCCAGTGGTATGCTAGGTATCATGAGGAATGCAAAGGAAATTTATGACACACTGTCCTTGCCTTCTAAAAGGCACTTAGTAGATATTTATGAAATTGAGTAAGAACTGATATTTCATTTGCATACATCTAATACATTTCAAATGAGCGCCTTCTATGGACTTGATACATTTTGTGGGATACAAAAGTGGAAGATGAGACTTCATCCTTGAGGATTTATAATTTCACTCACGGCCAGCCCCGACTGTCCGTGCATCTGTCTGCTGGAGGAGATGCGGCAACACAGACGGCTGAACGCTCAAGTTTTACAGAATGGCCAGCCCTGCACAACCTGGACCCAGCTCATCCTCCCAAGCTCACCGGACATCACTCAACCACCCACGCCCTATGATCCTACCCAAAGATTTAAGGCCAAGATGGTGGAGTAGAAAGACTCACATATGCTAGCTCCGAACCCACAGACCATAATTATCTATAAAAAGAACTCCCAACAAATTCTGGAACAGTGGAGCTGCACAGCAATGGGGTGAATAAGATTTCCATTCCAGAGAACCCTGAAAAACCAATCCCAAAGGTCCGTCATGCACTGGACGGGAGAGGAGCCCAGCCCTGCCCTGGCTGCGTGGCACTGAGAGGAGCGAGCAGATCCGAGCAGGCTTCAGGGACAGAATCTCCAGCGGCCACGAAGATCCCTCCAGCCACTGACGCACAGGTCAGTGAGAGAGACGTCTGGAAGGGCTGAGAGGGGAGCGGGGTGTCTCCATGACTCAGGCCCCTTTGGGAGGCTGCAGCAGAGGCAGTGGGTAGGTAGCCAGAGGCTCCTGGACCAGGCAGAAGCTCGGCAGGAGCTCCATTACAGAATTTGCATAAACCCCCTGAGGGAACTGAGCCTGGGAGGTGGCCCTGCCCCGACCTGAGCAACAGACCTTAAGCTCCCATTGAATAGCAGCCAGGCCTGCAACTGAAAGCCCTGAGGCTGGGGAGCAGCATTTGAATCTCAGACCTCAAGCACTACCTGGATGGATCTAGGTGGGGGTGGACAGGCATCTCAGAAGTCAAATAACTGGCTGGGAAAATGCCCAGAAAAGGGAAAAAAAATAAGCCCATAGATTACTTTCTTGGGGAACAGATGATTGCGCCATTCCTATCTGATGAAGAAGACCAATCCTTACAATCAGGTAAAGACATAGGAGTCAAGGCCTCTGTATCCCAGACATCTGAAATAGATACCCAATGGGTTCAGGCCTTGGAAGAGCTCAAAAAGGATTTTGAAAATCAAGTTAGACAGGGGGACGAAAAACTGGGAAGAGAAATGAGAGAGATGCAAGAAAAGCAGGAAAAACGGGTCAATACCTTAATAAAGGAGACCCAAAAAAATGCTGAAGAAAATAACACCTTGAAAAATAGGCTAACTCAACTGGCAAAAGAGGTTCAAAAAGCCAATGAGGAGAAGAATGCTTTCAAAAGCAGAATTAGCC
>CM053773.1:134439676-134464210 GCA_028658325.1 Potorous gilbertii | reverse complement strand
ATTCTACCCAAATTTCACTGGATTTGATAATAATGAGATATGACAGAAACAAAGTGCAGTGTTAAATATCTACTAGAAGTAAGAGGCTATTGTCATTATATAAGGGAATTGGGAACAGTTGAAGGGATACAAGGAATGCACCACTCTGTGGTTATTGCTGCTCTTTAGATTGTCTCAGCAGAATGTAAGCTCCTTGTGAGCGGGAACCACTTTGTTTTAGGCACCTATTAAATGCTATTGCTTGATTTGCATGGTCCAGTGGAAATATAGAACTTGTATTCAATCACCAGCTCTGACGTTCACCTGCCTGACCTTGGATGATTCATTAACTTCTCTGACTATGTGTTCTTGTTGATAAAATGAAAGAATTGCGCTAGATATTTTTTCCCTTTTAGTAAGAGGATTTGTTCTAAGTTTGAACTCATTCATTCATTAAAAATATTAATATAACTACTGAAAAGATCAATTTCCAGAAGATTTATTATGTAAACACTACATATGTTATTCCTGAATATTTTCATTTTGGTTTTGGTTGTTTGACGTGCAGTACGTTTTTGTAAGCAGATAGTAAAAATAAACTTTGATCTTCCAAAAGTTAATTCAGTTAAGCTTAAAAGTATGTTGCAAAAACACTTTGTTTTCAGGGAGTCTGTTATTAAACATTTAACAGCATATTCCTGTCTAAAGTTTAAAAGGAGAAAGAGAAAAATGAGAATATAAAGTGACTGCAGAGGGACACCTAGGGAGATTGCAAAGCAGGCATTTGTAGGAATCCAAAAAGAAAAATTAAAAGGAATTGAAGAAAAAAAAATTATCTGTATACTAAACAAAAAATAAAATGGATAACGAGAAGATATGGCAAATGGTCCTTATTATGTCAGAGTAACATGTTAAAAGACTTGCTTTTCCACAAACAATCTAGGTAAGTATAAAATTGTTTGACAAGATACAGTTAGGAGGTAATAAAGGATCATAAATGCCACAAAGTCTTAAAGGACTTTACAGCGCAGTTGATTTCAGTGTAGATCAATTTACCCAAGTATATTTGTGTAAGCATAAGCTTACATATTTAAGCAAATATAAACGATTTCCTAAAGTGAGGTCAGTTGTTCTGTGCTACAAAAGCTCATCTCTCTGATGACAATATTCTAACAGTGATATTCTACAGTCACAATTCATGGAATGCCATCATCTCAGAACAATTAAAATCATGAGCCACCCAAAAGGTCAGTGAACATATAGGTGATGGGTTAAAGTCATCTATTATATGTTACCAAAAACGATTTGTACACGTCAAGCAAGATGAAAGTCATCATCAAGGATAGGTGGTCTTATGGAACGGACAGAAAAGAGCTGAACCTCTGGGCCTAGGACCCAAGTTCAAATCCCAGTTCCATTATTTGCTACCTGGGCAATCTTGGAAAAACTTCTTAATCTAACCAGGCCTCAGTTTCTTCATATGCAAAATGAGAGTGTTGGTTTAGATAACCTCTGAGGTCTCTCCCAGCTCCAGCTTTCTGACCTTATGAGTAGAAAATTAGTGGCTATATATGAATAACCCATGAATGTCAAGAAAAGGAGGTGGTGTACTAATGTAGTAAGACAGAAGGACCACAGATGGACATCCTGAGTGCTAGCTACTTTGATATTTGTAGAATATTTTAAAAGAAAAACCCTCTAGTGCACTGAGAAAACCTCTTTGGAGGATATTGGAATTAATAACTAATAATCAACGTATTACAAAAATTTAACTTATCACCACAACATGAATTTGACCTACCTATAACAAAAACATAAATAGAATAAAAGTAATTTTTTTTTGTTTTTAAGGAAAAACTATGGAGGAAATTATTCATGCTAAAACTAAAAGTTAACAAATTAAAACTCATTTCCTAGCAAATTTTCCATTTCTGGTCTATTTATAAACATGTTTTTAAAACATATTTGAAAATCATCTGTACCTATGGGAGTTTTCTTAGACAAATATTCCATAAAATGGAAAGAACACAGGAAGTGAACCCGGATTCAAATACCACCTTTGACACCTCATACATATTACTTAAGTCATAACCTATGCCAACCGAAGGCATTGGACCTAATGATCCTTAACTTCTCTTTCAGCTCTAAATCTATGAGTTTTTGTGTTGCTGTTAAGTCATTTCAATAGTGTCCAACTCTTCATGATCCTATTTGGGCAAAGATACCAGTTTGCCATTTCTTCTCTAGTTCCTTTTACAGATAAGGACAGGCTAAGAGACTTGCCCAAGGTTACTCAGCTAGTAAGTGTCTAAAGACAAATTTGAACTCAGGAAGCTTAGTCTTCCTGGCTCCACTTCTGTCACTGTGTCCACAGTGCCACATAGCTGCCTGATTTGATAGTCTAATGGATTAGACTGGAATCAAGTCAAAGCTTCAGTTTCTTTCTCTATAAAATAGAATTGGGATTAAGTGATCTCTACAATTCCTACAAGCCCCTAAAATCATAATTCTTTGAACTGAACAACTTGTCCGTAAGGTAACATTTCAAATATATAAGTGGCCAAGTAAAAAAGAGAAATAGTATTAACCATTACTTATCTCTCAGTTTAGAGTGTGACATAAACAAAGTTTGAGTCCCAGCTTTGTCACTTATTATCTGTGTGACCTTGGATAAGAGAAGATTGAGGGGAACAAGCATTTCTTAAGTACTTACTGTATGCCAGGCAATGTGCTTTACAAATATTATCTCATATGGTCCTCACAACAACCCTGTGAGGTAGGTGTTTTCGATACCCCCATTTTATAGTTGAGAGGACTGAGGAAGACATGTCTAGGTCACATAACTAGTAAGCGTCTGAGATCTGAGCTGAACTCAGGTTTTCCTGCTCTGCTCCCAGAACTCAATTAGCTATAACACCTAGCTACTTCTCTTTCAATATCCTCATCTGTAAAAGGAGGATGTTGAACTTAATGACATTTAATGTCCCCGTTGGCTCTAAATCTATGAGTTTATAAACTTGATCCTATAACCTAGTGGGCTAGATTAAAATTAAACCAAAATCTGCAACATACAAAAGTAAAGTGGGAAACAAAGTCCTAGATCAGCCTGAAGAAAACTTCTTTTCCTTGAAATAACAAGATGTAAGTGGAGGTTTTTGCTTGAATGATATGAATAATGACCTCAATTATCTGTTTCCTTTTGCTACTGTAAACTTGGCCATGATTAAATATGCTAAACACAAATCATTTACATGACTTGGTGATGCTGCTTAACCTGAGTCATCCACGTACCTTGTTTGAGCGCAAAGACACTCGCCCTCCACAGCGTGCACAGAATTTCGTTTGGCAATATGAACAGTTATGGCCACATCCATCGGCAAACTTGGTTTTGTGGCAGATGCCACAAGTGGGAGCATCCCCCTTCTGTTCCTGCTGCTGCTGGGATTCTTCCCCCATTTTCTTGACCTGCTCCTTGTACATTTCAAACTGCTGGTGCAACTTCCTGTTAGGAAAACAGATTGAAAAAAAGAATGGAAAAAATAAATAATTCAGTTCTCAAAAAAATATTATCCAAAGAGTATATAACATTTATTATAAGAAATCTTTGAAAATGACCAAAACAACACAGACATAATATTTAACAGGGTGTAGAAAACAAAATAATGCAATTTGATCATTTCAAGAGGAATGTCTCTTTGGGACATTCCGTCATACCAATTCGGCAGAAAGTTTGGCTCTCTTTATGGATATTAGCTCAAACCTAGTTCATCATATAGATATAAACACAAAGAGAAAGTCAACCTGACATTTAGTTGGCATAAGACTCATTGAACTAGATTTACTTGAGTTCAATTTTAAAATTATCTCTTATTATCAGCAAAATACCCAGATATCATTATGTCTTTCAAGTGCTATCTTAAAACGATCTAAGGATGACTAGCTTATGAGAGGAAGCATGTCATAGTACTAAGAGCCCTGGGCTTGGAGTTAGAAGGTCTGCATCCAAATCCTGCTTTGGAAATTTGCTAGCTGTGTGATCATGGCCAAGTTACTTAACTTCTCAAAGTCTCTGTTTACCCATCTGTAAAATGGAAATAATACCTGCAGTACTTGTTTCAAAAAGCGGTCAGAAGAATCAGATATGATACTATATGGGAAGGGCTTCACAAACCTTACAGCTCTTTATGAAGATGATGATGATGATGATGATAACCTCTATTTTTGTATCACTTTATAGCTGGCAATGTAGCTGCCGTACATTTTCTCATTTAATCTTCATGATCATTCCATAAAGTATCTACTAAAAGTATTATTGACCTCATTTTCAAAATGAGGACCATGAGGCTTGGAGAAGTCATAGGATTATAAACCCAGAGCTAAAAGGGACCTCTAATCCAGACATATCATTTTATAGATCAGGAAACTGAGGTTCAAGAAAGTTGTGACTTGTCCAAGGTCACCTAAATATCAGTCTTCAGAGGAGGGATTGGAACACAGATCCTCTGACTCTAGAAATAGTGGATTTTCCACTGCACCACTATGCCTTATAGCTTACACAAGGAAGATACTAGGAAATGCCAGAAATGGGTTTTGACCCCAGTTTCCTCTTGACTCAGGTCTAGAACCCTTTCTACAAGATGATATTGCTGTTATCATTTTGAAGCAATTAAAAATCAAGTTCATTTGGCAAAAGAAATATAAGACTAAGACTTTCTTGAATCTAATTCTAAAATCTCAATAATAAGTCTGAGTATAGGGAACCCCCCACCATGACACTTTGGAGTGATTTGTTTAAAAAATTATTTCCAAGTAAAAATGGTTTTGTGTTTTTTTTTACTAAGAGATTAAGAAGGGGACTGACCACCTCTTGGCTTTTAAAACAAAACTGGGACCCATGAGCTTCAAATAGCTGAGACCTAGTCTCAGTTGGGGTGCCTGCAAAACTCAGACATGGTGAGGGACACCGGATGATTGGTTTCACTAATTGGTTAAATCTGTTCAAGAGTCTGGACACCAGTTGGCAGACAAAATAGTGCGAAATATTAGAATTGGAACCAGAGAAGCTGTACCAAAAAAAAAAAAAAGCAAATCCAAGTTTTAAAGACATAGAGGATGACTCATGTTCATACCTCACCTTCACCCGTAAAGAAGTGGTTTGAAGTTTCAGTTAATCTAGTTCTAAACAAAATTTTAAATTTACAGTATATTTCTTCTGAAATATTCAAAATGTTTTTTTAAATTTTAAAACATTTTTCTAAAGTCAGTGACTATTAGAGAAAAAAAGGAAGGCTACAGAGATCCTGCCACCTATTCCCTAGTTTCTCCCACTGCTAATCGTGCTCTCGGTGCTCTACCTATTCTCTAACTTACTTTTCAATTCTTTCCAATCTGACTGACTTTTCTGAAACTGCTTTCTCCCAAGTTGCCAATGAACTCTTGAATGCCAAATCTAATGGCCTATTTTCATTCCTCATCCTTCTATATTTCTCTGCAGCATGTAACAATGTCAATTATCACTCTCTCCCTTCCTGGATGTTCTGTTCTCTTGGTTTTCTGAACACTTCTCTCTTCTGCTTCTTCTATGTCTGTGGCTACTCTTACTCTCTACTGGTCTATTGGTATCTATGTCTATGCCCCTTTTGGTAGACATATCGCAAGACTCTGCCCTGGGCCCTCCTCTTTCTCTATATTCTCTCTTGAGGATTGCATCAGCTCCTAGGGATTCAATTTTTATCTCTATACAGATAAACTCACAGATCTATATATCCAGCCCTCTTCTCTCTCCTGAGTCCCAGCCCCACATCAGCAGCCACCTATTGAATATTTTGATCTGGTGTTTAATAGATGTCTCAAACTTAGCATGTTCAAAACAGAAACTATTTTTGCCCCAAAATCATACTTCTAAAACTTCCTATTTCTGATGGAGCAGGTGCCTAATGCCCCAAGTTCACAACTTCAGAGTGATCCTTGACTCTGTATTCTCCTTTAGCCTTTATCCACTGCACTCAGATAGTTGCAAATCTCATTTCTACCTCCACATCTCTGACATCTACCCTCTTCTCTCTTCTCATGTGGTTACCATGCTTATTCAGCCTTTCATTGCCTGTCAACTGGTCTATTACGATAGCCTCCTAATAGGTCTCCTGGCCTCCTCCTAGCTCTCTTTTCTCTAAAACATCTTGAGGACCCACAATGGATAGGTAAGACTTGCTCTGCTTGGCCTCAGGTGACAGAATCAGGAGTAAGAGATGTAAGTTGCAAAAGTCAAATTTAGGCCTGAAATCAAGAAAAAAAAACTTTCTAACAATTCAAGGCATCCAAAAGTAAGATGAGCTCCCTAGAGAAGTAATAGGCCCCCCTATCAGATCTTGAGGCAAAGCCTAAATGACAAGTGTCAGGTACGTTGTAGTAGATTCTCTGTCAGATTCAAGTTTGATCTACCTGGACACTGAAGTCCCTTCTAACTCTGAAATTCTGTGATTTTGAAATTCATTTTTCCATATCATGTTTAAAATATAGGGAAGCCAGGTAGTTTTCTTGACCTTGACTCTAATCACAAATAGCTCATTGTTTTTCCCTGCCTGTACTCCCACTGTGCTTTGGTATAGCTTTGAGAGGTACACAGATGGTGTCAAGGCAGGGGTTGACAACCTATGGCCTCTGTACACAAAGAAAGCATGCTATCCAACTTTCAGGGTTTAAAAATGGGTACAGAGGCAACCAAAACCAGAGTGGAAGAAAAAGACTAGAAGAACAGGGGGAGTCATGATAAAGGAGAATAGTGGATTTAGATTGTAAGGGAGTAGAGTAGATGCAGACATAAAGGAGGCAAGAGAGTAAAATTTCAAACTTCTGAATCTTACTTGTGATTTTTTCCTATTATAGAACAATAAACATTTGTATGTCTAATCTTGGGCCATTTTCCCAATAACCTTGCCAGCTGCCCAGTTTCTTAGACCACGGATGCTGCCCTACAGGTTTAAATCCTCTCATCTCTGGCATCTCTGTCCAGGGTACTGGCTGTTCTGTTGGTGGCTGCCTCACCTGGCTCACTATCAAATCAACTCTACCATTGTTCCTGAAAGGGATATGTTAATCATTGTCCTAATGGCTCCATTTACCATCTCTATAATTTTCCCAATTCGAAGAGTTCCTACTTGGCCACCACTTCACCATCTATGTTGTATTCCCCAACTATAAGGATAGTCACTGCTTTTCCTTTTGTATTTGTGACACTTCTCCTCCTCCCCCTAAGTACTTTACACAGTGCTTAGCACATAGGAAGTACTGAATAGATGCTTTTGTCATCCATTAATTCACTCTTTCTAGTATATAAAGGTTAGCTACCTCCATCTTCCTCTCCTTCATGCAATTTGTGAAAAATAAGACTCCATCTTTCACTTGTGAAAGCTAGTGCACTCTACCATTCCACCTTTTGAGAGTTGGCTGAGGAATCTTCTCCCTTTTCCTACACCTTGTTTCTTAGAGTCAACAGCTTTCCCCTTCATCATTCCAAACACTTATCAAAGAAAAACAAAATTTAAAACCTGGAAAGTTTGGTAACCCCAACATTGTGCCAATCTAAGTCCTCATCTGGGACAGGATACTACTGGAAGGATACTGTGATAGAAAAAAATTAGTGATATGCCAACCAGCTTCCACAGAAGAAGAGAGGTACTTTTTCTATAAGCTGGTTGAAAAAGACCGCAGGACTTTCAAGAGGACAGGATTTGATTTCATCTAAATGTATTTCAACCACCCATATACAGTAGAGTACTTTAATAAGTTTGTGAAATAGAACTGAACTGAACAGAAATGAACTGGATTAAACAGCCTAAAAAAAAGTAAAAGTATAAACCATCACATCAGCTGTGCTTTTCTTTTATCCAATCTCAGATGAAAGGGAAGAGAATGCCAAGGGGGAAAAAGTGGTATAGTATGGTAATTTCCACACCTTCCCTAGAAGAGTTTGAGACTAGCGCTATTCTAGTAACTAGCACAGGAGAACTCAGACACTTTCAAAAGTAATATAGGAATAACAATGCTGAGTAACATCATGATAACGTTTAAAAATAAACATTGTAATCATCAGTTCACATCTTATTTCTCTTATGGATTAGAAAAAAAGTTTCATACTGCTTAAAAAGCAACTCACAGAAGCATATTCAAAGATCTCCCAGTCAAAACATTCATATGAAGTTTCATATTTAGTTAAGATTGTTTATCTTTAACAGCTGTTTTTCAGGGTGATACTTCAAAGATTTTGTTCCTTTTTTATATTAAGCCAGTAAAACTAATTTCCTGTAGGAAATTAAACTCAGAGGTCAATTTCCTCCACAAAACCTGTATGTACTCACTAGATATAGAAATCTTTGGAACTGAAAATGTCCTAATCCCACTCACAAAATGAAATAATCTTGATAATCACTCTCATGGTTAGAAATAATAAAATTGAACTCAATAACTCATTCTAAATGCCGAGAATATTTTTTAAAAACTTTAGGAAGAAAGATTTTGAGCTGTGGAAAAAATGGAAAAGACATAATTATGGAGACATTGAAACAGGAATATCTTTTCAGTGATCAAAATATTTTTATCTTGTTGAAAAAGTCACTCGGATAGGGGAAACCACTTGGAATTACTCAAGAAAAGTTACTAAACAATGAATCAGTAAGGCCATGATAGTCCATATTCCCCAAGGAGTCCAAAAACAAATGGGAATTTAAGGTTTGTAAAGAACTTTGCACCTTGTCCCATTTCACCCTCAGAACAGCCCTTTAAGCAGACTACCATTTTCCTCATTTTGCAGATTAGTAAACCAAAGCTGAGAGAAATCTCTTGCAGAGGGTCACCAAGAAAGTAACAATATGAAACTTGAGGCAGGATTAATGCTTAGGTTTTCCTGACTCCAGGCCAGTGCCTTCTATCAAAATATTTATAGATCTATTTTTTGTGGTAGAGAAAAACTGGAAACAAAGCAAGTGCCTATAATCAGGGAATGATTGAACATATTGTGACGTAGGAACATTGTGAGTAAATGCAATAAAGGTAGACTGACTCAATAAAAATAGTAAAGACTCCAAGCTAGTTTAGTTTATTAGCAGAAAAGAATATAGCTTAACAAAGTAGGTTACTCTGGCAAAGTTAGCAACCCCCGGAAAAGGAAGGGAACCTCTTTATTAATATATAACAAAGAGTCTTGGTAGACATAGAGGAAAGGTGATGGATTGCAGAGTTGAGGCAGGAACATTATTATTTGCTAGACTGAGCAAGGTGGATTGGCATTCAGGTAAGGTTAATCATGACCCTAACAATTAAGGAACGTTAATTATTTTGTGCGATCCATCTGTATCTTGAAGTCTTTTGCTAACGATTCATAAGTAGCAGACTTGTCTCCTTGAAAGAGACAAAAGCAGACAAGAACACATAATACATCTTTTGGGAATTTTGTGTAATTCTGTGGGGTTAAACAACAGATATCCATGAAGTATCCTAGGAAATACTGGCATGAGAGATAACAACCTTTCTTTTAAGCTAAACTAACTTTAAACTAGCTCTGCCAGATTCTTGATCTCCACTTAAGCCAGATAGATGCAGATCCAGCTGAATGCCTGAGCTTAACTCAAGCCAACTGGATACAATCCCAATTATAAAATAATACAGCATAAAGTCAGTTACATTGCAGAATCAATATAGTAGAAATTAATTTAGAAGAAATCAGAGGTAAAATTAATTTTGATCTTTTCGTAGCATAATGCAACATTATTACATATCAGAAAAGATGAATGAGTTATTTTTTAAAATATTGGTAGACTTTTATGAACTGTTACAGATCATGGTAAACAGATTGAGGAAAACATATGCACCATATCACAACAGTGCAGAAGAGAGGGATAGGAGCTGGACCTGTGATTTCATTGGTATGGGAAATCCTGACTGAGGAAAGCTCCTCTACTAATAGAAGGTTTCATCTTCTCTGCACTTTATAGTCCAGAGAATTGTCCAGAGTTCTGAGAAATTAAATAACTGCCCAGGCTCACACAGCCAGTATACATCAGAAGTGGAACTGAAACACATCCTTCTGGTTTCAAAGCTAGCACTTTGTCTCCATCCCACAGCCTCTTTACAGTTGTAATAAAAAAAACCACACTCAAGGCAAGCAAACTCAGATTACTTTCAGCAGCTAGTCTCAGTTCCAGGTGTAACATACTTCCCTCCTCTCGGTAAAGAAGTCGGTTGGTAAATACAGGTGTGAAATCCCACATATGCTATAAGGCATGACTCCCTAGTTGGTTAGTTGTGGTTAACTGGTTTTGTTTGTTTCAAAAGAGAATTCAGCAGTGGTGGGTAGATTTATGACAAAAGGATTCTGGTATAAAAAAGCAAAAATAAAACCTTTTAAAAGCTACTTAGATTATGTCTTTTGTTGTCATTCAGTCATGTCCAACTCTTTGTGATCCCATTTGAGGTTTTCTTGGCAGAGACACTGGAATAGTTTGTCATTTCCTTCTCCAGCTCATTTTACAGATGAGGAAACTGAGGCAAACAGGATTGAGTGATTTGCCCAGAGTCATACAGCTAGTAAGAGTCTGAGGCCAGATTTAAATGCAGGAAACTGAGTCTTTCTGACACCAGGCTTAGTGCTCTCTCTACTGTGCCACGTCACCGCCCCTAGCTGAATTACATCTAGACAAGCAAAATGAAATGAAAGGCTGAGATGTACCTAGGCACACTTCACCTAAAATAATGCCTTGTAAAAAGCTCTCAATTAATAATTTTTTAAGTTGAATTGGTTTTCTAACACTCGGGATCATAAATATAGAGTAGGAAGCAGTGGTATGTTGATGGATGTTTAACAACCAGCCCCCCTACTTCACACAAATTTAATATTCATTATTAAGATTTTCTCCATCACTTTCTTAAGTCTAGAAAATAAAACACATAAATCAAGCTCTAGTAGATAGTGTTTTCAGATTTCTGAAGTATAAATTACACACAATGAAAATTTAACAATCAAACCCTAATCCCAAACTGGGTGTAGCAAAGCCCTGCGTGGAAGGGTCCTGAATGGTCTTCTTGTCCAATCGTATCATTTTACAGATAAGCCATCTGAAGTTTATAACAGTCACAGAATTTTCCCAAGATCATTTACAAATAGTAAATAAACCAATCAGAATTTGAACCCATGTGCACAAAAACTGACACTCTCCATTGCACCATCTAGGCACCTAGGGTTAATCTGATGTCCTTCACTATCATCTCTATCACTTTCCTAAACTTCTCTAACCCTGCATATGAACAGAATAGAACTCAAAAGAAAAAGGGAAATTTAGCAATGAAAATTAATACAAAATAATAAAAAGCAAATACTTCCAGACCACTCATAGAGTTGAAGTATCTCCTGATTGTAACACTGACTGGTAACTATATTAGGGAAGATCATTGGACATCCTAAAAATTCATTCCATCAAGGCCTAGATGACTTAGGGGTTTCTTCTGATTCCACAGGAAAAGTATGTCACATCATTTCTGCAAAATTTGCTTTCAAGTGAAACTTGTTAAACAAATACCATCCTGAAAACAATGAATTACAGATAAAAGGGTGTCATATTTTGAGAAATTATGAAAGATTCAAGATGTAAAGCAACCTTATGTTAGACATAAATATATTTTTAAAAATTACTCCTTTGAAAAAAGAAATTATTAGAGGATGAAGCATTTTTTCCAACAACTGCATAGAGTGAATATTATATTCTATTGACCAAATTAAAAAATAGAATAAAAGATGTGACCACTTTAACAACTGTATTTGTCACAAGATGGATGGACAACTGAAAGGCATTTAATCTCAGATTGGCACAATCACAAAGGGACTGGAGCTAAAGTGGAATGCAGCAGGCCATCTTCTATTATAAGCTGCCAACTAAGATCACATTACAGTAATTAATACAAGTATGCCTCACTTCACAGAGTATTGTGTTACTGGAAAAGTTTCATGCAAATTTCAATTTCATAAACACATCTCATTTTAAGTGTACTGGGGACCTCATCATTTCAGAGAAACCTGTAGTAAATATCTTCATAAAGTGACAAATCATCTGTAACTTCTGGTTTTGAATTTGGGCATTAATTATTTTTTAACATATTTTTTACATACCAAGAAATACAGATATAGCATTTCTATTCGAAATGGAAAATAAAATCAAATTCAAAATTCTGATTATTGTTCTTATTTGTTACTACTTTAATTGGATCAGGCAAGATAGATAAATTCATTGACTAGATATATTTTCATATATACACTTTATTACTTGACTAGAAATGGTAAGGCTTTATTATATTATTATTATATTATATTATATTAAGAATATAATACCATATAACTGTGACTCCATTGTTAAGCATTCATTTTTGTTAAGCAAAAAATTTTTTAAATTAGATGATTTTTCATTAAAGAATTACAGCTTTAAAAAACTATATTCTGGTTTTTATTTTTCTAAGAATAACATAGATTCTTAAAAACCTGATTAGAGAAATTTCTGAAAAGGAATCTATATGAATTATATTATTAATACAAAATGTCTTTATTAGAACCTAGAAGTAACAATTATAGAAACACAGATAAACAATGCACTTGTCATCTTTACTAAATGAGTGAATATAATTTTTAAAAATATATATCATAACTCAATGGCCACATAACATATTTTTACTAATTATTTTAAATAATTCATGCTTGTTTGAAAATAATTGCAAGTAAATATATGGAGCTTTTGCTCACTTTTTAAATTGTTTCTCATTTATAATTTAAATTTATAAAATAAGAATAATATTTCTACTACAAATACCAATGATATTATAATGAAGTAGGGTAATTACTTTTTCCTCAATAGTTATTTCACTTTGCATATAACAAAGTAGACACTTTATAAGTAGCAGATATATAATAAATATTTGTTCAATGAAAAACAATTAGACATGATTCCTGGATACAGTAGTACATAAAGATCAGAACTACAGAGACAAAATTAGGTAGCCTGGGACCATCCAAACAAATAACCAAGTTTAATGAAAAGTAGATGTTCTTTATAAATATCCTGGTGGTACTGGTGATTGGTGATGATGATGATGATGATGATGAAGATGACGACAATGATGACAGTATAAACAGCACATGTTTGTACAGTTCTTCAAGGTTCAAATTTGGCAAGAATGTGCTATGCTCTATTTTATCTGTGTAGAATGAGCCTAATTACAAAATGAATTATAGTTACTAAAATAATTCGTAATACATATTCATCACTAGATAAAACACATATATACACATATTCATGAAACTCTGTTGGTGGTTAGCTAAGAGCTCAGGATGGGACAGGAACTCTTCCAGGGAATAAATGTTTTCTATCCAATATGCTTTGTCCTTATCTACCCAAAGAAATTTGGAAAGATGAGGTCCAAATTCTCTACCAGTACTGTTTTGCACACAGTGAGTATTCAATAAACACTGAATAAATGACTACTTATATGCTTAGTTTACTATGAGATACCCAATTTTCCACCATAGTAATACAATAAATGGTCACTTAGTGTTCTGAAAGAGTTACTGTGTTTCCCTGGGCACTAATTTGCCGAGAATAACTTAGGTGCTAGAGGTTATCATAGTTCATTAATTGTCCTGTAGACTAGAATTTCTATTATAATCAGGATTGATCTGTATAGCCAAAACCAAGTAGAGGATTGCACAACTTTCCAGATAACTTGGCATTCACTTTCAACTGAATTAATTGGATGATCCCAAAATTAATAGTCTTCAACTTGGACCCAGCAACATAGAGCAAGTCTTAAGAGTACAGCAGCACAAGGAATATGCAATATAATCTGTGGTTACTCCTTTTGTACCCTGCTTATTAACAAAGGATAATCTACCACTGGAAGGTATATAGTAAGATTGTTGTTCAGCTGCTTCAGTTGTGTCTGACTCTTCATGACCCCATTTGAGGTTTTCTTGGCAAAAATATTGGAGTGTTTTGCCACTTCCTTCTCCAGCTCATTTTACAGATGAAGAAACTGAGGCAAATAGGATTAAGAGACTTATCCAGGGTCATACAACTAGTTAATATCTGAGCTCTTCAAATTTGAACTCAGGTCTTCCTAACTTTAAGCCCAGCACTCTATTCATGTGCCCCTGAGCTGCCCCATAAAGTCAAAAGTAGAAGCTAAATTTTTAAGGTAAAAGAAAATTTAAAAAAAAATTTAAAAAAACAAAATTTTGTTAATTAAAAAAGAAAAAAGAAAATTAAGTAGCTAAAAACTCTTTTCTCAAAATGTTTTCAAGAATTCAATTTTTCTTCAAAGTGGTAGAAGATATTAGAAGACTCTCCAATAACAAGTAACCTTGATTTTTTGTTACATTTTGAACTTTAAGTTTTCTCCCTCTCAACCCCACACTAGGAAAGGCCGACATTTAATACAGAGGGCATATGCAGAACCACACAATATGCACTTCCATATATCAGTGCTTTTTCTGGAACTAGATAACATCTTTAAAGAAAATTAAACAACTTTATCAGAGTAGACATTTTAAGATACACAACTGCTTATTCTCCAGTTTGCAACTAATCTGCACTCAGGCTAAAAGTCCTTGACCAACTCCACAATCCTTGACCAAATGAACAATCGTGTTATACATAACTGGAAACAATATTACAATAGCGTGGTTACAAACCACCTTTGGCAATTAAAGGCCAACACACATAGCTGAGCAGAAAACTCTTAAAATTTTATAAACACTAATTCGGATTATTCTCTGATTGATGTCAGTTGCAAACTGACTCACCTAGTACCTCTCATAGCAAGAAAGCATCAAAATAAACAGAGAGCTTGACTTGGAATCCAATATTCAAAGGATTCCTCATTGCCTTAGTAATTTCATCTATCTCCTTGAACCAATTACTTAATTTCTCTCGGCTTTAGTTTGGTTGTTGTTCTCTATTTTTTGTTTTGCTTTACCTTTCTTTGCCTCCCCAGCACAATACCTACCACATAGTAGGTACTTAATAAATGTCACGTGACCAGTTGACTGACCTGTTTCCTCATCTATAAAATGATAATAGTCGCAGCGCAAACCTTATAGGATTGTTGTGAGAATATGAAGAGAATCAATGCAAACCACTTTGTGAGCCTCCAAGTACTACGGTCATACTATTTTTTGTGCACAGTATGTAATATAATATATATTACATAGTATATAGTATATATAATATGCTATGTATTATAGTATATATCACATATGCTATAAGATAATATTTGTAATATATTCAACTATTACTATTATATATTGAATGTTGTATGGAACAACTTAATGCATGAGCCTACATTATCTTCAAGGCAACAGTTGGCAACCAGTTCCCAGCTCTTCTTGTCTTTATGGTTATTCAGGCACTTAGATAAAGACAACAAGGGCAGAGTCTAAGATATATCTGGAGAAAATTCCCTAAGCAAATACAGAGAGAATCCTAGAAAAGGGACAAGGGATCAAGTTAATCCCTGATCTTTCATGATTAAATTAGTCCTGGCAACTAATGCCGACTTTGTTCTAAGCCCCAATATAAAAATTCCATACATTATATGTCTTACAGTGTTACTCTCATCAAAGACATAAATAGCAAGGCTAGACTCAAATAAAATTACAAAATGGAAGTTTACTTGGACCATCCCACCAGCAAACCCCACTTGTAATGGTGAGAGCACCAATATTAGAATCAGAAAACCTTAGTTCAGTTTCTGGATAGCTTTTTACCAGACGTATGTCTTTGGTCAAGCCACTTAAACCGTCTGAGCTGTGGTTTCTTCATTTATACAATGAGGGTAATTCATGCTTATGGCATGAGTAGATGAAGACAGGCCTGTGGCAGGGTAGATGAAGAGCTAGCTTTGTGAATCAGGACCCTTAACCTTTCAGCATCCTTAGGCATCTCTATGAATCTCTTAAGTTGCAGAGAAGGTACTGGGCTGCGAAAACAAAAGAAGGCCCTCAATGGGAGTCCTCGTTACAGATGAAATTAAAAATCTATTCAAAAAATTAGTATGCAATGTTTGTGTTACCTTTTCCTATTTTTTAAAATTAAAAAGTAATTCAGGGTGTCCCAAAAGTCTTAGTGTAGCTTTAACCTTTAATAGCCTAAATATCCTTTGTATAAATGCAAATTATTATTATTTTAACCTTACCATCAGGTTTCCACTAAAAATCAAAAAATATAACTGAAAAAATACTTATTGAATACCGACTTTATTCCTTTATTCAAGGCACTGTGCTAGATAGTGGAGGAGATAAAAAGTTTAGACTATTTATTGGCTAGACAGATAGAACATCCACTATTATATGACATGTAAACCAGTTAGAGAGGTACAAAGTCTACCATACGAGGACAGAGGGAGAAGAATATTATAAAAAAAAAAGATCACAGACAGCTCCCTGGGGAAGTCAGTTTTCAGAGAAAACTCATGAGAAGAAACCTGGCTACCCAAAATTCCAAACCGTAACACCTCAAGGCCATCCCAGGCAAGATCCATACTCCAGAATTTTGCATTCTTCCCTTTTTTTAATTTAAACTTACCTGTCTGGTGTTCTATTCCTCTAAGATCTTATGAGATAACTAGTAAGCTGATCTAGCAACATAATGTGTTCTAAAGTTTGAAGGGATATGATAGCTTTGGGGAGCGCTCATCCCAGAAAACAATTTAAAAGGAGCCAGTCTTCAGCCCAAATGATTAACCAACCCTGGGGTTTTCAAACACAGCAGCAAATAGTTATTGATACTTGGGAGTGCTGCCCACTCTTGCCCATCAGTACCATCACCAAGTGTCACCACCTTATATGCACAAATATAAATTAGGGATTGCCAAGGGTTTTGCATAGCAAATCTCATGTGATCCTCACAACTACTTTATGAAGTAGGTGCTATTTTATCCTCATTTTACAGATGAGGAAACTGAGATTGACAGAGGTGACTTGTGCACAGTCACACATATAAGTATGTGAAGCAGGATTTTAATTCATTTCCCTAACTCTAAGCATAGCCCTTGAACCACTACAACATCTAGATACTATGATAATAGCTAATACCTATAAGTGCTTTATGACTTGCAAAGGGTTTTATACATGTTATTTCATTTTATCCTCACAACAGTTTTGAGAAGCAATATTATTTCCATTTAATAGACAAGAAAATTTAGACAGACAATAGTTTAATGACTTGCCCAGGGTCACACGATTAAGTGTCTGTTTATTCATCTAACTATCCAACCATCTCTCCATCTATCCAATTGTATTCTATCTATTGACAGCTATGTAGAAAGGCTAAGTGGTAGAGTAAGCAGAGATCTGGGCTTCTGAGACACTTACCAGCTGTATGACCCTGGGCAAGTCACTTGACCTTGGTTTGCTTCAGTTTCCTCAACTATAAAATGGAGATAACAGCAGCCATGATACATGGTTGTTGTGAGATTTAAATAATATTTGTAAAGCACTTAGCACAATACCTAGCACACAGTAGGTACCATATATATGTTTATTAACTCCCCTCCCCTTCCTTCTCTCTCCCTATCTAGGTATCTCTAATATATCAATATAGGGATATCACTATGGTCTATATAAAGCTAGAGACAACTCTCTCTCCCTCCCTCCCTCTTTCCCTCTCTTCCTCTCCCTCTTTCTCCCTCTCCCTCTCTCTCTTCAGATAGAGAGAGAGAGAGATAGAGATGATAGATAATAGTTTTAATCAACCAATAGGTATAGTAGATAGATAAGTAGGTAGAGATAGATAGATAAATAACCCCAAGGTTTAGGCAGCAATATCCCTCTATACAAAGGCACAAGAAGGCTGTCAGGCATGCTAAAACTGAAAGAATATCAATTCATGGCTCAGCATATGAAGAAGAAACTTCCTAACAATCACAGCTCTCCAAAAGTGGAATCTGCTACCTTGAAAAGTAATAATTCTATAGAATTATCAGCCCCTGATTTACAGCAAGAAGAGACAGAGCTTAGACCAATTCCCTCCTTTTATAGATGAGGAAACTAAGGCACAGAGAAATAAACTCACAAATGTATATATGTATATACATGTATATATATAATATATATACATACACATATATACATTATATATACATACTAGTTATTATATATCTTGTGTGTATATATTTATTTGCATGTTGTTCAGAATGTGAGCTCCTTGAGGTCAGAGGTGTTATTTTTGCCCTTTTTTTTTTATCTCCAGGACTTAGTACAGTGCTTGGTACACAGTAAATGCATAATAAATACTTGTTTATTGCTTGACATTTCAACAAAGAAATAAAGTCACTCGGTCATGCAGACAAGAAGTGGGAGAGCTCCTGATTAGAATTCAGGTGCTGGGGCACCAGATCCTGCACTCTCCCCCTGAACCACCCAAAGTCTTTAAACAAAGTCTAGGCAAGTATTTGACTGGTATGGTGCAGAGGGAGTTTTGTTCTCTTTTTCCCAGTTATGGGCTGGAATAGACAGCCATGAACATCCCTTCCAACTCCGAAGTTCTGGGACACTGACATTGGACTAGATAGGATCTAAGGTCTCTTCCAGTTCTAAATCTATGATCCTTTGTACTTCTGAAGTGTATCCTGGTACCACTCAAAACTTCCCATTCTCCATTTCCTTGGATTAGAGAATGGCTCAGTTCTATTTTTTTCCCCTTGTAAGATAGGTCTCCTATTTGTATCTTTCTGTGGGTAACAGGAGGGAACTGGAAAGACAGTTGTAGCAAATCAAATTAAGAAAGGAAATCTCAGCTAACAGCTAGTTAGTTTCAAAAAAAAAAAAAAGGAAGATTCTCCTCTGGTCAGAGAGCCCCATGTCTCTATGCCATCAGGGAAGATAAGCATCCTTAAAAAGAGGGCTCACTGACTACAGAGAACCTGTGTTGAAATGTCAATCAATCAATAAGTATTGATTATTCATTTACTATGTACCAAGCACTGTACTAAGTCCTGGAGATACAAAAAAAAAAAAAGGCAAAAACAACACTTCTGCCCTCAAGGAGCTCACATTCTGAACAACATGCAAATAAATATATATGTACAAGATACATAATAACGAGTATGCGTGTATATACTATACATTACATATACCTGTATACACATACACACATATATATAATGTATATGTATATACATACATATACCTTATATACATATATAGTATATATGTGTGTATATGTGTATACATATATACGTGTGTGTGTATATATATATATATATATGTGTGTGTGTGTATATGTATACATATATATATGAATATATATGCACATCAGCAGCTAGCTGTAGCAGTAGGCACCTTGGCATACACAGAAGGACCTGCTGTACAAATTCTTAGATCAGATTTTCTAAAAGGAAAGCAATTTTTGAGGGGTCAACAATCACTTTAATCAAACACATATGCCAACAGAGAAAATACAAGCCAGACCAACAGACAGGGCTTCCCATTTTCTGACCATAGACAATACATATATCATTACCAGAGAGAGAAGCACCAACATCTGGGTGTTCAAAGCTGGGGGGGATTCTTAAAACAGCTGTCCAGAGTCTCATCTGGCACAGGAAACTTCTTCCAAACACTAAGCCCCAAAGCAAAACCTCACCTCAGAGTATAAATAATCTTTCCAGAGCCTGAGGGCATGACCCTCTGACCCAGTGTCTCATTAGCAATCAGCAAAAGGTGTGGGCCTTCCAACAAAACAAGACTTCCCAGATCAAGCCTCCCTCAATAGCTCCAACTGAGACCTATTAATGCGCAGGGAAGATTTTTAACTCCCATTACACTAATGACCAGGTCTGGAGTAAGGGGGACTCATCTTCCTGAGTCCAAACCTGGCTTCAGATGCTTACCAGCTATGTGACTCTGAACAAGTCACTTAACCCTGTTTACCTCTATTTCCTCATCTGCAAAATGAGCTGGAAAAGGAAATGCAGAACACTCCAGTATCTTTGCCAAGAAAACCCCAAAAAGAGTCACAAAAGACCTGGATATGACTAAAACGACTGAACAACCACAACATATGAATATATACATATATATGGAGGAAGGGAGTTGGAAGGGAGATAGACAGAGACAGAGACACAGGGTAAATGGAGGGTAATCTTAGAGGGACGGCATTGGTTATTAGGAAGACTGAGAAAAGCTTCCTCCATTAGGTAGGACTGAGGTGACACTTGAAAGAAGCCAGGAAAGCTAAGAGGTAGAGTTGAAGAGAACCTTCCAGGCACGTGAATCAGTCAGTGCAAATGCACAGTGAAGAGACAGAGTAACCTGTAAGAGGACCAGTAAGTACGCCAATGTAGGTCAATCATATCATGGGTAAAAGAGTGTTAAAAAAACAAAAACAATGCTGTCATGGGGAGGGAGGAGGGTAGCAGAGGTAAGGTGTGGGGGGGATAAAATCTTAATTTTAAGGAAGTGATTGCAGAACATTTAAAAATTAATTAATTAATTTAAAAAAAACAAAAACAAACTAGAAAGGTAGGAAAGTCCTGAATTGTAACAGATTTAAAATGACGGATGATTTTATATTTGATTTTGAAGGTAACAGGGATTCATTGGATTTTGTTAGGTAAAGAATAATGGGGACATACAGCTAAACATACTAAGTGGAACATCTGTCAAAAAGCCCAATAGGAGGGGCCTTCAAGGGTTCATGAGCACCTGCAAATTATGGCTGCCCACGGTCATATTAAAACATAGTGTGTCTGTGTGTGCACACGTACACACAAATAACCTTTTCTTCAATGAAAAAAGATACAATTTTTAGAATACTTATTATTTATATCTGTGATTAGAGAATTACATGCTATACAGAATAATAGTTTGTGATTATAGATTTCTGTGCTACAAAGCATGTATTATAACCTCTCAGGGCCATGATCCTCTTGCTTTAGTACTTTCGTCCATAGGAGCACAGCCTTACAAAAAGAATGGGTGACAAATTTTTAAATGCTTCTTAAAGTCTTACATGGATATGAGGCATTTGCACTCACATTTTCCTCTAAACTAAAACTTGGATTAACATCACAAAGCAATGGACTTTAAGTACAGTTAAACCTCCTATAAACTCAAACATATCACTTTCTATGGTCATTCTTAAGTTCAACCTTTATTCCCCTAAAAAATACAGGGTATCTGCTAGAATTCACTTTGCACATCCTTCAAAAATTCAGTTTTTATTCCTCTATGCCTCTGTTAAGCTAACAGCTACTTCTAAGATGCAAATGTGCACTTAAGACAGAGAGTGTCATATTCTTGTTAAATACATTGGAACCAATGTTTTGAACATATGATATTTTAATTTGTATTGAAATCTGAAACACTATTTATTACCAACATACCATTGTGTCTATCTTCTGAAAAGGATACTAAATGTTTCCCAATTATTAGGTTATAGCATTTTAATTGTTTTTGTTGATTGTCAATCTAGTTCAAAATACTAAAAAACTGTAACTTTAGTAATTTACTGTGAAGACAGGATCCAAACAAGTGTACAACAAAATAATATGTCAACGTACCTTAGCTCAGAAACTGAACACTCAACATCAGAATATCAAGATTAGAATGAGTTCACTCTGCATCATTTACAACATTAATGAGTTTAAATTATTAAGGAACTCATATCCTTTTTCTGATGTGATAGAGTTGTCTTAACCTAATAGTTTTTCTTTTTAATTAATAAGATAAGCATGAATACTCTATGCTAAAATAAAACTTAAACCATTTGTTTAATACTTGAATATTTTATTCATAAAAATAATGTTCTCAAAGGCATCATTTTATTTCTCTAATTAGTTTATATGGGATAGATGAAAAGATTCCTAAAAAATACATTATCAGTAACAGATAATCACCACTTTAGCAGAACTGGCTTCCTTCCTGTTTAGACTGGAACATTAGGATGATAAAGCTGATTAATGATCACGCATTATAATTAGGAACCACTTGGCTAAAATGAGAAACTTTTAAAGTGAACTCAGTAAATGACTAAAGATGCTGGTTATCAATATTGGCAAAAGACAGGTAAATTTTATATTGGCTCTGTGCCTATCCAAGTGGGACACATATTTCTGAATCCACGCAATTCAATCACATCTACTTCAGAAACAATGCTAGCCATTTCTTATACTGGAGTCTATAAGAAAATTGACAATTCGGGTTTAACCACAGATGTAATATTTCACTAGCCATCTTCTTCAATACCGAAACTCCCAAGCTATGGTAAACACTCCCAAAATTTCACTTCAACACACAGAAAACACTCAATGACAAAGTATACTAACATGTTTAAATCATGAATTCACTGGGAAAATGCACAGGAAACAGATTAACAGCAATCACTTTGAGTGAGATGAGCAGGTGTGTAAGTACAATTAAATTGAGAATATCTTCATTAATGGAAAGAATATTTCAAACAAAAATAGGCAAGATGATACTGAAGATGCTACTGCTTTCTCTGCTAGCAAACAGTGACTCTATCCATCAAAGCTAAATTCAATCCAGTTCAACATACATTTATTAAATGCCTTCTATATGAAAGGTGGAGTATCAGGCTCTGAGAACACCATTCTATTGTCATAATAAACCTAATAAATTCTAATTGGGGCAGCTAGGTGGTGCAGTGGATAGAGCACCAATACAGGAGTCAGGAGGACCTGAGTTCAAATCTCACCTCTGACCCTTGACACTCACTAGCTGTGTGACCTTGGGCAAGTCACTTAACCCCATCTGCCCCATTCTGTGTCATCTCCAGTCATCCTGATGAATATTTGGTCACTGGATTCAGATGGCTCTGGAGAGTCTGGTGACCTTGCACAGCCCTCCCTCACTCAAAACAAAGTCAAGTGCAAGTCATGTCATCATTTCTTTGATGGCATGGTCTTCTTCAGCAACAAAGGACAAATACACACAATAAGTTCTAATAAATATTTTTCAGGCTCTTTCTCTATCAGACAGGGTTTCTATTGGACCTTAGGCATAACCCTTTTTCTTATCTGATATCAGTCTGCTTCTCCCTGTCCATTTTCTAGATTTCCATTCTATCTGGAACATTCTACATCAGAGACTTGCAGGTCAGAAGCATCAAGCTTCACTGCCAATTGACATTTTCCCCTTTGAAGTGAGAAACCCAATCACAGCCACCTGAACAGGACCCCACCTCTCCCTTCAAAATTCCTAGCCCTCTTCAGCTCCCATAAGCTGTTCTGAGACATTAAATAAATACCAACCTAGTGATATCTCACACTATTTCCCTTCACATGCTCTGTATTTCACTCAAATGGGAATACTCTGTTCCCATATCTGTCCCAGCTCTGTGCCTGTTCCAGGCCTTCCATAATATGGCTTCAGCCCACCTAGCCAAGTTTATCATCCTTTTTCCAACCCAAAGGATCCAATTTCACCTTTGCCAAATGCTAAAAAGTATGACCTTGGGCAAGTCACTTCTGGGAATTCAGCATACACATCTCTCAAATGAAAGGTATAGTCAGTAGCACCATTCGGTAAATGATCTCACAAGTTCCTTGGAGCTCCAAAGCTATGGTGCTGTGATCTGACATACCCAACCAGGCCACATATTAACTCTGCTTTTTCCACCTTCATACCTGGAATGGACTTCAACTCATTTAGATAAGGGAAATAGCATGGACCTTACTGTTCACTTATCTAAACCTTATAATTTGTTCAAGGTTCACATCAAGTTACACAACATGGAATCAAAGACTTCAAGTTGAAAAGGACCTCAAAATCGAAATCTTACCCCTGTCTTTCATCTCCATCTCTGACAGACTGTCAGTGAGTCTCTTCTTGAAGACATTCCATGACTCATTATGCAAGTAAGCATTTCATTCCACTCTTGGACAACTCTAATTGTTAGAGAAGTTGTTCCCTATGTTGAGCTGATAATCTCCTTTTACTTCTAACCATTGGTTTTAATTCTGTCTGTCAGGGTCAAGCAGAAGAGACATAAATCCTATTCAAAGGACAACTTCATGTCCATCTTCCTCCTCTGAGTCTCCTCTAATAAAGGCTAAATAACACCTGTTATTTAGCTAAGTCCTCATATGGAACATTTTTTAGTACCTTCATCCATCTGATTTCTATTATCTAGCTAAATGACCTTCACCTTATTGTTCACCACCTAAAACAGACACACAATACACCCATTGTACTCTCATCATTCTCCACCAGACCCAGACTCTTCCCCACAAACACCTCACTTATAAGCTCACTGATTGAATTTTCATAATTAAGGACTCTTTTTTTCTCTTTTAGACTTTGTCAATAGCTCAATTTTGCACTTAATGTTGTGTGTATGTGTGTGTCTTGGTTAGTGAGTGAAATTTTTTTTAATATAAATTTATTTATTTAACTTTTTACATTCATTTTCACAAAATTTTGGGTTCCAAAATTTTCTCCCCAATTGTCCCCTCCCCCCACCCCAGTACACTGAGCATTCTAATTTCCCCTATCACCAATCT
>CM053773.1:134421878-134439176 GCA_028658325.1 Potorous gilbertii | reverse complement strand
ACCCTATGTCCTGGGGGAACTTGGCTTTCTTCTTTCCCATCTTCCTGCTTCCTGCCCAGTCCTCTATGGATTTTTAGCAAATTGTGCCTTGTTATCTAATAACAAACCATGAACATACTCTTAAATGGGTGATCAATTTCATTAAGAAGTGATATATCTTTTATAGAGGACATTTTCAGTTACAAAGATGAAAAGCTGAGTGCCTCTTAACTCTCCCATTATATTTGCCACCTGTTGTCGAATCTAGAAACAATATTAAGTTCCCTGAGCAGACCTTTATCAAAGTTTGCTTAGCAAATCCCTTGTTTTAGTCACAGGTGTGCAACTGCAGCACATATAGGATTCTTTTAACATACTAAGGGACTTGGTGAATATTTAATAGGCAAGTCTTGGCTTTGGCTGCTACTTAAATGTATAAATAATGAAGGCACTAGTAGTAATGGACTAGAGCAAGAAGCCTCACTATCTTTTCTTTCTTTCAGAGCTATTTGCTGAGGACTTTATTTGGTCAGTAGCAGTAAAGACTATATTGCAGATACACTGAGGAATTTAGTGGAATAAATCATGCTTAAATATGAAATAAACCTCCGAATCGCATTTCCGTGGATTTATTCACCTGCTGCTTCTAACTTCTGTGTGCAAATGGGAATTTGTATGCAAGCATCTGTTTTCAATTTTCAGTCTGCCCCCCTATAATTGGGGGGCAGGGAGTCCAACATGACAGTAGTCATAAAGTGGAACAAGTTACTTTATATAGATCTCTTTAACTGACTTTGGAATAGAGAGCTGACAAACATGGCATAGCTAGAAGCCAAATGAGGGATAAGCCTCTTTGGTTAAGGTCTTTCAATTCTGTATACACAGTGGTGATGCCTTATTCTTTTAGTTTTAGAAAGACTATGCCTTCATTCATGATACAGAACAGAAAGCAAGATTGAATTTCAGGCTGCTAATTAATCTTAGAGAATGCTTTTCTTCATAATCAATTTTTTGATAATTTTGTAATAGTTGTAGCTTCTCCAGAGTGAATAAAATCTAAGCTGAATTTATATACAATATAAAAACATGTTTTTTCAAGAATGTCTGTGTATAGGTCTGAAGTTATGAGGATATGGGAATTTTTTTACTGAGATTTTCATATTCCTCATGGAAATTATTATTATATTAAGATGTCTGCAAATGAAATGCCTGAAAAGCAATCAATACATTTATTCATATGAGTAGATCAATTCTTCAGTTGCTTAAAATGAGTTAAATAATTCTTATATGGGCAACTAGGTAGCACTGTGTATAGAGGACTGAGCCTGAAGGCAGGAAGATTCATCTCCCTGAGTCCAAATCTGACCTCTGAGACTTACTATCTATGTGACTCTGGGTTTAACTCTGTTTGCCTCAGTTTCCTCCTCTTTAAAACGAGCTGGAGAAGGAAATGGCAAACCACTCCAGTATCTTTGCCAAGAAAGCCCCAAATGGAGTCACAGAGTGAGACATAATTGAAACAACTGAACAACCATGAGAAGTCTTATAAACCATTTAAAAATCAAGATAATTTACAAGTACTTCTTATTTAAATCAAGGAAATTTTTTCAGTCTTTTCTTTTTTTTAATTATAAAAGCATATACTTATTTATTTTGATTTGTTTTCCAAATTAAGAGCCTTCCTGGGAGTTCTTGGTGTTTTAATGTAGATTGATAATCTTAATTAATTTAGTTAAATGCAATCTGGAAATGAAGCCGACTTGATTTGGAAAGATTGTTAGCACAAAAATATGAAAACAGCCAACTTTACATTATCTCTGCGTGGAATTATCCATACTGTAGACTCCATTGTATGTAGCTTGTTTCCATCAGAAACGTTGATACTTTTCTGGTTATTTTCGTTGTTGTGCTGCCGCGCCCCACCCCACCCCCCCTTTTACCCAACTAATTTACTTTGTTGCCTTTGTAAATCTCTCGGATTCTTCTATGTTCATCAACTTTTCCTGCTGTCTGTGTAATAAGAAGGGAGCCCTTTGTCATCCCGAGAAAGGGCTGAGAGAGGCCAGCTTTGCTCAGACTGATACTTTTCATTATTCTGAAAGATAGTATCTGTTTATTTCCAATAAAGGACGGGCTCCCAGGAATTGCACTGAAATCAGCAGAGGGAAGCTGGGCAGCTCCATTTTCCTTTGCTCTTTACCATATACTTTTCTTATTTTGTTTTAAATTAACAGAACATCAGATATATTAAAATGTAGCTATCAAGACAAATTTCAGAGCCAAATATAAATTTACTTTGATATTTCAACTGAGCTTATTTTACTAATGTAGGTTCGCCACCTAGTGGTGAAAGTTGTACCCAATTCATGTTTTCCTATTCTGTAGGACCTTTATGGATGTTCTATAAATCCTTCGCAAGGAGTCTTCCCACTGTCCTGGGGGAACTTCTTCTAGATTTCTTTTTACATTATCTGGATATCAGTGAAGTACAGACTATCCATGACATAATGTAATGTCTTAGTAACCACCTCCTTTTCTGACTATAAGCCTCTCCTTAATGTCCTTCTGCTATATAATTCCTCATCAGTAATATGCTGTAGCTAATTCATACCCTTTGTGTACCTTTTCATTGTCCTTTGGGTGCCTTGCAATTTATATTCCTTGGAGACTGGTATTTCATGACTTGCAGTCATATGGAAACACTAGGTAATATATATGTGTATGTATATATATATACATGTATGTATGTGTGTGTGTGTGTGTGTGTGTGTGTGTGTGTGTGTGTGTGTGTGTATTCTAAAGAAGGGCCTTTATTTCAAGGCAAAGCTTGCGGTCATTAAATACATTGTATAATTTTCCATTTAGCCCACTCTCCTCTTATTAAAATTTGTACTTGGTTCATTATTCATCCATTGTGTGTTCAATATATATATACTATTAGACAAATTCTCTGCATTGTCCAACCAACTACATGTCATAGTTTTGACAATAAGAATTCTTCATCAACTCGGTTAGGTCAAACTCTGAGTGATTATACAATTTTAAAATCTAGAGCTCAAAGAACCCCAGAGGACATTTATTCTAACTCCCTCATTTTACAGATGATGACAAAATTGAGTCCTAGGGAAGATAAATTACTTACCCAAGCTAGTACTGTCAGAAGAAGGAAGGAAGAAAACAAGTATTTACTAAATACCTCCTATGTGCCAGGCACTGTGCCATATTTGATTCTTACAACAACCCGACCTAGTAAGATTCAAAATCAAGTCCTTTGACTTTCTATTGTACCACATTCCACTATTCAAATTATCTCCTCTCTGCTCACTTCTACTAAGATACATAACTTAAATATAATAGTGCTAGATGTTCATTTTATCTGTTTCACATTAAGATAAATACCACAGTTGGCCATAAACTTTGTTGAATGTATAGTATAGAACTTGAAATGCATCATAATTTATAGGTACATCAGCTTGTTTTCTTTTATAGCATGCATTATCATAGAAAAACTAAGGAAAGTGGAAAAACCTAAGTCATATTAAGTATCTTTGCCAGAGTTGTTCAAGTGTTGTTGGTAAGAGTATCATACACAACCTTTTTATGAGCTTCAGAACTGGTATAATTTTAAGCCCTGTTATGCTTTTGCAAAACGTAATGCTCTACAAACTTATGTGTTTGCCTTCTAAGAAATATAACCAGGCTGCTTTCACCTAATATCCTGAGATTTATTGCCTAAATGGAAATGAGAGTTATTACCCTGATTTCCAATATCTTCAAAGTGTGATACAGTAAACTCTTGGGAACGCATCATGAAAAATTAAAGGTTCTAAAGCACTGAAGATATTTTATATTAATTGTGCTTAAGTTAAATATACAGACTTATGTATAGATTTCCCATGTATTCTGAAATATGCTTGTACTCTGTCTATGAAGTCAAAATTGTGTTATTATGATGGAAGCAACATGATTATACAGAGGATCAATGATTTTCTTTTCAGAGAACTTAACCATTTGAATGTCCTCACTATTCTGACCATAAACTCTCCCTCTGTTAAGAAAAATATAGAATTTAATAACTTGATTTATTTTTTCTTATCTTTCAGTCCTGCTTTCTATATAATTTTTTATAGTGTCTTGAATCTTAGGTGATAGAATCGATAGTAGCTTCATTAAATGTGTGCATGACATAAGGCAGATATATTTGCTAGCATGCTAGAAGACAGAAATAAAATTTTAAGTGACCTTGACACAGTAGAAAAATAGCCTGTCAAAATAAGTGATGTCTAGTAAAGCCAAATGCAGGCTAATAAACTTGCAAGAGCAAAAAAGCAGAGTCTAAAGATATAACATAGGAAATGACTGCTCAGATAATAAATTTAGCAGAAAAAAAGTTTGGTTAAACCAGGATTTGATTATGAGTCAGCAATTTAGACCCAAAAGATATGATGCTATTACCAGAAATATTAAATGCAAGAGCCAGGAAATGATCTTTCTGCTCTCTAAGGACCTTTTAATAGAGTCACAAATTTGCTACTGGAATATCATGTTCAATCTCCAATTCCCTTGTCTAAGAGGCATTTGGATCAACTGAAGAAAGTTAACAGAAGAGTAGTAAAAAAAATGATTGCAAAGGATTGAAAATAGGACCAAAGAAGAAGGATAAAAGGATTTTCCTTGTTTTATTTAGATTAGAAAATGGTAGTCTAGGTTAATAATACTTTTGAGATTTCTAAGAACCCTCATCTTTTTTTATAGTTTCATTCCAGTTGGAATGTCAATATGTGTGCGCATAGCTCAAAACCAACTGAATCACACATACAACCAAATGTTCCAAGGAAGTGTCCTGTTTAAAAGACAATTTGCATGTCAAAAATGGGGATAACCAAAAATATCTAGGACACATCTTTTTATGTAGCCTGCAATAATGTAATTTTATACTTAAATTGACCATAAAAAATGCATTTCTGGCTTCAATGAACTTATAGTCTACTCAAAGAGCTATATGCTCATATACATAGCATCCAAATCCTTTATTGCTTTACCTGAGAAACATTCAGGGTCATTTCCTATAGTAAAAGATATATTACCTGTTTTGGGATGGCCCTGAGGCCCCTTTTATAGCAGCTCATTTGACGGGATATTTGATATAGTGGAAAGAATACTAGATTTGAAATCATAGGTTCAAATCACAGTTCTTCTCTGTGCCGTCCTTATGACCTTGGAAAAATCATTTAATATCTATGAGTCTCAGTTCTTATGTAGAAAATGAGAGGGTTTGACTAGATCATATTAAAGGTTTTTATTAGCTCAAAATCTGTGATCTTTTGTATCTTCAACTCAAAATGAATTCTCTTCCTGAAGCAGAAAAGTATAAGAAGCTTTACTTCATTTTAAAACAGAGCACAATCACATAAGCCTCATGATTTAAATAGCAAATTAAAACTGTGGGAACACATTTGACGCTGTTGACTTCAATTCTAGGGATGTTTCATAGATTCAGATTTAGATTCTTTTTGGGGAATCCTTCCGACTTAGTCAATTTTCCCCTCAGTTTCTTGCTCAAGGTTTAAAAAAAATTCACAGAAAATTTTATTTGGGATCTTTTAGGCCTGAAACCAGCTGAATCACTTTGATTAGAGTTGGGGCTCATTTCAAGGATGAGTTTTTCTAAAGTAATTTAAAGGTGCAATTTTAGACTGAGGCATTTAGAACTTGGTGTTATAAAAATTTGATAAAATTGCTAAGTTTTGTTCTTATTAGGTAAGTGCCTTGCACAGCATCACTCTTATGTGCTGACATGAATCTCTGTTCTTTAGATCATGTTCTTGGCCAGCTGACAGTTTCATGCTTCACTCCAGGGCACAACTACATTTAGGTAAAGAAAGGGGAAGGAGGAAACTGCAGCAAAGAAGCTCCATTTGTTTAAGACACTAGTATTGAGGACATCTTCAGTGTAGAACTTTATTTTAAAGTAGATAAAGACCTTTAAGAATCTGTTCTCTGAATTACATATTTCTTTAATGATTACATTTGGCTTATCAGTGACTAAAAGACAAGGCTTCTTGTCTCACTATCCACTTGGAACTGCTCATTCCAAAGTTGTCTGGTTTAATGACCTTTCTGCAGTCCTTAGCCTTCTTGATTGCTCTGCAGTCAATGACATTGTGGATTCTCTTCTAGATTCTCTCTCATTCATAGGTTTTCATGACACTATTTTCTGTTTACTCTCATCTTTTGCTCCTTCTCAGGGTCCCTTGCTGGACCTTCATCCAGATCATGTTCACTAGCCATGGGTGTTCCCCAGGTCTTTGTCCTCTACTCTTCAACCTCTATACTATCTTGCTCAGTGATTTCAATAGCTCCCATGCATTCAAATATCATTTTAATAAGAAAAATCTCAGATTTGTATCCAGCCCTAACCTCTCTCCTGAGCTCAGGTCTTACGTCTTTAAATGCCTTTCGGATGTCTTGTTATATTTCCGTAAACATCTCAGACTCAACATATTCAAAACAAAACTTATCCTTCCTCCAAGCCTTGCTGTTTTCCCACATGGGAGCATGTGAGCAAACTGAATCACTTCCATTTGAATTGTCTTAGGAAGATTCTGAAGATTGCCTGGCAGGATAATGTACCAGACACTGGGGTCCTCACTGGAACTAAACTGCCAAACATTCAAACTCTGCTTCAGAGAGCACAACTCAGATTGGCTGGCCACATTGTTCAAAAGCAAAATATATGCTTACCAAAGAGGCTATTTTATGGAGAACTCACTCAGGGCAAGCATTCACATGGTGGTCAGAAGTAGTGATACGAGGACACCCCCAAGGTCTCTCTTAAGAAATTTGGAATTTATTATGTGACATGGGAGACACTGGCACAGGACCACTCAGAGAAGGTGCTGTGCTCTATGAGCAAAGCAGAATTGAAACAACTCAAAGGAAATGCAGGATGTGCAAATGTAGAATATCTACCCTAAATGTTCACATGGACTATTTATGCCCGACCTGTGGTAGCACATTCCAAGCTCATAGTTGTCTGATCAGCCACAGTCAGACACTTTGAAACTTGACTCTAGCATGATGATGTCATTTTGATCCTCTTTGAGAAGGAAGGACAGCAACCAACAATTTCCTATTACTTTGGATGATACCACCATCCTTTTAGTCATCCAGTCCTATGTCATTAATTCTATCTTCATTTCCTTTCTTGCACATCCAAGCTGTTGGATCATCACTTCTAGGATGAAATATAAAATTCTTTTTTGTCTCATCTTTTAAAGCCTTTCCACAGCCTAGTCCCTTCTCACTTTTCCAGTCTTTTTATACTTCATTCCTCCACATGTGCTTAGCAATACTTCTATTCCTCACACATAATACTCTAACTCTGCACTCCTTGCCTTTGCCTTGACTGCCCTCCATGCCTTGAATGCTCTATCTCTTCACATATGCCTCTTGGTTTCTCATCAAGACTCAGCTCAAATCCTATATTCCACAGGAGAGGTCAGCTTGACTGTCTGAGGGATACATGCCCCCAACTTGCTTAGAACCTCATTATGGAAGCAAAATAGACATACAAAGGTATATCTTAGGTGAATAACTAATTTAAAGGGATATGCTTTTAGCAGCATAGAAATAATATAAATTAACACTTGGCTAGTTTAATTAATTGAAATAGTAAGCTACTAGATGATAGGCTGGGATGATGTCTTTCTCTCCTCATTCTAACTCCTCTATCTTTTAACTAAAATGGAATTTTTCATTGCTTGTCCCAACCATAGTTGGTGTTAGATGACAAAAATTCTAGTTATAGATCTGTACACATCAAAAATTGACACTATATAAATGGCAAAAATACAAACAACAAACCTATATTAAGCACCTAGGACAGGAGAGTAATGTGCTAGATACACATATGTGTATGTGTTGCTTTAGTCATCTATCTATCTATCTACCTGTCTATCTGTCTGTCTATCTAGTTTAGTTAAGACAGTATCTCTACCCTCAAGGAATCTTTCAGAACTCTAAGCCATTGAGGGATGTAGCCATAATACAAAATATTAAAAAACAAGTAAGTACCAAATGAGTGTTAAGGATAACATATAGTGTAGACTTACAGAGGAGGGCAAGATTATTGTGGACTAGGGTATCAGAAAAGGCTATGCAACCTTTCTCTATAGGAAGAGGCAGGGCTTTAGCTAAATTTGGAAAAATGGGTAGGATTTGGATATATGAGAAAAGGAGTGAGCAGAGTTGGCTGGGGAGGAGTCATAAGTAGTGGTGAGATAAGACCATTCTATGGAGAAATGGGTGTAGGCCATTTTTGTAAAGAGTTTCATGGTGAAAGGATGTGGCAAGATAGGCTAACAGTGTAAGGCAGCAATAGGGACAAGTGAAAACTTCATTCAGGGTCTGTGCATTTGAAGGCAAAGAGACTAGAGGGACTTTTTTGGTTCCCATCTTTTCTTTCTCTAGTCTTTCTCCCTTGGTAATACCATACCTATCCCTAGCTTCAACTACTGTGTCTCACAGACAACTCCCAAATCTGAAGGTGCAACTGAGTTGGGTTCTGTCCTCCAGACTCACATGTGCAACTATATAAAGAAGCCTTCACCTAGATGTCCCACTGACACCTAACATTCAGCATATCACAAACTGAACTTTTTCTTTCCTCCCCCAAACTTCTTCCTGTTGAATTTACTATTTCTCTTTGTGGTGTCACCTTATCCCCTAGGTTCCAAATCTTGGAGTCATTTTTCATTATTCCTTCTCACTCACCTTTTATTAGTTACCAATTTTTGCCACTCCCTTTGCAATATCACTCACTACTTTATTACTGTGTTTTATATTTTGCTTTAGGTTCTCATTACTACTTTCCTGGAATATTGTGATGATTTCCTAATTGATCTCCCTACTGCTACTGGAATTTCAGCCCACTATAGATTAATTTTCATTATTAACAGTGTGACCATATTCCTAAAGGAACCTACTCTTCAAAGCTTCTTTACCAATCTGATTTTCTCTTTTTTTTTACTCAGAAAAGTGCCTATGAAGTTCAAGTGACTTTTATTGGCACTCAAGGCCCTCTATATTCTAACACAGGGGTGGGGAACCTGCAGGTTTTATTAATGGGATTTGTTCTGTGAAGTTTGAATTCAGTCAAAGGGCCGCACTTGAGGACCTAGAGGGCCACATGTAGCCTTGAGCTTGGAGGTTCCCTACTCCTGTATCTAGCACCTCTTTTATATTATATCAAACCCTTCCAGGTATCTGTCTCTTGAAAATGCACTTTCCCCTCCATGTTCACCCCATTGTTCCTTAGGTCTAGAATGCCTTTCCCCTCTCTGTTCTCCTTCCACTACTAATTTCTGAACCCATCCTTAAAAGTCCAATTCCTTCTTGAATCTTTCCTTGGTACTTCTATTTTTAAATCTTCTTTCTCTAGACATACACAGGATTCTGCTTTGCATTTCTGTAACGTGCTTTCAATGCATTATCAGGCATCGTGATTATCTCCTTCTAAGGTGACAAAATGTAGAAAACCAGCACTTGCTAATATAAACTTTGTATCTCTACTGCTTCAGATGCCCAGAATGCCACACATGTATACACTATAAGAATAAGTTTGGTAGTTCACTCTTAACAAATCTTTTGAAATTAATTGGATTAATTCATCCAACAAACAATTTAAAGCACTCACTGTGTACAGAGCCCTGTTCTGGGCACTAATGGAAGATACAAAGTTTAGATAAGATACGTTCCTTACACTTAGAGGTAATATTCTAGTGCAGGGGTGGGGAACCTGTGGCCTCAAGGTCACGGGTGGCCCTCTAGGTCCTCAAGTGTAATCTTTTGATTGAAGCCAGACTTCACAGAAAAAATGTTTGGATTCAAACCACATGTGGCCTCAAGATTTCAGGTTCCCCATCCCCATGGTCTAGTGACACAAATATATGTATATGTATATACATATATATATATATATATATATATATATATATATAAGTATATATGTATATATGTGTGTATATATATATATATGAAAGCATAATGTAGAACACTGAAAGACAAGTACATTAGAGAGTTTCATTGACTGGTAGAAGCTGGGAAAGCTTTGTGGAGAAGGGGTAATTTGATTGGTCTTGTACCTATCACTCTCATCCCCTCACCATTCCAGCCATACTGCCCAAAGTATGCTTTAGTTTGTCAATATCCTTTCTAAAACATGGGGCACAGAATTTGACACACTATCTTAATCTGATTAATCTTAATCTTAATTAATTGCCTTCTGGGGTAAACTAAAACAAACTACTCGTCTTACACAGGCTGTTCTTCATGGAACTATAATGCCTTGATTAAATCTTCTCTCTAATTGGCATTCCTTTTATTATTAATGATTCAGACCATTTTATATGATTGTTGATTGCAATTCACATTTTGAAAATTGCTAATATTGTTTGACCATTTATCCATTGAGAAATGATTCCAATCTTAAATACTTTTTATCAGTTCTTTTTCTATATTGGAATTTTATCAGACATCCTTGAGGCAAAGTTTTTTTTCCTCATTCAATAGCCTATCATCTTATTCTAGCTTTTTAATTTTGTTCATGTAAAATACTTTAAATTTTACACAAATTGCTTTATTTTTGTAATATTCTCTATTTCGTTTGTCTAAGAATATTCCCTCAGTCATGGTTGTGAAAGTCATGTCCTTGCAATCTATTCTATTTTTTTAACGATGTAAATGTTTAGATCATATATTCATTTGGAATTTATTAGATTATGCAGTATAAGATGATTGTCTGCATCTGTTTTCTCCAAAGTATTCTCCAGATTTTTCAGAAGACGCTGTAGCATCAAGAATCTTTTTCAAGTAGTTTGTGTTCACTGAACATTGGGCTGTGATACTATACCAAGAAACATTGTTATACAGTAGAATGAACAATGGATTTGGGATCAGATGATCTGGGTCCAAATTGTATCTCTGTTACTATCTGTGACTTTAGGCAAGTCACTTAATCTCTCTAGGCCGCAATTTCTTCATCTGGGAAATGAGCTTTGGACAAAGTGCCTCCTAAAGACCATTTCAGATCTAAATGTATGATTTTATGTATTTAATTGCTCCAGAGTCTTACTTATCTAATCCTTTCCACTAATTTACTCTTCTGTTTTAACCAGTACAAAATAGATTTGATGACTAGTAATAAAGTATTTTGAAATAATATAGTTTGAAATGTGGTAAAAGTATGTCTCTTTCATTCCTTCCTCATCCCTCTGCCATAATTTCCTCTTAATGTTTTAGATTTTTTCAGACTAGTCTCTTTAAATAGCTTTTATTCCTAATTGGAATTATACCATTAAGATTTCATTCTTAAGAGCATTCCATCCATCCTGGGCTAACTTCCCCCATAAAATTTTAGGGAACAGATCCTAACTATGTCACTTTAAAATGTTGTAATTTAATTTCAGAAATAAAGAACACTTTTTCCTTAAGTGTAATTTTAAAAAGGCTTCAAGTGTCATTTCATTACTTTGCAGACCAAAACTTTTATTAAAGTAATACTTCTCTGAGAATACAGTGCAAGTTAAGGAGAAAAGAAATTATGAAATACAGAAATTACTTTAAATGCATCTTTCTAGGAATGTGAGTTATAACTTGTCAAGGATCATAAAAAGGAGATACATGGATTGACAAGATAAGGTCCTTTCTATCACATTTTATATTTCTTTGACTTTTATCTAATTTAATATTTACATAAAATAAATGCATTAGGGATTTGATGTAACAGGGTCCACAGAGTAGAGGTGTCAGCTCTGACCCATAGGCTGCAAGCACCCAAATCCCACATGACACTCAGAACAAGATTAAAATGTAATTAGGAAAGGTTTAATGAAATAAATGAAAATACCATACAACATAGGTAATGTGGATATACGTAGATTGCATTTTGTTTATTGTTGGTGACTTTCTAGTGAAGCTGTATTGTAAAAATATTAGTCCCTGACTTACAGAATTGAAAATATTACTTTCTAGAACAGACATAAATTAAAATTGCAAATATCACCTTGGCTTCTGGAAATGCACTGAATAAACATTCTGGGGAGCTCTTCCAAACAGTGCTTGGGCAACTTAGGTTGTATCTGTGCCTCTGATCCTTAGCAAACTACTTATAGAGACACTTGTCAATATAGGGATACCAAGGAAGGCTATGTGTTTTTATTTCAACTTTTTAATCTCTGGATTCTGTTCCTTCCTATTGAAGATTTAAAATCCCCTCCCTCTACTCCAATTAATGTGATCAAAAAAGGCCCAGGAATCTAGATTTAATCAATCAATCAAATGTATAAACTAGATGAGAAGGAGCCATTAATCAATTCAAGAGCTATGAAGTGTTTGATGATTGGAAAAAGACACATTTCCAGATGATGCCACATGGGAATTATCTTGTGATTGACTGAAAGAACCAGGTACACCCATATATAAATCAGTAAAGTAGTCCCAAATTTAAAAAAAGTCCAATGGCAGACTAGTCTGGTAACAGATAAGCTCCATACTTGAATGGAGCATCGTGGTAAGGAGAGAATTTTTTCCTCCCTCCAGCTCCATGATTATGTGAGTTTAGTAGATCTTGAAGATTAGATCAGAATTGGTGACTGGAGTTTCTGGAAGAGGCTACCAGAGCGGGTAGTGGCCAGTAACAGAGGAAGCATCTGTAGAGAGATAGTGAGACAGTTACCAAAGGATGGTGACAGCTTCTGAGGGTGACATCCTTTGTGAATGAGAGAAGGGTTGGCTGTGGACTCAAACAAGGGACTAACCCTAAGTTCAGCAAAGAGCTCAACCTAAGGGGAACTGCATTAGGAGTTTTATGAAGGGAAATAAAGGACTTCCAGTAACCTGAAGGTGTGAAAGAACCTTTGTCACATGCAGTATCTGCACATGTGCCCCACTACCCCTTTTTCTCCAGGAAATTTGTTTGTGCAAGAGGACAGAATTTTTGCACAGGAGGAGATTTTGTACCAATTGTTGTTACTGTTATCATCTTAGTAAATATTTTTGCTTAAAGCCAATTGAGATTACTTTCTGATAATCAATGGGGATCCCATCGGTAGGGGACTGGTTTTTTTGCCTACTTTTTTTTTTTTTGTCTCTAGCACTTAGCATAATTTCTAACACATACCAGGGTCCTAGTAAATGTTTATTGTTTGATTGACTGAAGGCCTTTTCTTTAATAAAATAACTTCTTTAAATAAACTATTTTTTCCCTAGAATTGTATACATTGATCTGAAAAGATGTTCCTTGACCTTGTAGATGAATTTGAATAACACTGTAATTGAAATAACAACAGACTCCATCTACTTTTCCCCTGTAGTTTGCTCTTGGGGTTAAAAATATATCCTTTAAAAGAATTCCTTAATTTATACTTCACAGCCTCACAGCGTGCAGTGGATTGTAAATGACACAAAAGATATGACATAAAATGATATTAAAGTTTGGATGGCATGTGACGATATCTCAGTTTTGAGAATCTACATTTCTTTTAATCTTTGAATTAGTAGATTTTGGGGCGGGGTTATTGTAATTAATAAGCACAATCTTGAGTTGAACATAAGATATATATATATAAAATATAAATTTAGGGTTATGACACTATGACAAACTGTTGTTTATCATCCTTTGTTAATCATATTCAGTTTCTTTCTCACACTAAATTTGCTCTTTATTTTTTAGGAGAAATCAGGATTTGCATTCAAATTTAGGTCCAGAGTGAAATGAATCCATTTGTTCATGAACCAAAACTCGTTTCTTTTATAAGACAGTCACATAGCACCAACTAGTGGAATAATGTGGCAACTACAGAAAGGTTCCTGTTCAGGAGTTTATCATGGAATAGCTACTATTTTAAAATTTGGCTTTTACTCTATTGGCATATTTCATATAAGCCTTTAATTTTTAAATAGTTGTATGTACCAAATGACAATAAAAAGATATGCTTCTTATCTTCAAATAGAGAAAATGTTCAGGTTTATTTATAACTCTGCTTAGTTTGGCTCACTGATTTTTAGATAAAAATTCATTGTAGAACAAAAAATTTCTAAAATGGAGGGATAGAAAAGATCTGTTTTGTACTTATTTAGATGCCATGTTCTGATTTCTGGAGAAAAAATCAAAGATACCATTTTATTACATAGCATGTGAAAAAGAAAAAGGTTTTCTGTAAAATCCTGCTCAGTTATTATTGTACATTTGAGAGCAAGAACTAATTCATTTTCATCATTTCATCTCTTAACGTTTAGCATGATTCCAGGGGCAAATATAATGTTTAAATAAAGATAAAGACAGTGAGTAGTATATAAAAACTGAAATTCTCAGGCGAATTATCAGTTCCTAACTTCATGTTCTTATAGATCTGTTGTTAATAGGATTAGCTCCATAAAGTTTGAACTGGTTTTTACCACGTGAACTAATTACTGGAAACCCACGTTTGGAAGGATATGCTGTTGTCTAAATTAATTTTACATGCCTAGAATTCTATAAACAAATATATTTCCAATAAGTAATGGGAATTTCGGAGGAAATCATAATTCTGACAGCTTACATTTGGATAGCACTGGAAAAAGTTTACAAAATAATTTCCTTATAATAGCTCTGTGATGTAAATAACAAATTATCATTCTATTTTACAGAAGAGAAAAGGGAAACCCAAAAAAGGTTAAGTTTAAGTGACTTGACCATGGTCATATAGCTAATTAGTGTCACACCCAGAACAATGGTGATTATCAATACTAAATAGCATCAGATCTCCTCACTTCCTATAATGTAATCTCAATGTCTATTTGAGCATTTCATCTTGAGTCCTACATGTCCCATGTAGTCATCTGGTCCTTGTCCATAGCTTCTCTTGAACATTCTGGAATACCCGTCATTCCCAGAGTAGTTCTAAAGGGGGTTTTCCAAATCACTTGTAGAGATTTCTAGGTAAGTATGTTAAAATCTGCTGGTAACAAGATATTGCAATTCAGTACATCCTTTCAAACCTGGATTTCCAATAACTAGCTCGTATGGTGAAAAAGAGTTCAAATGCTATGGAGTCAATCCTGTTAACCACAGAAGAGTAAAGGGCATCAGATTAGGAACCCATAATTCACCTGAGACTTTAGAGAATTTCAGTTTTTATATACCACTTGCTGTTTTTATCTTTACCTAAAATCTGTACCTCATATAACAATCTTTAAAAATAAATTTATGGGGGGTTAACTTGTAAAATATACCCATTTGTCTTTTCAAATTATCAAATACCTTAAAATGGGATAAAATTTCACTTTCTTTACAATTATCATTGCATTTTTATATGTAAAATCCTCAGTCCAGTTTTGAGGACTTGTTACTAAAACATACTCAAAGCCTGAATTTCCCCCTGGAAACATTTGGAAGCCAATCATATATGTACATATGTATTCCAGAAATTTGAGTACAAATTAAAATAAAATTTATTATACTTGAATCCTATTAAAATAATTTAGAGATATTCCAGTATCAATCTACTAATAGATTTAGTATTGTACTTATAAAACTTTTTCTGCTCACCTGTCCTCATTATAGAAATTTTGTATGAAAAGGAAAGTAGGGACATCGTCATAATGATGTCAAGACTCATCCCTTCAATGCCACAGACTGACCTGACATTCCATAACAGGGGAAATCTCCCTTAGCTCGGTTTGATTTTAGGCATGAGTCATATCTAATGAGCCAGTCATGTTGTAAAGCTTCATATTATGCAAAGGGTATTAAAAATCAGGCTCAGTATTAAGTAGGTGGGGAAAGTTCTTCTTCAGAAAGAAAACAGCACAGTAAATAGCTGAGTAAATAGGATCCCCTCCACTTGTCCAGGAACAAACATCTACCTGTAGCTCATCTCTGACTGCCATACGTATCATTTTATCCTTAACTAGTAGAGTATTGGCTTAATAACACCTCAAAAAACCATACCTGAAAACAAATTCAAAATAAAAACAAAATGAAAACAAAACAAAATCAGATAGTAGTCTCATGAGAGTTTTTCTCAAATAGCAAAATTTCAGTTACCTTAACTTAGGGCTTGAATATTATTAATTTTCTCATAGTTCCCTAACAGTTAAATGTCATTTATCCTTTACTTATAAATTAAAACCAATGACATTCTGGGGTTTCAGACATACAGTGAATACTTAATAGTTGACTCATATAAATATATAATAGTTACAGCTTTAAACCACCTTATATATTTTCATAATTTTAATGTAACAGTCAAAGTTTTTCAAATAAAATCTTACTCTTTATTATAGTAAATTTATCCCTTTGTCCCCCTTTTGGCAAGGAGTAGAGCTTTATTTTCATCATTTCAGATTCTCAAACGTCAGTATTTTTGATATTTCTGACAAATGGTCAGTAGAGCAAATAAGATCTTATGACCCTGCGTTAATACAAAGTCCCAAAGAGCCTCACAGATAAAGACATTTATATACAACTACAAATTGTTGTATGTTTCAAAACATATACCCCATGAAATATTTAACAATTTTCAAATGTCTGTTTTTACCACATTCTTTTAATAGCTCAGTTCGTAATCTAACAGCAGCCAGATTAAAAGAGAAGTTATTTATCTAACAGTACTTCTGATACAATGATTTCTCACAGCATTTCTGACACATCATGCATTTAAAACATGAAATGAAACTTGTTACTAGTCAGATGACATCAATTCAGGCTAATTCATTTCCAAATTATCTTATATGAAACCCAATATAGAACAATTCAGCATGAGGCAACCACCTTTAATTAAAAAAAAAAATACCATTGCTCCATACTGGACCTCTCTGTCCAGTAGAGAGTCATCCTGTTATACTATCAAAGAAACAATAACAACAGTTAACATTTATATACATATGGCAGGCGCTGTGTTAAGCACTTCACAGTCACTATATCATTTTGATCCATACAACAACCCTGGGAGATGGATGTCATTATGATTTTCCTCTTTACAGAGGTAAACAGATAAAATAACTTGCTTAAGATCACATGGCTAATACATTTTTGAGACCAAGTGTTAATTCAAATTTTCCTGATCCATGAATTTTTTGCATTAAATGTCACAATTAATAGAAACACATTTCACCATATCATAATTTAGTTATAGGGAAAACTTACACCAAACCAAATCTAGATTTGTAACTGTATAATCAAAATCTCAGTTTTCCAGGATATTAGGCACCTGTTCTTTAAAATTTTGAGCCCAAAGTTCACCATTAGTTCATTTTCAAAGGCTTGCAGCAGTACTT
>CM053773.1:134406181-134421378 GCA_028658325.1 Potorous gilbertii | reverse complement strand
TGCTGCTCCCCAGCCTCAGGGCTTTTGGCGGCAGGCTTGACTGCTCTTCAATGGGGGCTTATCTGCTGGTTCTCAGGTGGGGGCAGGGCCGCCTCTCAGGCTCAGTTCCCTCAGGGGGTTTATACAGAGATCCTTTGTAGTGGAGCTGGGGTGGAGCTCCAGCCTGCTCTGGGAGTCTCTGGCTGAGCTGCCTCTGCCTGAGCTGCCTCAGCCTCTGCCGCAACGGCTGCCTCCCAGGGGATCCGAGTCCCGGAGATCCCCCACTCTCCTCTCAGCCTGTCTCTCTCACTGACCTGTGTGTCTGTGGGTGGAGGGACCTTCGCGGCCGCCGGAGATTCAAATCCCTGACGCCTGCTGGGCTCTCCTGGCTCCTCTCAGTGCCGCGTGGCCGGGGCGGGGGAGGGGAGCGCTCGGCCGGGCAGGACTCCGGGGTACCTTTGTGGTCGGTTCTTCAGGGCTCTCTGCAACGGAAATCTCCTTCACTGTGTTGCTGCGCGGCCTCCACTGCTCCAGAATTTGTCAGGAGTTCTTTTTACAGGAAATCTATGGGCTGTGGGTTCGGACCTAGCATAGGTGAGTCTTTCTACTCCGCCATCTTGGCTCCGCCCAGTCCAATATATTCTTAAATGGGAATCTCTTCTGCTACATCCTTGAAAAGCAGTCACCCAGGCTTCACTTGAACAACTCCCCTTAGGGCAAAATCACAAATTCCCAAGGCAACATATTCCACTTATGGTAAACTCTAATCATTAGGAAAGTTTTCCCTTCTATTTTCATGTCTGCATCTTCCACTACTTGTTCCCCATTCTGACAATCTTGCCTATTTCTCACAGGGACCAATAGAAACTTTTCTTCTTCAATCAAATCTTTTACTCCATTACTGTTTTCTTAGAGTCAGTCCTCCACTGGGATTTCAAGATTATCTTCTACACTTTAAAATTATGTCCATTCTTTCTTCAGCCTTAAGGATGGCTTTCCATGTGTCATGGCTGAAACTGACTGACTGTATCAAGAATATTATGTTCTTCACTTTTGCTCCTTTTTCTCCTAGTTGGTAGATGATCATTTTAATTGATTTGGAAGATTGTATGGGACTTAACGCTTATAAAGCATCCTGTGTCATAAACACAATTAAAGAATGAGCAACTGCATATATTTTTTCAATTAATAAAATATACTTTTTAAAAATTGCCTGGAATTAACCATTATAATGGCCCACCGCAGTTCCAAAGGAATCGTGTTATAAAATGCTATCAACTTCCAGATAGAGAACTAATGGACTCAGAGTGCAGACTGAAGGACTTTTTTTCTTTATTTCTTTTTCTGGATTTTTTTTCTTGAACGTAGCTAATTCAGAAAAAAATATTTTGCATGGCTGTGTGTGTGTGTGTGTGTGTGTGTAATGGGTATCCTATTTCTTGCCTTCCAAATGGGTAGGGGAGGGTAGAAGAAGGGAGTTAATATAGAACTGAGAAGAAAAATAAAATTTAAATTAAAAAAATTAAAGAGGAAAAGTTAGAAATGACTCATTGGAACCATCACTGAAAACTAAGCTAAGCACCATGATGCTAGTCTCAGTATCCTCCAAGAGGTTAAAGGGATCAGAGATGCCCATACAAAATGCCTATTGGGAAGTTTATAGCTCTGTTTTATTTCAAAGGTGAACTCCATGCCTCAAGGAGAAGGAAATTATGTAGTCCTGAGCATCAGGGTAGGAACTTTCTGTTCAAAAGGTTGTGATCAAAAGATCAAGAGGACAGTACTAGACTGGCATGAAAAGTCAGAGGCTTTCTTCCTGTCTGTCACACTTTTTTAAATATATGCTTTGGAGCCTAATTTGGAGTGTCTTAGGTCTGAGTCAGATACATTCCAACCACATTACCCAAATGCAAAAGCAAGAAAAAACTGGATTATGGATGTGGTGGAAGCAGCAACAAAGGCTTAAACCCCTATCTCCATCCTCCACCCCTTGTGTTGTTTCTTCCTCTAAATGCTTTAGATTATATCACTTCCTTAGTCTATCATCGTCAAAGGCACCACCATACTTCCAGTCAGCCAGATTCACAATTAATTTCCCACTATTTCCCTTCATGTCTTCATTCCAACCATGCTGGAACATCAGCAATTCTTTGAATTCAATGTGTTATCTTTAACTTCTGTGAATGTGCATGAGCCATTACCTCCAAGAACAGAAGGCACACTCTCATCTCCTCTACCATTCAGAGGCTTTAACTTTCTGTTGGATATGGGATGAGAGAAAAGAGAATGTGGATAAAGATAAATCTAAGTCAAAGTAGAGAGTGATGTGGGCAAGTGGGAGACACAGAAAAATAATATCCAAGAAATATTTGAGGAGGGAGAGAGCACTGCCAGCCAGGGAGATCAGGGAAGCCTTAACAGAGTAGGTGGAATCTAAAATTGATCTGGAAAGAACTCTGCCCTCAAGAAACTGACATTCAACTGAAAAAGAAAAAAAATGTGGGCACAGATAAGTGCTCCTCTTTCATTAGAAACAAAAATTATTTTCCAAAAGATTCTGACATTAGTATGTGTTCATTTCAAGTAAGCTGCTTCAAATCCCACACTACTATGATATAAACAATATGGAATCTATCATTCTTAGCTTTTGAGGGCCTGCAGGGACATTTGTTTGTTATTTGTTTGATACTCCTGTTGCCTTATACATAATAGATACCTAAAATTTTAATTGAATTTGTTTGTTGAATTATTTATTTCATTATTCTGAGATATTCTCTTGCCTTCTCACCCCAACAACAATAATGAAACAACTATTTTTCCTGAGACAAATTCTGGTCCAGAGATAGAAACAACAAAAACCCCATAAAAGACTATAAAAAGCTCGAACTTCTTTATTCCTTTATCTTAAGCATTTGTTTGCTTGGCACATATATTGTAACCAACAGTCAGCCATTAACAAACAGAGTAAGATAGGGCATGGAAAAACTTACAATCCTACAATCTGAAACATGTTCATTTTGGCACCATTGGTGACAGAATGTACTTTAATGTGTTATTTTATCAAGATAATGTTTAAAAGCATAATTTCAATGCCATAGATACAATTTCAAGCATATGGGCATCGCAGAAGTTGGGATTCCTCTACTTACCTGAAACTTTTCGTAGCTGCAATATTCCCCAGGGCAATTTTTCAGATACATATTAAATGTCAGGTAGATGGAAAATTAGACAGTAAGTTCTTCCATGGTACAAATGATGTCTTCCACTAATTTTTATAACTCACTCACAGAGCTAGCACAGCATGGGCACACACTGGGTTGGACAAAAAGGTGCTCCCAAATACAATGAAGACTCACTTACCTTCCAAAATCAATGATCCCTGTTGGCTAGCCACCTACAATTATTTATGCTCACACAAATGTATATTCCTTGAATGGGAAAGTGTTTAGCTGCAATGGCCCACTTTCTAGGGGAATACCATTTTAGTTAATTTAGGAAAGTCCTAGCCATGTTGGACTTCCATCCATTCTTTGACTAATATCCAACAACTGTATTTTTTGAGAAGATATCCAAATAGATCACAATGCAAGTCAAAGATTCCCCTTTTGGTGAAATGAGGTTTATCTGCAATCCGGATTTCTCCAACAGGAAAAGATTTCACCTGAGGCAATAGTCAACTATAGGGGGAAAAATATGACCAGGCTAAAGAAACATCAAGTGAGTGAGATAATCTCAGTTAAAATGAGGAGAATGTCTATATATCAATATGGATAAAGGCAAAAGAAATGTTAAAGTTTTCAATCACTAAGATTAAATGTTTATGACTATACTCTCTTTCCAAGAATTGTATAAGCCAAACAGTTATTCTATTCAAGAAACAGAAAGAAAAAAGGAAATACTGTTAGTCATTCATGATTATTTTATGATTCACATTGCTTTAATGGATCTGTGTAACTTCATAAATATGGCTATTCTCTTAAACTATACAGATCCCAACTCACCCATACCCCCTTGGTACTACACTCCTTTTATCTCTGTGCTCTCATAAACTTCCCACAAGGTATCCATACAGTTTGGTAGGGAAGAGGGGGCTTACTCAAGTTGTCTTGAAATTTCATGGAGATCCATGGAGCATGCAACCTATTAGCTATGCATCACTTTATTTTTAAAATATCCAAAACCATGTCTTTAAAAGTTTACAACTATTCCATTATCTAATTCCATTTCGAATGCTCGGGGTTGTAATACTTTGATGTCTTCATGGATCTGCCATATTAGTATCTGAATATTCTTGTCACTAGTGCAGTTTGTAACTTTTGACGCCTGCTCATCCTGTATGATTTTTGTCCCTGTCTTTCTATATATCTTCCAAACAGGATACACTTAATGTGATGGAGCGCTTTTCTAAATATATCAAGAACATCAATGTAGCACGCAAACTGTTCATCTATTATCTCTCATTATCATTCTATTACCATCTCACCTTTTGAATTCATACATGTCCTTAATTACATAGTTTATAACATATCTTATGTGACAATAATTATTGATAATATACATGGATGTATGTATGTATACATATATGTGTGTATATTTAGTTAGTTTATAACTGCTATGTCTTTAGATCATCTGTATTTTTTTAAATTTCAAGACTTATCACAGTCTATTGGCGACACATGGATGGCCAGAAAAACAGCAAAAATACGTAGGATTTTTACAGCCCTTTAAAGTTTACAAAGCTCTTTACAAATGGTATCTATTTTTACCATCACAACAACACTGAGGGTTAGGTGCTATTATAATTGGTAGATGGAGGTTAATTGACTAATCTAGGAACAGGCAGCCAGTTAATAAGTGTCTGAGGCTAGATTTCAACTCTTGTCTTTCTCACTCCGGATCTAGCACTCCCCACTGTCACCTGGCTGCTTCTGAACAATGTGTGAATCTATGCTCCCATACAAGTCAATACTGAAACCACCCTTCATATTTTATTAGGTCAAAGGACTAAAGGCTCAAGTCATTAACACAACTTTCTGGTTGCCAGAGTACAAAAAAATTACAAGGATCTCCAGGCACTCTTTATGGCTTAACTGGTGGACCGTGATGTGAACTAGGAGCTACAATCAAATGAATTAACTCAGTGTCGTCCTCCACATATATCCTTGCTGAATATATTCTGTTATCTGTCAGCTAAGTAAATGTACCTCTTTCTCACCACTCCCCACCCAGTATATCATTTTGTTCCAAAATTAAACATTAACTGCCAGGACTGACTTGAATCAAGCCCAGCACAGAATAGGTTAAGTATCTCAATGGGTTGTCCACCCACTTGTATGGCATAACCTGGGAAACGTGTGTTTTTCATTTAATTGTTTTTCCATAGCTGCAGTAGTGACCTCTCCTCAGTACTGACAATGGTAGAATATACTCACAAAAAGATGAAATTGGTAAAAATAATTTTACCTAACTATATTAAGGTAGAAGAATTTTGTGTGGTGGGGGGATTGCAGTGTTGAAAGTACTATGGAATTGATTTTTAAGATCTCCCAGAGAGATGATTTCCTACACTCCAAAAATAGAAAAAATAGACAATACTCCTATGACCAGAAGAGGTGAAGAACTAGATAGCTGATGATCTACAGTCCAAATATTGCATTGGTATCCAGAAAGTATACAAGAACCTCAAGGAAAGCCTCCAGTGCACTGCTGAGCACATTCAGCATGGGGAATTAATGGAAGGACAAGGACAAGAATTATACAATATGAAAATCATTGCCAGACTGTGAACTAGTCTGTTGCGAAAAGTAATTTCACAGATAAGGTCATATATCCATAGAAATACTGAAAGATTATTTGGGGAGGATGGGGTAAGGTGGGCAGAGTTAAAGTAGTTTCTAGAATAATTATGGGTTACACTGAAGAGAATTCAGAATGTTGTCCTGCAAAGTAGTCACCTTGAAAGATAATACACTTATTCCTATTTCCCTTGGTGATCTCATCATCCTCCCTGTATTCGACTGTAATTTTTGTCCTGATGATTCTTAGATCTACTTCTCCATCCCCCAATTCTCTCCTGAACTCAAGTCTCACATCTCCAACTACTTATTGGACATCTCAGACTAGATGTCTCAGAATTATCTTAAATTCAACATATCCAAAATTGAATTCGTTTATCTTTCACCCAAAACTCTCCCCTCTTTCTAACTTTCTTATTACTATTGAGGATGACTTCCCAGTCATCCAGGTTTGCCATCTAGGTGTCATCCTCAACTCCTCACTCTCACCCCCCCCATATCCAATCAATTTTCAGATCCTGTCCTTTCTATCTTCATAATTATTCTCATATGTGCCCCATGCTTTCCGCTCCTACTGTCACCACCCTAATACAGGCCTTCATTGCCTCATGCTTGGACCATTGCAGTAACCTTCTGGTTGGACTCCCTTCCTCAAGTCTTTCCCACTACAGTCCATCATCCTCTCAGCTGTCAAAATGATCTTCCTTAATCACAGGTCTGACATGGCACTCACCTCTTCAATAAACTCCAGTGACTCCCATTACTTCCAGGACCAAATATAAAATCTGTTTTGACTTTTAAAGCCTGGTTGCCTCCTACCTTTCCAGTCTTCTTATGCCTTATTCTCCTCCAAATACTCTTCAGTTCTGTGACCTTTCTGTCCCCTGCACACAACATTTCACCTCCTTTGTGCTGTTCAGTCCTTTAGTAGTATCCAACTTTGTGACCCCCATTGGGGTTTTCTTGGAAAGATATCAGAGGGTTTTGTCATTTCCTTTTCCAACTCTTTTTATAGATGAGGAAACTGAGGTAGACAAAGTTAAGTGGTTTGCATAGAGTCCTACAGCTAGCAAGTGTTTGAGGCCAGATTTGAACTCAGGAAGAGAAGTCATCTTGACTCCAGGCCCAGAACTCTGCTGAGCCACCTAGCTGCCTCCTACTTCACTTCACAATGCCACACATTTTCACTGACTATCTTCCATGTCTGGATTCTCTCCTTCCTCATCCCTACCTCCTAGCTTCATTGACTTCCTTCAAGACTTGGCTAAAGTTCCACCTTCCGTAAGAAGCCTTTCCCAATCCTCCTTAATCACAGGGCCTTCATCTTGTTGATTATTTCCAATTTTATCCTGTGTAGTTTGTTTGTACATAATTGTTTGCATATTGTCTCCTCCATTAGAATGTGAGCACCTTGAGAGTGTAGTCTATTTTGTGCCTTTCTTTGTTTACCCAGCACTGAGCATAGTGCCTGGCTTATATTTGATACTCAATATATGCTTATTGACTGATGGCTACATGACTATTGTGACTGTGCGATACTTTTCTGGAGCTCTTCTTTAAAACTGGCTACAATGGTACTCTTGACCCAGTCAAACCACTACTACACATAAACTGCAAAGAAATCAAAGAGGTTAAAATACCAGTGTGTACTACTGTCTTCCTAATAGAGCCTTTGAGTGTTTGCGAGAACTAGAAACTAAGGGAGTATCCATAAACTTTGGAAGAGCTAAAGAAATTGTGACACATGACTGCCTTCAATATTATTATACCATAAAAATGACAAGGAATGAATTCTGAGAAACCCTGGAAGACTTATATGAAGAGATGCACAGTAAAGCAAGCAGAAACAAGGGAACAATTTATGGGTAACAACATCACGAACAAAAAATAGCTTTGAAAGACTCAAGTACTCATTGATGCAATGACCAGTCACAATTCCAGAAGTCTGATGATAAGGAATGTTACCCACCTCCCAACAAAGAGATGATGGGTCAAAGACACAGAATGAAACACACGTTTTTTGAAATGGCCACTGTGAATTTCTTTGTTTGACTATACTCTTTATAATAAAGGTAGAGAGGAATGAAATTGGAATAGGCAGGAGCTTATAATGGTGATATTGAAAAACAAAGGAAAAGAGCATCATTGACTGAAACATTTTTTTTAAATGTATAGATAAGTCCAGAGGAAGACTCAGACCAAGTAGGATAGCTTTTAAACTAACAGGTTAAATTAATTATATTCTTGAAAAAAAAATCTATACATACTTCATCTAAAATATTCTTTTACCATCCTTTATACAGGGATTTCAGTAGGTACAATGGTCTATATAACAAAATATATTTTTTAAAAAGGAACTATTAAGAAAAAAAGAAATTGCCTTCAAAGACAACTTATAAACCAGGTGAGATAGAAGTGACTCATTTCTTTGTAGTCAATTATCATTTTAACCCAAAAATATTTCACTACCCAGCTTGATCAAGCAATTTATTAATCAGATTTCCTTTACCTTAAATACTTTCAGTCTTTTCCAACAAACAAATATATTTATATTTCCAAAGAATGAAACTTTCAGTGAAGATGTTCAAAAGAATGAAATGAAATCCTTGAACGTTAATTCCAAAAGAAACATCCCAAAGACATTTTGAGCACTAGCAGCATCACTAAGCATGTAACCTCCCAATGTAAAAAATTTAATGGGGTCAACACTCACATGTATGTGGACAAATTATGTTGTTTGTTTAGAAATCAATCAAATTTAAGATGAAGGGGATAAGAGAAATGGTTGTGAATGTCAGTGGGGCTATGCCAAGAAAAATGAATATTTTTATGCACATATGCTTATAGATTTTAGGAATGATTTTCTCCCCTAGAGAAGGTGATACATGGGAACCATGACTGACACGGGGCACGGAAATAAAAGACTTTAGGTCATGAATGGGGACCACTATTACAGAATCCCTACTCATCCAAAAACCATACATGTTTCAGTTGCCTGGTAATTTTCATGGTTGACCAAGGAGTTAATATTGGTATAACTTAATATATTCCAGGAATTCCTTTTTAAAAAAAAGTTATTACTGGAGAAGATTATTTTTAAAGAAAATATTTCTTTTTTTCTTTTCTTACACTAAAACCCTCTCTAATCTGATTTCTACCATAGTTATAATAAAGGGATTAATAATAATACATTTAGGAAAAAGATAAAAACAGTAACAAATTTTGTTATAAGGTAAACTCATATTTATACATTCAAACTTAGGACAAAAGTTTGTAAAAGAAAAATGTGCTTGGATTTAATAAAAAAAATTCTATGAGAATGTCATTCTTTAGATATAAGTGAGTCTTTAAAACAATGTGTATTTGGGATTGTTGATCACAGGGTGGGGGCAAAGACAGGAAGCTGTGCTCTCTTAGAGCAAGCCAGAGAGTATAAAAAGCTCATGACCAATTATGTGAGAACAGCTGCAATTGAGTCACTGAGCTAAAATTTAAAACTACCCCAACTTTGTCAAACAAATTCCAAAGCATACTCAAGAATTTAAAGATACAGAAAGTTTTTAAATGCTAAAACTTGTTAAATTACTATGAATTCTTATTTTATACAATTGAGTTCACAATCAAGCACTAACTCTGTAAGGCCATATTCTGGTCACTGAAAAAAATATGAGAATAGAAAGGGTCATTCTCTTTAAGGAAATTTTCCTTCAATATGTTAATGAATCTGTGCTCTCATCAAGTTGGTATTCCTTTAACAATGACGAAAGCAACTCATCCATTCTTACCCATGTGACTCATGTCCATGTGCACCCATAAGTTTGCACACAGGGTCCATCAAGAGTCATCAAGACTATATTTGCCTCATGCAACTTCTACCCACTGCTTGTAGGTCTTTCCTCTGGGGCCAGTGGAGCAAGTCTAAACTCTCTATCATATGGCAATACCTTCAAATTCTCAAAAATAACTATTACCCTCCAGTTAAACATCCAACACCACTGGGGAAGTTGGTTGAAGTAATCTAACTTTTTTGATGCCATACTTAGCATTATGTCTTTGTTTATAATCTTTTGCAACCTTCATTCCCACCATTACTTCTCTATTGACCTCTGAGAGAACATCAACATCAATTTTCCAGTGACTTTAGTGTTCCATAACTCAGTCATACAATATCAGAAGGATATCATATTTAAAAGATGGGTTTTTGTTCCATGAAGTTGCTTGAGAGAAGGGGGACAGTCATTAAAATAATTTTTCAGTTTTTCAAATGCAATTTGATCTGTTCTGTTTTTTCTGTTCAATTATAGGCCCAGAACACCACCCATTTCTAATGTCTGTTCAAGAAACATATTCTGATGGGTGATCTCTATAGGCTGTCCATCCAGTAGCATGTCATGTTCTTGGCAATACATATTCTTCAAGCACTTGTTTTTTCCTATGTTGATAATTAGATCAAAGTCTTAGTGCATGTTTATATAAGGATAGAAGATTGTACCTATAATTTCAGTGACTTAGGGAACTTCTGGATAAAGTAACTCACTATCAATTTGGGTCAGCACTTTCTCTACCACTAATAGTCTCAGTTGCCTGAAGGATTACACTTTAATTGCCTGGGGTCACACAACCAGTATGTGTCAGAGGCAGGACCTGAACCCAGGTCTCCTGGCTCCAAGACCAGTTCTCCATACACTATATTTCATGCTGCCTCTCTTTTATATAATACCTGTATTCTATTTGTGCAAAATAATCAAATCACAAATATAAAGTGCTGTGACAGTTCAAAAATTTAACTTGAATTCAACAAACATCTACTAAGTATCTATTATGTGCAAGACACTGGAGGTTAAACAGTAAAGACATTTATTAGCATCTAGTCAGATATCAGACCTTCACTAGGAGATAAATGCTATTTAGGGTTTTATTTTTAATATAGAAATTGGAGTAGCTTAAATGAAGCATTTCAAACACACCAACATTCCTAAAGTATTCTGAATGTATCCTGAATACAAAGGAAATCATATAGAATGTATCCTTTGTGATATTGGGCATTCTCAGGTTCTCCAAATATTCAAGCATCAATCACACTAGCATCAGCTAAGTGGGGCAGTTGAGTGTTGGACCTAGAGTCAGGAAGACCTGAGTCAAAGTGCAGCCTCAGACATTTACTAGACATCTGACCATGGGCAAGTCACACTCTGTCTACGTGTTTCCTCGCCTGTAAAATGATCCTTCCAAGGATGTGGTGAGAATAAAAGATATTTGTAAAGCATTTTGCTACCTTTAAAGTGCTATATAAATGCTATCATTACTGCCAGTAGTAGTAATATTACCAATTCATAGTTTAAAGAATCTATCTTCTCCCTTTTGAAAATATGGAGAAAATGTTTACACGTCTTTCTTCCTGAAATATCTCTCTTACTCTCTGTAAGCATACAAAGTTCACACAGAAAAGCTCCTTGGGTGCCCTAGGATATAATGTGATTTGTTTGAATCAGATTGAATGAAAGTGAAGACAGATATCTACCATTTCTATCACTCCTACACAAAGGAATATATATTTCTCGTTCTTCTAATCTCCTCATTTTCCTCCTCAACCCATCCCTAAATTAGTAGTGTTGATATCATTAGTGAAAGTAGAGTCTAGTCAATGATCTCCACTACCTGTAGGTCCAGTCCAACCACCTTCCAAAGTCTTTCATGACTAACAACTTACCTAGTTGTTGCTTCACTAACTGGCAGCTGACCATGCTATTTTTAGTCACAGGGAGTCTGAAAACAGGAGAGGTCAGGCCTAGAGGTGCCAGAGCAGTCCAGATGGCCAAGGTTCACCTCTGGCTCTGGGTCCCCAGCCAAAAGCCAGAATTCAAACCTTGAATTCTCACAGCACTCAGCAGGTGCTCAGGGCAATTTTTGGCTTCACTTCAAAAATAGATTTGAACATTGTATATAAAATCCTGAATATTCATACAGGAGTCAGATCTGCCAATTGATGAATGAATGATTTCTCATGGCACCCAACAGTTTCTATCACCTGAGTCATAAGTAGAAGCAAAGTGGTCCCCCCTCCATGTGCTCTTATCAGTTGGGAAAAAAAGAAATCATTAAGACTGGCTTTATAGACTGAGAGAGAGAGAAGGAAGAAATCAACACACTTTATACTTGGTAGCAGCTATAAACTCCAATATAAAATGTAACCTCCTTGAAAGCAAGGAGTTTCATCTTTGTCTTTGCCCCCCTAGTACTTACCACAGTGTCTTACATACAGCAGTCTTTTAATAAATGTCAGAACACCTGCCCCCATTATCCCTCCACGTCTCTGAGCTAAATCTTGACTCCTTTCATATGACTTTGTCACATTCTAGCTTTAGGAAACCTTAGAGAATCAGGCCCCATCTTAGACAGTGAGGGGAAGAATTTTTTGCACACAGTTCACAGTATAAAGTGTTTTCAGCTGCTTCACACTTTGCACAGGATGCAAAGAGACAGGTGTGATGACACTGAGCTCACATATATAGAAATAAATTCTGAAGTTTGAAAAACTGGAAAAAAGAAAACCTTCCCCTAAAATTTTTCAAACTTTAATACTCAAGGAAGCAAGACTGTGTACTGTACAAGGTTAGATTACTGGAACAGGCATTTGCTGTGGGCCTGGACCTCTAAGATGTCCCAATCCCATCATTAAGCCATCTCAGCTGACTCTGACTCTGTCCAGAAGTTTCTCTTACACTTCAGCACAGCTGAGCTGGCACTTGGTCCTGTGCTACTTTTGTTTCTCCTATAAGTTTCTCCTTAAGTCAGTGAGATAGAATGGAACGAAGAGTTGGCCTTGGAGTTAGGAGGAACTGGGTTCAGATTCTGATTCTGACACTTACCAGTTGTGCATCTGTGAATAATTCAAATGACCTCTCTGATTCTTAATTTCTTTGTCTATAAAATAGAGGAGTGGTGTTGAACGAGACAGCCTTAATGTACTCTTTTAGCTCTAAATCTATGAATGATCTTCCTGTTCCTTCAAAGAAAACCCTGGATTGTAAGGAAAGGCTTTTGAATTACAGCAAGTAGATCAAAGCATGAAGTTTTATGTTACCAACTTTATACAAGGTGTCCCAAAAGTCTTACTGCAGTTTAAACTTTCATAGTTTAGAGAACTCTCTGCTTTGTATGCAAACCAATGGAAAATATTTTTACTTTTTTGACTGAAAGGAACACTAGAGTGAGCCCACTGGAGCCATTAAAGGATTATTAAAGCTGACTCTAAACTACAGGGCTAATTTCAAAACCTAGTCATGCAAGTTGCATGAGCACAGGGAAATTTTGAATAAAATCATAACGCACAAATTTAATGTTGTGCTTTAGTTAGCATAAAAGTGGAGTCAAAAGAAGAAGGGGGGGTCACAATTAGAGAAGGTTGTGGGAAAGTCCAGTGGAATGACCTAGATTTGTGACTTAGATAGGTGTAAGTAATTATGGTTTCAATTCTATTTGTGGACAAAAGGAGGTCTAGACTTAGGATTTTATTGGTGTGGACAATCCCCAAAGAGAAACATTGCTCTGCCAATGCTGATATACAATTGTTCTGACTTTCCTGGGAAACTGAGAGATCTAGTGACTTGCCCAGGGTCACAAATCCAGGATCTAGTAGAGGAATAACTTGAACCCAGATCCTTTGAACTTAGACCTGATCCACTATGCCATATTACTTCACCATACTTACAATACTAAAAATTAAATAATTATAAATTGGATAGTTATAATTTACAAAGTATAGAAGCCTTGTATAGTAAGCTGGCATCAGAGCCAAGGACCATGTTCAAGTCTTGGCTCTGACATATATTGGTTATGAATAAAATCTCAAGTCCAGTCCCTATTTCCTAAAATTATGATCAAAATAATCTATTGAATGGCTTACCTTAACTGACCCTCAGCTTTCTTATTTTAAAATAAGAGGACTTAACCAGATGAATATCTATGGTTACTTCCAATTTTAAGAGTATATGATTCAGTTCATGATTCCATTAAGTCTTCAGGTTTTCAAATCATGGATCACACCTTTCTACAATTTTTTATTAAAAATAAGTTAAATATCTCATTTTAAAATCCATGGGTAAAGTTTTTATTCCAAATACAACGTCTACAGGTAAACATAAAATTCTATTTTGAAATTCTAATAGTACAATTAATATCAATATTTGGACATATGCTATACAAAGTCTAAGAATTTTTATGCATCAGTAGTCATGTTTCATGTTTCCATGATGGCACAGTGGATAAAGCACTGGGCCTACAATCAAGAAACCTTGATTTCAAATCCAGCCTCAGACACTTGTTAAGCTGCATGACACTGAATAAGTTTCTTAACCGCTATCTGCCTCAGTTTCCTTAACTGTATAAAAAATGTCACAGAGTTGTGAAGACCAAATGAGATATTTGTAACATATTTAGCACAGCGCCAGGCACATAATAGGCCCTTCCTTCTACCCATCATGAACTTTCAGTGAGATGTGGCTCATAGATACATCTGGATATTACAAGACATGTAAAATCTTAAGCAGAAATCTGCCTGCTTCTTATAAGTAGACATTTGAGCAGAAAACGGTAAGAATTGACTTTTTACTTGCCTTTATTTGATTCCAAAGGAGGTAGTGGAGTGGGAGGAAAGAGACTACTATTTTATTATTATACAGAGACTATATTTGCTGCATCAATCACCTAAAATTGAATGTTAATGTGTGATGTGATCTGTCACTACACATTAGTTATGTCAGCAAGATACATCACCTTCTTCTTTTCCTTCCTATGAATTATAGGTCACCAACCTACAGTTTTCTTGTGTCAACACTAAGTGACACTTTTGTTTCTTTAATAGAATAAACCAGGAACAGCCTGGTTTCTTTTCTGTTGAAAGGACTGCTAAGAAACATAGAGATAAATGTCACTTTTTTAATAAATTAAATTCCTAATTGGAAAAAAAGCTTTATATATGCCATGAAAAGAAAATTTCTTTCTTGAGCAATGGTATATATTTTTTAAAAGCCCTAAGTCTTAGTGTTTTACACCCTAAGGCCTGGGTAGAAGGCACTTGGCTCAATCTAAAACTCCTTCCTCCCTTTTTTTTAACACTAAACCTCTTATATAATTTGACCCATGTTATAATTTTACCCAACTCTTTTCCTTCAGAATCAGGAATATCTCAGCTGCTACTTGGTATTCTAGGGTTTAAACAGTCCCTAGAAGCTTTTGGGATGCCAGCCTCAGGATGTTTGGTCTCTGAGAGGCCTGGAAGCCACAAGAGTTCTCTTTCCACCCATGATCCACCTGAAACATGCTGTGGTAAAGAGGTTTGCAAATATCATTGGCTCACTTTTAAAAATAAATGAGCAACGCCCTCCCAAAGAACTTTTGTTTGTGTTGGTTATAACTTTTGAT